>OX031009.1:141830384-143030384 GCA_943735925.1 Pollenia amentaria | reverse complement strand
ATTGATGACGATGACGATGTTGACGACGCTAAATGGATGTGATTGCTTATGTCTCAAATATATTTGTGCGAAACAAAGCGTTCACTCGACATGGTGAAATTGGCAGTTAGTTTTACTTATTTAGGACGTTTTATTGCAAAAAACGATCATTAATCGTCAGTTATTCTATGAAAAAAGTAATTTCATGCGCTCCTGAATATGGCAAGTAGTACGGAATACTGATAATTTTAGTTAGAATACAGAAAAAAATAGGACTTCGTCACCTACTTACAAGTAATGCAGTCGGTAAGTAGTGCCCATTAAAACTAACGCTAAAGTCCCAAATCATTGACTAAAAATTAAGGTCATGCGCATCGTATTTAATTAAAAGTTTAATTTCAGTGAACCTTTTCCAGCTAGAAAAAATGATGGCGCTTGCTGCAACAACCATTATCTTTTTATTTAATAAACTTAACACTTATTTTTATTATGTTTAGCCAACAATAATTTGTGTAGGCCGGCCCTTTATGTCATAAATATGGGTTCAATTTAGTTCATTTTTAGTCTAGTTTCGTTTTAGTTTTTATTACCTTGTTTAACACTTTAATGGGGGTTTTTTGTGTGTCATATTTAACTTTGGAAAAAAGTCATCATAATAATATTGTTTGTTTTTGTATAATTTTTTTCTTTTTTTTTTTATTATTAATAAACAAATGTTTAATTTTTATTTGTTATCTTATACTCTATACTCCACTCACACAAAAAAACAAGTTATAGTGCTATATTCGGCTGTGCCGAATCTTTGATACCCTCCACCGACAGGAGTGGGCTATATAATATCTTCATATATATTATTGACTAATCTTCACAAAAACGAACGTCAGCACTAAAATTGGTTGCGGTTTAGACCTATATTAAATTATTGACCGACAATCAGAAAGTTTTATGCGTTTCTTTTTAGAACTTTGAACTGGCTCGAGTAAAATATTATGATTCGTAACAGTTTTAGCCGAACCAAAATGATTTTCAGCAGGGTAAATTATGAACCAATCACACCAAAATTCTGAAGACTGATTTCTGGTATTAAAAAAAAAAAAAAAATAAATTAGAATAAATTTCAGTGAATTTCAGAAGGCTGCTTATTATGGGATCTAAGGTAAATTATGGACCGTATATCACAAGATTGCATGCTATTTTTTCTGGCCATATGAATTTAAGTTGAAAGATATTTTACCGCAATATCTTTATCTGCTACGGTTTTAGGCGCATTTAACAATTTTCCCAAAGTGGGACTTATATGGGGCCTATGGTAAATTATGCACCGATTATCTCGAAATTTATT
Source organism: Pollenia amentaria (assembly GCA_943735925.1). Classification (NCBI taxonomy): domain Eukaryota; kingdom Metazoa; phylum Arthropoda; class Insecta; order Diptera; family Polleniidae; genus Pollenia; species Pollenia amentaria. The sequence continues at coordinate 143,029,063 of OX031009.1, read as the reverse complement.
AGTGCGATTTCTAGTCCTATAAAACTGTACAGTATTAATTGTTATTCTGATAGCATTATTTATTACAGTCTTAGGCGAAATAAACTGTAAACCGAGAGTAGGGTTCATATGGGGCCTAGGGTAAATTATGGACCGATCTTCACGAAATTTGACAGTTTGATTTCTAGTCTTATAAAACTGTGACACACTAAATTTTATTATAATAGCATTATTAATTGCGGTCTTAGGCGTACTAAACTGTTTTCCGGGAGTAGGGATTTTATGGGGCCTAGTGTAAATTATGGACCGATCTTCACAAACTTCTGCATTATGATTTATACTCCTATTAAACTCGGACGTACCAAATTTTACTATGATAGCGTTATTTTTTACGGTTTTAGGCGTACTAAACTCTTTTCCGGGCTTAGGCTTTGTATGAGGCCTATGGTAAATTATGGACTGATCTTTACGAAATTTAATAAGTATGATTTCCAGTCATACAAAACGAATTTGTGCAAAGTCTTATATCATTCCGTTCATTATTCCACCATTTATGTTAGTTTTTGTAACAGAATTATCAATTTTTTAGGTTGGTGGCTCAACATATTGATTCATAGCTCTGATCCCACTGATCGGATTTTGCTCGTTTACAATCCCAAACTGCTTAGGATAACAACAAGAAATTTGAGACCAAGTTTGTTCTTTTCTTTTGCGTTTTTCGAAAGTGAGCGCTTTTTCAACAGACGGACAGACAGACGGACATGGCTAAATCGACTTGGAATTACTCAAGGAGCCAGAATATCGTCGGTTGATAATTTAAATGTCGTATGTGGATTTTTTGCGGTTTTGAGTTACGATCGATTCCTTAGGTTTTCCGACTTGATCTTTCATATGGCGTAATCAGTTTTTCGATACCCCATACGGTTTTCGAGATATGGAATGTTGAGTTTGTCGTATGTGGTATTTGCTGAAGCAATTTTCAAATTAAATGTGTTCAAACTCAATTTATTGGAAACTATCGGAATCCACATACGACAATTAAATTATGAGCCGACGATATATATACTTTGTGGGGGTCTTAGATGTATAATAAAAAAGTTTTACATGGAATGACAAACTTAGTATACCCTAATTCACCACTAGTGGTGGTATAGGGTAAAAAAAGACTCATACATTTTGTGTAGTGCATTGAAATTTATTGAACTTTAAGGTTTTTTTTAACAATTCAAAGTTAAGGTCATTTCTGGGATTTTGATAAAACCGCACAAATAAATTTAAGAAAAAAAAAAACTATTCAAAGTTATAAAAAAAATTTATGTGGCAATAGTTTAAGAGCACTCTTAAGTTACAGAAACAAATAATTATTTATGGAGCAACGAACTTTTATTGTTTATGTCTTATTATTTAATGGAGTTTTTTTTTGTTGATTTTTAAATATTATTTTAGAGATAATGCAAACTAATTAATTAATTATCTGGAAGTGATAACGCTTACCCTGAATGCGTACGTTGTTGTTTGTTTGAAAACTGTGAAATAAAAAACGATAAAAAAATCATTAAATTAATTTGAATATAGAAATATGATTTAAATGGGAGTAGTTTATAAAAAAACACTAGTAGTCGGTAATTAAGATAAAAATACATTAAGCAATATTTTTCCGGAATTTGTCGGCAACTGGGTTTTATAAATTAAATTTATGACCAGGGCATTTTTAAATATGCACAAAAATGCTTAAAATATGAATTCTAATATTAAACTGAAAAAAATCTTAAAAATATAAACGTGAAAAACACAGACTAATAATTTTAAATTAGTTTTATTTAAACAGATGCTTATTACAAAATATAATCATAAATTTTTTAAGTCTTCAAATTAAAATAATCTTCGATTGGCACAAAAAACAGTAGAATAAATTGAAAATATACGTTCAACATCAGTCGATGCTTTTGGCGTATATATTGCTTAAAGCATATTAGTTTTCATGGAGAAAGTTTTATATATTTATTGGTTTCGCTAATAAAGTATATATTGATTTTTAACCTTGTCAACATTTGAAGATCAAATGCTTTTTTTTTTTTGGCTTTACTTAAAAACTAAAGTTTTTGGCTGACTATTAAAGTAATATTGCCAGGGTATCCCACGAATTTTTGGAGCTTCAACCACAAGACCTCGTTCGACCTAAACCATCGTATAGGAAGGCGAGAGCTCCCAGAATCCACTCCAGAGTATTATTGGTCCACACCAGTAAACGTCTGAGTTTTTCTATGGTTCTCCACCAGTCACGTTGAGTTATTATTGGCTCTACACCAGAAAACAAGTTAAAATTTGAGGTTACAAACGATTGCACAAAGTCAATGCCGACAACCGCAAAAACTGTAACTCGGTACAGTTATACGACGCCACGCCATTAACCAATGCGAGGTGACAACGCAAAACGCACGAAAAGCAGACAAACAAGAACGACCTGATTGCCCTTAAGAAATAATGACAACGAGCGCGAGCTGCTTCTCCACTCAGAGCAGTTTTACGAGTGAGATCAAATGCTTAACCATAATTTGCATGAGCAGGCTAAAGCAACTGTACGAATACATGAAAATCATATGTGTCAAACTATATTGAACGTAAGAAAGCTTTTTGTTAAATTTTATGAAACTGTCATTTGCTTAAGCAAAGTGGGAAACTGATCGCACATTACGTACGGAATCAGAGGTTTTTTTTATTTTGCATTTGCCAAACTTTAATTTTTGACAGAAGCTTAATCTAGCCCATGGATTTCAAAGTTGTGCCTTAACATTTCGATTAAAAACTTTGTTAAATTTTTAATTAATATTTTATTTTGGATATTTTGAACTTTTTCTTTTACGTGACAGATGACGGATTGGATTCCAAGTACAGCACACAAAACGGAACGGAACAATACACTCTTAAAGTTCTTGTGTTACCTCTTATTATACGGTTATTAAAATCTTTATTAGTTTCTTTAGGCATTTTTAACTAAATCACTATTAAAAACAAAACATCCAAAATTGGTCAGTAAAGCTCCGTTCACAATGGTAGCAACAATTTAATTTTTTCTTCTATCCTATTTCTTTCCAAATTATTTCATATATTGTACTTTTATTTTTCGAACAAAAATGTAACTAAAGTTTTTTTTTAAATGCGACTACTTTCACTTCCACAACGATTTGTATGATTTATATGAATTAAAATCATTTTATTTAATTTTGAATGACAATTTTAATAAAATGTTTTAAAAAATAATAATAAATACGCCATATTGTTCTAGGCAAAATTTGCAAACGGTTTCTTAATTAAAAATGTTTGCTTTATTGTGAACACCAGTGAAAATGTTTCTTTTAGTTTTTGTCAAAAAGTTGGATATAAGAAAATGCATATGAAAGAAAAGGACCGATATATTTATATTTTGTGATTGCAATAAATTGACTCAAATATGCAACTTTATCCAAAAAGTATGTTTTTATATGTTTCTGGCAACATTTCTTACAACTGCGAAATAATATAAGCATATTTCGCGTGGAATTTTCGGCAAATGGGAAAAACCATAAATTTAAAATTAAATGAACACTTTAAATAACACAACCGGTAAAGGATTTTCATCCATATTTACATTTTTATTATTTTTTTTTTATTAAAAAAAAAAAACAATAATTTTTAATAATAAACATATGAGTTTTGTTTACATACGCAAAACAATGTCGCATACTTAGAAAGAATAAAAACTTCAAATTGTGCAAACTCGCGAGATAGGTAACATTGTAATATGCCAAATTATTCGTATGAAATAATAAATGTTGCTCAGCGTTAACAAAGTTGTTCTTGGGAGTAAAACATTTTTCATATATTTGGAACAGACTACTAGGCTTTATACTAAAAGTAAAAATTTTTTATATATGACAACATTTGCTTAGAAACAAGTTGCTGATACAAAAAAAAAAAAAAAAAAATTATATAGAAATTGCGAGTTGTAAATATTAAAAATATTTGAGAATTTAATTGAAATTATATTTATTTGTAGGTAAATACAAACAAACTTGTTTGCATACAAGTTTAACGGCGATATAAATTATCAATTAGTCAATTCACAAGGTATCCTAACATGTCATATTGTCAAAATGTCCTAATATTTCACAATGGTTTAAAAATATTGTTGTTCGTTTGTTAACAAAAAGTGTCTTAAATAAATAGAACGTTGCTTGCTATGTTTATTGTGCTGTCGTAATTAATCAGAAAAGTCCAGCGCTGAGCGGCTGAGCATTACAACAATATTTTTAAACCATTGTGAAATATTAGGACATTTTGACAATATGACATGTTAGGATACCTTGTGAATTGACTAAATATGTTGCTGGTACATAAATTTCAAGAATATTTAAGGCAGCTTCAATTAACTGCCTGTTCAACGATTTCGAACGTTAACGTTCGCATAGAAAATAACATTTAAAACAAAAACAAATTTTAAAATTTTGTTGCTGTTTTTAATGTAATTTTCTATGCGAACGTTAACTTTCGAAATCGATGAACTGGCAGTAAGCCTTAAACATTTTGTAAAATTCAATAAAATTATTATTTTGTTGAGTGTCACGCAAATAGGATGCAAGTTTTTTTGCAACATATGTTTATAAACAAGCTGCTGAAACAAAAAATGAAATGCTTATAAATTGTGCTTCATAAACACTAAAGATATTTGAAAATTTATTAGAATTAATATTTATTTGTCAAACAAAATTTTTTCCATACAAGTTTTACGGGAAAACTCTTTATCAATATGTTGCTGAAACAAACTTTCCAAGAATTTTAAGTCAGCCACAATTTGGCCTTAAAACGATGCACAGTTCAATGAAATTAATAACTATTTTAGTGTCCGCCAAAAAGGATACAATTTTTATGGCCGCTTATGCCTATAAACAAGTTTCTGCAAATATAAATAACAAGAAGATACAAGATAATAGTCTGGTAGTGTATAAAGTCATGCCTAAAAATTTAAGGAATAGAACTATTACAAAAAAGCTTTATAAAATACATAATTAAAATTTAACTCATAGAATAAATTCGAAAAATAAAAAATTTTGAATATCTGAAAATTTAATAAAATTAATATTATATCGTCAAACAAAATTTTTTGAGTACAAAGGCAAAACTCTTTATCAATATCTTGCTGAAACCAACTTTGAAAGAATTTTAAGTCAGCTACAAGTTGGCCTTAAATTCGATGTAAAATTCAATGATGTCAGGCAAAAAGGATACAATTTTTATGGCAACTTATATTTACAAATAAATTGCTGCAACAAAAATAGCGTATATGTATATATAAATTGCGTTTTATAAACAATAAAAATATTTGAAAATTTAATAGAATTAATATTATATCGTCAAACAAAATTTTTTGAGTAAAAGTTTCAAGGCGAAACTCTTTATCAATATGTTGCAGAAGCAGAATTTCCTTAATGTTTAAGTAAGCTACACTTTGGTCTTAAAAACGTTGTAAAATTCAATGAAATTTATAATTATTTAAGTGTAACGCAAATACGATACTAGTTTTATGGCAACATTTATATAAGCATATAAAAAAAAAATAAAAATGTTTGATTTAAAATATTTAAAAATTAACCTAAATTAATATTAATTTGTAGTTAGGAACAAACAAAATTAAATGGATATAAGCATCACTGCAAAATTCTAGATGAACATGTTGCTTAAGCAAAAATTGCAAGAATGCTTTAGTTAAGGAAAATATGGCCTTTAAAAGTAAAATGAAATGAAATTATGGTACAATGGGGGGATTCACAAGGTGTGCTATCAAGTCATATCGTCATAATGTCCTAAATAATATTTTACAATTGTTTAAAAAAAAAAATATTTTTTTATGTTGTTTGAAACAGAACAATATTTTTTTTTTTAAACAATTGTAAAATATTATTTAGGACATTATGACGATATGACTTGATAGCACACCTTGTGAATCCCCCCAATATGTTTAGAAGCAAGTTGCTGATTTAAAAAATAAAAAAAAGATTATTAAACGGTATTTCATGGTTAAAAATAACAATGTCTAGAAAATAATTAACACCAAAACAATGTTTTGTAAAAAGGCCTTTTTACCCCGCAGGTCGTTTCTCACCCTTCACTGGCAAACATTTAAAGCCATGCCTTTTTTCTCGAGCAAAAAAAAAAAATATGTTTAAAATCGAGTACGTTATTTTAAAATATGGTTCTATTTTTTTAATCATAAAATTCTATATGATAACATTTTTCTGTTTCAGCAACTTGGTTATAATCATATTCTGCAATTAAACTAGTTTCTTCTATGCATTAAGCCTATATTCTGTTGAACTAGAGAAAAATGTTGAGTAACATTGATTATTACATAGGAGTTTTCAAGTACAAGGAGTATTAGTTGCAATTATACAACATTGTTTTGGGAAGATAAACAAATATCATGCTTTTTTTAAATTGTCATTAAAAAAAGTAAAACAATATAATTTTTATAATTTCCCAAATAAAAAAAAAAAACAAAAAATTTAATATCAATAGTAATTTTCGGGAACATAACATTTATTTTTAAAAAGATTTCTTTATGACGTGCTAAATTCCCAATTTTTATTTCTGATAAAAGCACTGAAATTTTAGTACTTTTCTACATTTTTCTTTGTAAACCGTTTGTTATAAAAACCACTTTACCAATACAAAATAAAAAATTTACAAAAAATGATAAGCTGTTGCTTAAAATTGCGTGCGAAATAATATGAGCTGCACTTGCTTCGCACGGAAAATAAAAATGTTGCTAACAACATTTCGAATGTTTTTCTTAATATAAATAGAGTTCAACTCTATCAAAATTTTTTCGTTTGTATATCACAGAACTTTTTTTATATTGAGTTTGACAACATTTCGCACGGAATACTAAACAGAGTACCAGGCTTTCAACTTAAATAAGTTTTGGGTCTATTGAATTTTATAATTTTTTTAAGGCCATATTGTTGGTTAACTTTTTATTTTTTTAATTGAGCCAGCAATCAGGGGATGTCCCCTAATAATGCAACGCACTGCGTTGGTATTAGGAAAATGGGTTATGAAGAGAAGGAGAGAGGGAGTAGTAGTTGTGAACATTTAACTTGAATTTTTCCAAATTGTAGCCGACTGGGAAGCATTCTTCCGGGAGTCTATTCCACATACGGCTAGTTCGGCCGATAAACGAATTTTCCCTTTAATGAAGTGATATGCTGCAAAGACTAGTACTACGGCCATGCACCCGAGTCTTAGGGATGAGTTCGCCCATCCAAGCTGAAAACATACCGTGGTAATATCGATAAACCAATGTCGCACAACCCATATTCCGGCGATGCTCCAATAATTCAATAGAGCTGTATACCCTACTGTCGTTAATGAGCTTCAACGAACTCCTTTGCACCCGATACAGAAGCTACAAGATAGACCACCTGCCCAGGCGTGGGAGTTGTATTCCATTTTCGGTCGGATATAGGCGGTATAAATAGTGAGGAGATCAAACGAAATGAAGTTGTTCTTGTACCGTTTTAAGACACTTGAATGCTTTTTTCGACACTTGAAAAACATGTTGGTTCCAACGAACATCACATTGAATTTTAATGCCTAGAATATCAAGAGTGTCTGATTCTTCAATAGCTATACCTCCAATGGATACAGATGACTCTGACTCCACAATACGTCTGTGGGCCAACATACAACATTGGGGCTTACGAGCATTTAAATCGACCCTTTTCGCAAGGCACCACTCGGGGATTGTCGAAAGGTCATGATTGAGTGTGTAGTTCATATTCTGCCTCATAGCTTCAACCTCAGTATGGTTTGGTCTATGATAAAAGGAAAATGAGTGACAAATGCTGCTGTCATCTGCGAAAGAATGGACAGGATTGGAAGTTAGACCCAGGAAGTCGTTTAGAAAAATAAGAAAATGCGTAGGCGAAAGAACAGAGCCTTGCGGTACTCCCAAATTAGAATGAAACTTCTCCTATGAGAACCCATACATAACAACACGTGTAGAGCGGTCCTTGAGAAAGCTCGATATAAATCGAGAAATATCACTACCGACACAAAAAGCAATAAGCTTTGAAATGAGTACACCGTGCCACACGCGATCAAACGCTTTGGAAATATCTAAAGCAACCACTTTGCTTTCTCCAAATCGCACAGAAAAAAGTGTTTTATCAATTAAAAAAATGGCTTAAAAAGTATTAAAATTTCATTAATGTGATAATTGAATCAATTATTTTTTTAGTTGAAAGAAAATTAAAAATTAAATTTTGATTTGATTAACATTTTAGTTGTTTTGAAATAAGTTTTTAATTAAATAATTAGTATTGTGGTTATTTTATTGAACTGTTAATGGTTTTTAATACAAATTTAGATATTTTAATTAGGCTTAAGTTCATTGAATTTAATTTGCATTAAATTATTTTTATGAAGAAAGGAATTTTTACAACATGGAAGATTAATTAAAATTGTTATTGATAAAAATAATTTAATGCAAATTAAATTCAATGAACTTAAGCCTAATTAAAATATCTAAGTTTTTAATTAAAATTTTAATTAAATAACAAATATTCTTAATTGACTTTTTTCGTTTAAAATAAAATAATTTAAACATGTAGAATTCTTGTTGGGAATTGTCAATATTTAATTGAATAAATTAACACATTGTTTGAAATAGCAAAGTTTTTTGATCATTTTTTTAATTAAAATTAAAAATATCATTTATTGAAAAAAAAAAAAAAAAATATTTACAATTTTAAAATTTTTAGTTATCAATATAATCATTTTGGTTATCGGTGCAAAATTAACAAATTGTTTACTTGATATTATGAATTTGGTATAAATTTGTTGATTGGAGAAAATTATTAATTTTTTCTGTGCGGTGAATAGAACGACTCCAACGTTCCGAAAGACTTCTACGAAAGCCATACTGTTTATCGCACAAAAGTGAATTAGAATCCAGATTTTGTACCAAGTGGTGATTGATCATGCTCTCCATGACCTTCGAGAGCATAGAGCAAATTGCTATTGGTCGGCACTTTTCAGGGTTTGTTCCCTCGCCCCTTTTTTTGGGATTGACTGGGCTTTGGCCACCTTCCAGCAAGGAGGAAAATTTCCTTACCGGTACGAGTAGCTAAATAATGTTGGCACTGTTGCCATACTTACAATAATCCTATTATGCATTTAAATAAATACTAATTTAAGCCATTTATGTTAATTAAAAGAAATATGTGTAGTAGTTTATATTTAAATATTAAACAATGACGTAGATTTGTTAATATTTTATTACAAGTTGTTTTAGTTTTTTGTTTTGTATTTGTAGCCACGGGCTTTAAGTTTATATGTAAAAAAAACACATAAATTCATTCATATTCATTTATATATATTTTGTATTTTATAAATTCAATTTTATTAATTGTATGTAGGTGTTATTTGCCACATGTGCTTGGAAAAATAAAATCATCATCTTTTTTCTTGACAAACATTTACACGAGTTTATTATGAAATTTTATACGAGTTTCCAGTTTGAACAGAATGTATAGAAGAAATAACTAGTTCGTTGCTTGAAAAGAACTTCATTTTTTTAAGTTATTTTTTTTTTAAACACATTTTCATTCATTACTTTTTTAAAAGCCATGAGACAAACACACAAGTATTCAATTAATTTTAGTTCCACAACATAAATTGTCTTTTTTTTTCTTTTTAAGACAGAGTTATTTTCTGGTTTATGATTTGGAATTGAAATTTGTATTTGTTTCTTAATTTGAAAAAAAAAAAAATATAAAAAAAAACATTAATTTGCGTAGGTTTTTCTTGGATGACCACAATATAAAAAAAAAAATTATCAGGAATTAAGAAACGACTTCATTAGTTCATTTATTGTCATCATATGTTATTATTTGTGACATTGTGCGAAACAACGGAATTATTTTTTTTTAAATGAAGTAAAAATATATTTTTAAAATTATGAAATAAAATTATTTTAATTTTAAAACGATAAAAGTAATTTTCGATTGGTAAACGTTCAAAAAGTTTTCAACACTTGTTTAGCAATATTAAAATATTTGATAAAATGTTTTATGTTTGGCAACATGTTGTTTGAAAATAAATATGTTTCCCGTTTATAAGCAATATGTTAAACCCCTTATTCATAAAAAATTTAACAGGCTTATGAAAGATTTATATAACAAATTTTCTATAAAAACCAGTTTAATTTTTTATGAATATGGCCATAAATATCTTGAAAATGTTTAAAAGCATGTTTCATATATAGAGACTTGTTTTATCTTTCAAAACAGGTTTCGTGTTTAGAGACATGTTGTAGGCTTATATAAATTTTTGTTCCACTACTCTGAACTAACTACATACATACATATGGGTAATTCCATGTCAAATCGACCAAGATTGGTACCCGAACCATTTCGATTTGATTAAAATTTGGTAAGAAGGTTCCATTCATCCAAAATAGGAACATATATCAAAAAAAAATAATATAATTTTTTTTTTCAAAAGTTATGTCATATTCAAAATGTAAATTTCGCCACATTAGCCGAATGTGTTGAGTTTATTTTTTCAATATCTCAAAAACTACTTCACATACGAAGATGATTTGAATGTTATTTTAAAGAGAATACTTGGGGCAACAAACAATAGGCCATGTTCTGCAAATCGAAATCACGTGAAATTGAAATCGATGAAGTTGTTCAATTGAATTTTGGTAAAAATGAACGTATGTTTTCCTGATTTCAAAAGTAGAATAGGTAGAGGAACGTGGTCTTAAAGTATGAAGTATATACAAGGAAATATTTTTATGAACTTTGAACACGGGGGAATTAAAAAAAAATTGTTCGATTTTAATTCCACGTGATTTCGGTTTCTAGAACATGGCCGAATATATTAAAAAACATTTGTTTTCGAAAAATGCAATATCTGCAAAATATTAAATTTTAAAAATGTACCAATAGATTAAATGGACTATTTCTTTATATGACTGATTTTTTTTATATAAAACCTCAAACTGTTCTTTAAAAATCCTGAAACTTTGATATGAATTTTTTGTTTTCGCAACCTTTAAAAAAATCATCTTAAAATAAAATTTTCTGATTTGTTTGATTTTAGGTGTTTAAAAAAAAGACACTGATAAAGTTTCTTTTGTTTATTTGTTGCATTTTTGTTGGAGCTCAATGTGGGCACTTTCGAAGAAACGTACACTTTTTGTCACGTTACGCCTTTAACAAATTAAATGATTTTATTACATTATTTTCGTATGTGAAGTAGTTTTTGGGATATAGAAAAAATAAACTCAACATATTCGGCTAATTCGGTGAAATTATGACATTTTTGATACGACGCACAGTGGCGCCATTTGAGTTTATCATATCTTTTGAACCGAATAAGATAATTGAACAGTTTAAACAGCATATGATAGATAACTGTTCAGCCTATGAAATGAGCGTTTGGAAAGGGTGCTACGCTTTGTAGGGGCCTACTTATGGGTTATCAAAGTTAAAATTAGTAGAAAAATCAATTTTATGGTAACTAAAAAAATTATTTATTTTTTCAATTTTCTGTGAAATATTCATCACAATTCGTAAGAGAAGGTATATCTAAAAGACTAACAATTTCTAAACTATAATTATTTTGTAACTCTATTCGTGACTTCACATGCCGCAGGGAAGAAATAAGTGGATCGGAAGATGCTGCCAACATGTTGAAGAGGTCCTTATTTTGCCTTACCCTTGATGCTTTGAATGTGTTCTGCAATCTATATTTTTTATAAAATTTGTTAAGAGACTCCTGTGCTTCTTCAGAAAGCTCTCCAATTGGCAAAGACTGGTACTCAATTATATCTTTGCCATGCGCCAATATTTTATGGACGGTCGGGGTCAACTTCTTCTGTGGATACATTTCTGCTAAAAGAGATGCAGTTTTCGACGCATATTCTCCATATTTTGTAGAATTGACATTTTCTTTGCAGTTTAAAACATCCAAGATCGTTCCCAATCTTTTCACGATTTGATTGTCAATTCCAATGATTCTAGTTACTGCCTCATCATTTTCAAAAAATCTCCTAGAAGTGTTTCCATCGTTAGAGTTACCGTATCCGTGCTTGGGACAGTCTACTTTTAGTCCAACTTGTTTCAAAAAAACCATCCTGTATTTGCTTCTTTCTGATCTTTTCCTTATCCTTTATTGATGTATTTTCATCGAAGTTTTCCTCCTCTTGTGGTAGGGTATATGCCAGTTTTAGCAAGAATTCCATACACCTTATCCTTGCGTGCAATGGTGACATTCCGTATTCGTAATTCTCCTCATTTGTAGAATCGTTTAAATTACCAAAGTTCTTCTGACAAATAATAATATAAAATCGATAAAAAAAATATAAAAATAATACGAAAAAAGGGGTTTAGATAGGTTTTTGCTAAATTTTTACCTCCAATATAATTCTGTCTATGATAACTAATTGAAATATATTATAATTAAGCAGAAAAAGATACTAATCTTAAACTCTTTACAACTAATTATATAAAATTGAGATGTAACATATTATATATGAAATAAATTGAATTGAATTGAAAAAAGTTCTTCTGACTCTTTTTGCAAATCGGGCATGACATTGTTGAGGTTGTTCCTGTCAGTTCGTTTACGACTTTTCCGTCAACCATGGTCAGGTGGAACTCGTAATTGCATTCAATATATTTTCCTTCTCCAATTTGCAGCTTTGTAGGCTTAATCTTGCTTATTTGTTCTTCAATGTCCTTCACCGTAGTCCTTATGAGTTCTGCCGATTCCCTTGCAAACTGAAACATTATTGGTCGGCAATAATGCACTGATGACGGACGTGGATTTTTCCAGTGTAGGGAATCATCCGATTTTAGCCGCAAAGGAACAACAGATGCCATAAACATATTTCCGTCCGATATTGTAGCGTCATCGAAAGATATCCTTTGCTTATAAACGCTTTGTCCGGATGATCCATCGCAGCCCCATTTGCTGATCAATGTCAACTTCTCAGGAAGAATTTTCACTTCCGTGAAAAACTTTGGTGTGGTTGACTTTCTAAACAGTTCAAATAATTTTAAATTGTTCAACGCCATGTTTTCAGTACTTAAATTGTTTAATGGTTTCAGTAATTGTTGCGCCAACTTTCAGGCGTAGACTAATCCAGGCATTATGCTTATTTTGCAATATATAGGCTTATGCTACCATGCCTAAAAATTTACCTGTTCCCTGCATACATATGGATTTAGGCTAAATAATGCAATTTTGATATTATGCACGTGTCCAAATAAGATTTGTGCCTACCTGTAGGGACCATAAGTCAATATTGTTCCTGACCATTTGTACGCCAAAGTATTGTTTATGTGAGGTACGTACCTGCTAATTTCAATGAGTAGTTTTTTTCAAACTATTAGATCAAACTACTGTCAGTCAAAACATATAAGGGATGGACGCCATACAATTTCTGCAACCATGTCTTTTTGAACTTTTTTTCCTCTAGAAGCCAAACGGGCACGTACGGGCAGATAAAACCTTTTGAATTATGTAAAGAAATAATCAAAGAACAGGTTTTGCACGTATGGCAAATATAGAAAAATATAGTTTTTTTTTATTTTCCGTCAAAGTTGAAAAATAGTGAAAAAACGGATAGTTTTTAAATAGTGATTTACCAGGAGAAACACAAAGCAAACAGTTAATTTTTTTTTTATCATTATACATTTAATAAATACATCAATCAATACAAATAAAAAATAAGGCGATTCGTTACCTATTTTTCGTGATATTACACCTCGCAACAAATTGACTAAAAATTGTGTGTTTTTTTGAAAACCGAAAGTCGGTCAACTTTGAACGGTTATATCTTCTAAACTAAAAATGTGATATTATTAAGAGTGGCATATTTGAAATCGTTGAAAAGTTTCCTATAACATGGGTTTATTCAAAACTTCGTCGGCACTCATGAAAATTTTGATTTTTGCAACCTCGCTTGCTCTACGGGCGCCACTGTGCGACGTTTGAATATGACTTTAAAAAAATATTTTTTTTTTAATTTTTTTGCGTTAATATATGTCCCTTATAGGATGAAAGGCACCTTCTCAGCAAATTTCATTCAATTCGGCAGGGGTCGGGTCCCACTCTTGGTCGATTTGACATGGAATTACCCATATGTATATAAATTTTTTCTCTTATATGAAAAGTGTCCCTAAACATGAAGTAGGCTTCTCAGTATACCAGCGGGATTTCCATACGCTTTAACTTTTGTCCCTGTTGTCGGAAAAATTATGCCGCTTCATTCACCATTTTGGCGAAAGTAAGGCACTAATCACGTAAAACGCACGCAACGCAACGCCAAAGAATTACATTGAAAGCACAAACAATGTCATAAACATATTGTAATTTTGTTGTTGCTTTCTACACAAATTCATGTACCGTTTTAAAATTTTCAACGCCACAAGCAGCGTTCGAAATTTTAAAACGCAATGTGAATTTCTGTAGAAAGCAACATGATTAGGTCTTAAGTTAATTGCTTTAGATATTTTCAAGGTCTTTGACAAAGTCTGGCATGGTGCACTCTTGTCTAAACTTGTTGCATTTTGTGTCGATGATAATTTCTCTTCATTTATATCAAACTTCCTCAGAGATCGCACTATATGAGTTGTTATAGATGGTTTTTCGTCAAACGAGTTCAAGATTCATTCAGGAGTGCCGCAAGTATCCGTTCTTTCTTCTACTCTATTTCTTATTTTTCCAAATGAGCTCCCAAGTAAAACTTTCAACCCTACGCAAGCGTTTCGGATGTTGGTGCTATGAGGTAAAACATGAATGATATGATTGGTCGAGACCTTGATATAATCTCGGCACCTCAAATTGCCTCATCTGTATATATGGAGCGTATAATTATTGAGGAATCACATTCTTTTGATATTTTGGGCATGAGAGTACAATGTCCAATGCTGCCCAATGATGCCCAATTGACAAAACATGTATTCGAGGTGATGGAAGAAGCATTTAAATGCATCGGTTTTTTAAATAGAAGAAAGAGATAGTTCACTCCATCTGCTCTCCTTAATATTTATTCCACCCATTTCCAACCGAAAATAAAGTACAATTCTCGCTGCTTTAAGTCTATTTTGGAGCTCCTCGACCGCGTGCAGAATAAGTTCAATTCGAATGTCCACAAGCGCTACACTTTTGCTGGGCTTAATGGGTTCGTTAACAAATGTGAACTCTAACTTTTTTTTGCATAAGGGGATTAATGCCTACTTATTTTAAAAAATACCTTCAAAAAGCCATAAATGCAGCATTTATCACATTTTTTGTAGTCTAAAATGCTTAAAAATTTAAAAAAAATTTTATTAAATAGAAGTGGTTAATATTTAAATAATTTGTTTTTTATCGCTAAACAATATAAAATATAATTGGTAACATTGATACCCTACACCACAGTATTTAAAAACAAATTTTTTGAAAGTGCACCCTTTTTGCAATCCATGGTCAATCATGGACCGACCCACCAGAACAGAATTATTTTATGAGGTTAAGATTCATGTACAAATTTTTTGTGCCGAATATTATTCAGCTATCTTCATCTACACAGAAAAAATTCTCGCCATTGTTTTTTTAATTAAGACAATAATCAAAAATAAAATAAATTATAATTGAAAATGTAATCAAGCAAATTAAACCTTTACTTATATCAACAGCATAACTGCAGAAAATTTTGTTAATACCAAAAATATTTAATTGATACTATCAGCCCAATTATGAATAAAAATTCCCTGGGAGTTTTTTCCCTTTTCCCATTTCTACAATTGAATTAACATAGGAAAAATGGGAGAAGGGAGAAAACTCCCGGGGAGTTTTTCTTTCATAATTGGGCTGTATAACTTTGTTTAATGGTGCAAATTTAATAAATTTTTAATTAATATCACATATTTTTAAAAGTTATTATAGGATGGGGGTTTATTTGGGACCTATGGTTAATTTTGGACCTACCAGCACAAGACGCGTTGTTGAACGCTGAATCCGTCCATGGCAAATAAATAACAGCCAATTCGACGGATTTAGCCTGCATATTTAATAGAACTTGTCACAGTATTCGTTTTCAAAATTTAATTGATACTAAATTAACCAATATATGCAAATTATAATAAGAATCTTTTGTTCGTATTTCAGGTACCCCATGCCGAATTAAATAACCTGGTAAGTTCCTTAATTACACTATGCACGAATTTGACATTTTTCTTAAAGTAAGCTAAGCGCCCTACCAGTAAAGCTAATTTGAGTACGCTGATTTAATGGTGCTTCTCATTTTTCGAAGCTGGCTCTCGTATTTGCGATATTCGCGATTAAAAATTTCAATACTAATGTACCATAAAGCGATATATTTTATACTTCTGGCATCACTGTTCAATTTCAATTAATTCAACTCTGCTTAATACAATTTTTCGTTATTTATTTCGCGGAAATTTTTTTTCCCGATGTTTTGTTTTTTAAAAAAATGTTTTTCTTAACTCTATTGAATACACTGTGTTAGTGGCAAGGTTTAACAAGATGGACACCCTCTTTGTAAAGCTTATTCGAGTACGCTAAATTTAAAGTTAGCGCTGGAACTCGCGGTCAAACATTTTGCAGAAGCTGTATTTTTTTTTAATGAAAATATATTTTTCGCAAAATTTAGTTTGTTTTGACTTTTCCATTAATTCAATATCAATAAAAAATTTTACGAAAAACATCACAAAAAAAAACAAAAAAAAAACAATGTTATGTTATTTTGTATATAGCGCACAAGTTTCATCTTATCGCCAGTCAGAGGTGGCACGATGAAACCACCTGTGGGGAAACCAGGAAAATCTGGCCCATCATAGATGTAAAAAGGACACGGCGGGCATTACAGCTGTCCAGACATCATCTAAGAAACCTAACTGCGGTTATAACTGGCCACTGGCCCATTGGGAGACACGCCCAGAGGCTGGGGCTCCCTTATAATGACTTATGTAGAAGTTGCGGCGATGAGGAGGAGGAAGAGTCAACGGAACATCTTCTCCGTAATTACCCGGCATTCGGAGACTTAAGACTCGAAATGTTTGGTCGAAGAGCCCTTGGGGACAAAACTTGTCACTCTGATGTTGATGTTAACAGGATCCACTCCTTTATTGAATCGACCGGATGGCTGCATGGGAATACTAGCAGCTAGATTTCATAGGACCCATGGGAGACGGCGTGATATGGTAACACAACGGGAACTAATTAATGGACCCACGTGAGCTGTGCTTGATCACGGCTGCCAATGGAACATAATCTAACCTATGTTATTTTGTATATATTTAAAAGGGTTCAATAAGAAAAATATTCATTAAAGCAAGTACTCCGGAAAAATTTGTGAAAAATGTTCCGCAACATCCATTATTTCATAAGCAAAATTTGACATGTATCAATGTTACCTATCTCGTGAGTTTGCACAATTTGACGTTTTTAATCTTTCAAAGTATGCGACAGTGTTTTCCATATGTAAACAAAACCCACATGTATTTAACTAAAAAGTATTTTTTTAAATAAAAAATTAAATGAAGACGAATGTAGAAATGGATGAAAAACTGTTATTGGTTCTGTTTTTTATGTTTTTCCGTTCTCATCTAATATTAAGTTAAAACTTTTTTCATTTGCATAAAATTTCCCGTGAAATAAGTGCAGCCTCTACAGTTTTGCATTTGTTAAAAAATCTTGCCAGAAACATTTCGTAACTTTTTCACAAATTGAACAGAGTACAAGTCTATCAACATAATTTCATAAAAATTCCGCACCAGATTTTTTCATATGAGTTTTGACGGAATTTTACGTGAAATGTTGAACAGAGTACCAGGCTTAAGTTAAGAAAAAAAAACATTTGTTCAAAAATAGCAAAAACATTTTTTCCTCGGAAAAATAAGTCACGAAAAATTGTATTAAAAAAAAAAGTTGAATGTGGTACATTAGTATTAAAATTTGTAATCGCGAGCGCTAACTTTGAAAAACGGCTATCATCAATTAATTTATCGTGATCTTGTAAAAATTTGTGACTAGCACAGTGTTACAATCATTTTCTAGCTCTGTGTATCGCTATTAAAATTTAATTAATAAACCACAACATAATTAAGTTATAAACACTATTTACTATTACAATGCAAATAAAATAGATTTGCAGTATTAAATTTTTTGTTTGCAAACAAATAAATAAAAACAAAGACTGAAAAAAATGCTAAAGCTTAGAAAAGACATAATTTAACTAAAATATCTAGATACGAGTAACATAAACATTTGCTATTATTATTTATGGATTTTATCAAGACAACAACTTTTTTATACCCTTCACCATCAAGTGGTGAATAAGGATATAATAGTTTTCTCATTATATGTGAAATATTTATATAAGACCTCATAAACAGTATATTGTATATATATAGTGTATTATATGTGCTACAGTTTCTAGTTCATACGGGATTTATTGAAGGAATTAAAGTCCAGCGCGATCGGTTGAGTAGAAAAAGAGCTATGGATCCAAATGTGTACCAACTTCCCTAAAAAATTATATTTCTATTTTGTTTAAGCAGTGTTTTCTTTTATGACAAATATTCAGAACATTTTTATGCTATCTAAAGAAATGTCGTTATTCTAGTACAGCAACTTTTGACCCGGCTTCTTATGTGGGCGTTAGGTCGCAAACACTTTTGATTCCATTTACTAAGGGGACAAAATACTAAAATTAGCCCACGATCAGGGTGTAATGGGTTGCAGCTGTTTACCTGTCGTTTCCTGCTACCAGTAGTGCGATTCACTAACTTTAAACGAACCGACAAAGATAATATTTATTTGTCGATATATATTTTCGCTAACAGTAACGGTAGTATGATTCAATAATATATTTTTAGCTATATAATATATATTTTATTCGACCTTTATTATTTAAACTAAATTTAAATTATCGAGCTTAAGAAAATTACCGAAAATTCCATATACAATGTTAATAATTCTCTTCAATTTAAGGATATAATTAAGAATATTACATTGGATAATAATGAGAAGTTAATTTCTCTTGACGTAGTTTCATTGTTTTCAAGCATACCTTTAGACTTAGCTATAAATATAGTAGAAGAAAAATGGAATACAATAAGGGAACATACGAATATAGAAAAGGATTTATTCTTACGTATTCTTAGATTTTGTATAATGGGATATTAGATATTTTCAATTAAATAATCAAATATATATTCAAATGACGGGACTTCCTATGGGCTCGTCAGTTTCTCCAATTATAGCTGACATAGTTATGGAGAAATTATTAGATATGCATATGTGTTGAAAAATTAATTATAAAACCAAAGATCTTGACAAAATATGGTGATGAATTATTTTGTATAATTCCAGAATCTGGAATGGAACAAATGTTAGATAATTTTAACTCATTTCATTTGGACATTAAATTTACAATTGAAAATGAGTCTAATTCAAGACTGTCATATTTAGACACCTTGGTAATTAGACGAGGTAATACAGTAACAATAGATTGGCATCAAAAACCAACATCTTCTGGTAGAATTATTAATTATTTCTCGAAACATCCGAGGAGAATAATTATTATTACAGCTAAACATTTTATAGAAAGAGTTCTAAAAATAAGTGATTCAGAATTTCATAAAGATAACAAAAGAGGATTTCAAAAATATTAACTGATAACATCTTTCCTATACAATTAATAACGGATTTATTAATACAATATGATAATTGTGGAGGATATAACCGAAATAATATTACAGAACAGAGAATTTATAAATCGGTAACATATATACCAAAATTTTCAGAAAGATTGGAAAAATCAAATATATATGATAGCAAAATATACAAAATAGCTCATAAATCTTTTAACATAGTAGGTAAACTATTTACTAAAATGAAAGACAAAGTAAATAGGATGGAAATGTCAAATATTGTTTATAAAATACCTTGTAAGGGTGATGATAGTGGACAGTGTAAAAAAGTATATGTAGGTACAACAAAAAAATAAGCTAAAAACTAGGATAGCAGGACATAAGTCAGATCAAAAATATATGAATAATTCTTTACAAAAAAACAGATTTTTCAACTCATTGTGCTAATCTAAACCATGATCCAGATTTTGAGAATACAATAGTATTAAACACAGAAAATAATTATAAACGTAGATTTATGTTAGAGATGTTGCATATTATAAAAGTACCAACAATGTCGAGAATTAATTTTAAGTCAGACACTGAAAATATAGCACAAAATTATAGACATTTAATTTATAAAAATAGAAACTGAAGTTTTATTTATTCATTTATATTGTAATAGATCAAGCTTGTATTGAAAAATATTTTTTTTTATATTTAATTACAAAAAAATTTTTAATATTGTCATTTTAATTGTTATATTGTAAAATTTGTTAAAAAATTTGTGTAATTTATAAAAGAAAGAAAAAAACATCCCTGAACGAAGTGCCGAAATATTGGATATAATAAACATTTAACGTTTTTTTTTATATAAAAAGACCTTAAGCTCGATAATTTAATTATAGTATTTTTAACGATAGTATACATCTGTATTTTTGTATCCATTTAATTTAATGTCATGTATTTTAAATCGTGTGCCAAATATTCAAAAGTCATTTCAAACACAAAATACACCTTATCGATTTACAAAACACTACGAAAATTATAATCGCTTAATTAACGAAAATAGGCTGCTTAAAGAAACAGCTGACTTCAACCGATAGCGAATTTCGTTAAAAAATTTTACTGAATAGTAAATTCGGAAAATCTTGTTTATATTTATTTAAACGAAGGTTAGTGAATCGCACTACAGGTAACACATGTAGTCTATTCCTACTCTGACCTCCACGTGGTACACCCTAGAAACCTAAGGTCAGGGTTAATATGAGAAGGCGATCTCTTGGGACCATTCCAACTTATTTGGTATAAGGGCCTAAGGGAATTTATTTGGCAAGGCGGAGTAGTGGACGCACAATTGGGGTTGATGATCGACCAACGCCAATCCAAGGTACATAGCGGCTGCACGCGGGTGCCTGCTTCGGATCGAGCGGCTTACCATACTAGTGCAACACGCGTCTTTGGACCCATCACCCATCGCCTAAGTACTTTGATGTTTGAAGCATCGAAAGAAACAAAAATATAGACTATACTACTCCAAGGGGTAATTCTGCGGAAAATCCCCCTGCTAAGGCAGTTGGCACAATGATTTTGGAGGTGGCTAATCTATGCAAGAACCATTTGATTATTGAAACCATGAGGCCCTATGATCCACTAGGAGTCAAGGATAACAGAAGTAGCGAACTGAATGCATTGCCATAAAATTTGGCATAAAGCCGTTCTAAATGACTAGACATTATTCTACCAACTTTAATGATGATCGCTCAATAATTTACCAGTGGACCCACATGAAGCCCTCTCCAGAATACTTCTTTAAAATTGGGTTCAACTTAGTTTTATAAGACAGAACATTACCCTACAATTTTGTAATGATCGATCCATAACTTACCGTAGGTGACATATAAGGTTCACTTCCGGAATACACTTTAATACGCCTTAAGCCGGTAACGAATAAAAATACTGTCACTTGATGGAGGGTATCAGTGATTCGACACAGGCTCTTATTTGTTCTTCAATGTACACAATAATAGGTACTCAAATATTTCAATGTTTATTAATGTAATTAAGAAGTTTAATAATTTTATCAAACGCTGTTTTTTTGTTGTCTCTTTCGATCTTGCCAGTCAAACTTACAAACCTGTAACTTTAAAAGTGACACCCTGTAATTGTTTTTGTTGAAATCTTTTAATAATATTTTTAACAAATGACGAATGCTATTTAGATACTACGATTTTGTTGTTGTTTTTGTTGCATCTACCACAGCAATTTAATGTGTGCAATTAATTCAAAACTAAATACACGAGCGAACAACAAAGATTAAATTCAGATTTTGTCGTCGTCGCCGTCGTCGGTTGTAGAACATTTTTTTTTTGAATTTGTTGCAGCGGTTTTAAGTTGTTGATAAAACCAGATTTAAAGTGTTAATTTACAAGTGTGCTGCTGCTTTTGGTGGATGTTTTAGGCAGAGATAGAAAGGAATGAAATGTTTAAGGTAAAATTGCAAACAGGACATAACACACTCTGCTTTCTAGTTACATTTTTGGGACTAACTTTTTGTTATATCTGATATAGGCATATTCAGTGTTCTTGAATTTCCAAACTTCCTTAATTTTAATTTGATCGGTTCTCTGATACAGAGATTGTGATCTTGTTCGTCCAAATCCGTCGGGTCTTAAAGAGTCTAATGGGTAGATATAACGAATATATTTAGAATGTATAAAGATTATGATGAAACTTATTAAAAGTTCCTTCTTAATGCTTTAGGATTTTTGAAACTAAAATATCTCTTAATTAAAATTGATTACATTAACAGACTTCTGTGTAGTGTTTTTCATGCGAGATATCCCGGGATCGCGCACATTTTTTGGGATAATAATCCCGAGAATTAAGGCAACTTTACCGCGGACCATTTCTAAATTAGTTATGTCACGAAAATCTATTTTCTATATTCAAATCCGATAAGTATGGCAATGCTTAATGTTTGAAATATCGAAATAGTAAAAGATGAGGTCTAAAAACGTACACAATTTAAATTTTTTCTTAAAGACCCAGGTTTATTTTATAAAAAAGAAAAAAGTTGTATCCACTTGCTTCAAAAAATTTTATGATTTTATATACAGAAGAGCTCCATAAAAATTTTTTTAATTAGATTTTGAAATTGCAGTAAATACTATTGCTGTAAGAGAGGATGACTGACAACAGTTAAAAAATTCCATTTCAGGACATTTTAAATGTAGCAATTAGTAAAGAAAGCGCTAATTTGATTCAAAGAAAATAATTTTCATATTTTAATCAGGCTTAAGTTCATCAATTTAATTTTCATTAAATTTTTTTAATGATGAAAAGAATTTACAACAATTGAAAATAGATAATCATTCACAACAACAAATTTCGATCCACCAAGAAAAATTAAATTTGGTTAAAAGATTGATGTTGATGACTATTGACTGCCAGCAGTCGTCAATGGCGGTGAATGTTAAGCGGCAAAGGTTTCTGAAGAGAAAGTGTGGTTACTATAGAAAAATGTTAAATCAACCTGTCAGTGGGTTCAGTTCCAGCTTCAGTCAAGAATGAAAAATTATCAACAAATTTTAATTGATTTCATGTTGTAAATTCCTTTCTTCATTAAAAATAATTTAATGAAAATTAAATTTGATATAAGGATTAAAAACCATAAACAGTTCAATAAAACAATACAATAACCACAATACTAATTATGAAATCATTTTCTCAAAAAAAAAAAGGAAAAAGTTTTTGAGGGATGTATTGAGAAAACTGAAGGTGTCCAGAGAATCTATAATATTCGTTTGACTACGAGTATAAAAGCAAACAGAAAGAAAGGGAACGTGTTATCTCATAAACAGGACTCTTCTTGATTAGAATTACAAAAAAGGCTTCCGTACTAAAATCTTACTTTGAGCTTATTTAGATTGGGCAATTAACGCCGAGTTTTTTTCTCTATTGTCTTTTAAAGTCGCTTCGAAACTCTTCAATTTAATTTTTTTTTTTTTGGATTCTGATTAAGACTAAAAGTTTTTTGCTAACTATTTAAGTCATATTTACAGGGTAACACACGATTAAATTTTTTGCTATATATTTAAGTTATAATACCAGGGTATCACAAACATTTTTGGAGCCTCAACCACAAGACCTCGTTCGATCTAAACCTTCGAATAGGAACGCAAGAGCTTCCAGAATTCGCTCCAGATTATTTTGCTCTCCACCAGTAAACGTCTGAGTTATATATGGTTCTTCACCAGTCACAGTTATTATTTGTTCTCCACTAGACAAACACGTTAAAATATTGACCTTACAAACGATTGCATAAAGTAAATGGGGACCAACCGCGAAAACTGTAATTCGGTACAGTTTTTTGACGCCATGCGCAAAATGCACGATAAGTACCTAGACAAACAAGAACGAGCGTGAGCTGCTCTTCTACTCAGAGCAGTTTTACGAGGGCAAATTTACATTTAAATTTTTTTCAAGCACCTTTTTAATCTAATGTTAACAGAACAACTCTGTTGCCAACGAAGCCTTGCCTATCATTACCAGGGAAACTATAAATATGCAATTGCATGTTTTTCCTTGTGCGACTAATAAAGGCAGAAACAATACATATATCCGTTTTAGAGCTTTTTGTGAATTTTGGCATCGATTTGTTAGTGCATTTTTTTTTATGCTTATTTTACCCTTTACAGCATTTTTAGCATAATTTAGTTAGATAAACTTTTTGATGCATTTTTTAAGTTCATAGCGCATATTTTGATACATGTTAAGTTTTTTTAGACGCTTACAAGAGCTATCGAAACAAATAAAAAAAAAAAAAAAAAATGAAATACATAGAAATTGGACCAATCTTTTACTATACCGACCGTTAGCAGGCATAATTGATTAAAGGATTTTCCAGTTCTTTCAAAAATGTGGGGCCCTAACAACTATTTACTACTATTTGCTACTTGCTTACTTTGAAATTTTTAATCTCGCATCGTTTAATATTGTACCATAATTTTAAATTTTCTTGGAAGTTTTGGGGACGAATTCTGGCAGTCGTGATCAAATACTTCTTCGGGTCGAAAGCAATTTTATTCATAATTTTTCCAGTAGATGCTGAAAGAACTGAAATTATTTTTTCAGTGTTATAAAGCATTTATTTGACTTTTTTCACAACACTGAAAAAATCATTTCGATTGGTTCATTATTGACTGAAATAATTAGAAACAAAATTGCTTTTGAATCGAAGAAGTATTCCATCAATACTGTTAGAACTAGCCCCCTGGTTTAATGTTTGTCAATAAAGATTTATTTTTCCTGGTACTTAGAAATTTTCCTTTTTTGGGCTAATTCTAATTGGTCAGTCTCTTTTAAAATTTTGAAAAGTTCAGACTGGCAACTAACTGTCTTTGTGTATTTGCATTGAGAAACATTTTGGTATATACATACTTCTAATCTTTTTTAGTTGATCCTTAAAATTAAAGAAAAAAACTAACGTTTCCGACTATTAATTGTGGACTGATTAAGTCCTACCTTATGGCCGATTTGTATATTCGTCTTAAACTTTAACCAAACTTTTAGTTAATAGCGACGAGGTAAGTTAATAATTGTAATATTATTCCTTAATATGTCTTCATCTTTAATTTACTCTTTCAAGTCCCTGCTTCAGTGCTAATGATTGTGTTCGAAGTTGCTGGTGGCTGGCTGTTAGATTGGTTAGTTGTTCGTTTCGTTGGTTGGATGACTGTCAGTCAGAGACTGGGTGCTTTGGTTGATTGTTTGAGTTTGTTGGCTGTTATAAATTTAGGTAAATAGAATTAAGCTGTGTGGCACATAAACACATAAGCATGCAGCGAGTGCAAGTATTAATTTACAGAATACAACAAAAACATTTTCAAATATAAAAGATAGAAAATAAAAAGCAACATTTAACACAAGATACAAGTTCATGTATGTAGTTTAAAGCTAAAAAAAAACCAAGTTAAAGAATTCTTTGCAGATTATTAACGCCCTAAAAACCTTCTGGGTTCTTAAAAACACATTGCAATTTTGTTAAGTTATAAGACTTAAGATTAAAATAACATTTTAATATAAAAAAAATATCTCGTGTTAAGAAGAGATAGAAAATTTCTTAGAAATTTATTTCTTTTTAGAATGTGTGTTAAGTTTTTTCTTTTAGTACTTCTTCAAATGGTGTATTCATAAAAATATTTTCTATTTAATAAAAGCTTACAAAACAAATTTTCTATGAAAATTATCCTTAATAGACGTTAAATTTACTAAAGGTTTATGTTTTTTTTGGCCCTGTATGACGGGAACATATATATCGGGTGATTTATCGTTAGCTTTGATTTATAATGTAAACTAAAATACATCAATTTTAATTGAATTTAAAATTTTATTATTGTTTAAATGAACAATTAATGGTATTTGCTGTGTATAAATGATTTAGCCCAATTTTGGGCGACTGGTATCTCGTCAATAGCCCGAATATGTTGGCGTACGATTGACGCTTTGGAAGCTGGCTTATTTTTGCTGACCTCAGACTTTACATATCCCCAGAAAAAAAATCTAAAGGTGTGATATCACACGATCTAGGTGGCCAATTTACCGTAGCAAAACATGAAATTAAATGCTCACCAAAATGATTGTTCAACAAGGTCATTGTTTCACGCGCTTTATGGCTCGTAGCACCATCTTGAATTTCAGGATGCACATGATCCGATAAAATGGTGCGCTGACGGTAACCATTGACGGTAACATTCTGATTCTCCAAATTTTTAAAGGAATATGGACCAGTGCTTCCACCATCCCATAATCCACACCATACCGTTGTTTTTAATGGATGTAATGGTAGCTCTTTGTACTCTTCGGGTTTCTCATCATCCTAAAAACGACAATTTTGCTTATTAACGTATTCATTGGGCGAGAAATGTGCTTCTTCACAGAACAAAATTTCAGGATAAAACAACGGATTTTCATTGAGTTTTTGCAGTTTCACTGACGCTGTTGTGGAGTGAGTCTTTCCATGATGACTTGCCAAAAGATAATCTATATATATATAAAATTGTAACGTTACTGACTGACTCACTGATTCATCATCGCACAGCCTAAACGCCTGAAGCTAAAAACTTGAAATTTGGACCAGAGGTTGTTCACTTACCAAATCGATCGTTTAAGTGGTAAAAACCGTAACTATTGTTGATACTTTTTACAAAATATTTTTCTCCATACGTATTAAATTATGGGCTCCCACTACAAAATTGGAATTTTTGTTGCTTCAATGGGGAGAAAAAAATACCAAAAGGGGGAAATACGGGAAATTTAATTTCATTCTTTACCTTTTTGGATATACTGGTACTTTTTTTAATTTTCGTTAATATTGGACCTAGAAACACAAACTTCAACATGCAAAGTCCTGAGTGGATAAGAATGAATAAGGGAACTTTTTGGTACTTTTTGTTCTTTAACTGGTGCTTTTTGAATTTCCGTTAGTATTGGACCTAGAAAGATAATATTAAACATGCAAAGTGGTGAGCAAATGAGACGCTGTAAGATGGATTTTTCTGGTACGTTCTTTAACTGGTAGCTTTTTTATTTTCGTTAGTATTGGCCCTAGAAACATAAAATTAAACATCCAAGGCCCTGAGTAAATGGGAATCTGTTAGAAGGATTTTTTTGGTACTTTTTTGTTGTTTAACTCGTACCTTTTTTTAATTGTCGTTAGTATTGCACCTGCAAACATAAAATTAAGCACGAAATGCCCTGATTGAATGAGAATCTGTAAGAGGGGCTTTTTGGTACTTTTTTGTTCTTTACCTGGTACTTTTTGTATTTCCGCTAATATTGGACCTAAAAACATAAAATTTAACGTGCAAGTTCCTGAGTGAATGCAACATAAACTTTGGCGAAAAAAATATGCCCACGAAAAAGAGGAGACACTAACGAAGTAGCGGGTTAAATACTAAATAGTATAATATTACATTTTAAGTTCACTTTCAAATTTATATGTTTTATTTTATATTAAAAAGCAAACCTCACGATGTATAACCCTTTATATATGTCGTTTCAATATTATTCTATAATTTTATAAATTTTGAACTCTTGTCATTCCAATTCTTTAATTTCATAAAGACACTATCCCACAAAGTCATAAGTATTTTTCGAAAATGCTTCCCTGATCTAATAATTGCTTGAACATTTTCGAAAAACAATAACAACTTATCATGACAGGTTTGTATTTTTTTAAAAAATAAGCAGCTATAAACAACATTTTTATAAATTTAAATACCCAGCAAAAACTGATGCTTCCTCGGAAGCAGTAATGTAAGAGAGTATTCGAAGTGAAGCCCTTACACTTCTATGAAATATTACATGATTTTTGTTTGGAATTCCTCGCGTTGAAGCTCTGCTTTAGAGATCTGAAATATTCTTATTTCATGCCTTGATAATGGACATGGTTTACGTGAATAAAGAAAGTGAAAAAATTAAGCATTGGAAAAAATCTTATTTCACGTTAAAAAAAACTTCTTATAAATCCAAAATATTTTTTGGAATAAAAATGTTATAGTTTCATATAAAATTATATTTAATTGTTGTAAAATTTTGTTAACATTTTTTACTTTTTATCTAAAGAATAAAGGATAAATGTATTCTTAATAAACGAATAAACAGCTCACTTCCACTATTTAGCACCGCATTTAAAGATTGCAGGATTATATGCATTTTCTTACAGCACTAAAGTAAGGCAGTCATATAAAGAAGCAAAAAAGGAAGCGGTTTGGATGCAGCGGTTTACTGCTTCCAAATCTTGAAATATTTTAGCTGGTTACTGTTAAAAAATTGTCTCGTTCTTTAAATAAAAAGTTTTCATTAAAACTTATACTTTAAGTAAAACATGTGCTTCATTAAATTTGATATATTTTAATATGTTTCGTCTTATTTCTATAACAAAAGTTTCATTATTAATTGAAACTTGAGTGTTTTAATATTTTTTAAGTCGTTGGCAAAGGCCGCATTTTTATGCAATCGCATGCTTTTTTTCTCAAATGTTCAAATCAGTGTTTACCAGTTGAACGCCGTCAGGCATGGACTAGTGCCTTCTACATGTGAAGCCAAACCAAACTTAAAAAACGAACATGTGTAATATTACAAATATTGCCAGTGAAGAATTTCGCAGTTAGTTTTCAAATTCAAAAACATGCTGTTAGTAAATTTACAAAGAAAAACTTAGAAAAGTTACACACAAGTTTATGTATACAACAAAACTCGAATCGACAACACTGACTGTACCAACTGTGTTTATTTTACTCGGTCACATTTAAACTTTAAATACGAAATTGTTCAGTTATTTTTTAACATCACACTTTTGGTTGTGAAAACTCATCGATATATATTATTTATTTAACTTAAATAAACTTTTTGACACCGATTGTTTAAAAATGCATAATTTGCATATTTTGTTTATTCATTAAAAAAAACAAATTTTGCATATTTTTTATTTTCTTTTATTAAATGCAAATTTACATTTTTATTAAAAGTAAATACATTTTGTATTATGTACTCGAACAAAACTCTTAAAAATAATTTTACGATTTGCGGTTGTACGAGTAACAAATCGGCTTAAAATGTGTTAAAACTCAGCATTTCCGATTTACAAAATTATGGCTCGAATTAGATCGTTTTCTTTTCATGCTCTTTATGTTTTGCTTCCCGAACTTTGAAGTGATTAAAATAATCTCAACAATAAATTCAGAAAATAAAAATAAATGAGAGTGATGCATTGAACTGTGTCGAAACTTGGAAAAATGGGTTTTGCGCCTTAATGTAAATAATAAATGCATACAGGTCCGGCCACTAGTTGTTACATTAATGCAACCAAGCATTTTATGCCACCCATTTTTATGAGTCACGTGCAGTTTGGAAACAATTAAGTTGTTGAGCGCTTATTTTCCATTTTACAAAACTAAATAGTTTGTTTTTTAGAACAACTATTTTTTGTTTAGCTTAATTTTAACATCATGAAATCGGATATTTTAGAACACTAAAAAAAAACTAAAAGATGCTGGTTTATCTTTTTTTTTTTTTTGGTTTTTTATTAAATATGATTATACAAAAGTATTAAAAAAAATTATTGTCTGTATAAGATGGTTTGTATGCAGAACTTTTAAACAAAAAAATTACAAAGTTGTTGCACATTTTAAGTTTCTTTTGTTCTTCTTGTGTGTTACAAAGATCACAAAAAGATTTGGAATAACGTAAAGAAAAAGAAAAAACAACCAGAATATTTCAATGTCAAATTATTTCGACTAAATTATGGAGGAGTATAAAAATGTCGATCTTTTATTAAAAATTGGGCTTATAAACTTTATTGATTATAAAAATTTGGTTATATTAATAAGTTTATATCGTTACTTTAACTTGCAGAAGGCGTATCTAACATACAATTTTTTAAACTTGAGACATAATACTTGATAAAAATCAAGTTAAGGCTAGTTTACACGGTAATACAATGTATTACGACATGTCAAAAATGATGTAGAATGAGAAAAATGCATTGAGTAAGAGAGACTACTGATACAAAATTTGAAAAGCGGTCGGTAAATGTTTATATCCTAAACCATTTTAGAAACTTATGTATTCTCATCACACCAGAGGTGTATTTTAAGAGTATATATTGAAGGTGGTAACTTTTTTATACAATTACAAAAACAACCTAAATATGAAATTTTGCCCAAAAGAAACGAAAAAGGGCCCAAAAAAAAATGAAAAATTACCCAAAAAGCAAAAACGAATTTTTTCCCGGTGGCATGTCATAACGTCCAGTGTCATAGTGTCCATGGACACTGCGACACTTTTAAAAGTGGACATTATGACACTTTCGAAAGTGTCATTAGGTCCATAATTACTAAAGAAGTTAAATACAAAAAAATGATTTGCATACACGCAGAGAAAAACATGTTTCATTATGGTCCCAACCAACAAAACTATTTTTAAAGAAACTAATTTAACCATAATATGGTTGTCGGTGACAATGGTTTGGTTAAATAAAACATAATATGGTGAAAAAAATTTTAAAAATGGTTTTGCTGCTTTTTCTCTGGGTGTATATATTAAATATATAACGAAAACACTGTCATAATGAAAAATCACCAAATTTAAAAAACGAAAAATCACCCAATAATAACGAAAAATAGCCCAAAAATTTTAGGTCACTTTTCATATGAATTTAGGCCCAATTTTACATGGAATTTTTTTGGGCGATTTTAAATTTTTTTTTTGTGCCATATTTCTTAGAACGGACTTTTATTTTTTTTTAAACACGGAGGGAATTGCATAATATTTTGATTCTACAAAGCAAAGTTGTAATGCATTGTAGAGTGCATTGTAGAGCGCTATATTGCCGAATCTTTAATACCCTACACCGACATTTCGAATATTTCAGGAGTATCTATATGATATGTATATACTCACTACTATTATGTAAGTCGTTGTCGACATCGACATTAATTTTTATTTGCTGTTACATCAAGTCTTTTGAATATGCATTTTTTATTTTAAAGTACTTAATAAATATGTTTACATTCTACTAAAAATTCCTTTTACTATCATTCGAGTTGCTGCAAAATTTCCTGTCGACTAAAATAGAGACAATTCCACTCGACGTCGACTTAAAAGCGCCCCAGAAAATATCAAGTGACTGTCAATAGTAAGCGATTATTATCAATAACGACTCAGAAAATATAATTACTGTTCCGATGCCGTCGACTTTCATAATAGGGGTGATTATTAATTAATCTTTAAAAAATCGGACGTCAACATTAAAATTGTTTGCGGTTCAGACCTATTTTAAATTATTGACCGACAGTCAGAAAATTTTGAGTAAAATATCATGATTCGTAACAGTTTTAACCGAACTAAAATTATTTTCAAGCGGGGAGTTTATATTGGACCCATGGTAAATTATGGACCAATCATCTCAAAATTCTATAGAGTGATACCAATTTTCATAATGATGGCATCAATCCCAAACTGCTTATGATAACTTCAAGCAATTTGACACCAAGTTTGTTCTTTTCTTTTGAGTTTTTCGAAAGTGAGCGTGTTTTCAACAGACGGACATGGCTAAATCGACTTAGCATTACTCAAGGAGCCAGAATATATTTATACTCTATGCGGTCTTAGAAGTAAAATAAAAAAGTTTCACACGGAATGACAACCTTAGTATACCCTCATTCATCACTAGTGGTGGTGGAGGGAATAAAAATATATTGCACACTAAATAATAAACAGACGCAACTCGAAATTTAAAAATGTTTTGGAGAGGCAGAAAACTGGCTTCAAAAACATGGTTGCAATTTTTTAATCAAATTGAGTTTTACAAATGTTAAAGAGGAAAAATTAACAGGGCGGCTATAAGGTACAAACAAACAAACAAACAAATATACATACATACATTCATTTTTATATAAATAGATACCCAGTTGGCAAAACTGCCGTCGACGACATTGTCGTTAACTATTTATGCACGATATGTCCTCTATCACTTAGGATTTCTGGAAGACAATTTTGAGGAAAATGTCGTGGACGACAAAATACTCGACATTGTCTAGTGCACTGCTGTCTAAAGAAGTTTATAAACGACGACATGACCGATGCTGTCTTCCAATTTGTCTTTTATACAAGCCTATCTACGAAAACATGACCGTCATTGTCTTGTAAGGTGTCTTATATCAACACCTATACACGACATTATGAGCGACAGTGCTTCTTTGTGCTGTGCACTATTCTCGCGACACTTGTTCGAAAATGTCGTTGACGATTTGTTCTGGCTGTATTTCACATGTCGTGTATCCGTCTTCAAGGATGTCTTAAGGTACGTTCAGACTTATAAAATATTTGACGAAAATATTTGTTCTGCTATTTGCTTCAAACTGTGTTAAACAAAAAAATATTTGTTAATAATCATACTAAGCTCAAATATTTGACAATTTTTGTTTGTTGAAAGAGTTGGCAAATAATGTAAAATAAAATAAATAAAATCATGTTTGCCATGCGTTCAGACTAAAACAAATATTGGCATTAAATAATTATTAAATTATTAATTAAAAATTTCATAAATAGTAAAAATTAAGCGCAGAAGATAATTTCTTTTTTTTATGCTGTGGAGCAGCAACTCTTATGGTGTTAGAACAGGAGAATGTAAAAGAAAAAAAAAATTTTAAGACAATTCGGTAAAATTTGCTAAATTAGCGGAAATTCGTAAAAATTTGCTAATAGCGTCATGATAGCAAAGTCTAATAATTATTGAAAATTGTTTAAGCTGTAGAGAACCACACGGAAAAATCGCTTCTATCGCGAAAATGGCTAAAATTCACGAAAAATTGCAAAATTGGAAATAAACCTTAAAATTAATTTAAAATTGCTAAATCGGTTAAAAAACAAAATGTCGGGAAAAAACAAACAATAAAAAATTTTGCGAAAATAGCGAAAATTCGCGAAAAATTTTAATATTTCAAATAAGCCATAAAATTTATTTAAAGTGCCTAAAACCATAAGGAATGGCAAAAATTCAATAAAAATTGCTAAATTAGCGGAAATTGCAAAAAAAAAAAGGATAGCAAAGTCTAATAATTATTAAATAAAGGTTTCTAATAATTATTAAACTTGAAACTGTAAAGAATCTGAAAGGAAAAATTGCTTCTATTGGAAACATTGCTAAAATTATTTGTCGTTGTTTGCTCTTACAATTTTTTTTTGTAATATCAAATAAATGTTTGCTCAAAAATGACTAAAATATTTGATTTTTTGTGTTCACACATGTTCACATTGGACAAATATTTGTTTGCAAGCAAATACTTTTATTTGCTCAAAATCAGTTGTTGTATTATTTGTCACTCAAAAATAATTTGTGTTCAGACAACGTAAATGAAATATTTGATCAAACAAGCCATTTGATGTTTGCTTTAAAATATTTCATCAATCTGAGCGTACCTTTAAAGACATTGCCAACTGGGTATGAATAATACATATATAGATATATGGATAATTAGCTATATAATGAGCTGCCAATAATATATTACAGATGGTAACTCATGTCGATTTCAGTTGCCAAAAAATAAACACACACAAGTCTTACGTCTTTTGACTAGAATGCTTCCCTGATCTTATAATTGTTGTAAATTTTTCAAAAAACAATAACAACTTATCATGACAGCATTGTATTTTCTTTCAAAATACGTAAGACTTGTGTGATGGTGAAAAACAGCTATTAAGTCCGCCAAATAACTTTTTTTTTTTTTGAAAATGCTATAAAAAAAACTACTGAATATTTTCTCAAATTTGAAAGTACAATCCTTTCGGTTAATAATGGAAAATAATTTCATTCAAATGGCTGCCTCGGCTGGCCATGCAGTAGCCTACACGATCGGTCCAATTTGTAAGCACATTATCGATTGTGTGCAGCTGTATTTCACCAATGGCTTCACGAATATTGTCCTTTAAAGCGTCAATTGTCTCTGGCTTGTCGGCTTAACACTTATCTTTGACGGAACCCCACAAATAATAGTCCAACAGTGCCAAATCGCAGCTCTGAAGTGGCCAAACGACATCAGCTCTGCGGCTGATAATGCGATCTTCAAAAACAGGGCGCAAAACATCTAGTGTAGCTTCGGCTGTGTGGCACGTAGCGCCGTCCTGTTGAAACCAAATGTTGCCAATAGCCTCCTCTTCAATTTTTGTGAACAAAAATTCGTTCAACATGGCCCGATAACGATCGCCATTGACTGTAACGGCCACTCCTTGCTCATTTTCGAAGAAAAATGGCCCAATTATACCTCTGGACTAAAATCCGCACCAAACAGTGACTCGTTTTGGGTGTATCGGCTTTTCAATGTATGCGTGCGGGTTTTCTGTGCCCCAAATGCAACAATTTTGCTTGTTTACATACCCGCCAAGATCAAAATGAGCTTCATCTGAAAAGATGATTTTTTTTGGCAAAATCGGCAGCTTCTGTAAGTCGATCGCAGGCCCACTTAGTGATGCGAAAACGCATTGGATGGTCAGTTGGCTTCAACTCCTGAAACAATTGGACTTTGTATGGCGTCATACCATGGTCTTTATGCAAAATTCGTCTCAATGATGTCTCCGAAATGTTCAATTGTTGAGAACGACGGTGAATTGATGTTGATGGCGCTTCACGCACACTTTCTGCCACAGCAGAAATATTCTCGGGTGTACGCACTGTTTTTGGCTTTTCACACTTTGGTTTATCGATGAGGATGCCAGTTTTTTTCACTTTTTTTCACAAGATAACGAACATACGGAGCTGACGGTGCTTCTCTTCTTCCAAAATCCGTACGAAATTTTCGCACACATTCTGCAACATTACCATGATTTTCAAAATAATGTTGCAATATTCCCAGCGTTGTTCAAGCGTATACACAACCATATTCGTTCAGCGGAAGGATAAAACTAATTATCTATCAAATCAGACATGAGCTAAGTGTTATCATTCACGAAATAAGCACTAGTTGAAAAAAAAACGTTAGATGGCGGATCCTTTACAAAATCAAAATCACCGTAGATTTTAATGGATAAGAATTGCATCTTTAATTTCGTCCAACCGATCCCACGTTCACGTCTTGCTCTTGGCAATCGAAAAAATAAATGCACGGAAGTCATGCTTTTTTTATTATTGAATTCGTTTACTTTAATTTGTTTGCGGTAATTGTTTTAATTTTTTGGTTGCTAATCGTTTAAAATGGCAACTGACGAAAGTTTCCTTACCTAATATTAATTTTTATTTAAGTTGCGTTGCTATTTGACATCTCAACTGAAGTAAGTTTTTTATGCCCAAAAATGGCCAAATTTAAATTTCTACCTTGTGACTAAATATTATTCTAATTCATGGTGAAGGGTATTAAATGTTCGACATAGCAGAATAAATCGTTCTTGCTTGTTTTAAGCTGAAACACTTAAAACCAACCCAAGTTGTTAACAACAATAATGTCGGACTGTCTAAAAATCCCTCAAAACAAATTCTTCAAAAACAACTAAAAATTTAAATCCATCCAAAAATCAAAAGATCATTACAAAATGTGCACCTACAATTACGGAAAATAAAAAATAACATGTTTAACTAAATACATACATGTAAAATAAGACACAATTTCAATTGACCCCTAAAAAGTTATGAATTCATTAAACCAAATTGTTATCGAAAAAAATCAACAACATCAACGAGACGCGATTGAGGCACAAAATGCCTGGCAGCCTTTAAAAAATAATTAAGGATTGCATTCGCATAAAAGAACCTCATGACCACCTTAAAATGACGATTATAACGCTGCATTACTGTACACTAGTAGAAACTGCAGATGTATCTGTAGATCGATTTGGATGATTTTATATTCATATGCAGCAAAATTATGAGAAAAGGTATCATAAAAAAAACACAACCATAAAATCTCTGGTACTCTACTCTGTATGATTAAATTAAATTTGTTATTTTTTTATTTTCTTTGTATGGTAAAATTGCTTAAGGTTACAATAATTACAATTAAATTTTAAACAATAATATAACTAAATCGTGAATTGCAAATGTTCAAAAAACATCATGTTGCAAGATTCATTGCAATATTTAGCGATCCGAAATTATGGTGTGAAATATCAACTAAGACTGAAAAATGTTTATAATTTTCATAAAAGTCTTAAGATTTATACCCTGAGGCTGGACAATTTTGTATAATTAATTGCGATTTTTGTTCTGATGGCTGACAAAATGTTCTTTTAAATGTCAAGCAAATGAATATATTTTCTTGTAATTTAATTAAAGTTGTTAGTTAGAACATTTTTAGTTACTCCCAGGAGTTCAATGTGCCACATTATTTTGTGTAAAACTTAAAAATTCGAAATTCATAATAGGTTTGTGTCTGTAATAACTTACATGACATCTTACAGCCATACCTAAACAAG
Source organism: Pollenia amentaria (assembly GCA_943735925.1). NCBI lineage: Eukaryota > Metazoa > Arthropoda > Insecta > Diptera > Polleniidae > Pollenia > Pollenia amentaria. The sequence continues at coordinate 142,992,422 of OX031009.1, read as the reverse complement.
AGCGGAACGCGTTTTCTAGCTGTCAAAAATCCTCATGCCCATACAATTTGTATGTAGCATACCGAAACAACGCGACGGCAACGCAACGGTAGCGCTCTGCAATTGGAAAATCCGATTTTGACAGCGCGTTAAATTAAACAGGGCTGCTATATTTGATGTTTTGACAACCCTGTTTTTATTGTTTGATAATAAATAATGGCAAATTAGCTATTTTTAGGTCAAACTAGCGGTTTTAATTCAATTTCTTATGTCTTTTATGAGGGTTTTAGTCGGCACGAAAGTTAACACTACTGTTTATGGCAAAACGCTGACGCTCTTATTTAGGTATGGCATATCAGCGTAAAAGCTACGCTGAAGAAAACGTTCCGCCTTCCGCTCTTGTTTAGGTACGGCTGTTAGAGGGTAAATACAGTCGAACTTCTCTATAGTGAATTTCTATACAATGAAGCTCTCCCTACTATAAATTCAATTTAAAAACACAGCTTTCTCGTTGCAATGTTAGTGTATTTTGATCTCCTTTTAGTGAATTTTTCTTTACAATGAAGCAATTTTTCAGATGTAAATTGGAGTTTCTTGCGCGTTTGTCACCATATAATGAAATATTTTTTTTTTATTATTCCTTTTTATTATTCACTTGTCTGCAGGAGACCAGAGTCTCTGGCGGGAATCGAACCCGCAACCCCGGTACTGATATACTAGCTCATTACCAAATTAAAAAAAGTTTCCGTTACGCATACTAACAACACTGTGTGACGAGAATAATGTAATACATATATAAATAGGGGATTACCAAAAGATGTAAAAACATAACAACGAAAAGGAACAAAGTCCCATAACTAACAATTTAGATAGCAGTTGTCCGTGTTCAGTGAACAAACATGACTAAGCGAAGAAGCATTTCTTTTAGTAAAAAATCATTACCAATTAATAAAGTTTAAGATGGAGGAAAAAAAAGGTTTAGCTAAGCAGTTTGGAATTCTTCCCAGCAATGTATCAAATATTTTAAAAAATAGGGCATTCATATTAAAAAATATAAAAACGAGCAATTAAGCACTAAACGCAAAAGACTCCGAATCTGTCTTTTTGAGGATATTGATGAAGCGATGCTGTAATGGGTAACCGCCGCACGTGGTAAGAATCTTCCCATATCTGGCAAAAAGCCAAAGAGTTCGCTGCTTCATTGGGACATGAAGATTAGGAAGCCCGTACAGGATGGTGAGACAAATTAAGAAAAAGGCATGATTTTGTTGCAAAAACCTTATGTGGGGAAACTGCTGATGCCAACATAAGATATCTTGATGAATGGATCAGGAACGTTTTACCCAAATTGATACAAAAATATGATCCAAACAACATCTTTAATGCCGATGAAACTGGTTTGTTTTTCAAATGTTAAAATATTGGCAAAAATAGAGGAGCAGAAACCCATTTTGGTCACAGATTTGCTTCAAGCCATTCGAAATTTAAGCACAGTGTGGAATGTCTATATAAAACCAGAAACAATTGCGAACTGTTTCAAAAAGGCAGGATTTTGGAAAGATTGTGAGCAGATTCCAAGTTCCCATTGGGATGAAGAAGACTTTCTTCCATTACATAATTTGGCTTCTTTAGAGACTTCATTAAGGAAAGCGAAAGTCGTGGAGTTCCGGCTATCGCAATTATTTATTTATTAGTTTTATGTACATACGTATATACATTTTTGAATCCTAATGCCAAATAAAAGTGTAATGTACATTTTTTCTTACAAAATCAGCTGACGATGAAAAAGAACAGTCCGGTGAAGAATTGACGGCTGTCAATAAGACGATAACTATATCGGGATGTGTCTCTTCATCAATTGACGCAATACGAACCTTTGTAGAGATGAGGACAAGGGTGCCGCGAAAATCTCTCAATGTATTAGGAGCTTTTGTTGAAGAAGAAAGTGGAATAGTGCTATCAAAAATACCTGATTATTTGAAAAAAAGTGTAAAAAATATAATTTTTGTATAATGAATTATTCCAGAGCACCGTGTAAAATGCATCTAATTTGCAAAAATCTAAATTATTTACATACAAAGATGATGTACTTGACCAAAGAATTTTGAAATTTGATACCCATATTGCCCTATTTAAAACGAAGGGTTACCACCCCATTGCATTTTTGTCAAAACGCGAACTAGCATGAATTTCAAAAAAAGCTGAGACCCGTTTTTAATTAAATCGACGAAAGATTAAAATATGTTAATTTGGCATTTTTATTACAAACAAGCCCGAACAAAATATTCAAAAACCGTTCTTTTTTACAGAATATCTTTAAAAAAAAGGACATGGATGATCGTCCTTGGATAAATTGTATATACAGTTGGACTTAAACAGGCTTACAGACGCCTTAAAAACCCTTTCTTATGATACCCATATTGTATATGTTGGTAAGGAAACAGATTCTTAAATTAACAAAACATGCAAAAATAGACCCTTTTTCAAAATGATCCAGCTCACAGGAGGTCAAAGCTGGAGCCGAAATATTTTAAATGTCATCTTAAAAGAGTCCAAGGTTCATTTTGAGGGGGGTACACCTTGCACGAATTTCGCTTCCATACAACTTGAGTCGCTCTAATAATTATATTAATTCCTATTGTCCGTATCCATAGCGCCGAGGTAAATGCTCTATGTTTCGGTGGGACCAGAAGAGCCTCAACAATATGAACTGCGGAAGTCGGGTCAATCAATAACACTGTTTAATATGATCTACAAGAATCAGTTGACAGAACATTGTTATTTTTTTGTGTGTTGCATAGTGTAATTGATTCGTTTAAAACGACTTTTAGCCGAATAGCACATTTAATAGCAAAAAAAAAAAAATGATTAGCCAAGTGGCGAATCGTGCATCAAATTTTTTTTCTTTACCAGATTAGTCATTATAATTTTTGTTTAAACCGAGCTTCTCTTACAACTAATTTAAAGATAAAGATTTTAAAGATATTCTAAATTAAGTATCGTGATCCAAACGAGGGACTATACTGGTATACTGATGGATCCCAATAGGAGTGCGGATCTCGATAGCCATGGGAAGATCACCTAGTGTATTCCACCCCGATATCCACGGTATTGATGTGTGCTGTATCAACTTTCTTAGCAGGGGGATTCTTATGGTTGGAAACAGCATTGTGATATTCACTGATATCCAAGCGGCCATTAAAGCACTCTCTTTCTGGAAATTGTCCCCGAAGATAGTGGCGGAATGCCGAGAAAGGCTACAGGAACTGGGCTCAAGGAACACAGTGATACTATGTTGGGTGCCGGGGCACTCAGGGGTCGCGGGAAACGATAGGGTTGATAAGCTGGCTAGGGCTGGCGCAAATGCCCAAATGGTGGGCCCGAGCCCTTTTGTGGGCTAAGTTGGGCCACTACCCAGTACCTCCTAGAGGACTAGGCTCTCGTAGAGCACAGGAAATACTGGGTATCGCTCCTAGAAATGCGTCAGCCAAAGAAACAGATATTTCCCGGGAGTACAATAGAGACGAGTGGTCTCAATAGACGGGAACTACAACTGTTGGTGGCTTATCTCACAGGTCACCGCACGGTCAAGTACCACCTGTTTCGGATGGGCCTGGCAGAGGGCCAGGAATGCAGACTGTGTCGTGAGGGGGACGAGACCGCAGGGCATTTACTATGTGACTGCCCGGCGCTGGCATGGGCCATAAGGAGACACTTGGGGCACGGCGCGATAGTCGCGTCCCGAGTCGGTGCAACACCGGCAAAAGACCTTCTTGGATTCCTCTGGGAGGCAGAGGGTCTTTTTTTTTGGCCTACTAAAAGGAGGTAGGTACAATAGACTTGGCTTGATCGTGGTACCGCCTTCGTTGGGAGGAATCTCCCCGCTATCTCCAAAAAAAAAAAAAAATGTTATCGTGACTAATGCAGCATTAATTTAGGAAAAGGTGTGGTCGTCCTTTTCAAAAAACTTTTTTTAATGTCTTCTCTGCCTTGATGTTTGTAGAAAGACGGTCGGTCATTAAGGCGATTCGATATAATGGGTCGTAATCGCACTAGAATTGGCTTGGGGTACAACTGTTTGTCAACTTCTTCGCTCACTATACTATGATTTCTTTGTGTTCTAACTTAACATTAATACCACGGACATGAGCGTTAATCGTGGCTTTATACTTTCGCTCGTATTAAAATATTCCGACTTTAAACATTTCTCCCTCGCAGTCAACAACGATGAATTGTGAAAGTTCAACGGGCCGAAATATCAAAGAGAACACTTAAATATAAAAGTCTAAGCACTCAGAAGTTGAAAGTATTCTAGTATTTCAGTACATTGTTTTATTTTCTCCCTGTCTGTCATTTAAGCTTCATGAATCATGATGAACATTTAATGACCTTAAGTATCGGAAAGAGTGTTTGTAGCCTTCACTATTTTCAGAACTAGGTGATACTTGTTTCAGTCCGACCCTTATTTGCCACGCAACGTCTCTTGTACATCTTTTAATTTTCAATTTCTGAAAGATCCTGTCTGTTGCCAGCAAAGTTCAACAAAACCTGTTTTAAAAGCGGTAGAAAATTTAAAAATTTTCACAACATTTAAAAATTTATTTTATATTTAAGCGCCTATATTCATAAAAACTTTTTTTTTAATTAATAAAAGGTTTATTAAACAAATTTTCATAGAAAATTCGTTCATAAACCTTTTATAAGCATAACATATTTTTTATGAATATTGAGGGTAAATCTTTATGATCCAGTTTAGTATGTATTTACATAAATGAAATTTAATTTATTTTCTATGAGCTAAACCTTAATAATAATTTTTTTCAATGAATTTTTTTTTAGGTAAATTTTGTATAATTTCAAAAAACTGATGCAGAAAAGATCTAAATATGATTTATTCCAGAAATTTTCTAATTTTATTTGTTCTTTCAAGTCAAACAATCAATCACTGTTGCTCTGTTAAAAATCAATTTAAATGTTTTGTGCAATAAAATCTATTAAAGAACAGTGATTGTACTCTTGACATTGTCAGTCTAACCAGTGATGGGCATTTCATGGCACATATGCTTAGTCTTAAGTCTGGGTTCACACTATGAAAGTTTTCTTTCAGAAAGTCTGAATTTATTGATGAGAGGAGAATTATTATCTCCCCTCTCATCAATAAACTCAGACTTTCTGAAAAAAACGTTCATAGTGTGAAGCCAGACTTAGGTAATTAAATTAACTTAAAGATTTTGCCACAAAAAAAAAAAAAAAAAAAAAAAAAAAAAAAAGGATTTTTTATTTGTATAGCTTTTTATATATGGTAGCCCTGTACGTATGTCCATATAATTCTATCTTTTCTTTTCCTCTTTAAAAGTAAGGGAAAACTATCAAACGGAGCTTGTTTGTCAAGCCGTCTGTACAAACCTTTTGCTTTCCTTATTTTGGTTGTTTGCACAAACGAATGATTAAAAAAAATTTTAATCTTCGTACAAGCTGTATGAGCTGTATAGTGCAAAATTAAACATGTCTATAAACATTTTGTTGATTGTTGTCGAAGAAGAAGGGCATAAAAAAATGGAAAAACAATTTTTTTACAACTGAAGTGCAAAAACAACTTGATAATTTCACAACTTTAGTAAGTCGTCTTTTATCTTTTACGAAACATTTGCTGCAGAAATTTTCTATAATTCTCTTTTATAACTGCATTCGTGTCCATAAAACAAAACTTTTGTTGTGCAACCTTTTAAGTATTTTGTATGCCCTGCCCTGTACCTTTTTTCTTCTTCCTCTAACAAACTCACAAAAACTGCTTGTACAGAAAACATATTACACTTTCCATTAGTCTTCCCCTTTTGCCATCAAACTCAAATGTTTGGCAACAAAAGACTAAACAGTCAATTAACGATACAAGCGGATTGACAAATACACAATTTCCATTTGCAAACATAATTTGTACAAACACTAAAGCTGGAGTTCAACACCACGTAGTGCACTGTTTTATGGGCTGGTGGAATCATTGGTCATATTTCTTCAAAAATTAAACAAATCTGAATGTTACCGTTAATGGTAACTGTAATCGCACCATGTTAGCGGGCTATCTGTTTCCTGAAATTCAAGCGCATGGTCTTGGTGAGCTCATGTTTCATATTATTTTTCAAAGCAAATCTTTTGCTGCTTTACACATGCATTCTCAATTTTTGCCGATTTTAATTTGCCCACCACTATTTTTTACTAATAAATTTGTGTTTTAAATGTTTTTTTTTTGCTTTGATTTTTTTATTAATTTATTTATATATATTTTTTTATTAATTAATTTATTGTTTTGATTGTATCTGCTATTTGTTATGTGGTCACCTTAACTTTGAATTTTAATTGATTTAAATTGAATTGATTTATCTTTAAAATAAATTTGAAAATATTTCAAGTATTTATTAGATTTTATGATTTGTCTGGGTTCAAAATATTAAGCGCTTGGCGAATATATTTAAAGAATTCCAAAAGTTCATGGTGATTTAGTCATAACTTAAATTTTTTTCTTTCTTTGTAAAAAATTGTAGGAAGAATGACTGGTATTTTTTTTTTTGTCGGATGGTCGTCCCATTTATTAATTTAAGTTAAATACAAATTTATGACTGTGACATATTTACGAGCATTTTGGACATTGGAACTTATAACTAAAATATTACAAAATAAATTGAAAAAAATTTTAAACGTGAATCTTATAAAAAGAATCGAGAATGATGCAAATACATGATGTGTAGGCATTAGAGATGGTCAGGTGAGGGAATTTCTAAGTGACTCAAAGAGTTTGAAGAAAAGTGTAAGTAAATCTGTTAGTCCTACCGGATTGTTCAATATAAAATGGTATTTAATACTCGAAAAATTTATCGTATGCAGGGATAGAGTTGAGCAAGCGCACGTTTTTTAAGTGACTCTAAGTAAAGATTTTTATAAATGTGAAAATATGTTTATTATTTCTAAACGCGTAGTTTAATATCATTTTTAAGTTGCGAAATTATTAAAAAAAAATAATTAAAAATGCGCTTTTAGAGGTTCAAGATGGTCAAGTGAGTGGTTTTTTTTTAAAGTGAACTTAGAAAATTAGTAAAAAGTCTTCCATTTCGAATCAAGTAGATATAATTTTGTAAAAAACTTAAGAGGATTGCAAACGTTTACATATCGAACAAAATAAACCTGTAGCATTTCGAAAGTAGAGATGGCCAAGTGAGTGGTTTTAAAGTAATAGCTTCTGAAGAATTTTTAAAACAATAAGCCAGTCGGTTATTTCTATTTAATCAGTTCGATATTGTTCAAAATTAAAGAATAATCAATATTCACAGCTATTAAGATTAATTTGTGGCATGTAGTGAAAAGTGATGAGATAATTTAGGCTTTTTAACTTACGGAGTATAAAGAATTTTTAGAAATGTTAAGAAAAGACAAATCGTACAGTCAGATTTTATTTTAAATAAATTTATGGTTTAAGGGGATTAGATATGAACAAGTGACTGTGTTTTTAAATGTCTCACAGTAGAGAATTTTTGAAAAAAAAAACTTTCGGTATTCTTAAACGTATAATAGAATTTTCTTAAACATGTTAAAATGTGGCAACATATTGTAATACATTTTTAGTGATAAACAAGTGATTGGTTTCTTTGGCGATTCTCAATGGAGTATTTCTGAAGTACAGGAATTAGAAGGAAGCAAGTAAGCATGAAAAATGATAGACTAACAAAGTTTTAAATTTCTTTTTCATCCATATCTTCTCCAGGATTTTCTATCATTAGCCAACGAGTTTATCTCATTCTAGACTCCCCCCGTTGCTCATAATATATTAAAGTGTGATTCTTTTCCAAGTGGTATTTGGTTGACCTTTTTTTTTTGCTGCCTTGTGAGTTCCATTCTAAACCTTGACGGTATATTTCATCATGGACCTAATTACGGCATTGTAATTTCGTTCGATATCGAATGCCGTAATTTGTCCCCAGGACTTTTTTTAAGAGTCTGCACTATCCATTTCCACTATCTTTTCCTTATAATAATTGAATTGGGTTGAATGTAGCATTTTATGCATAATTCATCACTGCTAATGACGGTTAGCCACAAAATTTATGCCACAATTTGCGCTTTCATTCCGGAAAATTTAACACCCAAAATACCAAAATTTATCAACAAAACTCTTGGTCCTTGGTGGTCCAAATTTTTATAGCCTTTGTCTTTCTGGTACCTATTAATTTTCCGACCTACATTTGCAATTGAGTTTCAATTGCGTTTCCGAATGTTTAATATACATAAAACAAATATTATCAGTATATTCTATGTCCTCCAGGTCAAGGTGTCTGGTTAGTGTTCCCCATGGCATTTATCAGCGAGCGAATGGTCAAGAACCTTGTCTATAACCAGCAAAAAAAAATTAGGGCGGACAAAGGGTTGTTGCTGTTAGAGCAGGAATAGAAGAACATCTGTTTGCTGAGTTGACAATCGCAATAACAAGAGGGTTCTTACATTCGGTTTTCTTGTGGAAATCTACATTGGACGCCATGATATTGCAGTTTTGTGATGTTGATTATATTGAGTGGAATGCCAATGTACTTTATATATCCCATATTTTGTATCGGAATATGCCGCCAAATGTCGTGCTTCACTTAAAAAAAAAAAATTAAATAAAGATTACGGCACCGTTCGACAGTTTGTTCAATGATTCTCCTCAATGTGCTTATGTGTTAAACACATGTCCAATTCGACCGAAAATCTGCTTGTTCTCTGCGGAGTTCCCTCTCTTATGTACCGTTAATTATATATAGATTGATCAGAATCACTTACTAGGTCTATAAAATTTAAACAAATGGTCAGAATTTGTTAAGACTATGGCAAACATTTAAAAGCAGATTAATGTTGTCTACTAGGGAATGGTAAATCGATTTTAATTTCAATCAATAATCGATTTTTCTCAATCGAATTTACTAATGTGATTTTATACTAAAGCCGAATATTGGGCTTTTAAAATCGATTTTTTTATTTTTATCAAAATGTTGGCAATTCTTAATTTTAATCTCTATTTAACCAATAAAATATATGCGTGCACAATACAACTTAAATTTTTTTTGAGTGTACATACGTGTGTAGGTATTTTTATACAGTTTGCTAAGTTTGAAGTTAAAAAAATTAGTTGTCGTTTTACAACTTTATCTATTAGTTCCATTGATATACTTCCAACTTTAATATAGTTCCTCTTGTTCTTTAGAAATTAAAGTTATCAATGGACAGTGAGCAAAACAATCTTAAACGTATCGTACCGAACCAAACACTAAAAGTGAGCTGTGTGAAAATCCACATAATATTATAGAAACCCAACAGGTGAATAAAACCATGGCATTCCTCTGGAATAACGCTGATATTCAATATTAATATTATGATTAATCAAGCCATACATGTGGGTTTTTTGTTACTGATACAATATGAGCGGATCGATTTATTAAAAATCTATTTATTAGCAGAGTGGAAAAACAGAAAGTTGTTTATCCTAACAAATACGAAATTGCAAGGAAATATCTGTGCATTCATCAGACATCAACGACATGCAATCGTTTGTTTTTTTTTCTTCTAAAACTGACTTAATAGTAACTTAGTAAAGAATCAGTCGCCACCAAACAAGAACTATTGTCATAAATACTATCCATACATTGACTAATTGGTACTGTTTTGAAATGTACGTATTTAATTTATTATAAAAAAATTGCTAAAATTCAGAATTTTTTTTTATAATTTTAATCAAGCACACAAAACACATTTTCAATTTTTCAGGAAAACGATAAACAGTGGTCATATCTACCCACTGTAAAAATCTTAGTCCAATTTCTCTAGTATTTTGCAAAAAAAAAAAAAAAAAAAAACACTTGTAATTCCCCCTTGTGATATAAGTTATAAGTTTGTAAATTTATCTTTAACGAATTTTAAATCGATTTTAAAGTCGATTTTGAGGCGGGATTATTCGATTTCAAAAATTGAACTAAAAAAATTCGATCGAAACTTCAAACATCAATTTTGAAATCTATTTGTCATTCCCCCTTTACGACTTATTGACAAAAAAGTGGGTGATTTTTAATTGCCTTGATTTAGAGAATTAAATTTATACATTTATATTTTTTTAATTAAGAACATTATTTAATGTTAAGAACATTATAGTAAATTCTTAGGAATTTCCGGCTGGGAGGAATCAGAGATGATCAAGTGAGTGCTTTCTGCAAGTGACAAATTAAAGAATACTTTTTTAGGATCAAAAAAGTTCTTATATTTAAACAAGTGGTCCAAATTTGTTAAAAATTTAAACTATTACTGTAGATGCCGTATATCAATTGTAGACTCAAGCGCCGTGGTTACACATCAAAACTATTTCATCAAATTTTACGTTTGGGATGGTAACATGCTCATTTTCTTAGCACATCCACATAATAATTCATTTTGTTGAAAATTATGAATGTGGGTTCGATCCACGCGGTCAATCAATAATGAAAAATTATCAACAAGTTTGTTTTAATTCATTACATGTTGTAAAATTCCTTTCTTCATAAAAATGATTTAATGAAAATTAAATTTAATGAACTTTAGCCTGAAAAATTTGGAGTAAAAACCATAAACAGTTAATTGAAATTTAAAGTATTTACCCGCTCACATACACAGAATAATTAAATAATGTCTCTAATCACCAAATTCGTAGAAATAAGAAAAAAATTGCTGATTTTGCACCTATTACCAGAATGATTATATTGATTACTAAAAATTGTAAAAATTTAAAATTGTCAATATTTTTTGACGATATTTTTAATTTTATTGATCAAATAGCTTTGCGTTTCAAGCAATATGTTAATTGATTTAATTAAATATAGCTCAGGTTATGAAAAGTCCCAACAACAATTCTACAAGTTTAAATTATTTTATTTTAAACAAAAAAATCAATTTAAATTTTTTGTTATTTATTTAATATTTTAATTAAAAATTTATTTATTTATTTATTTCTATTGTTAATTAAATCTAAATTAAATTTTTTATTTTTTCTCAACTAAAAAAATATTTGATTCAATTATCACATTAATTAAATTGAAATACTTTTCAAACAATTTTTTTAATTAAAATTGGCTTCAAATGATTGTGATCAAAAGTATTTTGATTTTTGTCAAACTCAAATCAAGCCATACATGTGGGTTTTTTGTTACTGACACAATTACATAAATTTGAGTTTGATGATCCAGTTTGATGAGTGGCTTTGCCGCTTCAAACTTCTCTAATTGTTCTGTAGGGATTGGATCTGGCAAAACTTAAAACATTAATCGCTTGAAATAACTTATGTTTTATTTTATTTTTAGTTTATCTAAAGTATAAATTGTAAACAAATAATTTTTTTTTTTGCAAAATTTTCTGCTTAATTCAGGGTGACCATTTTTTTTATAGTTCTCATACATGTCACGCGTGATTACAAAAATGTTCTTTAATATTAAATTTCTGATATAAAATGGATATTCTAATTGATAAAAAATGTTAATCCTTGGAACTTAATTAAGGACTCAATTTGGGGTTAATAATTGTCTGTCTCGTGTGACTTTAAAATTATTATAACTAAACCTTAATCTATAATAAATAAAATTACATATAAGTTTAATTTTATAGACGTTTTTGATTAATTTTTAAATCAAGAAAGACTTTAGATGCATTCATTTTGAAGCTTATTACTTTAGGTCACGCGTGACTTATTATTATCCTTTATGTTCATATTTCTGGTATCTTTATTTCTGTACATAATTATAAGACTGACTAAAATGTTAAATCTTAAATCAGATAAAGTACTCCCCCACTCACTTTTACAGTTCTTAAGCACCCTGCTGTATTTTCAATTCCAATTCCGTATGAATCTGTTAGAGATATTTTTTCTAAACATGTGCCAGGTTTTCATACTGTTCATCGGCATGTCTGGCTGTCTGTCCATACATTTAAATGGTGTGGTATTTTTCTCTCCATTTGTTAGGCTTTTCTATGTTCATTTTGTTTCATATGCATGGCACTTCTTTCTTTGTTTGGAAGTTACAATATTTTTTTTATATATGAATATATATTTTTTTTTAATAAATTTGTGGTATTGCTGCTGTTGCCCGTTGTTGCTTATTAAATTGGGCGGAGAAGTTATGACTTTTGTATATACGCACTTCAAATAAGTCAAGTGCGTTTTCAATTGCTTCTTCCGGTAAACTATTTAATTTCTTTTATTAATATTTTTTCTGATTTCTTTTATAAGGCTGTTAATCGTGTAATTTAATATACTGAAATTGGTTTTGTTTATTTAAATATTCATTTAAATGATTGAAAATGTTCGCTGTAAGTAGGTGATTTTTGTGATGGCCTTTATTAATTGAAATAATTTGGAATTGTAAATTTAAAAATTTCAATATTTATGGTTTTATGGGTTTAGGAAATATTTGATTTATGCCATTAAACTATTTGCTTTAAATTGATCAAATTTTATAAGGCATTGCAGTGTTAAAATTGGTGCGACCTAATAACTGTTTGGAATTAAATTATATTGATAAATTGCTTAATAGGCCTTTGCCATAAATTTTGGTATATATTAAAAAAAAATGGAAATTTGCAATAGAATACCACAAAAAGCAAAGTTGTTTAATAGAGTTTGAAGTAATTTCTATAAAAAAATTAAATATTTAGGTCTTATATCAAATGGACTTGAATTAAAAAAAATCTTCAGTAAGTAAGGGTTTACACTCTGAAAGTTTTCTTTCAGAAAGTCAGAGCTTATTGGTGAGAAGAATGGCATGATTTGGAATGACTTTCTGAAAGAATACTTTTACGTTTCTCCCTTGCAAACCTGCTACGCTTTAAGCTCCATTTTTTATTGTGAAGGTTAAAACTCTGACAAAATCAATAATTTTATTGTAAAGAAAATTAAAAAAAAGGTGAGGGCTGTACGTACGACTGTCAAGTTTCTTTACGTATTTTTTGATATAACATAACAAATTGTTTTCACACTATTAAAAATTTTGAATTTGTTTTAGTTTTTGGCATGTCGTGATACTCAGTTTTAAAGTGTAAAGGGACATTTAAAAATTAAAATATTTACAACCAATAATCGTGTAGTTGCTTGAACAACAATACCAATAGGCTCTTATAATATGATAAAATGAGCAAAATGCTATAAAATGGACACTCTTGAGGGTAAGAATAAAATGATTATGGATATCCATAACATAGAGAGACTGATTCAATCATGATAATAAATTGGCAAATGTAAAACATTTAAGAACACTTTCCTTCTTTGTTTGTCAACCGAACCTTAAGGGGGAGCAAAAAGTATCAAAAAGAGGAAATAATGTTGGATACCCAGTAAAAAAAAATTTGTGTTTATTGAAGCACTTAAGTGAAAAAGCGCATAATCAAGCGCTTCACTAAGAGAGCTATTATACAGCAGTAAATGATAACGAAGTAAATATACAAAAAAGCTGCTATTTAAGGGCTGACAATGAAGAAGAGTTTAAAGCGGAAAAAACAAATTTAATATATTATGGTTTACGAAAACGGTTGAAAAAAGGCTCTTAAACAAGTAAAAGCAAAACATTAAGGAATATGTTAATTTATGTAGCCCATAAAAAATCAGTTTAGGAGTGCTTTGTTTGCATGTTTCATGAGGTTAAAAGAAGCGCTTATTATCAGCAGAAAATAGTCCTCCAAACCGGGAACACTCCATACAAAAATCAGGCATCCCATTAGCAGGTTTGAAGTGATTTGAGGTATGAATTCATACATAAAAGCTGCTCTTTTTGGAGCACATTTTTTACTGGTTAGCTAGAATTTCAAAAAAGTTAACAGAAAAGCGCTATTTTTGCGCTCTTTTTAAAAAAAGCGCTATGGGAAAAGTATGCGCCTTTTTGACAGTTAAAAAGCGCTTAAACTAGCGCCTAAAGCGCTAAGGTGGCAACTATTCATATTCTACATGGCACTAATAAATAAATTTTAAAGTTATCGCTATAAACCAAAAGTAGAAACACCTACGATCTATAAAAAAAACACATTATTAAGTTAATATATTCTATAAAGGGTTTTTAATAATAATTTACGTCATTATTTAAAACAAAGAAAAAGGCTTTTTAATGTACATATAAATAAATTAATATTTAATTACAATTTATATAAAAGTATATGCATGTAGAATTATATACAAAAATGCATTATTATCTGTCCATTATGCACACTCGTACACTATCAGCTAAAAGTATCTAAAAAGTTTAACAGGTAGTCAGTTGTAATTGTAAAAATAGATGAATGGATGGTTGGTTGAATAAAAAATACTGGCTACACAACTTTAAAACGTCATAAGCAATTTTTTTCTTATGAAAAAACAAATAAATGCTGTATTATTTTTTTAAATGCATTTTATACTTATATATTATTTTCAATAATTCGCCTTCTTTCTATCTGTCGCTGTGTAATAACGATAAGGAGTAATTATTGAAAAATATCTTAATATTTAATTGATATAACAAATGAATGACCATTTTTGTTGTTTTAATGCTATTGACATTTCTATTAAAAGTTTATTATTATCGTTATTTTCATTATTATCATCTTTTAATCGTTTGCATAACAATTGAGTTGTTATAATTGCAATTGCCTTCAAAGTCTCTCTTACAGTCTGTCCATCTTAAAAACTTCATATGGTTACTCGTATCCAAGGTTGCCAGATAAAACTCTCTTTATTTGAACAGATAAAACTCCCTTAAATTTGGAATTTTGGGGCTTATTTGTGCACAGGTTTTCAGGGGAGGGACTTAGGAGATTTTTATAAAATATTGGGATACTACATTTTATTATGTTTTGTTTTTTTTTTTTGGAAAAAATCAAATTTGGTGATGTCTTTTATTTCCAGGAAATTTCCATAACTTTATATTTTGTACAAGTCAAAACGTTTAAGATTTTGGTTTGATTTGGTATGTTCTCTAAGAGAATTTCATATAAAACATGGTGGCGCAAAAGTCATCACCCTATTGGAAGATAATAAAACTTTGGCAAATGGCGTTTAATGTAAGATCTGCCTTCACATTGAAGTAAACACTTGCTGATTAAATACGACACAGAAAAAAGTTTTCTATCAATTAAAAAAATTGTTTAAAAAGTATTTAAATTAAATTAATGTGATAATTGTATCAATTATTTATTTAGTTGAAAGAAAATTAAACATATAATTTTGAATTAATTATTATTTAAGTTGTTTTGAAATAAATTTTTAATTAAAATATTAATGAAATATCAAAATATATTAATTTCCTTTTTCGTTTTAAATAAAATAATTTAAACTTGTAGAATTGTTGTTGGGAATTGTCAATATTTAATTAAATAAATTAACACATTGTTTGAAATGGCGCATAGTTTTTTGATCATTTTTTTAATTAAAATTAAAAATATCATTTATTGAAAATATTTTTTCAAAATTTTAAAATTTTTAGTAATCAATATTATCATTTTGGTAATAGGTGCAAAATCAACAACTTGTTTGCTTGATATTATGAATTTGGTATACATTTGGTAATTAGAGACAATTTTTAAAATTTTTTTTGTACCCGATTAACTGATCGGTTAGTTTAAAATTGGCTTTATTCGATTAACGATTAAACCAGTTAATTTCAATCGATTAACCGATGTAACAAAATTTTTAATATTTTGTAGTTATTATTATAACATATATTTTTGTGTGTTTTAATTATTTGTTTCGTCTCATACACAAAAGGTTTGTGTTTAGAAATTAATATTTCACACAAACAGGTGTGATCTTCATTTGAAATAAGTGTTTTCTGTCAACTGCTTTTGGTTTCACGTACTTTTTATAGGTATGTGTTTAGTTATTTGTTTCTTTTCATATCAGCCTTTTAACAGAATTAACCGAAACAATTAGAAGAGAAACAAATTAAAACAGGGCGCTAATGTCATAATGGAAGATTTTATACGTTTAGAGAGATCCAGGAAAAGGACTGAGAAATAAGGTATTCTGTATTATGGATGGCTTTCGATTTCTCCAACATCTACGATAAGTGAAAGAATTTTTTTCCAAGTCAAGTTTCATCCAAACTAAAGAAAATAAGCGCTTAAATTCTAAACATTTAAACCAAATTATTTTTCTAAAAGATTATTTTTTAAGGTCCCTTAAACTATTGAAATAACCAATAAAATTATCTTATATTTTATATTTTAATAATATATAAGATAACCCAATTATGAATAAAAATTCTCAGGGAGTTTTTTCCCTTCTCCCATTTTTCCTATTTAAACTCAATTGTAAAAACGGGAAAAGGGAAAAAACTCCCGGGGAATTTGTATCTATAAAGCATAAGCCTGATTAACACATAAAATATACGTCAAGAGGAAATGGAGCACTTTACTTGGCAAGAACGACTACGACGAGGAAAACTACATTTCATGGAAAATCATCATGAAGTTTATTTAAAGTTCACAATTTATGTTTTAGTTTATGCAATTATTGAAAATTGGAAGAAAAGTACAGACGTAAGATTTTTCTGGCAACTCCGATCACATTCAACCACTGAATAGCTGATCATTGTAATGTTCATTATAATGACTAAAGCCCATTGATTGATACTTATAGAAATGTCATTTCATTATGGGAGAGTAGAGAGAGAAAAGGGTCGGTCGTATTTGATTTTTAACATGTTTATTATATAATTGTTATTACAATTTATTTTGTGGTTATTATTGTTGCTGTATAATTTTTCATTATTAATTTTTTGTTAGCAGCTGTCATCAATAATTTTTCGTTTTGTATTTTATGTCGCCAAAGGTTTGCACGTTAACCTTTTTTTTTGTAGAGGCTCACAAGTAACGAATTCTTTCTTTTCAATGAAAAAATGTAAATTAGCGTTTACATTTAAAGACAAAATTTAAAGAAGCGGCATTTAATAAGAGATAATAATAATATAAATAATACTTTTTAATATTCTAAATTAAGCTATGACAGCTTTCATAGGTGAAGAAAAAATTTCTGTTCCATTTAAAGCCGTTTCGTCTTAGGACTGGTATGTCTGCGATCCACATTGCTAATCCTTATTGTAATGGATTACAATGCATGCCTAATTGTTTGGGAACCCCTTCGACCTAATAGTCAGCTTGAATCACTTGACTACGCTGATGCCAAGTGTGAACTATCCCTCAGGACTTGTGATATACAATAATTCAAAAAAGTTGGTCTCAGTATAAACGCCTCAAAATAAAGAAAATGCGCGTAAATCCCAGATCGTCAGATTGTTTGTACCTTCTTCAAACTCCAGTGCATTGTGTGAAAGTCTGTAAATATTTGGGAAGCATGATTACAGAGAACGGAGAAACTATTTCATATGCTGAAAGCCGAATTAGGAAGGTACTTGGTGCGAATAAGCAGCTGCATAAGATATTGAAATCGACAGCCTACAGCGTTAGAACAAAAATAAACACATTTTAATCCTCTTTTCTCTCCGTACTTTTTTCGGGTGTGACACTTGGTTTGTCACAGAAGTCATTAAAGAGAAACTACGAGCTTTCATGCGCTGTCTCCTTTGGCCCCATATCATAACTAACACAGAAAAAATAAAAAATCACCAAATTCAAACCAAATTCAAAGAATCAATCAAACAATTTGTTGATTTTGTACCTATTACCAAAATGGTTATAAGATTACTAAAAATTTTAAAAATTGAAAATTTGGAATATGGTTTTTAATAAATGATATTTTTAATTTTAATTAAAAAAAACGATCAAAAAACTTCGCCGTTTCAAACAATGTGATAATTGATTTAATTTAATAAAGCACAGGTATTGACAATTCCCACCAACAATTCTAAAAGTTTAAATTATTTTATTTTAAATGAAAAAAAAAAAACAATTCAGATTTTTTGTTATTTAATTAATATTTTAGTTAAAAATTAATTTAAAAACAACTAAAATGTTAATTTAATCAAAATTATATTTTTAATTTTCTTTCAAATTGATTCAGTTATCACATTAATAAAATTGAAATAGTTTTTAAGCAATTTTTTTATTTGATAAAAAACAAATAATAATTTCTGTGTAGGAACAACTTTGGGCAAGAACAGATATTGGGGACATTAACACCGAAGTGCGTAGAAGAAAATTTGGATGGATGGATCATACTCGTCGTAAACCACCTGGGCAAATATGCAATCACTCCCCAACCCACAAGAAAGTAGAAAACCAGAACGGCCTGATGGCGATCCACACTGAAAGAACATCGGAAGAACATCGGAGAGCTCAAAGATATCGACGCAAATCGGCAGAGATGAAGACAACTTATGGATTGCCTATGACCATTATAGAGGCAGCCCGTAATCAATGACGACAACCAAGATATTACTCGTATATATAAATGTTTAAAAAAAAGCGAGATCACTTAAATATACGACGATTAATAGAAGCGTCCTCATTGCGAATAAAATTTCCCTTAAAATTTGTTCCTTTTTCCCTAAAAAATATATGGGGAAGACAAAAATTTCCTAAAATATAAATTTACAATAGGCTTAAATAATAACTAGGAGCGGATTTATTTGCAAAATCATGTTTTTTTCAAATACAAAGTTATTCAGCTTTTGATCCACGTCAAATGTATATTGACTTCTGCGCTTAAAAAAAAAATATTTGCTGTATACATTATCAAAATGGAATAATTAGCCATAGTTATTTATTCTTTGGAACAAGATTTTTCACAAGTTCATATCTTTTATAAAATCAAAATTTTACACGCATTTGGTGTTAGGTTAGGCTAGGTTTAAGAAGGGTTATACGCCCAAGGGCACACCTCCACTCGGAGACCAATTGTGAATCCCTTCAATATGGCGGAAGAAGAAAGGGAGAAGAGAAGAAGAAAAGAGATGACAGATATATTTAAGATAGTATGTAGACACTACCTAGAACAAGAACTCCCTCTACCGTACTATTTTCCTGATCAACCCCAGTAGGTTGACTTTATTACATCCAGCGAAACACCCCAGTTCGTTGTTAAATCTATCTCGTAGCCATTTCTGCCTGAGACGCTGCGTCCTAGGACAGTGGCACAGTACATGCTCTAGGTCCTCAGGTTTTTTTCTCTTTATTTATTTAAATAATTTCAGTTTTTTCACTTTAGTCGGTTCACTTTAGTTGGTAAATATTAGGGAGATCGACCGGTTTTAACCGGTTATTTACTTTTGCACAATCCGGTTGTTTTAAAATGTCCATTTTTCGAATATAGAATAAACCGGTTATTTTGGTATAATAAACCGGGTAATTTATATTAATAATTAAAGAAATATTATTAATAATGTGTAATCGATGGAAACTTCTTTAAAACTGAGTACGGGAAGAACGTTATGGTCGTCAATGACCGTTTTTTACTTTTAATTTCCATCGTCAATATTCGCTCAGTAAAGATTTTCCGTAAAAAAGATCTGCAGTAATATTAAAGAGGGGTTTGGTAGCTCAAGAGTTTTATGAATAATATATAAATATAAGGATTATAGAGCATAAGTATTTAATGAATTATTCAAGTCAGGCGCAAAATTACTTGGCGCCGAGGTCAAAGTTCAAAATATATTTTCTTTTTATGTAATAAGGATCACAGTTTCATCCTCTTTACAGAATTTTGGTTCACTGTGTCGAATTCATGTTGACAAAAAAAGATTATAGCATAAATCGTTAAAAAATACAATTTGTATGAAAAGTATAATCTTAAATATTTGGCATGCGTCAGTGCAAGTTGGAAAAAGAAGACATACAAAAAGCAAAATTGCAAAATTAGAAATACATATACTAAAATCTTTTTTTTTGTTTTTAAGTTCTTTTTTCAGGTAAATATAAAAAAATGTTTAAATCGAAAAACTTCATCACAATTTGAAACACGTCCGCGGATATCCGTGTAAATGTTGTTCTCAGCGTAGTGGTGAGTTGCACTGACTGTAGCATTTTAATTTTTTGTTATTTTTATTGTTTGATTTTGAAAATGAATGAGTATTTAATAGTTGGTATTTGAGTTGCTGCCGCTATTGTTTATAGCCATATCGACACAATCTTTGGGGCCAATGTAATTGATTTTATTGGACATTAGCGCCTTATTAAATTATTAGTTGTCCGTATATTGTGGGTAAGCGGTGTAAAATTTTATGACAGTTTTGTTGAATATGTTTTATTGTTGTTAACGGTTATTTAAATAAACAATTTTGCTAAATTTGTTTATGGTTTTGTTATTTAATTTAAAATGATGACATGACGGTCGTTAGTAAAGTGACAAGTTTGCTGAAGAAATGGGGTTAAGTGGGGTTTGTTATAAAATTGGTCTTGACTTTATGCGTCTCCATTTTTATATTTAATTTGGTTAATGCAAATATTTTCGTTACTTAATTTCTTAATATATATATATTGGTTGTATTCGCAATAGATGACGTTTATTTTTCACAAGGTTTGTGTCTTAAATAACTATTCCAGTATTTTCATGGTTAAACTTTTGTTATTTATTCTCACCTAGGGCAGCCAACTGGCTAAAGTATTATCGCGTATCGGGAGATATACGTATATTTACTGATAGCAAGGCTGCCATTGCCTCTCTTGCGGGTGTCTATACGACATCTAGGTAAACTGTGGAATGCCGGATGTCTTTGAATGAGATTGCTGAACATTCAGAGTTAACGCTTATATGGATACCAGGGCACTCAAACTGCCCGGGTAACCAGATAGCAGATGAGCTGGCCAAGGAAGGTGGTCGTATGGATGAAACATTCATTGATCAATTCATTGGCCTTCCAACGGCTCACTGTAAGTCACTCATTCGGCGCGAGAACTATAGAATTGCGCAAGAGGGATGGACCCGTGAGTCCACCTGCTCTACATCCAGGGCACTTTGGCCTGGATATGATGAACGGAGAACCAAATCTCTACTTAGGTTCAATAGGAACCAAATCAGGACCGTGGTGTCGGTCATAACTGGACACTGGCCTGTTGGGACTCATGCTAGAAGAATGGGTCTGGTATTCAATGACTACTGTAGAAGTTGTCATGATGAGGAGGAAGAGGAAACTGTGCTTCACTTTCTCTGTCAGTGCCCTGGGCTACGAGGCATCAGTGAAAAATACCTGGGAGAACCGGTGTTTTCCTGTTTGGAGGATGTATCAAGAATAGAACTAAGATTGCTTCTTCTCTTCATTAGGAAGACGAATTGGCTCAAACTTGCAGTGACGCCATCTGAGTAACTGCTCTTTGGGATGGGCATTGGCGCTGGGTATCACAAAGGGACCGCTAGAGGGCCCAAGTGAGCTGTCTCTCGATGGCTGCACATGGAACCTAACCTAAACTAACCTAGGGCTAATAAATTAGAGCAAGTTAAACTCTCTTTATGGTTTAAAATGTTTTTAAACTAACAAATCTATAAATCAGTAAACATATACACCAACTTAAAACGCATAAAATTGAGCGTTTAAACTACCAATACATTTTACAACATTTATCGCAGTGCTGCCACATGTTATTTTTTAAGCTACATATATTATATGGGACACTGATTTGCAGCTGTTGAGTTTAAACTACATATCAATTTTAGTTTAGTTCAATTAAACCAGCGTTTTAACACTCACTGATTTGTTAGCCATTAGTCATTAAATGATTTTTTTTTTGCTTTGTGCAAAATCTACTTCTTTAATTAAGAAAAGAAAGGGAACGGAGCTTATCTATTGTTCAGTGAAATTGAAAAAGTTAAAAGACATATACAGCCCAGGTCATCCCAAAAGTTCGGAGTTCATGAATTGATGGCAGCACTTCATGAATATATTATTTTTTTAATATAAAATTAAACCACAGTTTCAAAACGTTTGTACACATCAGGATTCATTCAAAAGCAAGGCAATTAGGTACAATACGAGTTGAACACAAAAGCCGTTAAAAGTCGATTTTGCATTTCCATTATGCTGATTGAACGCTATAAAATGAAATTACTTTTGCTTTAAATCAATGCTTGCGAGAAAAATGAATAAATTACGAATTTGAAAGACGCAAGAAATCGTAAGTAAAACCATTGTCTAATGAGCAGAACCAGATCCAAAGCTGAATATCCATAACGCCAAGGTAACGCTTAGTATTCAGTGAGATCTGAAGGTCCTCTCTATTAGAAGCTGTTAAAATGGGCCAAGATTAATCCCATTCAACGCTCAAAAGTTGCCAAACCCCTTTATTTCTGGGTTGTTCGCTATTAAATATGTGTTTGACGGTTTCTATTTCTTAACCCTGGAAGGTTACTCTTTTGGTACATTAAGGTAACTCTGCGTCGAATCGACGAATTATTTAAAAAAAATCTAGCATGAAGATTTTTAAAGTGAGAAATCAACAAAAAATTATATATTAAAAATTAAAATAAAGCATAAAAAATAAAAATTCTTTTACTCTCTCAAAATTCGATACGAATTTTAACTCTTTTTTTATGTTTTCAAAGTTTTTAAAGCGTTGTGGAAAAAGAACATTATTTCAATACATATAAAAAAGTTATCTGATAAAGAGTAAATGAACTTCGTCGATTCGACGAACTGTAACAATCCAGGGCTAAGTTCCTTAAGGTGTCTGTACACGGTCAAGCATTTCTCATCATGCGCTATGGTAGTGTTAGTGAAAATGTGTTTGTATGTGTGAGACCGACGATGCAGGATGGAAAAGCAAAAAATTTAGATATGACGGCGAATATTACGTCCAGTACACGTACACGAGTGAATACGCCTGCATGACAAGCATTTTGACCGTGTACAGACCCCTTTAAACATTTACATATGATGATTGTTTTTATTTAAAATTTCTAACAAAACTAAACAAAACTGTGCATTTTGGCGTCTAGACAGTGACTCTAAACTTTTTCTGAATGTAAATGAATATTGAAAAATAAACAATTCAATTGGAATTTCCAAAATAATAGAAATAAAACCAAATTGTTCCCCTTTTGTTCATATCAATGCGGCTTACTACTATTTATTCTTTTAATGCGGTTTAAACTTCTTTTAAAACAAATACAAAAACAATAACAAATCATTAATATTTCGTAATACTTTGAGACAATTTACAAATATAATGAATTGTTTCTGTTTATATGAAGTTAACATGAATATGTGAAATAAAATATCTAAAAAATATTCACGTACATTGCACGCACTATGGACAGAGCATGCAGCATTAATATTTTTAACGCAAAGCAACG
Source organism: Pollenia amentaria (assembly GCA_943735925.1). Lineage (NCBI taxonomy): Eukaryota > Metazoa > Arthropoda > Insecta > Diptera > Polleniidae > Pollenia > Pollenia amentaria. Next base: position 142,969,201 of record OX031009.1, on the reverse strand, counting down.
CTTAACTGTTCAGCATTTTAGATAGTTTAAAAGGTTTGTAAACTTAGGTAAATGTTTTTAATCTTAATTTTTAGCAGGAATTCTCCGGTCCGGGTACTGTATTATCCTTTGAGCTCATTTTGGATTTCCAAATGTTTGCAACATATATTGCGAAATTCGTAATTAAGTTCTGGAATGTTTTATCGCAATAAATATTGATGAAATGGATTTTTGGCTCGAAAGAAATTTTTCTTCAAGTAAATTATATGGTGGTGGAATCATTTGTCGGTACTTCTTCATTGATAAGGACATCGAAAAAGTTACCATCAATGTAAACAGTGAGAACCCGTAATTACCAATTGTTTTCCAAAAGAACTAAAGAAAATATTGTATAAAAGTGTTGAAAATAAACCGAACATTATTAGGCGTACCATACTCACATCCAGAAAATATATCTATTTGTTTAAGTGTTTGTGTATTAGTCCAGAACCCTTAATACAACACAAAAAAAATTCAAAATTGTCTCTTTTTACCAAATTCATACCAAATTCATACAATCAAGCAAACAATTTGTTGATTTTATAGCTATTAACAAAATGATTATATAGATTACTAAAAATATAAAATTGTAAATATTTTCTTCAATAAATGATTTTTGAATTTTAATTAAAAAGTGATCAAAAATCTTTGCCGCTACAAACAATGTGTTAATTGATTTAATTAAATATAGCTCAGGCTTTGACAATTCCCAACAACAATTCTACAAGTGTAATTATTTTATTTTAAACGAAAAAATCAATTAAAACTTTTTGTTATTTAACTAATATTTTAATTAAAAATTTATTTTAAAACAACTAAAATGTTAATTAAATCAAAATTAGATGTTTAATTTTCTTCAACTAAAAAAATAATTGATTTAATTATCATATTAAATTAATTGAAATACTTTTTAACAATTATTTTAATTGATAAGAAACTCTTGATAATTTTTTCTGTGCGTTCATAAATTTTTTCAAATGTAATAAACATTACGTAGTGTTCTGTTTTTGGTTATAAAACATAACAATTATTGTGATTCTGTAGACATACATTATATTTTAATGTTCTTTAGTGTTTTTTTTTTACATAAATGAAGGAATGAGCAAACAAAAAATTTTAACATCGCTCCTCAATAGTATTTTTGTTGTTGCTTGGCAATTTGCCTGTGTGTGTATTGTATACAGGTTTGGTTTTTGTTGGCAGTTTTTTTTTTCTTTTTGTTAAAAACACATATAAATTTTGTTTTTGTAAATAAATTGCTTTTTGTATTTACCAGCCAAAAGTACGCTGAACTCAACTGAAACGAATGAACATGAATGTAGTGAACCGAACAGAATGAAGTTTGTGGCTTCCTACGAAATACCGAACGCTATGAGATATTCTCATCGTTCTGTTGAGCTTTATTTGTACAGTATTTTTATTGTGTACGAAGATCACAAACAGAGAAATGTTTTTCAAGGTATTTGCTACACAAACACTATAAGCGTTTGTGTTTTCCATATTTCCACCATACCGAACACTAAAGAACAGTATATAATGCAGTGTTGCCACTTTGTGGTTAATTACCCGAATTTGGTGTAATTTTTACTGTCGTGGGTTATTTCTTATATTGTAGTATAGATCAGGGCCCTGTTTCTCAAAACAACAAATTACAAATCTACAAGGAAAATACATTTGAAACAAAAATTGTAAAATTGTTCCTTTTTTTTAAACGTATTTTACTTGTAGAACTGCAAGTTGTAGTTTTGAGAAACAGGGCCCAAGTGTAATTTGAAATTATTTCGTTTTAAATTCATAAAAAGTTTATACTATTTAAAATATTGTTGATCTAAAAAAATGCTGAGTCTTCTCAATCAAAGTCACGGTTTCTTATTAAGAAAATATTTCCATCGTTCTAGAACCCGAAGTTTAAAAGAAAAGGTATTTAAACTAAAATATATGGTACCACTATTTTAAAAAGTAATAAATGTAATATTATTTTGCAACTTCCAAATGCTTTAGGTGGCAGCATATTATGCGCCCTTAACAGTTGTACAACTGATTAAAGAAACAGACTATTGTCTGATACCATAAAGGATATTTCTAGAAGCCCATTAAACTCTAAATTGTAAAAATATATACAAAAAATTACTTTTTTTTTCAAAAGATGATTCCATGGCATTAACCTTTGAAAATTTTTCGCGCTTATGGGTACTGCGGTCTACTTTTGGGCCACTTTTTCGAGCATTTCTGGACGTATGTCACGAACAATGTTCTTTCAACGCGACAATTGTTGTTGGTTTATCAGCAGAAACCAGTGACCTCTCGTCACAATCGAGAGGTGTCATATCGCACCACCTTGGAGGTCTGATGCGAATTGGTCACACTTCAACTGCGGCAGTTTTGTTCATTACAAATCTGTTCAGAGAGACGATTATGTGCGCTATAAAAATCATAAAGTCGCCTTAAAGTTGCGCAAATCGATGACTGATTTTTTAAATTAATTTGCATAATTTGGTAGCGTTTTAATTAAATAAAACAGATAATTATTCTTCATCTCAAGTGTAATATTGAATCTTGTTGGTGGTTACACTGATATAATGTTTATTTTCGAACACTGGTTTAAACTAATAAAAAATAAATTCATCTGACCTAATCTCATTACAGTATAAACCCCTTTAGTGGTTAATGTATTTTGGCGCCTGGCCCCGCAGAATTGATCAATCATGTAAAACAAGTGACAGCACTGAAGAAAACTTTTTTCAAATTGGTCCAGTTAAATCTCTATTAAGATAATATGATCCAACGCTTGGTATTGTTTTCTCTTGGGTAATGTGATCCCATTGGCTGAGGGAATAAACAAGCAATTTTCGAAAACTTTGGTACGGACCATTACCGAGATACGGGATCAAACGCCTCAAAAATCGTAGAAAATTGGACTTCCAAAATAAGCTTGAACCTTGGCAACCTCGTTCTAATATAAAGCCTGTAGTTCTGAATGACTTTTGATGCTTTATCCGACATATTGTATTATCATGTAGACATTTTGTGTTCATAATGCCATTCTTGAAAAATATGTATCTTTTGAACCTGTTGCAACTGTTGAGTCGCGCATACAGGAGGAGGTTAGACTAGGTCAAATGGGCATAAATATTTTCTAGGATCGCCGCTATACATCTGATATCACTGGACTATTTTCTGGTAAGGCTTCTTCCGTAATCACGTGGCGGTTATGGTTTCAATCCAAATCACAGAAAATAAAACTTTAAAAATGCTGAAATCCTAAGGTAAAACTTGTCCTGCTGGCGGATTTCCCTGTGTAATTTACAGGGGTATGAAGCGAAACATTTAAAGGATATTCCAGCTCTTGGTATAACATCTTTGGGCTAATTAGGTGCAGTCAATACCTGGAATTTGGCAGAGTTGAAATTATCAAATCTCTAGAGATCACGGCTGAACAGAGATCTTATATCTACTATGAATGCGGCCCTCTTGGCAAACTGGTTATGGTTATAGTTTACACCCAAAGTTACGGGAAGTGATATTTTAAAAAGTCACCTTCGAGGGTTAATTTTCGACCAATTTTGGGAATTGCTAACGGAAATCCCTAAGCGCTGTTACTATTCAAGAGGTGCGGCTAGCATGCCAAAAAAGCAACGGAGCTTAGATTCTTCCAGCTCCTGAACAATGAGCGGGTGTTTAATTCTGCCAAGCTACACTGAAATTGCTACCTGTGTGTTCCATTTGTGGTTACACACAGATGCGATTGGTTACCAGTTAGGCTGCCATGTAATTCGCGTACTTTCCAATAAAAGCAGTTTTGTTTTGGGGGTTATAGTGTACTAGCTCAAAAGTGAGGGGAACGTCATGAACTCAAATTGCCACCCAACACGAGAACGTTTGTATCCAATTACAGTGCACTCGTTGTTAAGAGCATTGTGAGGTTAGGCCAGGCAAACTACTTTAAATCTTTAGAGAAAATTTATTTCTTTAATTAAAGACAGATTTGGTATTTGATCATGAATGCTCATTTGAGAGTCAGTTTTTCTTGATCAAGAATTTGTTTAAAATAGTCTTTTCTTAAAAACAAGACCCGTGATAAATTCCCAGCTTCATATAAGTGATACTTTTTTTGATGTAAATGCGTATCAAAGCATAAATAAATCCTAAAAAAGGAGTGTAATTCTAAAGAAAAATTTTACTTAAACGGGCCGTCCCTAAGCATTTCGACAAGGCCACTTAAGGGTTCTCAGCTTGATTATGCACATTCAAAATTTTTTAATTATCAGATAGAATTTTGCTTTTAAATAAACTTTGTAAAATTGTGAATATTTTTTTTAAATAAATGATATTTTTAATTTTTATTAAAAAAATGATCAATAAATATTGACATTTCAAACAATGTGTTTATTTAATTAAATATTGACAATTCCCAACAACAATTCTACAAGCATAAATTATTTTATTTTAAACAAAAATGTCAATTAATATTTTTTTATATTTAATTAATATTTTAAATAAAAATTTATTTCAAAACAACTTAAATATTACTTAAATCAAACTTATATTTTTAATTTTCTTTCAATTAAAAAAGTAATTAATTCAATTAACACATTATAAAAATTTAAATACTTTTTAAACCATTTTTTTAATGATAAAAAACTTTTTTCTGTGTTCTTTTAAAATTAAATAAAAATATAGTTATTTTACGAATAAATAAATTTTTTAACATTTATGCTTGTTATTCAGACAACAAACTACCAAAAAATAATGTTATGTAGTTTGATTTTTTGTCGCTTAAATTATATATTTTTAGTTGTTTTAAAAGAATATTTGAATCGTACAAACAAGATCATTATAAAGCGAAAGTTCGTTAATCTAGTGCCCTTTAGTCAAACATTTTATTGTACCACCTTTCAAATTCGACTTCTACCTATTCAAATTCTATTTGTTTATTCAATGTATTTTAATCTAATTTTTTTCTTTAAAAACATGGTCTGACTAATAATTTTTTTTTTCGTTAAACTAACAAATGTTTTATTTAAATAAACATCAACTTAACAACAGCAAAACGTTTTAATATGAAAAAATCGCATAGCCTTAAAAAATCAAAACTTTTTAAACCACAACCGGTGTTTTTTAGCATAAAAAAAGGGAGTGATTGAGTGCGTGCGATGGAATGAATAAGTGTGAGAAACAGTCCAAAACGCATTTTGTCTTTAAGTGATTTTTTATGTTTAGTCTTGACAACATTGAGACACAAATTTGGCTTAGTATCTAAAATATTTATGGGCTGTTGTGCTGTTTACAAACGCATTAAATGACCTTCAATCAATAACGTGCGAAAATATGATTTTGTTTTATTTAACAAACACATTTTTTTTTTGGCAAAAATAATTGTGCGACTTTAAATTAAGTAATAGATGGACAGCAATAGATAGATAGATGTTCATCAATAAATATTTAAAGTGTTAATTTCAAGATTTACTAAAATTGTGTTAAAAATCCAAATTGCTGTTTAAAACCTTCAAACAAATACATTTGGTACAAAAATTTAGTGGACTGCTGTTTTTGGGGTCGCAATCAGGGCTGTGGAGTCGGAGTTGAAGCGTCGGAGTCGCAGTACCCAAAAAACTCGCGACTCCGACTCCAAAATTTATCGGCATAAAAAATGCTAAGCAATTTTCTAATGTTTTCCAAAATAAAATTTCTTCGAAATGGGCGATGCAATATTTCAAGTATCGACTTGAAATTTTTACAGAATCTGCTTGCTAGTTATATCTAACCATTTAAAAGGTACTGCATTAAAAACAAGTTAGAGCGCTATATTCGACTGTGCCGAATCTTTGATATCCTCCACCGACAGTTAGAATATATGAGAGCTATAAATTATTAGTTAGACCCCTATTATGAGTTACATTCGATAAACGATTTTCGCTGGCTATCGAACATCGATTATAGACTGTTAATTTGGTATTATGAGTTGGCAGCACTCGAAAATTTTGTTGTGCGTCGAATTTTTCAACGAAAACAACTTTGCTTTCGACGGTATAAATAATTTAAAAAACAATTGTTGAAAATGATAGTTTTTGTTAATTTATTAGTTTTGATGAGCAAATTCCACATTCTTAATTATTTTTGGTTATTTTATGCAGGTCTAAAATCGTCAGTAGTAAGCAGCAGTGGAAAAGCTTGTTTCCCTTATGGAACAAATCCTTTGTTGGCAAAAGGAATTTTTACAAAAGTTCAGGCTACAGAAAAGTGGGATGAAATCTCGCAGGAGCTAAATTGTTTGTGACCACCCGTACCATAATTCCGTCGTAGTCATGATTTAGTTAGTTTATTTTTAAAATTTGTTAACAAAAATTTTTTATTTAAAGTGCCAGCTGAAAGAAAATGTACTACTGTGAATAAACTAAATCACAATAGTCCTTTTTTTTCAAATGAAAATTCGTTCGATCAACTAACAAACTAATTCATAATAGGCACATTAATCTTTATAAAAACGGCTTAAGCCAATTGGACGACAATCAGACGGTGTTATGTTTTAATTTCTAGCAATTTAAACTAACTTGAACAAAATTTTATGATTCGTAACAGTGCATGCCAAATATGGACTAATCATCACGAAATCCTGTAAAGTGATTTCTGTTATTAAAAATCTAAATGGAACGAATTTTAATACAGTAGTGAAATTTGTTTAAAGTGCTTTTCAGAAGGATGCTAAATATGGGATCTAAGATACATATGGACCGATAATCAGAAATTTGCATGATCCAAAATTGGACCAAATTTTACCACAATATCTTTATCTGCTACGGTTTTAGGCGTATTTTAATAATTTCCCAAAGTGAGCATAATATTGGACATTATAATGGACCGCGCTTCAGGAAATCTTTGACGTACCAAATTGTATTACAATAGCATTATTTATTACGTTTTTTTTTTGGCATACTAACCTGTTTTTCGAGAGTAGGTTTCATATGTGGCCTAGGGTAAATTGTGGACCGATCTTCACGAAAGAAATTTTAAAGTATGATTTTAAGCCCTAGAAAAAATTTTTGTTACGGCTTTAGACGTACTAAACTATTTTCATGGAGAAGGCTTTATATCGGGCATATTGTAAATTATGGACGACTATTTACAAAATTTTACAGTATGATTTTTAGTCCTATAAAACAATGACATACCAAATTTTATTATGATAGCGTTATTTCTTACGGTCTTAGCCGTACTAAACTATATTCCGGGAGTAGGCTTTATATGGAGCCTATGGTAAATTATGGACCGATCTTTACGAAATTTGACTTTGTGATTTCTAGTCCTATAAAACTATGACGTAGCGCATCATAATATGACAGCAATATTTATTATGGTTTTAGACGTACATTATGATTTCTAGTCATATGGAACGAGTTTGTGCAAAATCTTATATTATGCCGTGCATTATCCCACCTGTTATGTTTGTTTTTGTAACAAAATTGTAAATTTTTTAGGGTGGTGGTTCTACATTTTGAGTCATAACTCTGATCTTACTGATCGGATTTAGCTGGATTTCAATACCAAACTGCTTAGGATAACTAGAAGCACCAGCATTGTTCTTATCTTTTGAGTATTTCGAAAGTGAGCGTGTTTTCAACAAAAAAGTTTCAAACGGAATGACAAACTTGGTATACCTTCATTCACCACTAGTGGTGGAGGATATAAAAAGAGTTTAAAGTCAAATAAGGACCAATCTCATATACATTTAGCATCGAATTAGAATAGGAGTTGGAGTCGGGAGTATGAGTCGCACTCGCACTCCTTCTCGCACTCGAACTTAAAAAATGTCAGCGTTTGGAGTCGGAGTCGGTGTTAGTACTTTTTTCTGACGACCTTGGTCACACAGCTTGGTCACAATTAATAAAAAGATAGAGAGCGAAAAAGCTAATTTGTTTCTTAAAGGTTGTTGTTGTTGTAAGAGCTCGACCTGAAAACAATAAAATTATTTTCTATTCTTCTTTTTCGCTCTGTCCGTCCAACTCAGCTAGGTCAAGGCCCAGTAGCTGCGCTACAATACGTGGGCGGGTCCATAAGGACATTGTTTTTAGCTGGGTTGGATTTGCAGGACGGTGCTCTTAACCAGTATAAGTTTAGACGAGTGCACCATCCTGATCTCAATTGTGCCAATGCTACTCTCGTTCGACGTGGTAAGTTCCGTTCTTCGTTTGCAGCGGGTGGAGGACGACCTCCTATAACAATATTTATTCGGTGGATATTCATAGCAATCTTCACCGACTCCATATCAATTTCATTCAGATCTGCCGTGTGTGAGATGTGGTCTGTAATATAGTCCCAGCGAAATACATTTTCTGACATGCCTCGGTGGCGGAAGGGGGTCTAACTCCGTTAGATGGTAACTCTGAGCCCCCTCCGATGACATCCCAGAAGGAACGGCTTTTTTAAGATTGTTAGATCTGCCAACTCTGTTATCTTTTGCTTAATTTGGTTTGATTTTCTGTCAATCATCATAATCATTATTGTTTAAGGGCAATTAGGCCGTCCTTGTTGATCTGCCTTTCGTGCGTTTTATTTCGCATTGGCTAATCGTTAGGCGTGGTAAAACTATACCGGGTTTTCACATCAAACATATGCAATCGATTTTAACCCAACTTGTACGCTTTTTTTTTTGGTAGAGAACCAAATAAAACTTGTTGGAGTACCATATATGTAAATTTAACTCAGATTAATAACTGGTGAAGTACCGCATTAATCTCAGATTTATTTCTGTTAGAGATTAAAATACTCAGAATCATATTCTGAAAGGTTTCGGCTTTCTAGACGAAGTTTTAGTTCGAACGATAATTTTGGAGGAAGCTTCTATTTCGTATAATTAACTGTCAATGTACCTTAACTTTTATAGTCAAAAAAAAAATATTTTGTAAATAATCGTCGTAATCATTTAAAGTTGCATACTTACCATTGATTATTTTCAAAATGTTACTTAATATGCTGCCGCAAAGTGCCTAGTTTTGGAAGGGTCCCAAATGATTAAATAAGTTTCTAGGAGGTAAATTAATTTCTAATTTAAAAAAGTTTTGCAGATCTATTAATAAGTGTAGTAATACGTTCTAAGAATAATTTAATATAATTAAGTAGCAATTTTAGAGTAGATATATGGAAAACATTATAATTCCAATATTGAAAATAAACGGAAATACCACCACCTGTAGAATTAATACTTTTTAAGTATTAGTTAAAATAAAGTCCAAGAAAATATAAATATTCAAATTTATTTACATGTTATAATACCAGTTCAAACACTAAGTCCTCTTTAAACGCCATGTAGGGAAAATTATTGCGAATACAACTTTAAAAGAGCGAAAATAAAGTTCAGCTTAAATGAGAAACTAGCTACAATTTCAAATATTAAAATCATTTGAGATTGCAATTAAGGACTTGTATTTGAGTTTAAGTTTTGGATTTGCGGTTTGTAGGCATATCAGCAGGGTCTCCATAGATTCCCAAAATAGGGCACCTTGGGTATTACAAAAACTAAAAACAATCCAGGATTCTTAAATTGAAAATTTGGAAAGGACAGGGTAGACAAAAATATTTATACATCAAAATATAATTTTTAACAATTGTAAACTTCATCCAAGACATTTTGCAAAAAAGTGCATAAAATGGTTAACTTGAGTTTTTGTCTCTAATATGAATTTTTAATTATGTAATAAAAACTTTATTAATAAATATTTTTATTATCAAATTTGTTTGTGGAAATACTATTATTTATTAAAAGATTTAGTTTGTTGTGCTTAATTCCCTTTTTTTAATAATTGATAACAAATACTGAAATTTATTGTTGAAGGATAAGCTGTTCCTATGCGCATTTCACTGGTTGCTTAGGCCAGATCATCAGGAAACGTTCTCCTAAATAATTTTAGAGAAGCCAAAGCTATCAGCAAACAAAACTACAGAGGGAATGAGAATTACCTACAAACACTCAAAAAGTATTTTTTGCAACGATATCAAAGCTTTTTTTAATTATACCAAACAATAAATCAGTATCAAAAGTGACAAAATTTCAAAATTTGTTTTTGTTTTAAATGTAAGTTAAACGAGTCACTTTTGCACTCGCGTTCTACAAACAGGCAGTTAAACTCGAATACAAATTTACGAGTTGCCACCATAAATTTTATTTTAATCAAACTAACCGTGTTCATAAAAGAGAATTATTTCCTCTTTTTTTTTAAAAATCTCCCACTGCACGCAAAGAAAAAACATGGTTGTGGTAAACATATTCTAAGAGCAACATATTATGATAAGATAAATGATTGTAGGCAACATATTACGATTATTATTGAATCATATTATGACCAAATATATTCGTAATATTCCATCATAATATTATTCCCTTAATCCTAATTTGTTTTTATTACATCATATTATAATTTAATGTTATCAAATTATTATCATGTTAATCATAATAAGTTAAGAAGTGATCACATTATTGTCATGTTAATCATTATAATACAAGTATGTAGATTAAATCAAAAACCGAAAAATATTTTTAATATATATGTATTTATACTTATTTACTTACTGGCAACCTTAACGTAAAACTGTTACAGATTTTTTACACAATAATATGATGCAAAATTAAATATTAGGTCGCAATTATTTATAAATTCTTTTATAGAATTTTCCTTCTTTTTCTCTAAAATAACGCTCAATATTTTTGCACCATTTTCAAACAATATTAAAATATTTTTAGCATTGATATTTTATTTTGTGACACTTTACAATTTTTTTTAATGTACCCACAAATTCTTTAAACTTGGTTTTTTAATGTTTTTTTTTTTTAATTGTTTAACCACTGAATAACAAATAATTTGATAAGAATATGTAAAACAGACGACACAACTGATGAAAAATTATTTTACAAATGGCGATTACAAAATATTATTAGAGTAAGATATTTTGTTTGCATCTTAAACATATTATGAGTACACGTATAAAAAGTTATCATGTTATGGCTAATAAACATCATTAAATGGTTGTGAAGAATAAAATATGTTTTCTAAGTTATCATTATTTAGTTGTTATAAAAATAATTATTTTTCAGTGAACCATACTCAAATTTATAATTGCGATAAACATTGAAATGCTTACAGTAACTATAATATTGTTGATATTAAACAAAAATAATAATATTTTGTGTACGACAACAATATATTGTTACAATAAACATAGTGTAGTTGCCGCAACCATGCCCAACCATATTTTTTCTCTGCGTGTGTGCATCGGTCTTAAGCCTACAGTACACGGAATGTAAAAAGCCACATGCGCATGTGGCTCTGACGTAATTTTGACGTCACTACAAAGCCACAATGACTATTGCGTGTTGTGTAATGACGTAAAAAATACGTCAAAACTACAAGCGCATGTAGGTTTTTACATTCCGTGTACTATAGGCTTTATTTTGCACATTGTCTGGGTGCGATAAGGTGTTCGCAGATCCTTATAAAAAATCGATTTAGAGTATCTTAGATTTACTTTTGATATGAAATAAAGAAAAATAATTTTATATTTATAATTTTGTGTAAATTTTATATTATTTTTTTTTTATATTTTTTTGGAAATTTTGCAACAAAATGGTTATTTATATGAAATTTTGCAAAAAAAATTTTATATATAGGAAATTTTGCAGAAGTTTGCTATTTATAAAAAATGTTGCAAAAATTTGCTTCTTTATAGGAAACTTTGCAAAAATTTGCTATTTATAGGCAATTTTTTTTTTAAATTTGTTATTAATAGGGAGTTTTGCGAAAATTTGCCAACCATAAAAATTTCTAAAAATTAGCTATTTATCTTTTAAGGTTACTCTTAATTTTAGTACATTAAAGTTAATCGACGAACTTTTAAAAAAAAATTATAGCGGAACGATTTTTAAAATAAAAAATCAATACAAAATTTTTTTAACAAATTGAATCTGGGAATGTTAGTTCTCATGTTGAGTATCATTTTTATTATAAATTTTCATATTCATTCGAACGATAGTGCATAGAAAATATTCCTCGAAAAATTAGAATACACATTCGAATGAGTATGAAAATTTAAAATAAAAATTTTTTAGTTAAGCATTTCATTCAAAAATAGAATTAAATAAAATAAAGTTTTTTTTCTTTTTCAAAATTTGATTCGAATTTTTACTAATTTTTGTGTTTTAAAATTTATTATTTATTTAAAGTCAACGTTGTTGAAAAAAAGAGCGTAATTTGAATACCCATAAAAAAGTTATATGATAAAGTGTAACCATCCAGGGTTATAGAAAAATTTTGTAAAAATATAAGTATAAATAGAATTTTTTTTATAAATTTGCTCTTTATAAAGGGTGGTTAAATTTTAAAGGCCGATGTTGATTTTGAATAAAACATAAATTATTTAGGAATTTATTGTCATTTCTTTTTATTATGATAATATTAAAATAGTTCAATTATGTGTAATGGTCCAAATTTTCGATGACGCTGAAGCATAATTGAGGTTCTATGCCGTTAATGTGCCGGATTATCTCATTCTTTAGCTCTTGAATTGTTGCTGGCTTATCGACGTACACCTTTTCTTTCAAATAACCCCAAAGAAAGAAGTCCAACGGTACCAAACATGATTTTGGCGACCAATTGACATCGCCACCACGTGAGATAACACGGCCATTGAATTTGTCGCGCAAAAGAGCCATTGTTTCGTTAGCTATGTGGCAAGTGGCACCGTCCTGTTGAAACCACATATCGTCCACATCCATATCTTTCAATTCGGGCCATAAAATGTTCGTTATAATCCCACGATAGTAATTGCCTGACCGGCCTCATTTTGGAAAAAATACGGCCCGATGATGCCGCCAGACCATAAACCGCACCAAACATTCACACTTTGTATGTGCATTAGTTTTTCGATAATCACGCTTGGATTATCATTCGCCCAAATGCGGCAGTTCTGCTTATGACGAATCCAGTGAGGTGAAAATGTGTGTCATCACTGAAAATTATTTTCACGATATGCATTTTGATTTGAACGCCCATTTTCAGGGCTGTCAGATGTGGCGATTTCTCGCCAAACGTGGCGATTTTCAAACTTGTTTGGCGACCTAATTTTCGATTTGGCGACATGGCGATTTTTTGGCGATTTATAAAATAGTTGGCGACTTTGTTGGCTATTTTTGATGAGCCATGAATTTGTTTTGAAATTTGTTAAATTCAATAGGAAAATATAAAATTTTTTTATTCTAGTATTTCAATGTATTAAATTTGATGCATTCATATGTATGACCAGTATTTAAAACTAAATTATATTGAAATGGCTGATGAAGATAATGAAAATCTTCGAGAAATTTTTTTTTTCACATATAAATGTGGTCTTGAAGGAATTAATAAGTAGAATTCTTTAAAAAATTAATATAATTAAAGTTTATGAACATTTTTCCATTATAAAATATGACAAATTATCACTGATAAAATTCGTTGTTGTTAAAGATATTTTAAAAATTTTTATGAATCCTAACGTACCTTTGGATGTTAATGAAACACAATGGAAAAATACCGTTTGTTAAAAGAGAATTTTAATGATGATATTCAATCTAATTTAAATCAGTTTAGACCAACAATTTATAGCTACATGGATACGGCACCTACGTACCATTTAAAGGAACTTGCATTGACTGTTCTGGTTATTACAACTAGTAATGCCTGTGTTGAAATAATGAATACCACTAAAATTCGCCTTCGAAGTATAAAGCGATATGAAGTTTTCGACGCGTTTTAACGAGTTATAAGTTGAATGTAAACAGTACATGTTGCATTTCTTTTGTTCTTTCACAATGTATTCCAAAAAAAGAACACAAAAAGGGAGTCTTCTCGGTGAAGTATATAGCGTTTTAGATATGTATATCATAGAACTGCAACTACATACAAATGTATTGTATATCCAATATTTGTTTAATACTTACCGCAAAAATTCTTTTTTTGTCGCTTTGAGTAGACTACTATAAAATATTTTAAACATTGCATTTTGTGCTTACTAATTATTTTTTACTTTGTTCTAAATAAAATTAAACAAAATATATCTTGGCGACTTTTTTTGAATTTTTGGCGGATTTTAGCGATACGGAAGAAATTTTTTTTTTGGGATTTATAAAAAAATATTTTTAATTATTCTAAAATACATATATTATTGTCAAAAACTAAAAAATAAATGCTTTGGCGATTTTGGCGATTTTTGACATTGATTTTGGCGAAAAAGTTCAAAATCAATCTGACAACCCTGCCCATTTTCATAATAAGCCTGTATAATTTTAACGCGTTGCTCGATTGTGTATTTTTCCATGGTTCAAATTGAGTTAGTCTAAAATTGAGAAATGTCAAATGAAGTGCAGAAAAAAACTTGACGTTCAGGTGTGGTTCACATTCAACATCGGCTCTTAAAATTTAATTTAGAATTATTATTTTGCTATATATAGGAAATTTGCAAAAATTGGCTGTTTTAGGAAACTGCAAAAAATTTGCTATTTATAGGAAATTTTGCAAAAAATGTTTCTATTTATTTGAAATTTTGTTTTTTGTAGGAAATTTTGCTATTAATATAAAATTTGTTATAGGAAATTTTGAGAAAATTTGTAATCAGTAAGAAATATTGCAAAAACTTGCTATGTATAGACAATTTTGTAAAAATTGGCTATTTGAAGAAAAATTTTATATATTTAGGAAATTTTGGAAAAATTTACTATTTAAAGAAAATCTGCTATTAATAAATAATTTTGCTAAAATGTGATATATATTGGAAATATTTTAAAAATTTTTACGTATTAAATTTTCAATTTAAATGCCCACCATTCGACCGATTAATTAGTTATTGCTGTATTTCATAATATCATAGTATTCACACCTCTCTATCAATTAACTTACACCTAAAAATCTTTTCCCTGGTGTATATTCAATTAATTAAGCATGTGTGTGTGTGTGTGTTGTGCAAAGTAACCTTTTGTGCCACTATCTTCTAGAATCTAGATTCATCAATGAACGCTTGACTTACTGAAACGATAAAGAAAGAGCAAAACGTAAAAAATTAATAAAAAATTATATACAATTAATTTGTTGAATCTACAATTTGATTAAATAAATCAAAATAAAACAGCAGGCAGAAGATGGAGATGAAAAATGAAAACGAAAAGAGTGCTGCTAAACTAAGCAAAATATTCAATTAAAACAATTTAGCAAATAATAAAAAAAAAACAAAACTAAATTGAATGTTGGTGTAGAAAAGGGAAATAAATTAAAAATTAAATGAACAACATAAATAACAAAAAACTTGCTGCCAAATATGGTGACATGTTATTAAAAAATAAACAAAAGTCGAAGGTTAATTTTAGAGAAAAAACAAAAAATTGTGCAATGATTAAGGAAATGGAATAGGGGAGAGGAATTGATTTGAAATGTAATAAGTGGCTTTAATTGAAAAACTTTTTCCCAAATAATTGAATTACTCATTTTCAGAAATTTTTTTTATTAAATTTAAAAGTTTTTCTATTTAGTAAATTTTACAAAGCTCTGCTTTTTTTTAGAACATTTTGCGAAAATTTGGTATTCTTAAAAAATTTTGGAAATTTTTATTTTTTTTTATTTTTGGACAAATTTGATATTTTGAGGATATTTTGCGGAAATTTGGAAAAATTTAATATTTTTGGTAAGTTTTGCCACAATATGCATTTTTTTTTTTTAAATTTTACTATTTATGGAAAATTTGCTGTTTTAGAAAATTTTCTATTCTTTTTTTTTTTGAACATTCAGCGAAAATCTTCATATGCTTTTTTTTATAAAATTTTGCGAAAGCTTTAAGTTTTTAGGAAATCTTGCAAATATTTGCTAATTTAAGGAATTTTTGCAAAAATGTGCAAATTTTAGGAAAAATGCAATTTAAAAAAATTTTGCTGTTATTTGTAAATTTTGCGAAAATTTTTATGTTTCGGATAATACGGGTATTTCCACAGGAAAGTCTTCTTATTGTCACATTACGCCATTTTTATCAATGAATAATTTTTATATTATATAACTTTCTGGTATTTCGGTGTACAGCGCAATTTAGTGAAAGAGAGGAAAAATTTAAACGATATGATCCTAACATACTAGTTTAATTGCTTGGTGGCGTAAGATGCCCATATGCCTTTTTTTATAGAAAATTTTGCAACAATTTGGTTATATTCTTAAAAAATTTTTTATTTGCTAATTAATCGAACATTAGCTTTGTTTTTAAAAAAAGATAATTTTGTGAAAATATTTCAAGAAAATTTTTCACAAATTGACTTTATTTAAGAAATTAGTATTGTTGTTATTTTATTGAAGTGTTTAAGGTGTTAATTCAAATTTTTAATATTTTTTTATTCAGGCTGAAGTTCATTAAGGGGCTTATTTTCTAAATCACTTCACCTAGCGTAGAGAAATTTTTCATATAAATTTTTTTTGAATTTTTAAAAATTTGTATGAAAATATTTTTCAAGTGAGGTGCAGTGTTTTAGAAAATAACCCCCTAAATTAAATTTTCATTAAATTATTTTTATGAAGAAAGGAATTTTTACAGCATGAAATGAATTAAAATTTATTGTTAATTTTTCAATGGGTTCAATTCTCAGCTCAGTCAAGAATGAAAAATTATCAATAAATTTTAATTCATTTCCTGTTATTAAAATTCCTTTCTAGATAAAAATAAATTAATGAAAATTAAATTTAATGAACTTTAGCCTGAATAAAAAGATAAAAATATTTGGATTACAATTTTTAAAACATTTTGCGAAAATTGGCTGTTTATGGGAAACTTTGCAAAAACTTTGCTATTTAAGTAAGTTTTACAAACATTTCCCTTATTTTAATATATGTGGTAACGATTTTCTATTTGAAATTCAAATACAATTTCAGTAAAGCCGACCTGACTGACGTATATTAAGTTTTAATTTTCAAGACGCCACGCTGTTAAGTATTTTCTTGAAGCCATCAAAAATAAACGATCCGAGTGAGTTTTTAAACCATTAAATAATTAGTCATCGTTCGGTAATTTAATATTTTCATTCAATAGATCTCAGCCTAACCGATATTAAAGACGAACGACAGTTTACCCTGGGGAAGTCTGATCTTTCGTTTATGACTTTAAAATATTGGGTTGTAGCGTTTAAGCGGGGTCATACGAGCTGCAGTACAGACACTGTAGTAGTGGACCAATTCTGGTTGTCTCGCCATGAACGGAGATTATAATCCACGAAATATTATTGGATAATCGTTAGCTAAAGGTGCATGCGCTTGCTTAAACGCATTAATGCCCGTAATTTTTCAATTACAATTAGATATCTAGATTTGTATTGATGTGTAACGAATTTTTCATAATTTAAACGCGTATGTCTTACGTACTGGTTAAACTGTAGTGTATTTTACACCATCGATTTTTGACAGTTAATTCAAAAAATTAATAAAAATTCAAATGTTGCCGTATCTTAAAAGAAAACTTGAAGGAAAAAAACACCTAGGAAAAATTAACGTTGAAATTACCAAAATAGTTTTACCGGATAGATAAAGATAACTATTAGGTACGAACACTAGCAGATATCTCTTTGTAGAAATTACGGGCATAAATAAAGTCTTATACATCGCATGTTGACCGAAAATGTAAGATTGCAAAAGCTGTGCACAAAAACAGCGTCGTAAAGATGTTTCAGTAGAGTTTTTGGCCGATGTTGCATAGCAGTAATGCCGATATTTTGCGTCGATTTGCAATCATAAATGGGCAAAGGTCCACCACATTATACCTGACGCAAAGAAACAGTCAAAGCAGTGGACTGGAATAGAAAAACGCATGCAAAAAAGGCGCAGCCACCTTCATTTGCAGGCAATGTTAGGAGTCTTGGATGCGCATAGGATTATTTTTATTGGTTATAATTAATTAATTATAATTATTTAATAACAATTATCGTTAAAAAGAAAAAAAAAAACCATCCACTTAGAGTATAATGTTAACTTATTGCAGCGCTAAAGAAATTTAGAAAGAAAAAAAACAGTTGCACTTGGCGAAAAAGAATGGGCTGTTTTATCAAAATAACTCACTATTGTGATGGCCAAAATAAGTGAATTTAACTTCGAGATGCTTTTTCACAAAAATTTTTTTTTGCTTTGGTTGCAAAGATTTGTCAACAATAAAGAGGGGGAGGTAGTCTGCCGCTATTTTAAGGCGACAGACAGTCTTCTTTCAACAGGGTATCGTAGCTATTAAATACCGCAGGGAGGTGCGCTTAAAGAAAAAATTTAATTATGTTGAAAAACAAGGAAACATTTTCTCAAATTTGTTTTGCTTTCTTTCTTTCTTCGACTAAATTTGGGACTAAACTCGTATCTACGTCAATGGTGCTAAAAATTCTTAAAATTGTTCGTAGAAGATTTTTTGCATACAAACTAATCCCTAAATTTTTTTTTTTTTTTTTTTTTTGGAAATTTTTGTAATAAACGTAAAAAACGACGAAATTAACCCTTAAAGAGACAATTTTGTTTTAGCAATTAAGTCGAATTTAAAAAAGCCTGTTTTTAGAAAATGAACATAAAATTTCGCGCGAGAAATTATATTGAAAACAACAAATATGTTTTTGTTTTCAATATAATTTCTGTCAGGAAATTTTAATTTCATTTTCGTAACCAGGAAAGGCAGTAAAGTAAGTCTTTTAATACACAGAAAAAATTTTCATTAGTGTTTTTATCAATTAAAAAAATTGTTAGAAAAGTATTTCATTTTAATTAATGTGATAATTGAATGAATTATTTTTTAGTTAAAAAAATTCAAAATTTAAGTTTGATTTATTTAACGTTTTCAACTCTTAATTAAATAACAAAAAATTTTAATTGGGTTTTTCGCCTAAAATAAAATAATTTGAACTTGTAGAATTGTTGTTGGGAATTGTCAAAACCTGAGATATATTTAATTAAATCAATTACCACATTGTTTGAAAGTGCAAAGTATTTTGAACATTTTTTTTTTTTTTTGAATTAAAACTAAAAATATTATTTATTAAAAAAAATTCACAATTTTAAATTTTTAGTAATCAAATAATCATTTTGGTAAAAGGTGCAAAATCAACAAATTGTTTGCTTGATTCTATAAATTTGGCGATTAGAGACAATTTTTATATTTTTCTGTTAATGCTTTGACAGAATTATAAAAAAAACCAAAAATATGAAATTTGTTATAAAAATAAATTTTTCTTCCACATTTTTTATTTTTCGAATTTATTCTATGAGCTAAATTTCAGTTATGTATTTTATAAAACTTTTTTGTAATAGTTCTATTATTCAAATTTTTAGGAATGACTTTATACACTACCAGACTATTATTTTGTATCTTCCTGTTACCTTTTTACCTTAGCTATCCTTTGGATAGTAATGAAGTATATTGTATGTACAGAAAAATTTACAAAAATTTTCTAAAAATTTAAGGAATAGAACTATTACAAAAAAAGCTTTATAAAATCCATAACTGAAATTTAGCTCATAGAATAAATTCGAAAAATAAATAAAATGTTGAATATAATAAAGTAGCTTATGAAAAGAAATAATTCCCAGATTCTATTAATTTTTCTTTTAATTACAGAATACAAAAGTTGTAATAGAATGTCGGGACAAATATTTTTGTAGAGCAGTTTTAGCCATTAAAGCTCTATTTATTACTTTTTGGCTCTTTTTTCTAGAAAGGGGCAAACAATACCCATACTGTGTAGAGTTGTAGAGTTAAAATGTTCCACAAAAATGTGCCTCGTAGCATTTTACATAAATCTCCGTTGAAACTTGTGTTATTTAATAAAAGAAATAGAATTTTTCTAAACAGTGTAATTAACCATAAATTTTAACTTTAAATAGAGTGTAAAACTGGTTTCTATTCATTAGAACTAATCAATGGGATGGGATGCTTCTTCTTCTTCGATTGTATAGTTTTATTCCAATTCCAACAAATTATTTGAAATTCTTGTTGTTTTTATTATTTTCATTAGTCAGTGGATTGAGAATTGTGTATATGGTTAATAACACAAGTATCTAAGTATTAATTTGATGTGGGCTTTTGGCGATGTATACCATACATTTACACCCACTGTAATTCTCAAAAAAAAAAAAAAAGAAAAAAAATATATATTTATATATTAAAAAAAAAATTAAAAGTTTTATTCATATGTAAATTAATTTACCAACACTTATACAAATGAAAATACACTCTACAAATACAAAAAATATGTATCGGCATGTGTGTATCCCTAAGTACTTGAATTTTTTTTAAGCAATTTCAGCATTTTGACACGTAAGCATGCGCAACAGTGGTAACAT
Source organism: Pollenia amentaria (assembly GCA_943735925.1). Taxonomy (NCBI): domain Eukaryota; kingdom Metazoa; phylum Arthropoda; class Insecta; order Diptera; family Polleniidae; genus Pollenia; species Pollenia amentaria. The sequence goes on along the minus strand of OX031009.1, from coordinate 142,948,829 downwards.
TAAAAAAAACCCATAAATGTTCTTTAAATTTCCTATATAAACAAACGTTACCACGTACATAAGTGTACAGTGGAATCTTTCATCACCGGACACTGAAGGGACCACTGCAATGTGTCCGTACTAAGAGGGCACAATTCAATGCTTTCCTTATGAAATGCAACACTACTCGTCGATAGGAAGTATACTCTTGAAGAACGTTTCTGTTAAGGGAGAAAACACTGTTCATAATAAAAAACATATGTGAACATTTTACATAGAAATCCACGCCACTGCAATTGGTTGGTGTACGAACTAAGTACAAATACTTGCAGGAATATTTATTACACTCAGGAAAATTATGCTAAATTATTTGTTTTTTTTGTCGCTTTTTTTTATTAAATCATTATTATTATTGCTTTTTTTACTAATTTTTATTGGAAATAATTTAAAAAAAAAATTAAGTTTTAAACGCTGTCTCTTGCATACAAAACAATAACATGTAACATGCAAATTTTAACACATTTTTTTAAGTATGAAATCAATAAATTTTATTTTCAAATGAATTTTTTTATGTGAGCGAACTGCAATTTGCATATTGAATGCAATTGCATTTTAATATGAATATTGTTAAAAAATAATTACAAAGAATTTATTAAATTGTTTCTCAGGCCAGTGTTCAGGGGAAAAAACATTTGAAATACACACCCTGTAATTCATCATAATGAAAGAAATTTGGAATATGGGTTGTATTTAATACGAAGATAATTTATTCTATTTGTATTTCAAGGAATTACTTGTTAGAAATAATGCAAAATGTGCCTGAAATATTTAGCAAAATACAATTTTCTTAGTCAATTGTTTTTTAAGTAATTATCTAAAGCAAAAGCTCAAAAAGGGCATCCTTAATTTCTATGAAAAATTTTCTTATAGATTTTGGAGAGAATTTGCTTTGTACAAATAATAAGAAAACAAAAGCAAAGATGTTTTTATAATTTTTGTTAGGAACCAGAGATAAAAAAAAAAACACTAACAACCATACCTAAATAAGAGCGGAAAGCGTTTTATAGCCCTTATGCCCCTACAATTTGTATGTAGTATACCGAAATAACGCAGCGGCAACGCTCTGCAAATGGAAAATCCAATTTTGACTGGGCGTATAATAGTGAAGTTGGCCGCTTTTGTTGATAAATAATGGCAATTTAGCTGTTTTAAGGTGAATCTAGCGGTTAGATCTCAATTTTTCATTTCTTTTATGTGAGTTTTATTAATAAGGAAAGTTAACACTACTGGTCTTGACTCAACGTTGACGCTTTTATTTAGGTATGGTATTTCAGCGTAAGAGCTATTTAGGTATGCCTGAAAGGTACGGCAGGTTAGTATTAGAGACTTGCAACAAGACCACTTACAAATCATATCTATTCATTGGAATGTTTTCAATTCATACGCTGCTATGCAGTGTGGCCATCCTGGCATTTTTGCAGCTAAATTTAGCATTAAAAATTTTTATTTATCTGCAAAATTTTCATTGAGCACTTGCCATTTTATTTAGCATCTTCAGTAAATGTTTTTAGCTTTTTTTTTAGCATTATTTTAACGATTTGTTTTTATTGATTTGACTTAAATTGTTTTATAAATGGTAATGAATTTCAACTAAAAATAGTTGTACCCAAAATGAAATTTCTTATAAAAATATATAATTCTTATGTTAAAAAATAGAATAGTCAGAGAATATTAGAAATGCCCTTATCATGTTGATTGTAAATATTATTTGCCCTTTGATATTACGATATAAGAGTACAAAGAAATTTCACTTTGTATTTAGATAAAAATTCTACTCTAAACTGCTGAAAAATACTAATTTTAAAACATCAACATCTCTATAACTTTTAACTATAAGAAATAAAATGATCTAAAAAATTATATAGCGTAGAAATAAAATCGTTTAAAATTTGCACGTATCAGGGGTTTGCGGGCCCCCTAAATTTAATCTCAACTACTTGTGCTACGTATTTATATGTGTCAGATGCTTTACCAAAATCTACCTTCTTTTTTCAAATATAACCATTTATTTAATTTTCGTTAAAACATTAATGGCTAATAAATCAGTAAGTGTTTAAACGCTGGTTTAGTTGAACTAAACTTAAATTTATATGTAGCTTAAACTCAACAGTTGTAAATCAGTGTCCCCTGTATTATATGTAGTTTAAAAAGTAACATGTGGCAGCACTACGATAAATGTTGACAAATTCATATGGTCTGTATTGGTAGTTTAAACGCCCAATTTTATGCGTTTAAAGATGGTTTATATGTTTTCTGATTTATAGATTTGTTGGTTTAAACACATTTTAAACCAAAAAGAGAGTTTAAACTTGCACTGATTTATTAGCCCTAAGTCACTAAAATGTATTTAGCTTCGAATAAAACTTCATACTGGTAATACAATTTAACAAAAATCTTTAAACAATTTTAATATTTTTTAAAATAATTTTTAGCATTTTTTGGCCATGTCTAAAGCCTTGTTTACTTTTTTCCCCTGGCAACACTGGGTCACTTTTAGGTAAACGATAGCCATTAACAACATAAATATATTGAAACTAACAGAACGAATTGATTACTTTCAAGACCACTTGGTAATTTTCAAAGTCATTTTTGTCTAATATCTCGTGTTGTATATGTGACTTGTGTTTTATAATGCAGTGCGTGTGAATAATTTGAAAACACTTGGAAAACCAAATGTGATTTAATTTTTAAGTTGATTTGTGCATCTAGTTAGTTAAAGTTTATAACCTTTAAGAACTATTGAACAGAAAATTATTAAGGTAAAGAATTCATTAAATATCCATGATAATGAAAAAAATTTCTGCTAAATTACGCCCTTGCAAAATGTACTTTTAAGGTCGTGGGAATATTGCAGTATTATCTGTCATAAGGTGGTTTTAGACGACATGTATTGAGCAGTCTGCATTAGAGTGGATCAATTTGTATGTATTAAAAATAAAATTTACCAAGCGGTTGTCAAAATCGTAATCTGCGACGAATTCTAAGAAGTTTTGCCAAAGAAACCATGGGTATAAAATCAAAATAGAGCTTCCCATTTTTAAAGAGAAACTTTTCTTCTCGTATTATAAATTTTTTTTAATATGGGGCATTATTTCTGAAGGTATAAAATCAAAATAGAGCTTCCCATTTTTAAAGAGAAACTTTTCTTCTCGTATTATAAATTTTTTTAATATGGGGCATTATTTCTGAAGCGGGCAACCCAATAAAAATATTTTGTAGAAATACCTTTATTTCCGGTTTTGCAGATGAAAAAAAAAATTTTATTTTTTCAAATTAGTTTGTTTTTATTTAAAGATCAATTGATTTTCTATAAGAATTACTTAAAAGTTTTTTTTGGTTTTATTAGTTTTTAGTTCGAAAAAATAATTTTAAAAAACCTTTTTTTGAAAACGGCAACACTTTACCACCTACACAACTCGACAAATAAATACCATAGAATAAAATTATTTCGCTCACTTATTCATATCTACTTGACTAATAATTATGCCAATTATAAAGGTATTCCTACAAAATAATTTTATTAGGTTGTCCGCTTCACAAATAATGCCCCATATTAAAGAAAAGTTTCTCTTTAAAAATGGGAAGCTGGATTTTGAATTTTGACCCATGGTTTCTTGGCCAAACCTTCTTAGAATTCGTCGTAGATTACGATTTTGACAACCGCTTACTCGAGAATAAAATTTATCCACTCTAGCGTGCATGTCAGATTTGTTTCTGTAAATGTCAGCTCGAATTTTCAATGTAAAATGTTTTAGTTAGAGCGTGTTCAGTCTTGAACTGACAAACCATCTGCCATCAGCTGTTTTGCAAGCCATTTGCTTATGGCGGTAAATAAACATTAAATTCTATATATTTATTTACATATATTCAGTGTTTAAAAAACTACATTACCTAAACATTTTTTACTATTACTAAAACTATTACTCTTAACAATTATATGTAGCGTCAGAAAGAGCAGTTGTCTTGTTTTGTAGTATTACCTTTTTAAAAACTACTGCTACATGCAAAAAATAAAACCAGAAAATAAAATAGCAGCAGTAAAACAAAAATTAAGTAGCAGTTAAAAAAACGAAATTGTTTTCTATTGGTTTGATTGAGGTTTTCGTTTTAAAACTACTACTACATTTGGAGTATGGTTTTTTGACTACAAAATTTGGAGGTAGTAGATTATTAACATTGAGGTAGTAGTAGAATTACATAGAAGTAGTATGTTAATAACATTAAAGTAGTAATATAATAACATTGAAGTAGTCAGAAACGAAAATAATCAGTAAAACTAGAAACCAACAATAAGTACGTATGTGATGTTGTTTGAATTATTCATAAACCGTGTTGTCAGGTCGTCGCTTTTACCATTGTTGTTAGTACTTTTTGAAATTTTCGGTGCAGAAAATTTTCGGTTGTTAGAAGTTATATGTCCTCATACTTATTAATATTTATTTTATGAGCATTCATTCCACAATGTATGGAATATTTTATATGTTTTTAACATGTTAACACATTGAGTGCCACGTCGTACGTTTCCGTACGATACCTATCTCGACGTGGGGTGCCATGTCGTACGTTTCCGTACGACAGTGATTGTGCTTTTTATTTTTAAGTTGCACAAAGCAGAGATAATTGCAAACTAAAAGAGGAAACAAACAAAAATAAAAAACAAGAAAAAAAGCGTCGTACGTTTTTGTACGACAGCGACTTTTACAAATTCATACCCGTCGTGCAGTGCCGCGTCGTACAGAAATGTACGACACAAAAAGCCTATGTAAAATAAAAAGTAAGGAGCAGAATGGACAAGGGATATCTCAGAAATCGTTTTTATCACTAATATACTTATTTAACAAAAAAAATGTTTGGCCTCCTGGGAAGGTTTTCGTCAAAACCGCTTGGCACTCAATGTGTTAAAAACGCTGCTATATTTAGTGAAAATTATCTTAAAACCAGTTCTATATATAATTTTACAATACTAAAAAACATATTAAATAAAAACATTTTAAAATTTTTTAAAATAGATTTCAAACGTATTTTAAAACAAATTTTCCATAAAAATTTTTCTTAAAACAGATTTCATATCCATTTTAGTTTTTTATGAATACGGCAGTTAGTATTGTGGTTAGTTTATTGAACAGTTTATGGTTTTTAATCCAAATTTTTTTAATATTTTATTCAGGCTAAAGTTCATTAAATTAAATTTTCAATAAATTATTTTTATGAAGAAAGGAATTTTACAACATGAAATGAATTAAAATTTATTGATAATTTTTCATTCTTGACTGAGCTGGGAATTGAACCCAGGTTTTCACGGACACAATCTCCACAAAGGGGTTTGCCGTTTTAACACTCCCCGCCATCGAAGGCAGCATGCAGTCAAAAGCCAAACACCAATCTTCAAACCAAATTGGTAGATCGAAATTGGTCTTTTGAATAATTATCTATTTTAATTGATTTAAATGTTCCTTCTTACTTCTGTTTTTCATACTTTTTGTCAAAAATTCTTATTGAAGTCCAAAGTACATTTTTCACAATACTAATTGTTAAACAACTAAGGTACAATCTCTATGTTTACATTTTTCCTTCAAGTTGTGCTTATAAAAAGGTCAACGAAAAAAAGAAAGACAAAAACATAAAAAACAGAAAAAATTCTTGGTAAAAAGCATTTAAAACAATTAAAATTAATAAATTTAATTAAAGGGATTTTAAAGTGGCATGAGCCAAAAGATTTCTGGCAACACTGATTTTAACACACACGTGCTATTCGTTTGTTTTTATTTTGCTAAAGATTTTACATTTTTATTAATTCTGCTGCTACCATAATGTTATTTTACGACTGCTTCAATGTTATTAACATACTACTTCAATGTTATTCTAAAACTGCTTAATGTTATAAAACAACTACCTAAATGTTATTTTTTGTATAACTACTAAAGCAGATAGTAGTACAAATTTTAAAAATAAAACTTCTTTTACTGCTACCAAAATTTAAAGGTAGCGATAGCAGTAAAAAAAATTTACTACGCTGCTCCAAGTATTTTCTTTTTGCGCTACTACTAAAACTATTGCTATCAAAATGTGACGGTAGCGGTAGTAATAGTAAATGAACGACTACAAGTTTTTAACATTTTTTAACTAGACTATTTTGTATTTTTTTATTACTACAGCTACTCGGAGTCTAGTTTTTTAAACACTGCATATATTCTTTTAAGAAACAACACTTTAAATAAACTGAAATATAATTAAAAACGAACAGAAATATTATATTAACATCTTGCAAAGCCAGTGAAAAATATATGTCGTCTAAAAATACCTTCAAAGAGAGCTAAAAAAATTTGTATTTCCTATTTGGATTTTTGGAAGCACTCTTAAGGTTAAAACGTTAGTAGTGCTGACTCTGCTGTCAGACTTACAAAATAAGTACTGAACGAAGTTTTTATACAAAGTAGTATTTTTTTTGCAATAAAATAACACACATTTTCAAAACCCTCTGTTCCGATAAAACTATGCAACCTCTTTTTTTTTAATAATGATCACCACGATTAAAAAAAAAACTGGGACAAAGTTAAATATTGAAAAAGAAGACATAAGTACTTTTTTAGGTGATTTATTGACACGCTGAAACATCAAAAGCGAACTTCTTAGAATCCAGTCTTAAATATTTTGTTATTTCTATTTTCTTCTTAAGCTTTTTAGTATCAATATCTGAGGCTTAATAAATGCCAAAATACAGCTCAAAAGTCGAAAAAAGCTTTTAAAAAAAGAACAAAAAAAAAAAAAAAAAAAATTAATAAAAAAATATGTGTAAAAAACTATAGCAGACTTCGGACAAAAAAAAAAAAAATATAAAAAAGACAGCATTGACAATCGGCAGACATCTAAAGAAATCCAAGAATAAAATGAAAATAGTTTTTATTCCAAAATCAATTTATAAATTAATTTTTAGTTTACATTTTTTTTTATTTTTTTTTAAATTTTTTTTTAATAGATTAAATATTAACGAAAAATTTAAAATAGATTTATTATAAAGAGTTTATCTAAACGTATAAAACAAATAAATTTTTAAGGTGTCTTAATAAAAAGTCACCAAACACCAGCCAACTAACGAACCAACACATCCATCTTCTATTAAACTATTTTTCTTGTTTACTCTTCTAAAAACACCCCGAGGAATTTCAAAAAGCTTAAGCATGTTGGGAGGCTTTTACTTACTTTAGACAGATGAAGAGATTTTCAAAAAAAAAAAAAAAAAAAGAAAAAAAAAACAAGTCAGAAAGTAATTTGTCGAGCCCGACCATTTGATACCCTACACCATAGTATTTAGAGAAACTCTTCGAGAGTGTACTCTTTTTGGAACCCATTGGTAGTTATGTACCCGGCAAAATAAAATTATAATATGGGGTTAAGATACATATAAGAATTCTTTCTACCGAATAGTATCTAGATATCAACATCTTTATGAGATTTGTTCGTCTAATGACGATTTGAGGGAAGGTGTTTATATGGGACGACCTATGGCCAATGCTGGACCTATAATAGCACAAAATTTTTTTATTAGTTTAAGCTATTTTTAAAGTTGTATTTGTCGTTGTCAAATGGTCAAAAATGAACCGATTCCGATAAAATTTGTTAGCATGAATTCGGTTGTATTAAAATATTCTATGGTCTAATTTAATCTTAACACTAACACTATTAGATGGTCTATGGACACAAATACTCTATTCTTTAAAGAGAGAATTTAATAGTGTTTTCACACTAACTGCCGTATTCATAAAAAACTAAATTGGATACGAAATCTATTTTAAGGAAAATTTGTATGGAAATTTTGTTTTAAAATACGTTTGAAATCTATTTTATTTTTTATTAATACGGCAGTAAATGTTTTAACACAAATTTAGTTTTAACGGTAAAACCAATCATTAAAATCTGGTTTTGTCATACAAATAATTTTGTTAAAACCAACTTAAAACCTTTTTTGATTTAGTTTCAAGTAAATAGATTTTATGAAATGCAACCTTGTTTTCATTGTACTAAATTCAGTGCTACCAAGTTAAAATGATTGAAAACAGCTCAAAATATATAATCCCAGCTAGCATTTTATCTCACAATCGAATCTGTTAGGAATCAGCTTCACATAACCACAAAAGAGCTCAGCTTTCGATTATACTTTCGTTGTGAGAAAATGTTACCATACCGATGAATCACCTCTAAGAATCATTTGTGATATAATTATATGATTTTTTTTTGCAATTTAATGGTAGTTTTTATTTATAATCATTAATAAGTATTTTTCGGCTCATTTTTTAAATGTAAATTTTAATTGTCTATTTTTTAAATTTTTTCTCCGATAAAAGCAGAACCATTATGTCTTTTAATCGTTTGACCCAACTATAAAGTTTCTAATTTTAATTTGACGAGACAAATGAACAAAAAATCAATTAATTTAAAAATATGTAGAAATCATTCACCCTTATTCCATTCAGCGTCGTCGCCAATCATTTCAATATCACCATAAATTTTTATCGACGTCATCAATTCGATACAAAACTTGTATTCTGTAACAGCAACGTAACGATGTCGACTGTTTGTCGTTTTTAAAGCACATCTCGAAAAATTTAGACATTTGGTTTGTTTTTTTTTCAGTTTTTAAAAAAATAATGCAATTTAATGTGCATTTCTTAAAAATGTTGTGCTCTCAAAAAGTGTAGCTTGATTTAATCAGAAAAATTCACACTTACTAATGGCACAAGGCATTGTGATTTTCGCACCGTATAAATCGCCAATGTTAAAGGTGCCTTGTCTGTATCATTATAACGCCGACGATTTCCGAAAAGAGCAACAAAGCTGCGTGAAAATTGCAAAAATTTGCAAAAATAGCGAAAATTCGCGAAAAAAATATTAATATTTCAAATAAAATTGCTTAAATGTCCCTAAATCCATAATGAATGGCTAAAATTCCATTAAAAACTGCTAAATAAGCGGAAGTTTGCAAAAATTTGCTAATTTCGACATGATAGAAAAGTATAATATTTATGAAAAATCGTTAAAGCTGAAAAGAATCAGAAAACTTACAGGAAAAACTGTTTCTATCGCGAACTTGGCTAAAATAAAAAACATTTTGATGGAATTTTTGCAATTTGCGAGTAGCTTTGTTGCTCTTTTTTCATTTTTTTAATTCAATATTATTACTATTGAAAAATTAAACGGAATAAACCTGTAGCGACACCAATAAGACTGACGACAAAATCAGAGTCAATTTATAATGATAGACGTAAACGTTGAGTACGGCATATAAAAAATGCATCAACGCTTAGCGATACAACTTGATATTGACAATGGGCATATCGATTTATAACGATCAACACAAAACGATATCGTTTCGTATTGATGACGCTAAATGGAATATGGATGATTATTTTAACATATTAATGGATAATATCGTTACCTAAAACGCAAAAGACCCTATCTAACATTTGAAAATTTTACAGGGGAAACAAACAACTATTTAAAATAATAAATTGTCTTAAACTGTTTAGTTTTCTACTATTCTTTACTGTAAAACCTACCGCTGTTAGGACAATTAAGAATGTGTTATGAAAACGATTAGTTAGGCCTTTTAACGTTTATCATTTCATCTTTTGTAGATTGGGTCGTTTGTTTTTTGTTAATTAAATCGCTAACTTTGTCGGTAGATTCCAAAATTGGCTTGGACATTTGTGTTTATGCAATACAACAGCGTTAATGAAAAACACGATTTATAATTTTTGGTTAATAATTTTGTGTATTAGGTAACGATAAATGAATGCTCTTTTAATCGCTTAAGTGATAAATCAATTTAAAATTCAAAATATTATTTGAATGAATCATACATGAATCCTTCTTCGATAAATCAGTTTTTAATCATCAAAAGTGATCTACGAGGACTCATTTTTTTTTAATATTTACGAATTAAAATGATAACCCAAATGTAGCTGGGACGATCAATAAAAATAAATAATTAAATGAAATATTGTAAAATTAATTTTTTATATAAAACTGATTCATAAGCACTTCACTTCATTTATTTCTTATACAAATTCACTTATTTCTGCGAGTAGTCTATTTTCTTTTCCACAAGTTAAAACCTGTTTTAAATAAACATGCAATGTGAACGCAAAATCAGCTGTTAATAGTTTGAATGTAAAAACCAGGTTTTAAATTTAGGTATGAAAACAGTATAAAAAAACATTTGCTATATTTTAAGATTTAAATTTGACAAGGAATTAGACATTTATTCTTGTTTGAAATACGAAGAGATAAACGGCTTAAGTACACCCAGAGAAAAAACATGTACATATATATATGATCACCTCCAACAAAACTATTTTAAAAGAAACATTTTAAATATATTATGTTAAATTTAAACATACTTTTGTCACCGACAAACATACTATGGTTAAATTTGTCCTCCATCAAGAAGCAACAACTATATTATGGTTGCCTCCAAACATGTTTTGGTCAATAATAACTAAAATATGTTTAATACTTATAATAGCATGGTTGGTTTTCAACCATAGCATGTTGCTCTTGGAAAAGAGGAAAATACTATTGGTTATTTAAAAACAAATAATTGTCATATTTAACCAAAACATGTTTCAAGACAACCATAATATGGTTGTGGCTTCTTGTTGGAGGACCAATGTAACAATAATATGGTAGTCGGTGACAATAATATGGTAAAATTAAACATAATATGTTTAAAATTTTTCTTTAAAAATAGTTTTGTTGGAGGTGACCATTTTTAAACATATTTTTCCTGTGCGTGTAGTGCCAATACTGATTTAAATGAACTAGTCGACTTGTTAGGGACATTCTTATCGAGACACGTAATACACCGAGGCTGTCTCTTGGATCTGATGGGGAATTAGACATCACAGTAATTTCAGCTTAAAATCAGAATTAAAAAAAGACACACTGGGTACTCCATCCGGCTCTACAAGTAATGCACTAATTCGTCAGGGTTATCCACTTAATAATGCAATGTCGGTCGTCTTAGGAATTAAAACCAAGAAATCTAAAAAATGGATACGCGAGATTCTTTGGAATACTTGTCCATCGAACAGTTAACACTTTTTATCTCTTCCATGGAACCGTTAGATGACGAAATACTTTCACGAGCAGAATACGCATAAATATTATAAAATTTTGTATGCATTTTTTGAAAAAAGGGCGGAGCATTTTTTCAAGTATATTTGGATTCTTTAAAGTGTTTTAAGGCCCGATAGAACTTAAAATTGTTAAAAGTATTAAAAAAAACTTAATTATTTTTAAACTCTTTTTTTTATTCAAAAGATCAATCATTTCATGATTTTGGGCATATGGACACCGCGACGAAGCTCATTCTGGACGTTAAATTTCGGACCAATTTTTTGAGAATTGCTGCATGTATTTCACAAATGATCGACAAATTGCAAAGGCTTATCAGTATGAACAAGTGATAACACCATAGGAAATAATCTCACGCTCTGGAGAACAGGTCCGAAGTTAACTTATCGATAAATTTTGATTGCGATATTGCGATGAGGTATGTAGCGCCATCTTGTTGAAACCAGATCTCGACCGGATCAATGTCATACATATTTTTAAACCAACAATTAGTGATCTTCATTGACCGTAATGCAAGCTCCGGCATAATTCTTGAAGAATTATGGTCCAATGATGTTCCCAGACGGTATATTTTTCTGAACGCAATGGAGTCTGTAAGGTCTTTTGTGGATTAGTCTGACTGACATATGCATCAGTATACTCTGGAATAAACATACACAACATAAATGTCAGAAAGCCATTTTGTTTATTGTCGAACCCGTTGAGCCAAACATTTACCTCATCACTGATCACAATTTTGCGGTAAAACAACGATGATTGGTTTTCATAGTAAATTTTGATAGTTTGGCATTAATCTCTTAAAGCATTAATCTCTTCGTTTTGATTTGCCAGAGTATACAGCTCATAAATGTCAAAAAGTGAGTTCAGTCTGACAGTCAGTTTGACAGCTAAACCTTTTGTAAGTTCTATCGAGTTAAAAAAAACTCCCTTTACATTAATTTTTCTTAAATCTAAAATTTCCGTTCCTGGTCTTAAACCGATTGTGCTGCTTGTTTTTGAGACTTTGCAAATTGTAATTTTATTAATAATCGCAAACTGATAAAATTGCAAAAAAAATTTTGTGCGAATTTTTTTAACATGTCATTTCTCGTAATAAAATGTAAATATAACGACATAACTTAGTTGTTAGACCTTTCTCCTTTCACTTTTTTACCCACACAGTGTGGCCATTTTGGCATTTTTGCAGCTATATTTAGCATTAAACATTTTTATTTAGCTGCAACATTTTCATTTAGCACTTGGCATTTTATTTAACATTTTTAGAAAATGTTTTTAGCATTATTTTAAAAATAATTTTATTGATTTTATTTAACTTTTTTTTATAAATTATAATAAATTTCGACTAAAAATAGATTCTAAAATGAAATTTCGTATGAAAATGGATAATTCTTATGTTAAGAAATATTATACCTTTCTGGTTAAAAAATAGAATATTCAGGGAATATTAGAAATGCCCTCATCTTGATGATTGTTAATATTATAATCCCTCTGATATTTCGATATAAAAGTGCAAAGAAATATCACTTTGTATATAGATAAAAATTCTATAGTGTAAATGTTTGAAAAATTTTTTTTTTCAAATAAATATGAAAAATTAAAAATATTAATTTTAAAACTTCAATTTTACTTAAACTATAAATAAATATATAATAGAAATAAAATCGTTAAAATGTTGCATGTATTAGTGGCTTGCAGGCTCCCTAAACTTAAAATTAAATCTCAACTGACTGTGCTACATATTTTTATGTATATGATATTCTACCAGAATCTACCCAGTTGTTTAAAAATAACAATTTATTTCAATTTCGTTAAAAAAAAGCTATTAAATGTATTTAGATTCGAATCAAATTTCATACTCATAATAAATTTTTAACAAAAATCTTCAAAAAATTTTAGCATTATTTTTAGCATTTTTAAAAATCATTTTTAGAATTTTTGTAGCCATGTTTAATGCCAGATTTAGCTGTTAAATTCTTTTCGATCTGGTCACACCGTACCCACACCACAATAAGGGAGAGGGTATTATGCATTTTTACTGATGTGCGGTAAAGTATACCGATCGATCTAACGATGTCCGTCCGGCTTTCTGGCTGGCTGTCCATGTAACGTTGTGCGCAAGGTACATTTTGAAGATAATTTGTGGAAATTTTGGCACAAGGACCAAGCCTATTGAAAATAGGGTGAATCGGTCCATAATTTTATATAGCCCCATACCACCTGCTTCCGGAATAGGATCTTTGTGCCCACTATCAAACCAATTTTAATAAAATTTGAAACATAGATAGATCCATATATATATTTTAAAATTTTAAAAATAGGACCACGAGAGGAGATATGGGGCGATAATCAAACCGATTTTAGTGAAATTTAAAGCAAAGATAGATCCATATTTGTATGGGCACACAATCTATGTATTTTTACGAGGGGAGATATGGGGCAATTTCTGCCTCCCAGAAACTATCAAATCGATATAAATGACATTTATAACATAGAAAGATCCATATTTATATAGACACATTAGCTATGTATTTTTCAAAACAAGGACCACGAGGGGAGGTAGGGCGCAATTTCTGCCTCTCTAGCCTTTCTACCTAATCTAACCTAGTTTTTAGACGTTGGAAAAAATCATGCATTTACACAAAAACCCATTCCATTACGTTTTCTAGATTTACAAATCGTTGACTTACTTTTCCACTTTATTTTTATTTGTTTAGAAACCTTTTTTTTTTTTCTTTCTTTCAAGTTATTAAAACGCAAAGTAGTAAATTATTTATTGGTTTTTGTTTATAAATTTATTGTTGTTATTTTTATTTTTTTATCTGGGTCTGTTCGGAACGTTATTTCTAGGTGTTATTAACTTCCTTGTGACTATATTGAATGTACTTTTATTTGTTGTTTTGTTTTATTTATTTGACTTTTTTGCAGTAGGAAAAGGAGACTGATCTATTTTCATATTCTGCAATAATTTTTTTTTTTTTTTTTTTTTTTTTTTTTTTTTTTTTTTGCAAAAACTGAATTTAAATTATCAGCGATTTTATTGTACCCTATTGCAACTAAAAAACCTAAAAGATTTGGGCAAATAAAAAACACGTAAATTGTATATTAAATTTCGCCCAGATTTTTTACTCATTGTACTGTAGTACTGTAGAAAAACTCCCTTATGCAAAAAAAAAAATAAATTTAAGCCAATTTAAGCCAACACATTAAGCCCATACGCTTTTGCTGGGCTTAATGTGTTGATTAACTAATGTGAACTTGAATTTTTTTTTTGCATAGGGGGGTAAGTGCTAAAACAAAATTAGCTGGATATTTTTATTTAACGCAGGACTGTTTAAACAGGACTAAGATCCCACAAAAAAATTGTTGCAAGTATAGCGCTCTGTGCTTTAAGTAAACATATACGTATACAAATATTTTTTAACATATTAAAATTTTCCATTAAACAGCGAAATAAATCTAACGCTTGTAGATGGATAGACCTATTTTGACACTGCCTATAACACACGAGCATTCGGAGTGTTATAAATGAATAATAAGAGCAATCCTAAAACAATCCAAAAATAGTATATTCAAAATTCAAAATTACGCTACTTTTTTATTTTCGGTACTATTTCAGAGATTTGCTATAAACAAAAATCCACTATTTGAGATTTATAAAAAACGAGGTCTAAAGCGATGTCTAAGTATTTATCTTGAAATATTTACAAGGTTTTCGACAATAAAAATTTAAGTATTGCTTGAATAATCTATTTTAAATTTTACCAAAACTATTCGGCACAACATAATATTTGTGTAAGTAAAAATCTAATAAAAAGATTTTGAAGTAGATACCCCGAATTAAATTCTTACTGTCAAAAATTCAATACAAATTTGATATTGAGATAAGATATAATTTTCATGCAGTCAAAACTTTACCAACAGGTAGCAACATTGGGCCTGGATTCATAAAAGGTTGACTTGCTTTAAGAGCAAGAGGGAGTTAAACTCTGTCTAGAGAAGACGTAGCTAAAAGTTTCTTCAAGTTGCCCTGATCAGATGGACTAAAACTATTTCTGACAGCTTAAGTTTTGACTTTCAGCTTTAACAAACATAATTGAAATCATTCAAATTCAATATATCAAATTCATTTCATGTTGCAAAATTCCTTTCTTCATAAAAATAATTTAATGAAAATTAAATTCAATGAACTTAAGCCTGATAAAAATATCGAAATTTGGATTAAAAACCATTAACAGTTAAATAAATTAACCACAATACTAATTATAGCAGACATATTTAAATTCAGTTAAGAGTAGACACAGTTAAATTTTATCTAGAGCAGACAGAGTAACATTTTGTCTAGTGCAGATAGAGTAATATTATGTGTAGAGTGCACAGAGTTAAATTTTATCTTAAAAAAAACCGAGTTAAATTCTGTTTATATTAGACAGAGTTAAATAAACTTATGGTGTTTTCTTTTCTACAAAAAATGTGACATTTTATTTAAAAAAGTGCAATTTGGTTTTCGTTTCTTAAAAATGCTCCGCTCTCTAAAAGAGTAGCTTGTTTTATTCTAAAAAATTCACCCTTTTTAATGGCATTAGGCATTGCACTTTACGCCCCGTATAAATCAACAGTGTTGATAATGCCCTGTGAAAATATGGCTTCTGTTTATATATAGGGTTACCGGACGAAGTTGGGACAGTAAAAATTTAAAATGTTAATAGTTATTTTTTCTATTATTTAATAGTAAAAACATAAGAAAGCATTACATTGTATATAATAGGTTTTCAGTGATATAAAATTTAAGTGGATTCGGTCTTATAAAATTGTTTTTGAAAAAAAAAACGTCAAATCGAGAAATCTGAAAAAGGGTGTTAATAAATCAGCAGTCTGGCAAAGGTATTTTTTTGTTTACATATTTTATAAAAAACAAACTAAAGAAATCGTCATTCATTTTGTTCATTTATTTAATATCAATCTATTAACAAATTTTGGTTTATGTATACTTTTTTTTATTTGGAAGAACAAACTTTTTGTCAGCTTTTAAAAACAGGGCGGTTCAATTTTGTGTTTTGTTCTCGTCAAATAAAAAACATACATAATTACAGGGTCGGCAAGACATTTCAAGAAGGTGGTATTTTTTTGTAGAAAAGAAAATACCATTAGAGTTGTTAGTAGACAGAGTTAAATTCTTTCTTAACTAAAATGAGTTAAATTCTGTTTGGCTAGACAAAGTTAAATTCTGTTTATAGAAGACTGCATTTTATCTGGATTAGACAGATTTTAATTTCTTCTAAGACATACAGATTTAAATGTTTTCTAGATCAAACAGAGCTAAATTGTGTGTAGAATAGGCAAGACACACAGAGTTTAATTTTATCTAGAGTAGAAATAGTTCAATTTTGTATGGTATAAATAGAGTTATATTCTGTGTAGAGTACACAGAGTTACATTTTGTCTAGAGCTAATACAGTTTAACTTTGTTTAGACAAGACAGAGTTAATTTATGTTTAGAGAGTTGTTAAATTATGTCTGGCATAGGTTGAGTTATGTCTAGAGCAGACAGAATATTACTCTTGAGCAGAGCTGCCGTTTTTGGCTATTTCTAACCAAAATTGGTAATGTTTTTTTTCTCAATGTGGAGATGTGAATATTTTTTTCATTTTGGTTACTTTTTTTTTAAAATATAAAATACGGATGAATAGGTTTTTCTTGTTACACTTGCAATTTACGTTTCTTAAAATTTAAACATTTTTATTTAAATCGCATCGCATTTCAATTCGAAGGAAATTATTTACGACTGCCAATAATGCGTATTTTGCACTACGATTTTGTGATTATTTTTTTCAAATGAAATTTTTATACTTCATAGACAACTATTTCAAAACAGCTACCAGATATTTTTGTTAAGAAAAAAATTACCAAATATTATAAACAGCCATGTTCTGAAATTTAAATCAAATGAAGTTTTATCGATGAAGATTTTCAACCAATTTTTTTAATGAGCATAGTTTTTCCTGATCTTAAGAGTTGTAAAGATAAGTGGTAATTAAAGTAGAAAGTGCATAATATCACTCGGAATCGATTTCAGAATATGACTAATAAAGTACACAAAAGTATTGTTTATTGTTTCAAAAAACTAGTATGTATATACATAAAGTAGTATATTTTAATATATTGAAACACACATAGGAATTTTAAAGATTTTTTAAAAATAAATTGATATATAGCCTATCATTTTAGAATTTTTGTAATTTCATATAAGAAAATGGTGTGAATTTTTGAATCGCCAAACGTAAATTTTCATCGCAAAAAGGATAAAAAAATCGCCACATTTTACAGCCCTGCCATTGACAGTTAAACAACGGATACAATTAAATTTTTTCTTTTCTGTTATTTATAACTGGGAAGTACAAAGTTCGTTTATTGTAAAGGACATATTCAAAAAAATGTAATTAATAATTTTCAATATACTGAATGTTGTATGGAAATTTGACGGGTTTAAGTCCCAGAACAGACAGTGAAACGCAACTGCAACGAAACTGCAACTTCTATGTAGTTATTTTCGAGTTTCATTTGAGTTTATGGCATAGACTCCTTTAATTTAAGTTTCTCGTTATTTTTTTAATATGTACAAGAATAACATTTCCTGTTTTGTTTTCTTATTTTGTAATTAATATTTTCCTATTAACTGCAAATAACCGTTGTCTTACAATGCATCTTAAAATCAATTTTTTTTGTTATTGTCAATTAACAAAAGGCATTTCTAGTTTGGTTATATTTTGTCACATTTAGTAACTCTTTCAAAAATTTTGGTTGTAAAAATGTTATTAGCCGTGGCAGCACTGCTCTGGAGTAAACAGAATTTAAAACTGTTTAAGATAGACAAATCTTAATTCAATTTAAAGCAGACAAAACGTAATTTTATCTGGATTAGACAGAGTTAAATTTCGCCTAAATTGGACAGAGTTAAATGTTTTCTAGATCAAACAGAGTTAAATTCTGTGTAGAGTAGACACAGTTAAATTCTATAAGAGACAATTAAATTTTATCCAAAGTAGACAGAGTTTAATTTGGTATTTGGTAAATTATGTTTAGAGGAAATAGAGATAAATTCTGTCCGATATATCAAAATATCGATATTTAAAAAAATTATAATCGATATATATCGCCGATATTAAAAATACCCATATATCGATACATCGCTATTTATTTACGACTATCGAATTCGATATTTTTAAGATCTCTTTATAATAAAATTCAACATTTTAACCGTTGCTCAACTGCTTACAATACTGTTGGTTTTTAAGAATTGTATCATATGTTTTTTAACTAATATTAAGACAATAACGGCGCTTTTCCATTGTACATTTTTATAGATAACACAGAAGAAAAACCAAGAAAAAAATAAGCGCGGAAAAATATTCTGGAAAAGGTTCCTAGAATTATGCAAAGAATCGCCTTAATTATGGCGTATTAGCAGCAATAGACTCATAAAAGTTGGAATGTTATTATTATGAGTTTTTTTTTTTTAGATTTCATATGACGAATAAATAAAAAAATTTTTGTGTTCTTTATCTTTTTTTTTTTTCTTTAATTTTTTTTTTGTAGAGTTAACTGCCGGTCCCTTGCTTTCAAACGAAAACTTCGATCGCATAACTTACTTAAAAAACTATATTTTAAATTCAAAAATTATTTTCGGGAATGAAATATTTATTATTAATTAATTCATTTATTAATGATATGCTAATAATCCCAATTTTTGAATGAAAAAACTGAAAAATAAAATTGGTTTTTGTTTTAAAAAACAGTTAAGCGAATGACAGTTTCGTTCGAAATCGAGGGACAGGCAGTAAATTTGAAATTAAAAGAAACAATAAAAAGTTAGAATGGAATTACTTGCAATATGTTTGTGCCTATGTAAATATGTATTAAAATTTGTAATAGTTTCAGCTTAATACGTTCGATACATCGATAAATCGATATTTTCAATTAATAAATATCGATACTCTTAAATAATATCGATACGATATATATCGATATATGTTTTCAATTTGCCCATCCCTATCCGGTGTAGCTAGAATTATATTCTGTGTAGATTATACAGAGTTAAATTCTGTCTAGAATATACAGAGTTTAATCTTTTTCTAGAGTGACCTGAGTTAAATTCTGTTTGGAGTAGACAGGATTAAATTATGTTTAGAGTAGATAGAGATAAACTCTGTCCGGTGTAGCTAGAGCTATACTCTCTATAGATTATAAAGAGTTAAATTCTGCCTGAAGTACCTCTAAATGGTTACATTTACCTGTAGATTTCTTAAAACAAACAAAGTGTGTAACACCTTTATTATTTGCTCTTATTTCTATATATTTGTAAATAACATTTTTCATTTTTCGAATTTATTCTATGAGTTAAATTTCAGTTATGTATTTTATAAAGCTTTTTGTAATAGCTCTATTCCTATTACAAAAAGCTTTATAAAATACATAACTGAAATTTAACTCATAGAATAAATTCGAAAAATGAAAAATGTTGAATATAATAAAGTTGCTTATGAAAAAGAAATAATTCCCAATATCTATTTGTAAATAAACTACACATTTTCCCCGCCAATTCCAGAATCTTTATTGTCGAACTGCTTTTTATTACAGTTGCGACTTGAGCACTTATTTCAGTACAAAAGTATTGTCATACATAATGCATTTATTTTAAACGTTAATTAATTGTTTACTAAGAGATTTAAAACAAAATTAAATAGCACCTGATATTTATACCCTACAATAACTGAAGTGATCAATTTAATTAAGAAGACGGTAATAAAAGTTTTAAATATTTTCTTTTGCACAATATCTAACCTTGCTGCCAATGTTAAGGGCCAAATAAAGTCACTTTCACACGACATGTATTTTGCAGTGGCATTGCCTAATGTAAAAAATCCATATGTGATTGCACATGTCTGTCAAAATTAACAAATACAGAAGATTTATAACTTTTTCTTTCACACGTTTGTGTTTGGTTTCATCTGACTTAACCTAAAATCGTTCATCACAGCAAGTTATATACAGATTTATATTTCTATTCACGGTTAATTTTATTTCAGTTAAATAAAACTGTTTTTTCTAAAGAATATGTGTAAATAAATAACTAAATAATCTATGTCGCAACAAACAAATGATTTGCAAAACAGCTGATGACATTTACGGATGCAAATTTTCTTTGCTTTTAGATGACATGTATGTATTTTGAAGTGGGAAATTTGATAAGTACACTGCTAAATACATATCGTGTAAAAGTGCCTTAAACGACACAATCACTTTGACAGCGATAAGATATTTGTGTGAATATTATTTTTTTTTATTTATACAAACATGCTCGATATTTGTTTCATATGTTTCGGTGGTTTATTTGGCCCTTTAGCCGATTAGTGGCTATATGTAGTCATTATTCGTATTATTTAACCACACGTAGAGAAAAAATATGTTTAAAAATGGTCACCTCCAACAAAACTATTTTTAAAGAAAATTTTTAAACATATTATGTTTAATTTAATCATAATATTGTCACCGACAACCATATTATTGTTTAATTGGTCCTCCATCAAGAAGCCACAACCATATTATGGTTGTCTTTAAACATGTTTTGGTTAAATATGACAATAATTTGTTTTTAAATTCACAATAGTATTTTCCTCTTTTCCAAGAGCAACATGCTATGGTTGAAAACCAACCATGCTATTATAAGTCTTAAGCGTAGTTTAGTTATTATAAACCAAAACATGTTTGGAGGCAACCATAATATGGTTGTGGCTTCTTGATGGAGGCCAAATTTAACCATAATATATTTGTCGGTGATAAAAGTATGATTAAATTAAACATAATATGTTTACAATTTTTCTTTTAAAATAGTTTTGTTGGTGGCGACCATATATAAACATGTTTTTTCTCTGGGTGCATGCAAGCAATTTATTTGTAACATTTTATTTTAGTTTTTTAAAAATTTCAACAAAAAAATTTAATAAATGCGGCAATAATGGAGACGCAAATAAGTTAATTGATAGAAAAATCTAATTCGTCAAAGATTTTAATTTCAGGATATTTACGAATTTTACGTATGTATGGGTTTTCAACATTTTTATTTACAATTTTACAAAAAAAAAAAAACAGTGTAAAAGATTATAAGTATTCAAAATTAATATTGATAAGAGTTTTGTTTAAAAAAAAGAATTCCAGCTTTTGCGGAGATAATTTCGCAACTCCGTTTGAAGCAGACCTGCAGTAAAAAATCGTCTCTCAGATGTGACTGAACTCATTTGACAACTTAAGTATTTCTGCGCCATGGTCCTCAATTTTGAGTATAGCATTTAATTGCGCCTGAAACCAGTGGACCTGCGTCTCTAGAAAAATTAGAAAATCAAAGGAATATCTAGACTTCTTCTTTAGCTAAGTCACAGCGTAGGATCAATAGAGGATCATCTTTCTCCAAATTTTCTTTTTAGATATTCACAAACGCTCCAAAGGCCATTTCTTGGTGTAGGGGTGACCATTTTTTCGATCTATTGTCTTTGAAACTTTCTAGCCTTGTATCGAAGTAGAGAATTTAAGATAAACAATAGATTTCATTATTCTCTAAACAATCAAATATTTATTCAGAGCTAATGCTACGTGAATCGGCAAATTTTGGGACTCTAAATTATTCTTCATCTCGGTTTATTCATTTATCGAATTTTCTAATAATTTCGAAGACTGTTAACTAGCGAAATACCGTCAGAAAATGTAGCAGTGACTTTGATTATGGATTTTGCTGTCCCTTTGAAGTAACCCAAAAGTTGTAGCGAAGTGATTTTTATTTTCACAAAAATCATTAAAAATTAGCAGAAAATTCTGCTGCAGCTCCAAACCAACCGATCAGTGCGTTACGGCATCCGTCCAAAAAGTCGAAGTGTAAAATTGTATTGACAAATTACACAGCAAACGCGTAAAATGCATATACGTATCGAAAGCATGAAGTAGGATCACTTTCTACTTTAGCATGCGTTTTGAAAAAAGAAAAACGCGTGGTGTGGGCCGACCTCCAGTTTAGGAATTAAAAGAAACAATTTATTGTTCTGTTTGATTTTTTGCTTAGTTGTTATGCATTGAAAATTAAATTGCTTGTTCAAAAACACTATAAAAAAGTATCGGCGTATCGACAGCAAAATATCGCCGACACCGATATATTGGCAAACGTGAAGTATCGCCAAAATATTGGGGTCGGTATTCGTTACATCCCTACTTTTAAGATCAATAGTTTTGGGGTTTCTAATAACATTTTGTCGTGAAGAGTTGGCAACACTATACAAGAGTTAGAATTGAACTCAGAAATTGCATCATCTTTTAAACATATTATAAAATTCTTATAAATCTGTTTTAGTTCGGTTAATAATAATAATATTTTTCCTTAAAGCGTTTTGTGTATGGCTTCCTATTACCGACCTTGACTTATAAACGTTACAGTTTCCGTGTATCTTATTATTTATTGATTCTAGTAATTGATACATTTAAGGTAGTGTTAATTAGAAATTATGTACGATGATGATCATGATGATAATAATGATGTATTATGGGTTGTAGTATTTATAAGATTGCTTATCGCTAGACGAAAGTGTATCGATTTCCAATTTAGCAAAATGTCTCGTATTTAGTGTTGCGTATTAACAGCTAGAATATTTTCCATATAGTTTTTTTTCTTAATGCGTTTTCTATCTGTTAGAAAGAATGTGTGGGAAACTAAATCTTAGACAAAATGACTAGAAATAAAAAGAAGTTGTCTGTGAGCTTATTTAAAATATGTATAATTAAAAGAAAAGAAAGAAATTACGGCAACTTTTTATTTATTAAAGCGATATATTTTATTCGACAGTTCCAGTAGGATAGTTGGTAGTGAGCTCGTCTAACAGTGCGAGGGTTCGATTTCCACCAGAGACTCTGGTCTGTTTCATTATAACACAGAACAAAGTGTTTAATCAATTAAAAAATGGCTTAAAAAGTATTTAAATTTAATTAATGTGATTATTGAATCAATAATTTTTTTAGTTGAACGAAAATTAAAATTTAATTTTGATTTAATTAACATTTTAGTTGTTTTGAAATAAATTTTCAATTAAAATTTTAATTAAATAACAAAAAATCTTAATTGACTTTTTTCGTTTTAAATAAAATAATTTAAACATGTATAATTGTTGTTAGGAATTGCCAATATTTATTTAAATAAATTAACATATTGTTTGAAATGGCAAAGTTTTTTGATCATTTTTTTAATTAAAATAAAAAATGTAATTTATTGAAAAAAAATATTCAAAATTTTACAATTTTTAGTAATCAATATAATCATTTTGGTAATAGGTGCAAAATCAACAAATTGTTTACTTGATATTATGAATTTGGTATAAATTTGGTGATTGAAGAAATTTAATAATTTTTTCTGTGAACGGGACTGGGTGTCTAAATTATTACGGCTCGGTTAATTAAGTTTGAATATAGTTTGCCATAATATTTACATATATAGTTTGCATATAATGCATGATGTTAATTGTGAGTGACACCTCATTGTCTGGTTTTTTTGCCCAACATAATTTGACATTTCTTTGTTTCAGTGTTTGACAAATTCTACCATGGATAGATACACATTTGAGCAGCGCGTTGAGACTGTTAAATCCTTTTACAAAAATTGGCTCTGAAAGTAAAATGCATTTTGTGCACTTCGTGATTTTTGGTCGGCATAATCGACCAAATGTGTTCACAATCGGGAGAATTGTGCGCAAATTTTAGCCAACCTAGTCTGTAGGAGAAAACCCGTGTGCATGCTCGATATGCGGTTTATGGGCTGGCGGCGTCATCGGGCCGTACTTCTTCGAAATTAGGTCGGCCAAGCAGTTACCGTGAATGGTGTTCGCTGTCGCGATAAGATAACGGACGTCTTGTGGCCAGAAATTCAGTATTTGTACCTGGACGATATCTGGTTCCCACAGGATGGTGCAACTTGCCACACAGCCAACGAAACAATGGCTATTTTGCGCGAGAAATTTAATGGCCGTGTAATCTCACGGCTTGTTAATTGGCCGCCACGATCATGTGATTTGACACCGTGGTACTTCTTTCTTTGGGTATATTTTAAAGAAAAAGTGTACATCAATAAGCCAAGAACAATTCCATAGTTAAGGGATGAGATACTTCGGCACATTAACGGCATTGAACCTCAATAATGTCTCAAAATCATTAAAAATATGGACAATCGGATAGAGGTGTGCCACCGAAGGCCGATATTTTGTTTCGTATATAATTGTCACAGATCCTTCTATCATAATAAAAAATATTAAGACAATTCTCTGAAAACTTTTTGTTTTATTTACAATTAACATCGTGCCTTTTGGATGGACCACCCTTTAATTGTTCCTTTTGTTCCGCATATTCTCTCATTATTTGGCGTTTCCAGGTATAAGCAGGTCTCCCTACCCATCTACTTCCTTGTGGGTTCCACTCAATGGCCTTCCTGGCGAAATGATGATCTGGTTTCCATAGAGTATCTCCAAACCAGTTCCATTTGCGTTTTTTTATTTCGACTTCTATTGACTGCTGATATACTCTTCTCCTTAGCTCGGTGTTTAACACTATCGTTTGCCAAAAAAGGCGTAGGATTTTCCGCAGGCATTTATTGGTAAAAACACTTGATCTCTATGTGAGACATGCCACTACGTAGCTTCATGTTTCACAGCCATATCGTAGGGTGGACTTTATACTGGCATTTAAAAATTCCCGCCTGTTCTCTTCAAAAACTACATCATCTATATGCTGGCGAGGATAACGACTCCACGCTCTATGTTACAATTGATCCTCAGTGCTTTTGTTTTGGCTATACATATTTATTTTTAAGCCGGCCAATTGTGTTGCTTTCTGTGAGTCTTATAGCAAAGAAAAAATTCCCTAAAATTGTTTACTAATTATAACATTTACCTAAATTTAAATCAGTTTTAATGAAAAATGTAATCAAGCAAATAAAACGATTAATCAAGTGAATTAAACGTTTAATCAAGTGAATTAACGGTTTAATCAAGTGATTTAAACGATTAATTGATACTATTCATTTTCTCACTGGTGAAAATTTAATTCAATTTTTAATTAGTATCACAAGTTTTTTAATTGAAATCAATTTTATTTTTTTTCTGTGAGCATTGCTGGCATTGCGAAGAATAAGTGACAACAGGACAATGCCTTCTGCGTAGTCTAGATACTCAAGCCGATCTTAAAGTAACTCTCCTCTCCTTTGTGTTAGAGCTTTGGACAAAGCTTCATCAAGGACATAGTTGAACAGTAGGGCTGATAATACACAACCCTGATGCATTTCTTTCTCAACGGCAATACTGTTACTCAGTTGGTCTTAATGTAAGACTCGGCATGTGGCATTTCCTTCATCCGTTGGATAATATTCATGGGGACACCATATTGTCTTTGTAACTTCAATATTATTTTTTAATAATATATCAATTTTAATGAAATTCTTTTGTTGTTAATAACAAGAGTTTTTTTTCAATATAAATCAATAATTGACATTTTGGAATTTTTCCTAAATACCTCAAGTGATAAAATTGACACCTTTTGTCTTTATTATTATTCGAATGAGGTATAATTATTCCAAATTACTTTTCTCTTAAAATGTATTTATTAAACCCCATTTAACGGTATAATTAAAAACTTCAAAAATCCGAAATTTATATTGTTGTTAACAAATTTCAAGAGTAGTTTTATTTGTTGTATAAAACATTTAATTACTCATGTGGTTTTTCGTTATAAAGTTATAAAACTTTTTTGGAAAGACGTGTATCTTGAGTGTAGGCTTGAAAAAATATATAAATAAATTAGGAAAAAAACAACAGTTAACAAATTTTTGCCAAAAATAGTGTAAATTAAAAATAGACAAAACCTACAAAATTAATGATTTAAAAAAAAAAAAAAAATTATGCTTCGAGTAGGTTGACCAAACAAAAATTTACCAGATTTGGTAAGGTAAATAAAACTAAAAATTGTACCACTGTTAAAGTAAAAGTACGTTTTAATATATGTCTACAAAAGATAAAGTTAAGCCGTGGGTAAAAACTAAGCTTAAAGCCTCAGTTAGCTGAGAGTAACAGTAACGTTGCAACAGTAAAGCAGCGTCATTTTGTTGTTTGTTAAGCAATTAGAACGATTATAGTCAGTAGTTAAATGTTACGTCTTAATCTGAAAGAAATAGATTGGTCTTACTTTTTACGGCACGGTCACATTACTGTTTCTCTCAGCTTACTGGGCCTTAAGTCTGGCTTAAAAGGAAAAAGTTACGAATACATAGTTAGCTCTCACTAAAGCTGACATAAGAGCGGTAATTTGTGTAAAGAGTAAATCAAGTTAACAATTGTCCAGAATAGGGTTAAGCTTTGTCGTAACGAGGCAGAGTTAAATAATGTATAAATTAACAATAAAGAGTTAAATGTTGTCCAAAGTAGACAAAGTTAAACATGAATTCAGTAGACTATTCGAGCTGGACTTAAATTTTAGCTAGAATCTATGACTCTGATAAATGCTGCGCTTAAATGAAGTGGTTTAAATTTATAGAGCCCAGCCAAAATCTTTATCTAGAGCACACAAAATTAAATGTTGTGCCGTGTAAACAGAGATACTATTTTTCAAGAAGAGTTAGAATTATACTTCATCTGTTTTAAAAAGAGGTTAATTTTGTTAAGGGTGGAAGTCCACACCACGCGTTTGATACTTTCTCGACCGTAGTTCAAGACGCATGAGATGCATGCAAAAGTAAAAAGAAATCCTACTTCATCAGTTCGATGCGTGTGCTGTGTAACTTGTCAATACAATTTTACACTGATTCTACTTTTTTTGGCAGATGCATAAACGCTTCAGTGCAAAGAACGCGTGGTGTGGTTTTTAAATTTTGTGTAGAGTTAACAGAATTAAACTCTGGTGTAGACAAAGTAACGTTTTTTCTACAGTAAACTGTCTTAATTTAATAATTAACATTGCGATTTAAACTTAACTCTGACAGATTTAAATTTTGTCTATGACTGAGTTAGTTTAACTTTATAAAATACAGAGTAAAACTTTCTTTTGTAAGGTAAACAAAATAAAGCTTTGTACAGATAAAGGTTACCATACATGACATGTTTTTAACATCTGACTTTTCAACTTCTGAAGTCTGGTAAAAATTGTTGTTTTACCGAATGTTTATAATATTCGGTCACAAACGTACATGTTAAATGATTCTGACATAGTCACTGTTTGTTTCGCATAGTGTTTGCAGAAACCAAAGTAGTTCTCGGTTTCAAAACAGCGTGTTGCCGCCATAAAAATGTTGATTTGAGCCGAAAAAAGTTCAGCCATCATAAAAATTTTTAACTTCCAGTCTTCAACTGACATGAAATGCTTAACATTAACACTAACATGATGTTAGTGTTAAGAACTCATCGTGTAAGGGGTTTTCGCATGTTTTAACACGGCTATTAATGCATATGTTTTAAAAACGATTTTATATATGTCTCATGAATTTGTTGTTATATAACGTAAAATATTTTGTAGGTCTATGGTCCGGATCCGGACCGCGGTCCGCCAGTTGGTGACCCCTGGTATAGGACATTGATTAACTCTCATATTTTGATGGTACATTTTAGGTTTAGTTTGTTCCAGATATATTTTTTCTCCCTATGTGTTCGTAATTAACTATAAAATATATATTTATGTTAGTATGTGTTTGTTTTTATTACTCTATAAAAAGTTACCCAAAGTCAAATGCCAAATATGGTTGGTTAGTTCGGTTTGCTCTCAGGTTGTTTATTTCAGTTGTTACGTTGTTCATATGATGTTGTATGTCATGCAAAAAAAAAAAAAATTAATACAAACAACAACAGCCTTATGAAAATACAACTTTCTGCAACTGTCAATAATTTCATTATTGTCATTTTATTGTTTTATATTTTCTAAAAGGAAATACTTGTTTTTTTTGAAACGAACGAAATGGTTAAAAACTTTCAAACACAACTACACAGACTCTACAAAACTTATACTTTTGCACTACCACCATAGGTGGTATACACAAGTTTGTCATTTCGTTTGTTATTTCTACAATATTGATGTTAGACCCTATAGAGTATATACTAGGGTATTCATTCGGTTAACCGTTAATCGGTTAACCGATTAGTTACTACCCGATTTACTGATCGGTTTATTTAAAATTGGCTATTTTCGATTAACGATTAAACCGGTTAATTTAAGTCGCTTACCCGATTAACCGATGCAACAAATTTTTTAATTATTTGTAGTATTATAAAATATTTTTTTTGTGTTTTTAAATATGTAATGAGACGAAACAAAAGGTATGGTTTATGAAATATTTTTTCATCCCAACAAAGAAAGTGTTCAGTGATCTTCATTTTAGATTCAAAAGTGTTTGCTGTCAAAAACTTTTTGTTTCACGTACCTTTTATATTTATGTGTTTAGTTATTTGTTTCTTTTCATATCTTCTCATATCATTCTTTTAATAAAATTAACCGAAACAATTAGAAGTGCTAAAAATCTTAAAAAACTAAAACAGGACTCTAGTGGCATAATGGAAGATTTTAAACGTTTAGACAAATCCAGGAAAAGGAGTGTCAAATTAGATATTCTGTATTATGGGTTACTTTCAATTTCTTCAACGTCTACGATAATTGAAAGAATTTTTTCCAAGTCAAGTTTTATCACAACTAAAGAAAAGAATCGCTTTATTCCTTAACATTTAAATTAAATTATTTTTCTAAAAGATTATTTTATAAGATCTCTTTAAACCATTCAAATAACTAATAAAATGGTCTCAGAGCTTATTTTATAAATAATACATAAAAAATATGTGTTAATTAAAATGTATTTATTACATATTTATAAATTACTTTTTTGTTTGCTCCAAATAATAAAAAATTTATGCATTTTTATTTACCGAAATGACTTAATATATAAAAAAAAAACTTTATTAATCGGTTAACCGATCAATAACAAAATTAACCGATTAAGTCGAAACCTCGGTTAATTAATCGAGCAAATAACCTATTAAAGCCAAAGCCCGCGTAAATTAATGCCCTAGTATATTCTAGGTGCTTATGCGTAGCGAAGTTGCTTTAACAATGTCCTTCTGTGCGTCTGCCCGTGTCAAACGTAGAACCAGGAAGGGGAGTAGAGCCCCCCAAAATAATACAAATATGCTTTCTTTATTTCGATAAAAAAACATAAAACTTGGTTTTCATTTCGGGTGACTACCTGGCCTTTACACATGCAAGTAACAGTTCGAAAAACTCAATACACTCACACTTTTTCACTAACAACATCACGTTTTTCGTATTTGCAGACAACTTTAAAGACATTTCTGACGACAATGATTTTTTGAAATTTGCAGCAAGTTAATGTCAAAACCATAAACAGTGTTGCCATATTTACTTGATTGCGGAAACAATAATTATAGATTTTACTTTTTTAAGGTATATTTAAAAATATTTCTTGTTGATTTTTTTTGCAAACATACATAAAGTAGAAACTTGATTTTATTTTAAAATCTCAATCTCAATATAAAAAGTAATAATAATTACACTGTGCTAGGCTAAGATATTTTTTTTTGAAGAAGTCGGACACCTGGCCGTCTAGGGGCATCGCAAGCGCTGCAGGGGCCAAATTAGAGAATTCCAACCATTCAAATATGGCGCTTTAATAAAATCCTTACATTTGGTCCCTGCACCGACTAGGATGTCCCTAGACGGGTCAAATATAAGACCAACCCCACTTTATTTTTCATTCCCATCATTTATATTATGGGAGGGCTCCCATACAAAATTTTCAATTCAGACTAGAAATATATTGAAGATAAAGCCCGATAACTGCCAAGGAGTCGCCCCTAGGGGGATAAAATGCATGACGGACCTTCATTAGTTTTTCTCCTTAACATTTTCTCAAAACCTAATTTCCATATATCTCCACCCCTTAGCGGTGTTCCCATACAAATAAGACTGTTTCCAGAAATTCTTATTTTCCCTAGATGGGAAAATGTATAACTTGCCCCACTTTATTTGTCATCGCTATCATCTATTTCCAAAATACCTCTCCGTTATCTCCATTCCATACAATATTTAGACTAGAAATATATTGAAGAAAAAGCCCCATAACTGCCAAAGAGTCGCCCCTAGGGGGATAAAATGTATAAACGACGGCCATTAGTTTTTTGTTCTTAACATTTTCCCAAAACATACTTGCACTTTATCTCCACTTCTTAGGGGGCACCCATAAAAATATTTCTTTTTATGAAATTCATAAATGTAATTAAAATGTTTCGTCTTTTGTGAATAAAAGCAAAAGTTGTTAGCAGATTTTAATCACATATGGCTTGTTTTGTTTGCAACTTCGTTTTTTATGTTTAATCAGTAGGAAATTGATCGATTTATAAAAAAAATAATTTCTGCAATAAAAAAAAAATCAAGAATTTAAAAAGAATATAAGTTGTGCAAACACTCAAATGGTTTTGATTTGGCCTTTCGATATTTTCTTGTGGTTTCTTTTTTACCTTAAAAATTTCAAAATAATAGTTATTTAGCTTCGTGATCAGGTGGCGAATTCGTGGGGTATCGTCTGCAAGAATTAGAAATAAAATTGCTTTCGAATCGAAAAAAGTATTCAATAACGACGGCCAGAATTAGACCCCGAGAATCTTTATGCAATTTTTTCTGCTTCTTAGATAATTAGGAACTCGTTTTCAAAGACTTATATACACAAACATATAGAATGACTTGTTTCTTAAAACTAATATCCCAGTAAAAAAAAATGTGTTTTTTGAAGCACTTTAGAGAAAAAGCTCATAGTCGAGCGCTTCAATAAGAGAGCTCTTTTACAGCAGTAAATGATAACGAATTAAATAGACAAAAAGCTGCTATTTTAGTGCTGACAACGAAGAAGGGTTCAAAGCGAAAAAAATATATTATGGTTTACGAAAATGATTGAAAAAGGCATTTAAGCAAGTAAAAGCAAAACATTAATGAATATCTTAATATAATTAGCCCTTAAAATCAGCAGAGAATAGTCCTCCAAACCGGGAACACCCCATAAAAATTCAGACATCCCATCAGCAGGTTTGAAGCGATTTGAGGTATGAATTCATACATAAAAACTGCTCCTTTTGGAACACATTTTTTACTGGGATGATTAACATATCTCGTCTTTTATTTAATATTCACATAATTTATATATTTTGTTACCATATTTAAATAAGCTGCTCATAGCAAAATAAATTTTTTAAAAGTTCCCCCTAACGTTAAGGCCGGATATGCGCCTGGTCCGTGTGTATGTTGAAATAGGGTTTCCGAAGACCCAGGGTACTAGGTTGTTATATATTTATGTCACATCTACTCCGATAAAGTTTGCTATTGAAATACATCCAGATCGATCTAAAAATAAACCACGACGGATTCTAATTTTACCGAAAAATCCCTTGCTGTTTTTTTTATGTATATCCTAAGAACCGCAAGATCTAAAGTTTTCAAACTAGATACAAGCATCTTGCTTCTCAATACACAACATCCGACAAAATGTGGGTGGGATTGGAGAAGTATTGATTTCTATATGCGAGTATCTAAGCATCGGCAAGAGCCAAAGTTTCCAAATTAAGTACAAACATCTTGGTTATCCAAACATCCGACGAAATGTGGGCAAAATTGAAGAAGTAGGCGTGACAAAAAATATATATATTTATATCTAAAGATCAATACACAACATACGACGAAATGTGGGCGAAATTGAATAAGTGGGCGTGACACAAAATATATATATTTATATATTAAGATCGGTAAGAGAAATTTGAAGCATACTTAGGATTCGGCGCTGCCGAATATAGTACTCTCACTTTTTTTTTTTTATTTAAGTAGTGAATTTTTTCAGTTAACTTAATTAACAGTTAAGTAGAAGAATTTAAAATTTGTAAAAATTTCTGACTTAAGTTTAATAGACATTCTTTTGTTGCAGAATAAGTAATTTTTAAAAACTTTTAGTTCCCTGTTATGATTTGTTTTAATGATTAATGCGAGCCCTTACCGCAAAAAAAAGCTTAAGCGACATCAATATCAAATTTTGTTTTTTTTAAATATGTAAATGAATGTATTCATTTATGCAACACTTGCATCATCTCCTAACATTTCATGGTCACATAATGTACCGTTACGATTTTATAGCAAAAACTATTTTAGCTTAAGCGCTGAAAAAAACCTTTTTCCTGTAAAATTGTGTTTTTGTCGCTTAAGCTTTTTTTTTGCGGTAAGGGCTCGAATGACTTATTATTGCTTTTAATTCGGTTCTCTTCGCTATCCCCATTGAAAAAAAATTTGTAAAATTGTTTTAATTCAGATCAAATTTATCAAATTCACATACTTCTACTATTATCCTACCCCAGATATTTCGACGTTTGTATTGCCCATGTGAAGGAGGTTCCACGCTTAATTTTCCAGTTTAGCCTCGCAATTTAATAAATGTTTTGTATTGGTAACCAAAGAATTTTCTCCAAATTTGGAAACTTTAGCTGTAACCATTCGGTACATAGCTGAGCGTACAGTGTGGTGTATTTGGTCTTACCGTGTTGCAATCTACATGGTGGTATTGGCATTGCTAAGCTACCGTATTGATTTTTTCGTGTTGTTTCTTGCTACTGGCATCTTCTGGTGGGGGTTTGAACCTGTTGTTGGTGTGATTACCTTTGCTGCCTTTGTAAAGCTCTGAATAGACTGTTGTCAGACCTTACAATATTGTAAGGTCTACCAGTGTGCTGATAATATACCGGCAAAGAAAAATTTCCACCAAAAGTAAATTGTCATATCAGACAATTGTAAGAAAACATTACAATTTCATTGGCAGACAACTGTGTGACAATAAATTCATCTGCCAACAAAAATTTTCAGTTCACACGGTTGTCAGATAATTGCATGGCAAACATTGCCTGATCAGTTGATTGACATTGTCGGAAAATGAAAATTGTGTGTATTTTTAAGGAAGCAATAGCAAGTACTCTTACTTTTTTGTGTTGTATTAAACAATTTTTTAAATTTATATATGCCATTATTTTTTAAAAATATATCGAGAGATGCGTAAGAAAATATAAAAACACGTTGGTACAAAATTCGAAACTCCATTTTCCATCCCTGATACGTATCTATTTGCAGCGTTGCCCATAGAAAAATGTATTTGACAATAATGCCATTTTCAGATGCATACACTTCGCGTATCTGACAATAAACGTCTGCTAATGATCCGACAATGGCAACGAAGGGTGTTCACATGATCGTCAGCTGTCTGACAATATTATTATCAGCTAACAGTCTTATAATTTACAAATATTTCAAGGCCTATGCTAAGTATTACGTAATCAGGAAATTAATGTGAAAGCTTAGAAAAATCAGTTCAGCAGTTATAAAGTCTATAGGGAACAAACCTATTAAGCCTTACTATTTCTCTAGATAATTATCAATTAGCCCACGTCTTTAAAGAATATAAGTATAATCCTTAAGTGATTTTTAGTTTTATTTTAATAAGTTTTTTATTTTTATTAATAAAAACCAAGCAAAATATGTTTGCATATGTATTTTTGGCTATCAGTGCGCACCAAATAAAATTTTAATTTGAACAAAAAATATAAAAAAAAACAATCGAAATTATTAAAAGAGTATTTTCGTATGTGGTTTCAATTTAATTGCACTTAGCTAAATATGGTTCGACTGAACTAAAGAAATTGTGTTAATTGTATATAAAAACATCCCACAGTACATGATACGAGCATATAAATAATAATACTCTTACTATTACTAGTATTCAATACTACGAGTATAAGTAATTTGATATTAAATTATAAGTATAAATTGATATTTTTTTTGTGGTGTATACAGGGTGCTTAGTTTAACTCCGTTAAACTGAGCTTAACTCTTTCAAGAACAGGACAGATATACGTTATGTCTATGGCGGTTTGAGTTGAATTCAGTCTGCAGTAGACCGAGTTACACTCTGTCTGCAGTAGACAGAGTAAACTTCTACCTACAATTAAACTCTATCAAGAGTAGACTTAGCTAATCTCAATTTAAAGCCGAAAAAGCTTTATCTTCAGCAGAGAAAGTAAACTTCTATCTGCTGCAGATAAAGAAGACAGAGGTCAATCTGGTTTAGAGCTGACGAAGTTGAATTCTATCTAGAGTAGGCATAACAAACTCTATCTGCATCTAGAGCAGATAATCTAAGACTCTATCGCCATCAGATAGAGTAAAAAAACTCTATCTTAAGAAGACAGCTTTTTCCTTTATAGTAGAAGAAGTTACACCTTGTCTAGAGCGAATTGAGTTGAACTTTGTCTAAATTAGATAGAGCAGGACTCTATCTACGTCAGACATAAATTGACTTTAAACAGCAGATAGAGTTTATTTCAAGTACAGTTGGTTATCATAAGCAGACATTCCTTAAATTATAGAATTTTTTTTTCAAAAATAATTAAAGTATATGTTTAATACCTTAATGAAAATAATAAACATCTAAACATTGTAATTCCACTTAATTATCAATTTCCCTTTTTAAAACAAATTTGTTGTAGTATATTCCACTATTTTTTTTTACAATTTATTCAAATTTTTAATAAATATTTTTGCCATTGAAACCATAATTTGTCGATGAAAATATTCAATTAAGAACCACATTAAAGCGAACATTAAACCACAAAACCATATCAGAAATGAATATTGAAAATATCCAATTGTTAGCGATTTTGCATTTTGGTCGTCGTCGAGTATTATTTTCAAATTGCCGCTTGAAACGCCATGCTGAAGGGTGTCTTGCCAAATTTTCTTTAAAATGCCATGCTCTTGTATGTAGAATAAGTAGCGATTAAATTGGTCTATAACCGGTGAACGGTGGGGCAGCGTGACATAAAAAGGTCTGTAGTTTAGAGGTTCATTCAGTTTTTTTGCTCTTGGGTTTTTCATGAATTTCTGCTGAAATAATATAAAATCGATTAAATTTTCTTGTCCCGTGTAAATGTAGGACATGTCCAGTGATTGACGTTTTATCCTTATTTCGGTATTGTTGGCAGCGTGTAAACGTTGCTTAAGAAATGCCGGCATACTCATTCGGCGAAAAACCTCGATATCCGATGAGTGTTCGTAAAGTAATAAATTACTGCGTTTGAGGTCCTCCAGCCGCAGTAGTTCAGGTTCATAGATTTTGGATGTTAGTAAACTGGAAAGGCAGGTGCTATAATAATTCGTGAGAAAAAGTCCCGTAAAAAGCATTAATAAGCATAAATGATAATTGAACAGATTGTGACCCGGTGCAAATGCAGCCGAAAGAAAGAGTAATATTCTGATACATTCTAGAAAAGCTTTGCCCAAATGGGGTTGCCTTTGATACTTAAAATTAATAAAAATAATTAAAATTAGAAACATTAAACCACATAGTATTATATATAGCCAAAAACTTTGAAACGGTTTCAAAATATAAACCCCTATGGGTATTTCTTGACTGCTAGGTACCAGCATTACCGTCTTGGTGACAATCAGGGCAATACTACAGGCAAACTCTTTAGACGTAGGCAGCTCCGTAGGGAGAAAACTAAATTTTATCTCCTTCAAAAATTGACTTGCAGTAGCGTAAGTAGCATTAGGGCTCCACATGTCAAAAAAATAGTGCAAAATAGAAGCGTTATGAAAATTTAAAAAAGTTTCAATCCACTTGTATAAATAGCCGACATACAATAACTGACCGTGTTTGTTTTTGTAGTGAAAACATACAGGTGGAAATTGTATTATCGGCAAAGTCATATTGTAACCTTGAAAATTATCCAAATGAGTTCTATCTTGAAATTTGGAAATATTATTAAGTAAAACTACTTTAATGTCAGGATAAGGATGATAAGTGTATAGTTGATTGTCAAACCACACCAACACGGAAATAAAACCATGATTCCAGCATAGGCGAAATACTTTGTAAAAGTCTATTTCTTCTTTTCCTCGGCAAATCAAGAAAATATCCTTAAAATGCAAAGTCCACAATAAACGTTCGATTCTTGTGAAGGTAATATTTAAATTTTCTTCCGTTATCCAAGCCACTGTTAGACTTTGGTCACTAAAATTTTCATATAGAGGAGTGACATTATACTGCCGATCAGTTATTATCAATTTCGGTAGCCCATCATCTTGTGCTACTTGTTGAAATTGCTTAAAATTTTTATTTATTTTATTTTTTTCAGAAAAATTTATTAAAATGTTTAAATCTAATTTGCCTTCACGATTGATTTGCTTAATAGTGTCGAAGACAGAAGAGTGGAGCCTGTTACTTGCAACAACGGGTGTCAATATTAATTTTATGATTGTGATTAAAGTTAAACTTTTCAACTGCATTGTTAGCAAAAGACTACTTAATGGTGTTTTTTTTTTGAGAATTTAAATCCGTACCATTAAATCAATTGGTTATTTGTTGCTAATAGAACACCGTTTCACGGAAGAATTCTATACTGAATAGTTTTCTAAACTGATTAAATGATATGCGTCTGTCTGAAATCTATATTTCGATATAACCAATTCTTTTGTAAAAGGTTAAAAACGAAATTTTGAAGGTCATTTTATAAATTTTGGATCATTGGTCTGAGGATGAAGTCTGCAGAGAACGGTTGCGATTTGTCTATGATCTTAAACAAAATATCTCCCGAAATAGGTTTTATTTCCTACAACTTTTGCTAATATATTTAAAAAGTTTAGTATAGTAGCCAGTACTAAAATAATTTGTGCTACGAGTGGCTGGTACGTAGAGTACCGAAACGTTCACTCATTATTCAGGCATGGGCGAGCGTGAATGCTTAAAAAGGTTGAGCAAACAAACAAGTTCACATGAAAAAGTATTGAAAATTTGGATTCATTTTTATTAAAATTCTTCACAAAAAAAAAATACAATCAAAACATGTATACAACGCACATACAGACCCTTCGTGCTGTGGTCGTACACATTGTCGAGCAACAATAACAAGTAAGGAGAGTTGATATAATTTTTTATTTTCCCCTTTTTCATTAGAGATTAAATTCAAAAAATTTTTTAGGTTCCTCACGTTCACGCGTAAAATTACCGTTTCTTTCATTTCTGTGAAAAAATAAGGAAATGCGTAAATACGAACGATCATACATGAATTTTTTTGAACTCTGCTTTTATGTGAACTTAAATACCTTAAATAAATTTCAATTAAGCTACAGCTGATTGGCAATCTTATCTAATGAAATTTTTTAGATTACTTTAATTTAATATTGGAGTTAGATGTGCAAATGTTATTCCATCACAAGCATTATAGATGCATATAAAAGAGTTCAGGCGCTATTGGAGAATGGGTCCTTTATGGAAGCTATACTCTGTTGTAATAATGGAACACTTTTTATATGGCCGGTGAAATCCTTCCTATCGATAAGTTATGAAAACGGCTCTTAAGGTTGAAGTACATAAACTTGCTATAAACCTAAAATATTTTTTATGAATGTGGGGGTAAGACTTTTAGTTTCAGTATAAAAATCTAAGTCTCATTACAAGAGATAATATTCTCAGTGTACGACATCATAAATTACTAATTTTTCCCAGTGCTCCCGGAAATAGTGTATTTGTTTCAAAGCACTTCAACAACAAAATGCCATGTGTGTAAAAATTTTATACACAAATTAAATAATTTTATAAGAGCTTTTATTTCATTATACAATAGTTAATGGTTTAAAAATGTTAAATCGTGTTTATGAATTCTAAACGAAAATAATTGGTAAAAAAATTGGTAAAAGCAATATATTTAAAAAATAGGTGGTTTGTATTGTAAATCTCTTCGAATTGCATTAAGAAATTTTTCCTATACAATTTTCCGAGTTTTTATGAAAATATTTTCGAAGTGAGGTGAAGTGATTAAATAAATCTTTAATATTGCTTTCTTTAACTTATGTAGTTTCTCTATCTACAGCAGACAAAATAAACTCTATCTATATACATCCCTGCAGGGAATTTGTGTCAATTGTTCTTAGAGCTTTATCCCGTGACCAGTGAACACAATATTATAATGAAAAGGAACGAATTGTGATAATAACTTGACTAGTGATAATGTTTTTAAAGTGTAGTCTTCAGAGGAAAGTTAACTGAAACAAAACTAGACTGGCTTTTGTGCAGGTAGTGGCTGATTATCTCTGGTTCTATTATATTATATGAAGGGGATCTATTCTATTAATATTTGGAAAAAAACTGTAACAGGCATAATTTTAACCGAAATTAAATGTGTCCATTTATGTTATTTCAGTGATCTGTTGCAAAGTGTCAAAAAGGTGCCAATTAACCCCCTCGTAGGACAGTTTGATATTAGTTTTCTTTCCCCTAGGTATTGTATAAATATCAGCGTTAGGCTGGCTATACTATTACATTCTGCGATTGTATGCGTTTAATGAATTCCCAACAAACACGGAGGTTTGATTTCAAATTGAAAATCATTTGAAATCAAACCTTTTCCCAAACAACAAACCTTTGATAATGATTTGAAAATCATTTGAAAACCATAGCATTCTCAACAAAAAGGGGAAATTATTTTCAAAATGATAAATGCCTTTTGAATCCAAATTTAGATATTTTAATTAGGCTTAAGTTCATTGAATTTAATTTTCATTAAATTATTTTTATGAAGACAGGAATTTTACAACATGAAATTAATTAAAATTTAATTATTATTTTTTATTTTTCTTTTGATAATTTTTCATTCTTGACTGCGCTGAGATTTGAACCCAGGCGTTCACGGACAGGTTGCCCAAACTAGTTTCGATTGTAACCACACAATCTCTTCAGTGGGATTTGCTGTCTTACTCACTCGGCTATTGCAGCCGGATGACGTCAACAGTCAAACATCAATCCTTAAACCAAATGGTATTTCACTTTGGAAGATCGAAATTTGCTTTTGAATGAATTATTATCTATTTTAATTGATTTACATGTTCTTCCTAACTTCTGTTTTTTCGTACTTTTTGTCAAGAATTCTTCTTGAAATCCAAAGTACATTTTTGTTTTTCATGTTTTTGTCTTTCTTTTTTCTTGTTGACCTTTTTCAGCACAACTTTAAGAACAAATGTAAACATAGCTCGTGCCTTAGCTGTTAACAATAATTAGTATTGTGGTTATTTTATTGAACTGTTAATGGTTTTTAATCCAAATTTAGATATTTTAATTAGGCTTAAGTTCATTGAATTTAATTTTCATTAAATTATTTTTATGAAGACAGGAATTTTACAACATGAAATTAATTGAAATTTTTTTATTGATAATTTTTCATTCTTGACTGCGCTGAGATTTGAACCCAGGCGTTCACGGACAGGTTGCCCAGACTAGTTTCGATTGTAACCACACAATCTCGTCAGTGGTGTTTGCCGTTTTACTCACTCGGCTATTGAGGCCGGGCGACGTCAATAGTCAAACATCAATCCTTAAACCAAATGGTATTTCACTTTGGTAGATCGAAATTTGCTTTTGAATGAATTATTATCTATTTTAATTGATTTACATGTTCTTCCTAACTTCTGTTTTTTCGTACTTTTTGTCAAGAATTCTTCTTGAAATCCAAAGTACATTTTTGTTTTTTATGCCTTTATTTTCCACTTGCTTTCAAACATTATTCTCAACTGTTTTTCAAATGTGGATTTTAATACAATGTAGAACATAAATGAAAAATATTTTTTTAATTTAAATTTACTGTTTATTTAAATAAACTGTCCGCTAAACATTCTCCTATAGCTTAAAGATAATACAATGTTCTTTCTGTCCTTAAATTCTTGGAAAGACGAAATACTTGGCTTCTTTTTTTAAGGATTGTCCTGGCGTATCACCACAACTTATATTTTCTCCACTTTCCCGTTTTATTTTTATTCACATTCTTACACTTTATAATTAATTTTTTACTCACAAATAATTATATTATTTCACAAAAAATTAAGGTTTTCTAAGGGCGAATTCACTTCACGTAACATGTAATTTTTCTTTATTTGTAAAACACATTTAACTTTAATCACCAGTTTTTAATGTTTACATTGATTTTTCGCTATAGTGTTGGTAAGTTTATTTTTGATTTGAGAATAACATTTGATAACAATTTGATATCAAATTGATAAAACTTTTTATATCACATGATTATATTCAAATCTTTATCAATTTGAATTCAAATGTTAAATCAAACAACTGAAAAAGCTTTGAGGATTGTGTTTGACGTCAAATGATAAAGGGTACGTTCGTAAATGCATCACTGCGCTGCATCAGTGATTTCAAATGTTTATATACATATCAATGAAGTAGATGTGGACCAAAAAATTGTCAAATACTCTACAAAAATAATAGCCACACAATAAAAAAAATTATAATTGTCTTTATGTCGGCATCAAAAAAAAAATTTGCTTTTCTAATGCAACGCAGTGATGCATTTACGAACGTACCCAAAGTTATTTCATATAAAGGGTTTTACTTCGTGGTTGTTGGGATTCTACATATGTTCAGTGTTGCCAAAACTTTAATAGGCAAAATCAACAAAATTGGATGATTTTTTTTAATGAAAAATCTTAAAAATCTGCGATCTTTTTCAACAAAATCTTCAAAAAATCGTCCAAACACGTAGTAGATATTTCTCATAGAAACAAAACGAAGACATATTCAAAACAAATGAATTTAGTTGACCTATAATTATCTGATTAGGCGAAAAGTTTCATTCATCAAACTTGGCTAAGTTTCACAGAATACGAGTATAAAAGAAGTAATATTATTAATTTTTAAAAATCCAGATCTCTTTTTTAATTTTCTTTAAACAAATTTGGAAAATATTTAGCAATATTGAAAATTGAATTGTACACGCAGAGAAAAAACATATTTAAATATGGTCACCTCCAACAAAACTATTTTTAAAGAAAAATTTAAACATATTATGTTTAAATTTAACCATATTATTATCACCGACAACCATATTATGGTCAAATGTGTCCTGAAATGAAATTAACATTATTGTTAATAACTGTATTCATTTTTATATAAAACTTGCAAATCAAATATTAAAACGTTTTGATTTCGAACAAAAATCTTAAAAATCTTTAATTATGATAACCCTAACAAAATTAGGAAAAAGGAAAATAATTCTTTAATGGAAATTCTGAAAGAGTTCCCCAGCTTTTTTTTTCCGAAAAAGAAAAAAAAATTTAGACTCTGAATTAAGAGTTTAAATTTTTAGATTTTGCAGAAGATTTAAAATGAATTGAAGTAAATTTGCAAACTTTTTGGCAAAAAATTTCAGACTTAAAACGTGGGTATTCTACGGATGCATTTCCAGTACTGTCAAAGTTTGAACAACAAATAATGGTTTTTCAACATTCTTCCGCAAATGTGGAAAGAATTTTTAGACAAGTCTACCTTAATAATACGAAATTTCGATCTTCCCTAGAAAATGAATCCTTTCAAGGAATTATTTTTTCTAAAGATTAATAAATATTTAATAATGCAAACTGTTTTTATGTTGATATTAAAATGGATTTAATAAAACTATTAAACTCAACTATGTATCTATAGCATATTTGTTAAAATAAAATTTAAAAAAAAATGGTTCAACTATAAAAACAATTTTAACCTAACGTAGAAAATTTATTTAAATTAACTACAATTTATTTATAAAAATTTTCATTTTCATTAATTTTTATGTTTTTATATGGTTTGTTTATATGCTGAATTGTTCTGTTTTGTTATTTTTTTGTTAATAAAAGTATGTTTTATGGTCCTTCAAATGGATATTATTAATTTGCCGATTTTTTTTTTTTGAAAATATGCCCATTTTTTTTATCAAAATTGTCTGGCACACCTGTTTGGAAATCTGTCTGGAAAATTAAGAGTTAAAGTCCAATTAGACATAACTAAACCATAGTGCCTTTTCAATAATCATGACCATATAAGCCATAAATTCAATTGGGGTAAATGGTTACGGTTATGGTTATGGTGGTAAGTCACCTATAATCAAATACAGTGTTGCCCATAAGGTTGTAGCAAACAGCTGTTTTATATAAACTTTATATAGAACAGATAATGTTGGACTCCGTCTACAAACGACACAGATTTGAATTCTATTTACATCAGTCAGGGTTGAACCTAAGTTCTATTGGTTATCTTTATTAGATTTGTCCTTAAATTATAGAGTTTTTTATATATAATTGAAATATAAGTTCAAAAACTAAACATTGTTATTCCATTTTTAAACAAAATTTATTATCGTATTATTAAAATAATTTAATAGAATAGCCCATTATTTTATTTTCACACATAAACTTAAATATAAGAGTTTTAAAGTTTACTTAATATTATTTAAATGTATTTGCCATTAAACCCACAATTTGTCGATGAAAATATTCAATTAAAAACCACATAAAAGCGTACAC
The DNA here is from genome assembly GCA_943735925.1 of Pollenia amentaria. Taxonomy (NCBI): domain Eukaryota; kingdom Metazoa; phylum Arthropoda; class Insecta; order Diptera; family Polleniidae; genus Pollenia; species Pollenia amentaria. Next base: position 142,906,169 of record OX031009.1, on the reverse strand, counting down.
TAAACCACAAAACCATATCAAAAATGAATATTGAAAATATCCAATTGTAAGCGGATTTGCATTTTGGTCGTCGAGTATTATTTTCAAATTGCCGCTTGAAACGCCATGCTGAAGGGTGTCCTGCCAAATTTTCTTTAAAATGCCATGCTCTTGTATGTAGAATAAGTAGCGATTAAATTGTTCGATAACTGGTGAACGGTGGGGCAGCGTGAGAAAAAGAGGCTTGTAATTTAGAGGTTCATTAAGTTTTTTTGCTTTTGGGTTTTTCATGAATTTCTGCTGAAATAATATAAAATCGATTAAATTCTCTTGACCCGTGTAAATGTAGGACATGTCCATCGCTTGACGTTTTATCCTTAGCTCGGTATTGTTGGCAGCGTATAAACGTTGCTTAAGAAATGCCGGCATACTCATTCGGCGAAAAGCCTCGATTTCTGACGTGTGCTCGTAAAGTAATAAATTATTGCGTTTGAGGTCCTCCAGCCGCAGTAGTTCAGGTTCATAGATTTTGGATGTAAGTAAACTGGAAAGACAGATGCTATAATAATTCGTGAGAAAAAGTCCCGTAAAAAGCATTAACAAGCATAAATGATAATTGAACAGATTGTGACCCGGTGCAAATGCGACCGAAAGAAAGAGTAAGATTTTGATACATTCTAGAAAAGCTTTGCCCAAATGGGGTTGCCTTTGATACTTTAAATTTATAAAAATAATTAGAATTAGAAACATTAAACCACACAGTATTATATATAACCTAAAACTTTGAAACGGTTTCAAAATATAAAAACCTATAGCTATTTCTTGACTACTAGGTACTAGCAGTACCGTCTTGGTTACCATCAAGACAATACTAGAGGCAAAATCTTTAGACTTATGCAGCTGCGTTGGGAGAAAACTAAATTTGATCTCCTTCAAAAATTCCCTTGCATTTGTGTAAGTTGCATTAGTACTCCACATGCCAAAATAGTAGTTAATAATAGTGGCATTATGAACATTTAAAAAAGTTTCAATCCACTTGTATAAATAGCCAACATACAACAACTGACCGTGTTTGTTTTTGTAGTGAAAACATACAGGTGGAAATTGTATTATCGGCAAAGTCATATTGTAACCTTGAAAATTATCCAAATGAGTTCTATCCTGAAATTTGGAAATATTATTAAGTAAAACTACTTTAATGTCAGGATAAGGATGATAAGTGTATAGTTGATTGTCAAACCACACCAACACGGAAATAAAACCATGATTCCAGCATAGGCGAAATACTTTGTAAAAGTCTATTTCTTCTTTTCCTCGGTAAATAAAGAAAATATTCTTAAAATGCAAAGTCCACAATAAACGTTCGATTCTTGTGATGGTAATATTTAAATTTTCTTCCGTTATCCAAGCCACTGTAAGACTTTGGTCACTAAAATTTTCATATAGAGGAGTGACATTATACTGCCGATCAGTTATTATCAATTTCGGTAGCTCATCATCTTGTGCTACTTGTTGAAATTGTTTAAAATTTTTATTTCCTTTATTTGTTTCAGAAAAATTTATTAAAATGTTTAAATCGAATTTGCCTTCACGATTGATTTGCTTGATTATGTCGAAGACATCAGAGTGCTGTCTGACACTTGCGACAACGGGTGTCAATATTAATTTTATAATTGTGATTAAAGTTAAACTTTTCAATTGCATTGTTAGCAACAGACTAGTTAATGGTGGCATTTACGAGAATTTAAATAAGTTCAAATTAAGCAATTGTTAATTTTTTTGTTAAATGCTGTTAGATAGTTGCACATGAAACACCGTTTCGCGAAAGAATTCTATCCTGATCCATTTTCTGAGACGACCTAATAATATTCGTCTGTCTTAAGTCCTTATGTGTATTTAGTCCTTTTATACAAAATGCAGTTATTAAAATTCGTATTTAATATTCGTATAAAATACGGCATTTAGCATTTTCGTACAGGGCTTTTTAAAGTTTAACTATTTTTGCTAGTTATCCTTTTCTTCATCTACAGCTTGTTTTTAATATTTAAAGTATGCTACCCCTCCAATTTTTACATTGGTTGGAATCGCATTTTTTCGCAATCTTTACTATTATACCTTCCTTAAGTTCTTCGTCTACGTGGTTCGTTTTTCAGAAGTCGAGAATGATGGGTTGCAATAGCTGAGCACTGAACTGTTGCCTTGCTTTCAAAAGCTCTGGGGATTTGTTGTCAATCCCAGGGGCTTTGTTGTTTTTGAGTACCTTTATCGAGCTCTCAACTTCTCGCAAGATAGGTTGGTCAATCGATATGTCCTCTATTTCTAATTGCTGTGTGCAGGGACATGTATGCTGTGCTGTTGTTGGTTCTAGACTCAGAATTCCTCCATAACATTTCTCCTATGTCTTGATAGCTTTGACTGTAGTGAGCTCAACGCTGTTGTTTCTGATAGGTTCACTAAAAGAGAAGTTCATGTGAGCTAACTGTTTCTCAATTCTCTACAGATCTCGACTGCGGTTCATTTCTGATGCGGATTGAGCTTCCCTAGCTAGGTCTTCTCTCGATGAGCGTTTGTCCCTGCGAGCGCTGGATTTAATCTGATTTTTCTAACTGTTATACTGGTCCTGGAGTGTGCTCTTTAAACTGCAGGTTTTTGGCTCTGTTTAAGTTGCTTTTACACAACTTCCTTTAAAAAATTAGCTTCCATGAATGGTCCGTTATCCATTCTTTCCGTTCTTATTCTTATTTTCCTATTCCAGCAACTTTAATCTATAACACTCTGATTACTAGCTGTTCACTATTGCAATCTTCCGCTCTCTGGTTGCTCACAGCCAATACAGAGTTGCGCCATATTTTACTAACTGCAATGTGGTCTATCTGACTTTATTTGTATGATATGGAGATACCCACTTGATTTTGTGGGTTAGCTAATTTGAATATATATTGAGCTTCCAATGACGATTTGTTGGTTTATTGCTAAAACATTGTAGATTTTTAGTCTTTTCCAGTGCTTGCGGAAATAGTGTATTTGATAAAAATCACTTCAAAAACAAAATGACATGTTGTGTTGTTATAAAATAAAAGAATAATACATTAAACACTGCTGTTAAATTGCATTAAATTCAAATCAATTTATTATTAATATTTATATATTTTAGACACAAATTAAATTATATTTTAACAACTTATTTCTTATGCAATATAGTTAATGGATCAACAAGTAAAATCATGTTTATGCATTCTAAATTAAGTGCCTGTTTTTCAAACTGAAATAAAAATTTTCGCTTAGATTAGAAATTTATATCTAAAACAAAAACAAATTTTAGTTTTTTTTTTATTGTTGTTACAATACACTAGTCGGCACAAGTATTTTGACGTGATAAAAATCGTGCATTTTTACGTTTGATTTTAAACGGCTTTGTAAAAAAATTCTTGTTTATTTTTTTCCTTTTTTATTTCGTCAAAATACTTATGCCGGCAAGTGTATAAATTTCCAAGCGAACATTTTTTTTATTTAAAAAACAGGCAGTAAGTTTCGTCATAAAAATTTTACAAACGTAACAGCTCAAAACAACTTTAAAAAAAATTAACTACATTTATTGTAAAGAGTACAGTACTGAAATTCTGTAACTTTGTAACGACAAAAATTTGTCGCTAAGTAGTCAAAATTCGTTAGAAAACGATAATTATCGTTAAGGTTTATTCTGTACTGAAATTTTAACAATTTTTGCCGGAAAATAATATCGGTACGACACAAAAAAAAGTTGTTGTTAAAAAATGACGATAATAAATGTATCGGTAACTGTTCAAAAATATATAGCAAAGAAGCCAATTTTTTACACAAAGAAGTAAGAATGTATAGTCGACCCAACACCACATTACTTGGCACTAGGGATGCCAAACGGGAAATCCCGAATCCCGAAATCCCGGGATTTTTCGAGATTGATAAATCCCGAATCCCGGGATTTATTTTTATGAGTCCCGGGATTTTTAACATATCAACTTTTATGTACAAACCTGTTCGTTTTTATTGAATTTTTAAACTTTATACAAAAAAATTATTAAAAATTATATTTGAGTTATATTTTTTATTGCAAATAATTCTTATTTTTGAGTTTAATTTTTGTGTTTGGAACACAGCGATTATTTAAAATTTTTAATTTGATATATGACGACTATTTCTGGATTTTTGTATTTTGCTTAATAAAAACCATTATTTTAAGTAGAAACGAAATTTGCAGATTCACATCTCAAGCGTTTTTTACAATTGCGTTTAGCAAGTTCAGCTTTGGCTTAGGACATAATTCCAAAAAAAAAAATGAATATTTTTATGCAAAATATAGAAATCAAGAAATAATTGTTATATATCAAGCAAAAAATAAAAATTATTCACGATCCAATTAAAGTTTTATTTAGAAACTAAAGAATAAAAGTTGATATAATTATAACAATTAAGTCGTAATATTGATGAAATAGCTCATATTCCTTCCGGTCCAATAAAAATAAAAAATTTGCTTAAAAAACATACGTTAAATAAAATAATTTTTTTATAAATTAACACTTTCTGACGTATTCATAAATAAATTATTTGTATAAACATTTCTTTTAAAATAAATTTCAAACGTACTTAAATTATTGATAATGAATCTCGCCCTCACCCTGGAGGTGTACTGCACTGCAGTCGACATAGTTTTACAGTTTTTAACTCAGCTATCGAGATCGATGAGGGACTACACTTTGCAGTGTATTAATGTCGTCACAACTTAATTCACATTAAAAATTGAATTGCTGTCAAAACTAAGAGATACGTATATTTTTTTAAGCTTTTTGCAGAATCTGAACAGTTTGATTATGGGTGAGGCCAGTGTTATAAACATATGAATAAAATAAATTGTTTTGTTGTTTTCACTTTTAAAAATTTATGTTACGTATATAAAACCTTTTCAATGTTCAAAAAGTGTAGCTTATTAAAAAAAGTAGCATCTTAAAGAAACACATTGATCCCGAAAAATCCCGAAACCCCGGCATCCACAAAATCCCGGGATTTCGGGATCGGGATTTCAAAATCCCGAATCCTGGGATTTTAAAAAATCAGTCCCGATTGGCATCCCTACTTGGCACCCATGGGCGATCATGTTTCCGCCAAAAAGAGAATGTTGTACCGTTAAGATTCACATAAGAGATTTTTGTGACAAATATTATTCTTATTATCTACTTTTATTACTATGATGATTACTACTATGAGATAAAATAAAAGCTATTAGAAAGGTTACTTATTATAAGCTATTTTCGGGAGTGTATTTATGGGAGAGCTGTGGCCAAACATGGACCGATTCTAATAAAATTTGTTCTGCTGATTAAGGTTGCCGGAAAATATTTTTGGACCTAATTAAACCTAAATACCTTTAAAACGATATGGCTTTTCACTACTTTGAATAGGTTTCGACTTTGTGATAAAAAACACATATGTTTCAAATGTAATCAAATTATTTCCAAAATTGCGACCTGTACTTTGCGCACAAGATTTACTTGGCCAGACAACCAACCAGCCGGATGGAAGTACGAACCTCGTTATGTCGATTCTGAAATTGATTCTGACTCAATCGGTATACTGAAAGGTGGGTCTAGAACCTCTATTTAAATGTGTTACATATATTTGCATAAACACAATATCCTCTTCATATACAGTAGGGTAGATATAAAAAGTAAAAGCAAAATGTTGTGCTCGAGTGGCACGGGCACCTCGAACTTTTTTCTTATGTATAAAAAGATTTGAAACTTACATACATATTTGTTAGGTAATATAATTAATATTTACTTCATTTCATTCATGTTTTATTAAAATAAAAATTACAAGCAAATTTATTTACTGCCTGTTCAACGATTTCGAACGTTAACGTTCGCATAGAAAATAATATTTAAAACAAAAACAAATTGTAAAATGTTGTTGCTGTTTTAAATGTTATTTTCTATGCGAACGTTAACGTTCGAAATCGATGAACTGGCAGTTAAAATTTTTTTTTATTAATATTAAAAATTTCAACTTTGACGTTCTTATATTTTTACCGATATTTGTCGTTAATATTTCTAAACGAAAATATTTGTTTATTTAAAGTAGAGAATAACAAATTCCTTCTCAGTTTCCAGTCTAGTTGTATTCCATGACTCATGGTCTGTAGGGTGTTTATTAAAAACTTTTTTTAAAAATCATTTTGACAGAAGTAAAAAAAAACAATATTTGTAGCCCTTGTAGACAAATAAATTTTGAATAATTGATTTAGATTTGGCTCTGTTAACAGTTTTTTAAAACATTTAAAAATTTTTTTACTTATCATTCCTCTTAAGACTTTTCAAAAAGGCGCCATTGCTATTATCAGCTATTTAGTCGTAAATATCTAAGCAAAATAACAATAACTAATCGCCTTATGATTTAAAATCTGCTTACAACTGTCTTATTAAATATTTCTTTTGTTTTTTTATTTTAAAAACATTTAAATACAACTAAAACCTTAAATTATTAATTTTGTTTTATATTTAAGATAAATTTTCTTAAGAACAATATTAGAAATTGTTAAGAACAATTTTAGAAATTGTCAAGAACAATTATAGAAATTGTCAAGAACAATTTATAAAATCGTTCTAAACAAAATGTTCGCAGATATAAAAGTGTGAAACCGTTAAAATACACTGAGTATTTTAAGCCATTTTAATTAAATATTAACGGTTAATACTTAAATATTTGGCTAAGAAACAGAGAAAAATAGATAAGAGAATTTGTTACGAAAATAACTTTAAAGTAAATTCATTTGTACTATTTATATCTAAAGGTTTCGTAAAGATAAAATACTACATAATGCAACAAGGGTGGCCAGGTTTTTTATTATAAAATTAAATAAAAAAATTGGATATAATCATTAAAAATTTAAAATTAGCGCTTACTAAAAAGAAAAAGATAAATAAAAATATGAAATTCAAATTTACAAAAAAACACACGTAAAAAGTCGAAATAAAAAAAAATTAATTTATAAAAAAAAAATTAAAAAATTTTTTTACGAAAAACCGAAATGAGAAAGTTATAAAATGACAAGATAATAAAAATCATTACATTGTCTTGAATAAAAAAAAAACGCCTAAGTCTAATGAATATTATTTTCGGTAAAATTAATAAAAATTTAGATAAAATTTAAAAAACAAAAAAAAAAACGCTAAAAAAATAGAAAATTTTTTTTAAAAAGTAAAAACGCCTAAATCAGAAAACAATTAAAATACGAAAAATAGATTAATGACCAAAAATTTGCAATTAGCGAAAATATTTATTAAAAAGTCGCCAAAAATTATTAAAAGCCCCAAATATGCAAAAAAAAAAAAAATTGAAAAAAATTTAATTATAAAAAAAAAGAAATTGAAAATAAATTTTTCTTTTAATTAAAAAATGTTTAAAGAAAATTAAATCGAATAACTAAACTAACTAAAAAACAATAAACAGGCCATTATAAAAGAAATCATTATTTTGTCCTTAATTCAAATAAACGCCTAGAACAGCAAAAATTTAAATTTTACCACAAATTAGTAGAAATTAAAAAAGAAAATTTTTATATTCCAAAAATAGTCAAACTAAGCACGATTTTGATCAGAAATTAAATATATAAAAACCGCAAAAACTTTCGAATTAAAAACAAATAGTAGCCTTAGCAGCCAGTGCTATTAGTATACATGTATTAAATTTATATTTGTATAATTAAATTCATTAAAATATTTTTATTTCTCTCTCAATATTTCGATTTCCTTTGGAAATCTTCTTCAGGATTTTTTAATATTATATAAAATTACAAATGGAAAAATAGATTCAAAATTTCAATTAACAAACTAATCATAATAGATTTAAAATTTTATTCAACAAATTTAAAATAAAAAGAGGAAATCAAACAAATTTTAAAAAATATTCAAAGCATGAAACTTTTTTTAATTTCCCTTTCCGTCAATTTATTTATTTTTATTTTATCGATCAGAACTATATTTTACAAATATTTAAAGACAAATGCCAAATTTTAATTTTCCTTTCCATCAACATATTTATTTTTATTCAATAAGAATATAATTATTTGTACAATTTTAATATCAAATAAATAAATAAATAAATAAAAAAAAAAATGTAAATAAAAGTAAAAAAAAAAATGGCCAAATATTACAAAAATCGCTCAACCAAAAGGAAAAGGAATTAAATTTCTCTTCCAAATATGACAAAAATGTTAATAGAAATTCTATTAACCGAAAAAGGTTAAAAACAAGATAAGAAGAAAAAATACGTTTTTGTTGTCTTCAATTAGAAAATCGCTTAAATATATATAAAAAAATAATAATTTTTTCAAAAAAAAAAAAAATAAAAATTTAAACCAAATGTTAATAACGCAAAGAATTATTAATACAATTTAAAAAATATAAAAAAATGTTAATCAAGAATAAAAAACTAGTTAAACAAGTAACAAAAGTCGCTAAGTCAAGATTGGAGATTATTAATATCATTAAAACTCAAAAAAAAATAATTATATATTAAGATGGTTCAGGGTATAAAAATCGCCTTTATTAGTAAAAATGTGATTTTTAAAAAATCGCTTACTTAAAAAGGATATTGTTAATTGTATTAAAACTCGCTAAAATTAAAATAAAAATCTAAAATCGAGAAACACTTTATTGATATTGTAAAAAGTGAAAAAATTTTGATTAAAAAAAATCGCTAAATTAAATTGGAGGTGGTTAGTTTCATTAAAAGTAGCCAATTTAAAAAAAGTCGTATATCGGAAGATAATTTAATAATATTGTAAAAGGTGGAAGAAATCGCCGACATTTAAAATTGTGTTTAAAAAATTTAAATAAAAATTGTGTTTAAAACTTTTTAATTTCATGATAACTTGACAAACATTTTAAAAAGGATGGCCAAAAACGTGGAATAATTTATTAATATTGTAAAAGGTTAAATTTTATATTGTATTTCATTCTTTTATGAATATTCAAAAAAGGTAAAAATATTTTTGACAGATATTAAAAAAATCATAAAAATTTTAAATTTTTTGCAAAAATCGTAAAGAAGTAGAAAAAATTTCTTGAAAAATATGCATTGAAATTCAAATAAAAAAATAAAATAAGAAAAACAACTTACAAAAAATCACTAAATCTGAAGAAATAAACTTTTTTTTTAAAATCTATCAAACTTCAAAAATATAAAAAAATCATAAAATCGCTAAAAGGACTGTTTGAAAAAAACCAAGCTAGTTTAGAAAACAATATTAATTTAATTAAAATTATAAAAATATCAACATATGAAATAAATACCAGACGCAGAGAAAAACATTCAGCCTTATTGTTGTTGTCATTGTCGTATACGACTGTGTCGGTTATTGCAATAGATAAAAGTAAAATACAACCTGTGTTCTTTAATCTACTACAAAAAACGACACAGTCGTATACGACAACGACAACCACAATAAGGCTGATTATTAAATATGGCCACCAACAACAAAACAATTTTTTAAAGAAACTGTTTAAACATATTATGGTTAATTTAACCATATTATTGTCATCGATAACCATATTATGTTTAAATTAGTCCTCCATCAAGAAGCCACAACCATATTATGGTTGCCTCTAAGCATGTTATGATAAAATATTACAATAGTTTGTTTTTAAATTAACAATATAATGTTCCTCTTTTCAAAGATCGAAATGCTATGGTTGAAAAATAACCATGCTATTATAAGTTTTAAACATTTTTTTGTTATTATTAACCATAGCATGTTCGAAGGCAACCAAATTATGGCTGTGGGCTCTCGATTGGGGAATAATTTAACCGTAATATGTTTGCCGGTGACAATAATATGGTTATATATGGTTATTTTTTGTTAAAAATAGTTTTGTTGGAGGTCACCATATTGAAAAATGTTTTTTTTTTCTGGGCGGACTTCATAAAACACCTGGTTTTTTATATATTACTAATATTAAGTTAAAATTTGAGATATTTGACTTATGATATTTCAGCAAATGAGCGAAATGTTTCATATTATGGCGTACACTAATTTGTATTGAAAATCGCAATTTGTCCTATTTTTAATAATATTTAAGAAGTTATTGCGAAGGTTTTTTCTAAACCCATAATTAAGTTCCCATTTTTCAACCAACATTTTTCCCTGGCTGTATATGGTGCAAGTTTATGTTGTTGCAAAAGCAAAAAAAAAATCAAGGCGTTTGTAAACTTACCACGTTATTTGCGTGCGTTGTTGTTTTGCTCATTCGATCGTTTGAAAAGTTGCCAAAATAAAGCGCATTAGAACAGGTGGTGGGCTGGTTGATTGTTTTTACTTTTTGTGACAAATTAACAAAAAAAAAAAAAAAAAACTTGACGCCAAACTTCTTAAGAAATTAGAGAAAACCAGAATTTTAGTTTCATTCGCCTGATGTGTGTGTATGTCTGAACAAAATTGTAACAAAATTTGCATTAATTTTTTTTAAAGGCTTAAGCCAGACACCAGAAAATTTGTTAAACAATTTGTAACTTTTCTTTTAATTAGAAATTTTCTTAAGAAAACAGGAATGTGCGATATTTATTACCCAAACACTTTTTAGAAAAACCTCTAGGCGTTTTTAAGTAAATCTTTTTTAAATCTAAATTCCTACAATTTTGTTTGTTAAAAAAAATTTTTGTTCACTTCTTTCACCTCACTTTTAGAATTTCAAGATTTTTTTAAAATTTTTTTTTTTTAGTTTTAAAATTTATTTTAAATTAAACACATTTTCCAAATCTTTTTTTTTTTTGCAATAATTCGTTATATTTTTTTAAAATTATTTTTTAATATAATTCGTTTAAAATTAGAAGTTTTATTAGTTTCTTTCTTTTAATGAAAATTAATATTTGTAGATATTTTAAATGAAACCGCCAAACGCGCTTGCGCACTATCGTTTTACCCGCTACATGAAACAAAACGTTTTAAACCAAAAGACCGCTCGTGAGTTACTAACAGAATTGGAAAAGTTTTAATAATTCTGTTGCTTCTTTTTGTCACTAAAGCACTACTTCTTTCTGCTCACTCACTCACTCGTTTGTATCTGTTAGATACTTTGTACTAGAAGCCGCAGTAACTGCAGTCGTGCTTATGCTATGAATTTAACAAATTCAATTAATATTCTTCGTTAAACTTTAAAATTCTTCTCCCGTTTAAAAATTCTCTCTAAGTTTTATCTTTTTTTTGTTTTGTTTTGTTGTTCTTCTCTTGCTCTCTGTGTTGATCAGTGTTTCAATTTCAATTGATTTCATTTAGATATATTTCTTCAAGTGCTTGCGTTTGAGGAGAGCTAAGCTTTGTCTTGAGTTTTAACACTATCACCATAAAAAATAACTATAGAATGAGTTTGCTGCTATTGTAAATATTGTTCTTTTTAATTAAATTCAACCTGCATTTATTTTTTGCCTTTCCGTCAGAGATGCCATCCATATGCAAAGAATTCATAACAGTTTCTGATATGTATTTGTAAACAACACAAAATATATCTTAAGCATTTTAAAGAATAGTCATAATTTTGAATTAATATCTCCTGAAGTTTTTTTTTAAATAGTTAAGTAAGGAATTTGGACAGATTTTAAAGTATTTTAATTTTAGACTAAATAGGGTTGACGTAAGGACGGAGTTGATTAGTCAATCTGCAGTGGTTAAAGGGCAGGAATTTAAAGCGGGAAATTAAGAGTGTATCGGATGTTACAGAAGTGACAATACGAATGGACTTGTCGAGGGACTCTTTGCCTAGAGAGGTGCTACAGAAAGGCTTCAAGATCTTTCAAATGACTCTGGTGAACAACATCCAGAAAAAGACTCCATCAGCTTCTAGATTTGCAGAGCATATTAATAGTTCTTCTGGCACTCTAACCAATTCATTAATTCACGATTATTTGAATACTTGGAATTTCATCGAAGAATATTGACGTAAGGAATTTGCATTTTATTTGTGTCAGAATTTTTAATTTACAAGAGTTTGGTATTTTTTTCACAAAACTACTTCTTTAATAAGGATTCAATTCCATTTCAAAGTTTGAATTTTCCGTCCCTGTATTACACCATTGGTGGTAATGTCAGTATTTCATTTTTATTTAGAAAAAAAAAAAATCAATCAACATTAAGATTTTCCAATTTCATTTTAGAAAAGTCCATTTTAAAATGAGATTTTTTCTTGTTTAAGCAAGTTTTTCTTTAAATTTCAAGGATTCATCTTTATTCCAATTGTCAAAGTTATTTTTATGCGTTATTTTTTTTTGAAATTTAAGTAAAAATTCTTATTTGAAAGTTTTTTTTTAAAAAAATTTTGAAAAGTACTTCAAGAAATCCCAGAAAAAATTATATAAAATCCATAAATCCCACGATCTTTGTGGGCTTGGTTAAAAAAAGCAAAAGTTTTCTTTAGAAAGTCTAGGCCGCCGCACAGTTGAATATTTTACGATAAGGCGGTCAAAAATCCATAGTTTTTGATTGGATTGGAATTTTAATACGTGTTTTTTTTTGTAGGTGGGACCTTAGCCTTTACTTTTTCTGTTACACGTAAAAATCGATTAATAAGTTTTAAGTTATGGATGGTTTAAAATTCATTTTCGTATTTAGTTGAATTTAAGTATAAAAGTGAAGTATTAAAACATGTTAAAAACATGTTATAGAGTATTATTTTTATTTAAGTTAAACACTTTTTTATTTTTTTTCCATATTTGTAGATGAATTTTTAATGTAACTTATAAAATAAATATTGATTAATTACCATAAATTTTTGAATCAAGAACAATTTGTTCTTTCACTCATCGAGCTAAATGTGTGGGCAAAAAGGAAAAAAAAAATTACAAAAAAATCACATTAACTCCACAAAGTCACCTCTAGAGGGTAAAATATAAGACTGACCCCTCTAAAATTTTCTCTCGACATTTTTTCCGAATACTTTCATCTTCTATATCCATTCTTTAAAGGGGCTCCCATACGTAGTTTAAAATTTAATTAAATATCTAAAATCTTGTCCCTTACAGCTCCTAAAATGACAGTATATGGGTCAAATGTATAACCGACCACACTTTTTTTCATTCTCAACATTTGTTTCTAAAATACCACCCCGCTATTTCTAATCACAAAGGGGAATTCATTGAAGAAAAAGTCCTATAATTTCATAGGAGCTTTCCCCATTGCACATTAGGTCAAATGACTACTTTTTCTGTGCAAAATTAATTACGACTACATTATAAGAGTAATCGAAACAGTTATTATATGAATTATATAATTATGGATGGTTCCAATAAAAAAATGGAATTTAACCCATAAGTGACCAAAAATTAACCCTCTAGCACCCATTAATTTAAACACAGTGTATCGAATTAATTAATTTGTTTTTTAATACTAAAATATTTATTAAGTGTTTATATCCAATTCACTTTGTAAAATTAATTCAAAGGAGGCTTCTTCACTTTCATTATTTTCGTCGTCTTGTTCGTTATGGTGAAGTTCTTCTGTTGGTTCGCAGCAACATAATAGTTCAATTACTTCAGGTGGTAACGTGGAACGTGTTCTTTTTTGAATGCGTCTGTTTAAAAATGTTGTGGAAATTAATGGATCTGAAGTATCCATGGCCCTATTAAATACATCTAGTAGGTTATTGGTACGGGTGTTTCTACGCGCGTGATGTAGGCGATCGGCTTTGTATATTTTATGACGAGATTCAGCAGCACCTTCTCCAAAAAATCCAATTGGAAGTGGAGCATTTTCTATTATTTGCTTTGAGTGAATTAACATTTTGTGAACCGTAGAAGTCATTGGCAACCAGGGATATCGCTCCTGAAAAAGTTTTGCTGTTTCAAAACAATATAATTCAAATTTCTCTAAATTTATTTCGAACTGACAGGATAAACAAATCAGTATTATTTTGAACCTAAATATAATATCCTTATCTACACCAGTTATTTCTGAAAAAATTTCATGTTCAGCGAAAGCTCGGCGAGCAGTGTTTCCGTCGTTAGTAGATCCTGAGCCACCTATTCTGGGCATATCCACGCGAAGTCCGAGTTTTTTCCAAAAATCGTTTTGTATATCAGTTTTCCTTTTCAATACAATTGACTTGTCAGCTCCTCGTATTTGCCATTCTTGTACCTTACATTTGTATCCTATATGTAAAAGAAACTCAAAAACTCTTATCCAGCAATGAAGTGGGCTAAGCCCAAACTTTAGGTTTTCTTCTTTTGCACGGAATATTTCACTTTTATAATCAAACGTGTTCATAAAGTGTTTTGGTGTAGCATAACAAATAGGGCAAGCCTGGTTTGATTTGTTTCCGGTTAAAACGTTCAAAATTTTTCCATCAATTAGTGTCAAAAATAATTTGAATGTAACTTCGACGAATTTTCCATCACCAAGTGATACTTGCAAGTTTCTTAAATTGTCAATTTCTTTTTGTAGGTCCAAATTTTCCTTTAAAACCACTTCTTTCGTTTCTTTTGTGAACTCCAGTTTAATAGGACGACAAAATCTTACAGACTTCGGTGTGCGATTATTCCAGATTGGTTTTTCCGATTGTAGCGCTAATCTTAAGGGAATAACTGTGGTAGCAAAAAGGGATGCGTCACAGCTACTTGACAAGCTTTATTCACTAAATGCTTGCTTAAACTGGGCTTGACCAGTACTACTATCAAAGCCGTAACTAAATATTAAATCTGTGCATTTCCACAATTTTTTCTGCTGTATGCGCTAGAATAGATTGAAGAGGAACATTCACAAGGTTCTCTGCTGCTTTTGTACCCTCAGGACGGCATTTCATTTTCGAGGCAGTTATTTTACCATAATTAGGATATATATCACAATTCCTTAATTTGCTTTCCTGGCGTATTGCATTATACTGCTCTTTAGACAAATTATGTTCAAGGAGGAAGGCTAAAGCCTCATCCGCAGTAAATGGAATTGGCTTCTTAGGATGTTCATCACAAATTTTACGCATTTTTTTGAGGGTCTTGTTGGACTTTGAATACTTTCCTTTAGTATTGCAGCCAAATAGGTTTCACCTTGTTTACGTGCTGATGTTGCTGCTGCACGAACGAGAAGACTTGTATAAGCTTTCGCATTTGAAAGCTCTGCAACTTCTTTTCTTTTTCCAAATTCCGATTTTTCGCTAAATGGTACACGAGGACGTCCAACAGCGCCACTTGTTGCCTTTTCTAAAATGCCATCTACCACAATATTTAATTCAGCATTTAGCCATGCCTGGTTTTGGTTTTTGAATACATTTGTCTTTCTATGACACTTTTTCCACTTTTGTTCTAGTTTCACGCAAAACAAATTAATTTTTTTGGTAATTTGTTTCACCATTTCATCAGAAATTGACGAGGTTTCAAGTTTGTCATATACGTATTTCAAAACGGCATCAACTTTTTGTTTTTTTTGTACTTTCCTTTCGCCATACTTCAAAAAGATCAATCTTTTTTATACAGAGGTTACCTAACAAAAAGAGGCATTACTCGCAAAACGCAAAAATCGCAATTTTTGATAAATACCAAATAACTCACTAGATAATATTCTAATTATTTTGTGCGATTTGAGAGTGGAGAAATGGGGTATATTTTTTTAAAAGCTTTCAGAAAATAAAAAGTTTATAAAAATTTAACTATTTATAGATGTTTACGCTAATGAGTTATTTATTAAGTATAGCGACATGTATATAAAACATTTAAAATTAAAAATATATCTACTTACTTGGCTCTTTCTTTTCCATTTTAATCTAATAAATTATCACAAACACATTCCGAGATATACGCACTTAAAGTTGACCACGCACTACTTAACTTAGGAACACAATTATAGAAAAAATTTAATCAGTTGACTTCGACACGCTGCTGTATAACGGTTAGTCAAAACAAAAATCAGTTTTTTTTATTCTGTAGTCTTTAGAATTAAAAAACAACAACAACAATAGTAAAACTGCAAGTTGATTTTTGGACTTTCGCACAGAAAAATGTGTTGTTTGACCTAAAGTGCATTGGGAGGTAAAATGTATGACCGACCTCTATTAGTTTTTTGTCCTTAACATTTTCTCAAACATACTTGCCCCATATTTCCACCTTAATAAGGCCCTTCAGCGCATAGAATGCTTCTAGACGGTTCAAATGTAAGACCGACTACACTTTATTGGTCATCTCTAACATTTCTTTCTAACATACCTAACGGCTATCTCCATTCCTTAAAGGGGATCCCATACAAAATGGATTTTATATTTTTTTTTTGGAAACATTTTGTGTTCATAAATTTTTCACAAAATATCTAACTATGGGTCAGAAAAATTGTTTTGGTTCACACGTGCGGAACCTGGCGGATATACAATTGTATCAACCATATATACATAGAGGAGCTGTTTCGCTTTCGAGGTTCACTGGTATTTATTTTTAAATTAGTTTCATAACTTTAAAAGCGGTAACCATAAAAATTGATTTTTGGCCGCCCTCTCAAAGTATGTACCACACTGCGCCGCCGAATTAAAAAATATACATTTTCAGTAAAGATCATATCTAGCACCAAATTGGCAATGATCACCTAAAAAAAAGAACCACAATTTTATTAACCTACAAAGCGCACCAAATAGTGGATTAATGGTTCGGGTCTTTCATTTCCGGACTGAACCTCCATTTTTTAGGTTTCTTATAATTCAAAAGTATTGTACTGGAGGGTAGGACAGGCTTATAAAGTGAGTCTAAATATGAAAAATGAGAAACTTAATTAACTGCAAATTATATAAGAATTGCCAGGTCTGTTAACTTAATGACAATTTATTCTTAACCAGAAATCACTTTTATTTTACAAGATCAATGTGTTCGAAAAAATTTCCTTAGAAGAAATCACTTAAAAAATATTAATAATACCATTTTTGTGAGGATCGGTCCATTATTAACTGTATATTCTTTGTTAACTTTACTTCCAAAAAATGCTGATATTGATTGGTTTCGGCAATACTTTACTATCAAGTAATAATAAATTGTCTTTTTTAAAAAAACTTTAAACTTTTATTCAAACCCATATTTCGGCACTTCTTTGGGTGCCTTCTTCAGGGTTTTTTTCTTTTCTTATTATATAAATTTTCGACAATTTGTAATAAATTTAACAATAAATGACAAATATAAAAATTTTTAAATTAAATACAAAAAAAAAAATTTTTTTCAAATCAAACTTGATCTATTACAATATAAAAAAAATTTTAACTTCCGTTTCTATTTTCATAAATTAAGTGTCTATAATTTTGTACTACATTTTCAGTTTTTGACTTAAAATTAGTTTTCGACATTGTTGGAACCTTTATAATTTTTAACATTTCTAACATAAATCTACGTTTAAAATTAATTTCTGTGTTTAAAACAGTTGTATTTTCAAAATCTGGATAATGGTTTAGATAAGCACAATGAGTTGATAAAGCTGTTTTTTTGTAATGAAATATTTCTATATTTTTGATCTGATTTATGTCCTGCTATCCTAGTTTTTAGTTTATTTTTTGTTGTACCAATATATACCTTATTACCCTGTCCACTATCATTACCCTAACAAGGTATTTTATAAACAACTAGCTTAACCCGGTGCGCTTCGCTAAACTGACCCCGCACATTTTTATATTGAAATTTATAGTTTACTATAATAGTAGCTTTAACCACGTTTGAAGACTCTCCCTTTAATAGTTCTTCAGTTGAGCGATATTTAATGTATGCATCCTATGGGAGGTATTTCACCCCTGCGCCTACCCGCTTTATTTTTATTTTCAAAAGTGTAGTATACCATAAGAGTGACTTTTAGAAAGTTTGAACATTCTCACTATTACAGTTCTTAAGATATGCGATGTTAAACATTGGCGTCCTATGGGGTATTCCTATACCCCCGCTGCTATTTTATTTCAATTCCGGGGCTCAGAAGATCCTACTACAAAAAGTTCAGCAAATTGCGTGCAGCGGCTCTTAAGATATGCGATAATTAATATTGGCATCCTATGGGGGGTACCAATTCCCCTGCCCCTATCGAAAAAATAAGTAGCCTATTTTATTTTTAGGGCTCACGTGATGTTACTGTAAAAATTTCAGGAAAATCGTGCGATAATTAATATTGGCATCCTATGGGGGGTACCAATTCCCCTGCCCCTATCGAAAAAATAAGTAGCCTATTTTATTTTTAGGGCTCACGTGATGTAACTGTAAAAATTTCAGGAAAATCGTGCGATAATTAACATTGGCATCCTATGGGGGGTACCAATTCCCCTGCCCCTATCGAAAAAATAAGTAGCCTATTTTATTTTTAGGGCTCACGTGATGTTACTGTAAAAATTTCAGGAAAATCGTGCGATAATTAACATTGGCATCCTATGGGGGGTACCAATTCCCCTGCCCCTATCGAAAAAATAAGTAGCCTATTTTATTTTTAGGGCTCACGTGATGTTACTGTAAAAATTTCAGGAAAATCGGTTCAGTAGTTTCGGAGTCTATAAAGCGACAAACAAACAAACAAACAAACATACATAATCCATTTTTATATATATAGATATTTGACATCTCTATCTTTTTTATTTTGTCTTTCAATTTAGTAAATAATTTACCTAGATAGTTCAGAGTCCCAACAATTTTCGACTTACCTACGCATTGCTCTGAATAAAAGTTATGAGGGTTTAGGCAATAATGAAACCTATTGTTTATCTACAATTCTTGATCGTCGATACAAGACCCGAATATTTCTGCGATTTGACTTTAAAGAACGTCTTACTGAGCTACTTAACATGACTCTGCATTCTAAAAGTGTTAAAACCAGGGTCACCCCTTTTAGATAAAGTTCTGGTTAGCCAACGAAAACTGGCTTTTGGAGCTTCTGTGAAAAACTTATATCATAATCCAAGGAGGATGAGCCTCTGTTCATTCTAAGCTGTGGTTCCGGTAAAGTATCAGTCGATAGATACCTTAGATATCATAATATATCTAAAAAAGCAGAACACTTTTGTTAACTGGCACAATGACATGTTATATTCAAAATTTAAGAAAATGGCGAAGAAATACTTAAGTGCTAGTTCACACTCTTCAAGTTTTAGCCGTCTAGTCTTGAGCTTATAGGAGGGAAGGGAAAAGAGAATGCCATTTCTTTTCCTTTCTCTGATCTAATTACTCTTTGAACATTTTCATAAAACAATAACAAGAGTTGTACTTTCCTTAAAAGACTAGTGTGATAGTGTTATGTACCCTCAAAATACGTAAGACTTGTGTGATAGTGTAAAGTACACTTTAGACTGTAATTTTTTTTAAAAAAAAGGGTTTACTCTACTTGAATTTTGTTAATTTAAACTTGAATTAAAATTGAATAGGTGTGTCGGTATTGCCGATATTAATTTTCGAATATCGGTATCGTATCGGCATTAAGGCGTATCGTTATATCTAATACCAAATTTTCTAAGATTGGCTATAACTCTAATATAAAAAATTTTCGCAGAAAACCGGTCATTCCAAATAAAATCATGTTAATTGCAGTCTTAATTTCTATGAGAATTTCTAGTCCATAATATGCCCAACTTGATCATGTAGAATATATATAAAATCTTCGAACGAAAATTTCCCTAATGCAAACAATATAAAAATTTTTATACGACTTAAGGTTGTAAACTTAATTGAATACGAATTTTTGGATCCATAAATGCTCCTTCTTCCTGTAAAAGATGTGGACCCTCTGAAAATAACTTCATTACATTTAAAATCAAAAGCGTATACTGTTCCTAAAATTTAATAAAATTGTATAAAAAATATTTTCTTCAAAAATATACAAATCTTTTTTTCTCATAATTTTTAGCAGTCAAAAAAGCGCATATTTTTCCTTTAGCGCTTTTTTTTTAAAAAGAGCGCTAAATTAGCGCTTTTGTGTTAACATTTTGTAAAATTATAGATACCCAACATTTTTGAACTCTTTTTTGCATAAGTACATTAAAATTAAGGCACATTAAACAAAAATTTTGTTACCGTTTTTCAAATACTTTTGATATATAGTATACTGAAATTTATACTATATAACTACATACATATCGTCTGGTGGTTATTGGTATGCCACTTGGCATAAATAAATTCTATATAATATGATGACCCTTCATTGCCTCATATCCACAAGAGCTTGGCACTTTTTATGCTATGAAGTTAATGAACAATGTAAAAGTAAAAATAAGTATTATTGTTTGAAGTTGTTATGCTGCACGTTCTATTTAAGGAATTTAGATCAAAATATTTTATTTTCTTTTTTCATATAGCAGACTTATGACTGATATTATGTTGCTTTATATTTCATATATCTTTACTTTGCCTAAAATATCAGAAAACGCTTTGTAAAAGTGTTAATGTTTTAATAACACTGCTCGGCAAACAACAAAAAAAGTCGGGGAGAGAGAACTTCATTATGTGATTTTAATTGACTTTACAGTGCTGAATCCAAATCGTCAATTTATCATTTTGCTTACTGATTTTCATGATTTCCTGGCTTATTTTATTCGTAATATACCTGGATTTCTGATAAATGAAAAAAATTTATAATTTTTGTTCTTAAATTTTTTTAATGAGTTTTTGAAAACAAATTTCTGAATTAGTGGCGTTAATTTTGAAAAGAAGAAAAATATTATTTATATGACTCAAATTAACTATTCCTTAACATTTTTTTTCGTATATACATATTTGTTTCAAACGATTTTTTTCCGCTTTTTGATTGGGGACACAGCGCTTTTTGATCAGAAATAGTTCACAACCCTTCTGGCAACTCTTCTATTAAATAGTATCTGGTTTAATTCATTAATAGTTCTCTTTAATAGAACTTAAACAAAGTCGAAAACCATTGTTGAAAAGCAATACTGAAACAAGTTTGTCTGTCAATAATGTGGGAGTATCTTCTTATTGATTTATCTATAAAATTATTGGTTGTGTTTTATTTCATTGCCACTGAAAGAGAGCGAGAGATATAGAGCGACAGAGTTTAACTGAGACAAAACTTACACTCTAAAATTTAGAGTTTTATGAATGAATTTCGTTAACTTCACGCTCAATAAATCGATCGAGTTGGAGCGAGTTGTTGTGTTTGTTTATTTGCTGACCTTGATGTATGTTGAAAATTTGTCTCACTGTTGTTTGTTGTGAAACCAGGAATGGAAAATGGCTTTTTGATTTTGTACCAACTTTCATATGTAAAAAAACAAATATATAATTTTGTTTTATATAATTTTGTTTTTTTAGTTTTCAAGCAACAAAACTTTGTTTGTTTAGACTTAATATTGTAGAACCAAGATCGGTCACAGTTTTTACGTTTACTGAAAAATGGATTTCTCACGACAATTTTTACAATATCTAGAAACAAAACTTAAGAAGACTATTTTAATCATTTAATGTTTTCCATTATTCGACTAATGCTTGATATTAAGAAATTATTGCCTTAACCCTGTTATCATGACAGTATTTTTACTCTTTTAAAAATCATATTTTGTAATTTAGATAAGAAGTTTACGTTCATTAAAGGCATATTTACCAATTTGTTCAAGTTAAGAGCTTGAAAAACTTGCCCAGATATTTCCAATCTCTGTAATTAATTAATTAATTACTTTATAATTGATTTAATCAGTATTGTCACTTCGAATTGGTTGTAGTTTTCGCTGTCGCGGGTAGAGTGTGGGTAATTTATTAAAGGCGTAGATCAGGTGTAAGTTTAAATTCTTTTGTTCAAAACGCTGATACATTTTTTTAAGCGTAAATGAAATATATATTCGTGGTTTGTCATATGTGTCCTCGTACCTCAAAACTGAAGAGAATTTTATATTGAAATAATATCAAGATTTAATTTCAGTGATGAAATTGATAACATTTTAGTTATTGTTGATTCAAAAAATGCATGGTCTCTTCAACCAAAGTTACAATTCCTTTCTAAAGAATGGCACCAGCATGTACCCTTAGATTTCGATAAATATGAGCTTTATAGTGATTTAGAACCTGAAGTTCATATAATTTAAGTAGCTATGTATATAAATCCAGATAGTATGACTTATAATCCGGTATGTGATGAAAATCGATCGATTTTAAAACTATCGTTTTTTTTTTAAAGGTGTGACGAATTACAAGAGGTTTTATAATCCATTTCTGAATTAGAGTCTTATTTTTTTTTGTTAAACTATAGTTAAATTAGCATATATTATATACAATTTCCAAGAATATGGCGATAAATTAGAGGAGAAAAATTTAGAAATAAATTTTTAACCAAAAACTATATTTTCCGTTTTAAATCGACTCGTTTTCAAAACCGATTTCCATCACATACCTGAATGATCTCTTTAGACAATTTTTTTTTGTTTTTTTTATTTTGTAAAAGTTATTTATAGGATAAGTCGTTAATTTAATATGCAGGTGTAATTTAACTAAAATCATGTAATTAAGAATTTTGCTGGTGGCAACGCTGGAATTAATATACGAGTTGTTTTCGATACAAGTTTAAACTTAAGAAGCAACAAAGTCTGAAATGTGCTAAAAAAGTACAATTGTACCACTATTTCCATCCCTGATAGAAAATGAAGATTACACAAGGGAACAAAAAAGGTTTTTGTTGATGAAGAACTGAATGTTTTTTGTTTTTAAGGTTATTTGGGACGCTGAATCCAAATCTGCACTAAGTTTTTTATCAGCTCGACTTTTCGCAATATAACGTTATGTCCAAAATTAAGGCACTTCTGTTACATACATATATTGGAATAACTTGAAAATGGTTCAGTTAAAAAAAAAATATCAAAATAAGTCAACGATATTATCTTTAAGCCATTCTTATATCGTTTATGTCTAAAAAAATAAGGACAATTTAAAAAGAAATTAATTTTTGGTTCTTTAAAAATTAATACAAAATAAAAATGCGATAAAACTCACAGTTTTGGTCTGAAAAAATTAGTTAAATATATTTTAAATGAGTTTTATTACATTGTAATCGGTGCACAACTTTTGATTTTATTCACAATTTACTGAGAAAACTGAATTGATAAAAATCGCGATTGCCATACAAAAATAATTTTTTTTAATGTGTCCATAAATAGTGTCCATTCACTTAAAAATGAGGTACCTTCACTTAATTGTGAATAAAAGCGAAACGCGTTCATCGATTTTATGATCTAAGTCTCGTTTTATTCATAGGTTAAGTGACTTAACGTGAAAGTAATAAGACTTTCACATTTTTGGTTTTTCATTATTTTTAAAAATACAAAATTTGGAATTTTTAACGTGAACAAGATTCCAAAATCGCTTAATGAAGAGTAGTTAAGTTATGATTTTTGAAATTTTAATTTTTGGAGTCAAAAATATGTTTAGTACCTGTTACTTAAAAATGCGAGGTGATGCAGAAAAACGGAGATTAAATTTGAAATCAGCGACCTCAAATTAGTAAAAATTTTGAAAAAAAAGTTCGATTTTGTTCCCTTGTGTTATCCATAAAGTTTAATTAAATGACATCTAAATAGAGATAAAAGGGTTAAAGTGCTTAGATTAAAATCATAAATCAATGAAAAATTTACAAAATATGACAGCATGTAAATATTTTTTTTATAAATAAAAACTATTAAACTATTAGCAGCTGATTTTGCGTTCACACTACAAGATTAATTAAATCAGTTGAAAAAAAAATTAATATTGAGCGCCACTTAACTTTACCAGCTTTTCCAATAATATTAAAACACGGCTGTATTTCATAAAATCTACTTAAAACCAAATCAAAAAAAAGTTTTAATACTACTCGTATGTTCGCACTGCATTTTGAATTACATTGTTGGTTTCTCAAATTACGAATCCGAATTGCGCTGTTCACACGGCATATTCTTAATTCAACAGCTCTTCTTTATACATTTATGAAATTTTTTTTGCCTTGAAAATTAATACAAAAGCAAGCAACCATTTAAAATGTTTAAGTTTTTTTAATAATTCCTATTTTGTTTCTTATTTGTTGTTTTAAATTTAACAAAAAAACAACTTTTTTTTTACAATTTTTTGTTTTTTTCTTATTTAGTTTGTTTTCTGACAGCCTTTTATAAAAATTAGTGATGACAATGATTTGTTTGCAATTGGCATAGTTATTCAGAAAGAATTACGAATAAATGAGATTATTCGCTCTCAAAATTTCATATGACGAAATGTATAATTTGGACCATAATTGGGACGTTAATTACGAATGAGAGCGAATTACGACAAAACGTTGTCGTGCTGCCAACAAACACGAAGGTTTGATATCAAATTGAAAATGATTTGAAATCAAACCTTTTCTCAAACGACAAACGTTTAATAATGATTTAAAAATGATAGCATTTTCAACAAAAAAGGAAAATTATTTTTAAATTGAAAAATGCATTTATTTTTAAATTGCTTTCAAACGTTATTCTCAAATGTTTTTCAAATGTGGGTTTTAATACAATGAAAAATATTTTTTTTTATTTAAGTTCATTATTTACTTAAATAAACTGTGAGCTGTACATTCGGCATTATAGCTAAAAGATGAAATAGTGTTGTTTCCTTCCTCTATTCTTGCAAAGACGAAATACTTGGCTCTTTTTTTGTTTTGAGGATTGGCATGGACTAGCACCGCGAGCGTACAACAAATTTATAATTTCTTCACTTTCCCGTTCTATTTTTATTTACATTCGTACCCTTTGTAATAAATTTTTTACTTACAAATATATTTTTTTTTAGCAACAAATTAATTTTTTTAAACGTGAATTCACTTCACGTAATATGTAACTATTCTTTAATTGTGTAATACATTTTACTTTAATCGCCATTTTTTAATGTTTAAATTTATTTTTCGCTTCAGTGCAGTCATTTTTTTTTGGGTTTGAGGATAACATTTGATAACAATTTGATATCAAATTGATAAAACGTTGTATGTCAAATGTTTAAATTCAAATCATTATCAATTTGAATTCAAGTGTTGATATCAAACAGTGGAAAAAGGTCTGAAAATTGTTTTTAAAGTTAAATGATAGTCATTTCATATCAAAGGTTTGACTTCGTGTTGTTGGGCTAACATAAGATGGTTTTAACAAAATCATTTCGTATGATAAACCCAGGTTTTGAATGATTGATTTTAATGTTAAAACCAAATTTTGTGTTATAACCTTAAGTATGAAAACACTATTTGATTTATGGCATAATCTAATAATTCCTTGAAATAACTACCGTTTAATTATTATATTTTTTCAGAAATGTGAATATTAAAAGTTTTTAATAATTTCGGATTAAAACAATCATTATTTTCTTAAAAATCATCAATCAATTATGTATTTGTAAAATTAAGATGTTGTATTTTAATTATTATTTACTCTACTAGAGAACATAATTACGATTCTACTTTACCAACTCAAAATTTATGGAATTTTGTGGAATATAATTCAATAATAATTGTATCGTATGTTTGTGATTTAGCAAATTCAAAAACCTTATATAAATACCGCAGTCTACAACCAGGTGGCGTCAAAAAGTAAATTCT
Organism: Pollenia amentaria; assembly: GCA_943735925.1. Taxonomy (NCBI): domain Eukaryota; kingdom Metazoa; phylum Arthropoda; class Insecta; order Diptera; family Polleniidae; genus Pollenia; species Pollenia amentaria. The sequence continues at coordinate 142,880,656 of OX031009.1, read as the reverse complement.
CAAAATGTGAGTACAGGGTTGCCGTTGAAAAATTCGAATAAGTGTAATGAAAAGGGTATTTATTAAAAAAGGGTGATATAAATGTATTTTAAAGTAAAACAGTGCCTATGTTCTGTAACTCTCGCTTCGAGAAACTTTTCGATTGAAATGCGAGAAATGAAACAAAAATATAATAAATTGAAACAAACAACTGTTTTTCTCACTTACATCAATCCTTAAACCAAATGCTGAAAAAGGTCAACAAAAAAAAAGAAAGACAAAAACATGAAAAACAAAAATGTACTTTGGATTTCAAGAAGAATTCTTGGCAAAAAGTACAAAAAAACAGGAGTAAGAAAGAACATGTAAATCAATTAAAATAGATAATCATTCATTCAAACGCAAATTTCGATCTACCAAAGTGAAATGCCATTTGGTTTAAGGATTGATTTTTGACTATTGATGTCATCCGGCTTCAATAGCCGAGTGAGTAAAACGGCAAACCCCACTGACGAGATTATGTGGTTACAATCGAAACTAGTATGGGCAACCTGTCCGTGAAAGCCTGGGTTCAAATCTCAGCGCAGTCAAGAATAAAAAATTATCAATACAATTTTAATTAATTTCATGTTGTAAAAATTCCTGTCTTCATAAAAATAATCAAATGAAAATTAAATTCAATGAACTTAATCCTAATTAAAAAAAAAATATCTATAAATTTTTTTTAGTGTTTTTTAAAATTTCTTCTTTTTTACATTCACTGAGAACTGATAGCGCGAAAAATTGTTCACGGCAGTTTCACGATAGCTTTTTTCCCTTCGAGGGGCATAAAAATTTCACGTTAGGGGTGAATATGTATTAAATAAAAATTACATATTTATTAATTAGTTTTTAACAAATAGAATCTGGGATTTATTTCTTTTTCATAAGTTACTTTATTATATACAACATTTTATACTTTTCAAATTTATTCTATGATCTAAATTTCAGTTGTGTATTTTATAAAGCTTTTTGTAATAGTTCTATTCCTTAAATATTTAGGAATGACTTTATACACTACCAGACTATTATCTTGTATCTTCTTCATTTAGTTCAAGAATTGTTGTTCGTAATGTTTTTGGTTATTTTTTTACTTATAAACTCTAAATAGCGAGAAATTAATGCATTTTTGTATATTGGGATTATTTAATTTATAAAAAAAACTTTATTAATCGGTTAACCGATCAATAACAAAATTAACCGATTTTTTACCGATTAAACCAAAACTTCGATAAAAAATAATCGAGCGATTAACCGATCAAAGCAAAACCCCGATTAAATGAATACCCTAGTCACAATGGAAATGCTGTGTGAATAGATTGTCAGCACTGTTGCCAAGTTGACGGGTTTCCCGCTGTTCTAGTGGTTTTTATGTACCCATCGCGGTATATTTTCCGTTTTAAACCTAGCGACTTTTTTTAGTATCATTAGAATATGTTCTAGGTATTTGAACATTTTTTTATCAATATTACCTATCTCGCGAGTTTGCACAATTTGACGTTTTTAATCTTTCAAAGTATGCGACATTGTTTGGCATATATAAATAAAATCCACATGTATTTTACTAAAAAGTATTTTTTTAAATAAAAAATTAAGTAAAAATTAACGTAAATGTGGATGACAAACTGTTTCGGTTGTGTTATTTATGTTTTTCCGTTCTCATTTAATATTAAGTTTAAGCTTTTTTTCATTTGCTAAAAATTCCACGTAAATTAAGGACAGCTTATATTATTTCACAGTTGTAAAAAAATGTTGCCAGAAACATTGCGTAACATTTTCACAAATTGAACAGAGTACAACTCTATTAACATAATTTCATAGAAATGCCGCACATGTTTTTTTCATATGATTTTTGACAGCATTTCACGTAAACTTTTGAACAGAGTACCAGGCTTTAAGTTAAAAAAATAATTCAAGAAGAAATACAAATAAATATGAGCAATTTACGAAAAATCCTAATGAAATTGAGAAACTTTAATTTGAAACTGAGAAAATTCAAAATGAAATTCAAAAATTTTAATTTCGGATTGAGAAAATTCCAAATGAAATTGAGAACATTTTAATTTTTTGCTGAGAAAATATAATTATGTATATAATTTTTATTACACTCCTAAAAAAAAACATAAGTTACACAACATAAGGAACAGGGAAATTTAAATTTCGATTGAAATTTTCTTAATTCTAAATTGAAATTTCTTAGTTTCATTTAGAAATTTCTCAATTTCAAATTAAAATTTCTCATATTCATTTGGAATTTTATCAATTTCAATTTGAAATTTTCAACCAGAATTTTTCCAATTTCAAATTGAAATTCATAATTTAAAATGCTGAGTAAAGGGTTAATATAAAGCCCTTAATAAAAACATAAAAGACCTAAAATTACAAATAATTTAATTAAACAACGTAAAAGTACTCTAGCAAAGGACAAATAGACTTAAAGACTTACTGCCTTATTCAAAAAAAAAGTAAATGTTTACTTTAGTTAGTAAATACACTAAACCTGTGTAAAGTGTAAAGGCTTAGAGTATTGGATACCTAACGTGAACTTTATTTTGTTTTTGCATAAGGCAAGGCAGTTAAACTCAATATTAATAGTTATTTCTATTTAATTTTAAATATTAAAAAAAATTATTAATAAAAAATTAAACTTAAAAAACAAAGTGTTTTTTTTATTATATTAAAAAAAAAGAAATAACAAAACCTTTAGTCTTATCAGATTTTCATCTAATTATCGAACCTTAACGGAAAGTTTTAAAACAAATTAAGGTTACTTTAACCATATTATGGCCAAATCAAAAATAGGAAGCCACAACCATATTATGGTTACCTCTGATCTTGCTATGGTTAATCATAACACTTGAGATTAATAGGGTTGCCGTAACCATAATGTGTTTGACAATTTTTCAATAAAAAATGATAGTCCTCCGTCAAGGTGCAACAACCATATTGTGGCTGCTTGCGAACATATTGTAGTAAATAATAATAATAACTTGTTAACCACTGATAATTGAATCGCGTATGGCTAATAACTCAGTGAGTGCTTAAACGCTGGTTTAGGTAAACTAAACATAAATTTATATGTAGTTTAAACTCGATAGTTGCAAATCAGTGTCCCATGTATTACATGTAGTTTAAACAGTAAAATATGGCAGCATTACGATAAATGTTGTCAAAATCATACGCTTTATATTTGTAGTTTAAACGCCCAATTTTATGCTTTTAAAGATGGTTTACATGTTTACTGACTTATAGATTTGTTGGTTTAAACATATTTTAAACCAGAAAGGGAACTACTGACATTTTGATCGAAATGAATCAACTAATAATGTTTCTATAGATTCCTGGTACTCTGTTCAACATTTGACGTGAAATTCTGTCAAAACTCATAAGAAAAAAACTTGTGCGGACTTTTTATGAAATTATGCTGATAGAGTTATTTCTGGCAACATTATTTTTCAACTGCGAACAAATATATGCTGCATTTATTTCACGCGGAATTTTATTCAAATGGAAAATAGTTTAAACTTAATAAAAATGACAACGGAACAACATAAATAACACAACCGGTAACAGTTTTTTACTAAAATATATATTTGGGTTGGCTTTACATACGCAAAACAATGTCGCATACTTTGAGAGATTAAAAGCGTCAAATTGTCCAAACTCGGGAGATAGGCAACATTGATACATGTCAAATTTTTCGTATGAAATAATAGATGTTACTGAACGTTCTTAACAAATTGGAACGGAGTACTAGGCTTTATATATAAATCGGGAAAGGCAAAACCGTTAAGAACACTTTCCTCCTCTGTTTGCCCAACGACTATAACAAAAGCTACACCATTTTCAAGGTATTTACTTATAGAATAATATATTTTTGTATTAAAATCGGCTTCGTATATTGGGAGTTATTTGCTACCAGCACATATGCAAAACACATAAATAAAAAATTTGTATTTTTCCAATTACTCAAAGAGTTTTTCTATCAAATGAAGAATCATGAATTTGATGAAAAATGAATTTTCTATAGTAATGAATTTAAAAACATAATATTATAGGTGTTGGATCCTGGGCGAATGAGAACCTATAAGATGAAAATGTTCGTAATTTTTTGTTCTTCCTCTGGTACTTTATGAATTTTTATTTATATTGGACCTTTAAAGATTAAATTAAACACGTATATTCCTGAGTGAATAATAATATGTTAGGGGGAGCTTTTTCGTACTTTTTCGTTCTACGTACCAGACATAATAATGATACATTTTCGTCAATATTAGACATAAAAACATTAAATTAAACACGCAATGTCCTGAGTAGATGAGAATCTTCAAGAGGAGACATTTTGCTGCTTTTTTGTTTTTTCAATTGGTATTTTCTGAAATTTTTTATATTCATTTTACAAAATTAAATTTAACATATCAAACGAAGGTTGGTCCCTCGCCAAATCGATCGACTAAAGCCTATTACTCTGTTCTACATTTCACGTGAAATGCTGTCAAAACTCATATGAAAAAAACTTGTGCGGAATTTCTATGAAAAAAAGTTGATAGAGTGCTCTGTTTAATTTGTGAAAACGTTGCGAAATGTTTTTTTTACAACTGCGAAATAATATAAGCTGCACTTATTTCACGTGGAATTTTAAGCAAATGAAAAAAGTTTAAACTTAATATTAAAATGAGAACTGCAAAACATAAATAACACAACCGGTAACAGTTTTTCATCAATATTTACTTTCATCTTTACTTAATTTTTTATTTAAAAAATACTTTTGAGTAAAATACATGTGGGTTTTGTTTACATATCCAAAACAATGTCGCATACTTTGAAAGATTAAAAACGTCAAATTGTGCAAACTCTCGAAATAGGTAACATTGATACATGTCAAATTTTTCGCATGAAATAATAGATGTTGCTGAACATTTTTCACAAATTGGAACAGAGTACTAGGCTTAAGACGGAAAAATAAATGCTATAAACATGTTTACTCATACAACCTTAGATATACTATGTTTTCTTTATATTTACAAAAAAATGTATATTCGAATATCGAATTTTGGGGAAACACTAGTAATAATAATTTTATACACGCAAAGAAAAAACATGGTTGTGGTAAACATATTCTAAGTGCAACATATTATGATAAGATTTATGATTGTAATCAACATATTACGATTATTACTTAATCATATTATGACCAAATATATTCGTAATATTACATCATAATATTTTTCCCTTAATCCTAATTTGTTTTTATTTCATCCTATTATAATTAAATGTAATCATATTATTATCATGTAAATCATAATAATATGTAGATTAAATCTAAAACGGAAACATATTTTTAATATATATTTATGGTTATCTACTTACTGGTATCCTTACCGTTAAACTGTTGCAGATATTTCAAACCATATTTTTATTATAATTTATTTTATAAAATTTTTATTATTTTTCTCTAAAATAACACAAAACATTGGTCAATATTTTTGCACGATTTTCAAACAATATTAAAATTTTTTAGCATTGATATTTTATTTTGTGACACTTTATAATTTTTTTAATGTACCTACAATTTCTTTAGGCTTGGCTTCTTTAAGGGGTTTTTTTTTTAAATTGCTTAACCACTGAATAAAAAATAATTCGATAGGAATATGTAAAACAAACGACACAACTGATGAACAATTATTTTACAAATGGCGATAACAAAATATTATTAGAGTAAATACATTTTGTTTGCATCTTAAACATATTATGTGTACACGTATAGAAATTTATCATGTTATGGCTATTAAATATCATTAAATGGTTGTGAGAAATATAGTATGTTTTTAAAGTTATCATTATTTAGTTGCTGTAAAAATGATTATTCTTCAGTGAACCATACCTAAATTTATAATTGCGATAAACATTAACATGTTTGCAGTAACTATAATGTTGTTGATATTAAATAAAAATAACAATATTTTGTGTACGACAACAATATATTGTTATAATAAACATAGTTTAGTTGCCGTTACCATGACCAACAATATTTTTTCTCTGCATGTATGTTTAAAAATTTCCATTAAGTGCAAAAAGGGAACATATGTAGCAGCAGACCCCTTTCTGCACTTAATCAATAATTTTTTGGATTTCATATAAAATTCAGTATCCTTATGTCGTTGAACAGATTTTATAATTTCATTATGCTTTTATAATATATCGTAATCTTATTATTTAAAGTAAAATGCTTAAACTTTAATGTCAATAACGGGATTTTACGCCTTCTACTCGACAACTATCATACCCGGACATCCACACAGTTTTCGTTTTTATTAATCAAAGTTTTATTTGCAATGACTATTTATACAGATTTATACAGAAATAGCTTTTAACGAAAAGAAAAATCAAAGATGTGAATAATGTTAAACAATATATTCCCGATGAACGCGATTACTTTTATAAGGGACTGCTTGAATTGCCTATGACAGAAGCAGAAGGGGATGTATCTTATGAATAGTTTAATATTAAGCCAAATCTAATCAAGACACAATATTTAATGATTGTTATTATTATTAAAACTAGTAGTGTTTTCCCAATAGTCGAAATTCGACCGTAAATTTTTATGTAAATATGTTTCTCTATTTTGATACTGTTTCTCCCCATTGCGTTTCGGTTGACCAATAAAGGAGGAAAGTGTTCTTAACTGGTTTACCTTTGCCGATTTATATTCGAAATACTTAAATATGGACGCTGCAGTGCCAAGGTTGACCCTAGAATGTATAACCTACACCACTTTGTTTTTCATTCCAATCTTTTATTTCTACCAACCCGCTATCTCCATTCATTAAGGGGCTCCCATACATAATGTTCAATACCAACTAGAAATATATTAAAGAAAAAGTGCCATTAATGCCTATGAGTCGCCCCTAGTGGGATATAATGTATGACCGACCTTAATAAGTTTTTTGTCCTTAATATTTTCTCGAGACATACTTGCCCTTAATCACCACTTCTTAGGGGGGATCCCATACAAATATTGCGTTTAATGAATTTTTTTTTTTTGAGAAATAAGATATTCAGGAATGTAAGACTTTATTTTAAAAAGAATATGCTCGTCGTTTCATTAAATTATGTAATTCTATTTTTCCAACTCATTCTTGTTAGGTTTTGTTTCTCAAGCACGTACGTGAAAATAAAGGTCTTGACGATATTACGCCTGCCTAAGAAGGCCTGTCAAAAAAATTGTGTTCATAATAACAATATGTATCCAGGGTACCTTTTGTCAGTATAATATAAATAACCGAAAAATATTCTTTTAGTAAAATTAGTCCAGATTTTAATTCAGCTTTCAAGAAAAAAGTATTAAATTTATTTGATCTTGATATATTAAGTGAAACAAAAATCCCTCTAAGACTTGTCAAAAGTAACTTTTCTTTTTAAATAAAGATATTTTTGGATCTTAACTTGAGTTACTGTAAATTCCAAAATAGTTATTCAGTACAAATTGGAATGTTTCTGCACACCGGATACGATACGGTTTTTACCATTATTTATCAAACTTTTCATTCGAACTTTAATGTCTGTGTGAGAAGTCTACATTAAAAAATAAAACCAACCACTTTAATAAATAGCATCCCTCTAAACTTCAAGTTGCCTGTCCTTTCACCTTTAAAACAACAAATTTAAATTAAATACAAATTGGACCAAAACAAAAATTTATATTTTAAGGAGCTTAAACAAAACCAAGTAATAACCGAATGTGGTGTTAGTTGCTGGAGGCGTTGTACTTTTAGTAGCAACATCTCTCCACTTAACGACATACGAAAAAGCAAAGAATACAAGTAAAAGATAAAGATGAGAAACTGTGACGGCAAAAAATGGAATAAAACGTGTTTAACTCACGAAAAAATACATAAATGTACTTCAGAGAAGAAAAAAAAGAAGTCTCATAAACTAAAAACGATGTTAAAAAAGGAACATGAATAATACCACAGAAAGCTCTTCCTTTCGGTTACCCGACGATGGCAACATCTTGTAAGGCTCTTAGATTACACAGCAATGGAGCTCTGAGTGGGCATGTAATGAAAAAAAAACAACAAAAATTAAACGCCTACAATAATAACTAGCAATATGTTTGTTAGGTTTTTGAATCCATCTTTACCTTAGACTAGTAAACAAGCGTGGGTGAATTGTTAAGTATGTATATACAAATGGTTTGTTTTTGCAGCAAAGATTTCTTAGAACTTTTGAATAGATCCACTTGTCTTCTTTAAGCGAACAAAAATAGTTAAACATAAACCAACAAAAATCATTGTGCGAAAGAAGCCTACAAGTCTTACCATGATGATGATAAAGATTGTGACACTCCCACTTACACGCTGCAAAATAAATCTGAAAAAAATCCAACAAACAACAAGAACAAAAAAGACATGGTTGCCACTTAAAGAGCTTAAAGTGTTTTATATTTATATAATTTTTTAAGGAAAATTCACAGTATAATTAAGTTTTAATGAAAGAAAAAAAAGTATATCCTGTTTACGAATAAAAATTATTCACAAACACAAGCACAAAACACAAAAAACTCATGTAAATGGTTATGAATGTAGATCAAACACAAAAGAACAGAGATAATTAAGGAAGGAGATCAGTCAAAGGGCCTTATAAGCGAGAAAATGGCAAATTAGCAACAAAAATTAATTTCGAGTTAAATATTTTTTGGGCCATACTTTCTGTATATAGATAGTTTACGGTTTTATCCACTTTTTAATAAGGTTTTGACTTTTTATACTTTCCACCACCAGTAGTGGTGAAAGTTTGTCATTCCGTGTTAAACTTTTTATTATTCATCTCATCTTCATTCTAGCTTCTTGAGTAATTAATTGCAAGTCTATTTAGCCATGTCCGTCTGTGTGTACATCTGTTGATAACATGCGCACTTTCGAGCAACTGAAAATAAAAGAGCAATATTAGCGTCAAATTGCTTCTAGTTATCATAGAGTTTGAATCCAAATGTGGAATCACTACCCTAAACAATTGATGATTTTGTAACAAAAGCTAATATAAATGTTGGCATAATGCACAGAATAATACAATACATTGCAAAAATTCGTTCTATATGACTAGAAATCGCACTGTTAAGTTTCGTGAAGATCGTCCATAATTTACCATACCTCCATATAAATCAAACTCTCGTAAAACTGCTTAGTAATCCTAAAACCGTTACAAATAACGCTACTCTAATCAAATATGGTACGCCACAGCTTTTATTAAGCAGTCTTCTGAAAGCCCTTTAAAACTATAAAACAAATTTAACTATTGTTTTCAAAATTTATTCTAATTTAGTTTTTTTAATAGCAAAAATCCCCCTAAAGAATTTTGTAATGATTGCTCCATAATTTACCATGGGTCCAATATAAATTACCCTCCTGAAAATAATTTTAGATCCGTAAAAACTATACAGAGCGAAAAAAGAAGTTACAAAATTTGCAACCAATGCTATTAAAATGATAAGAAAATCTTGTCAATATTTCGACAACATCTGTTGTCAAATTTTTAACAAAATGTTGTAGAATGGGATCTAAAAAAAATACAATTATTGTCAAAAAAATAACTCCCTGTTGTCATAATAATTCGTAGTTTATCGCAAATAAAAATAAAAAAAGTGAAAATAATTAGTTATTTGTTATTTTTAAAATTGAATAAAAATGAGTATAAATCAAAAAAATATATAAAACACGAACAGTGAAAAAAACGTGATAAAATGTGACGACTACATTTTGTTGTACGAATGAAATTATCTCTTTGAAGAAAATAAATATTTCGACGTAAAAGATTCCTTTTCGATGACGACGATCGCTGTTGAAAAATAAAAAATAATTAAATAAATTTCTCATGTTTCTTATTGCTTGGGTTTAGAACGCTGTATTGTCGAAATGACACCACTATGGTGATAATATATTAACATTTTGATGTCAGAATGAGACCAAATGGTGACAAAATTACTACGAGGTGGTAAAAAAATGTTGACACCATCCGTTATCAAATTGAACACAAATGTATGTGGCTCACTTTTGACAACGGATGGTGTAAATGTTTTTATTTTTATACCCGACTTTCCCTCTGTGTGGTGCGGCGAATATTTTGATTTGCATTCGCATTTGCGAACTATTCGCTTATTTTTGCTATTATCATTCGCTAAAATTATATGCGAATATCTAATGATGGCAATTTTGAAGAAAATAAATTGTAACAAACGAGAGAAATATGAAAAAACATATAAACAAGCATTAAAAACCTAATATAATAAAATTTAATTTACCATTCTTACCGCACTATATACCACACAACAGGGACGAACGACGAATTTCGCCTAACAGTTACGAAAAACTAGCAGCTTTTATAATTGAGAAAGTTGATTGCTTTTTGTGCAAAGAGAGGGAAATAGTGTGACCATACTAAAAAAAATAATGCTTACAAATAAAAACAAAAACAGAACTAAATACTCGTACCATTTTTATAGCAAACTACTTTGTATATTTATTTTAAATGTTATAAAATTAAAAGAAACCATTTTTAAAGTAAAAAGTAGTTCTACTTACTAAAATACTTCTAAACTAAAACCAAACATGGTCACCTGGCAAGAATGATAGAAGAAAGATTACGACAACACGAATCAAAAATTGAATTTTCTGCGCAGGTGGGTTAAGTGACGTCACGAAACATACACGAATAGGTAACCCTAGCTTGGGTTAAGCTACGTCATCTAACTGGAAAACATGCGCATGGCGTAATCTCTTTTTATATCATTCTTGGTCACCTGGTACTGATTCGTTCGTCGTTCGCCGGCGTATGAAATAGAAATAAATATATTGAAAAATCGCTGCGTATGACGAATTTCGGCGGATCCTATTATTGTGTGTTTTTTCGTATTCACCAATATGTTTTTATTTTGGCGAAGAATATTCGCGGCCAAAAATTCGTCATTCGTCCCATTTGTGTTCCTAGCATTAAGTGCTACTTCACACTTCTCAAGTTTTAGACGTCAAGGTTGAGCTTTTAGGAAAGAAGAGAAAAGAGATGCCATTTATTTTGCTCTCTTATAAATGCTACAGTAGGTTAGCTGGTAGTGAAATAGTCTATCAGTACCGGGGTTCGATTCCCGCCAGAGACTTTGGTCTCCTCCAGACAAGGAGCTTCGCAGGGGGGGGGGGGGGAATGAAAAAAAAATTTCATAATATTACACTCGAAGCCGATGTGAAATTGCAGACGTTGAGAACTCTAATCACGAAAATACAACAATCGGTTATACCAAATAGTGTAAAGTGCGACTTTAATGTTTGTCGTTTTCAAAATTGCCTTGAAAACTTTCCCATATTTTTCAAAAATGTTGAAAAAAAAAAAAAATAAATCAATGAAAACATCAGCCGAGCACAAAATACTTATCACTTCCGTGTTATTATTCATTGCATTTTTAATATATTTTTAAGTGTTAAATTTTTTTTTTACCCCGTTTAATTCGTGAGTTTGACAGTTCAAAGCGGGAACTTTCTTACAAAAATTTTACAGACACACTTTTTCTGTAAATTGGCAAGTAAGGGTGCCCCGATAGGGAGCTAGTCTATCAGTACCGAGGTTCTGACTCTGGTCTCTTGCAGACATGCGAAAAGCTTCGCGGGATTTAGTGTAGGAATAATAAAAAAAAAAAAAAAAAAAAAAACAAATCGAAAATACGTTTTTCATATAATTCTAATCAGAAAAAAAAATACTGCATCGATTGGTCAATTTTTACGACGACAAAAAAAGTCACTTACACCGCAAGTTTTTTTTAAAAATACCCTTGTTTTCTTTGTTGTAGACCTACCAAAAACAGGTATGTTTGATGCATTTGTGGCTTGCGCCATTCTTACATTCGCACAAGTGCTAAGGACAGACTTACGCAATTTTTTGCTATACGTATTTCATTATTTATGTTTATTTATTTACAAAATTTAACAATTTCTACTATAATAAACCCTAGTATAATATAAAACATATTTACATAAATACAAAGTCCCAGAAACGAGCTCTCGAGTATTAAGGATATAACATTAGTTTTGATTTTCAAATATAATAAATTTTTATGTATTAAAAATACAAATTTATATTTTTATTTGTAATGAAAAATGTGAATAAAAACATTACTTATATATGGCAAAAATAAAAGCAAAAGTCTAAAAAAATAAAAAAAGAGAGTTTTATATTTTACTATTCTATTATCCACCAAAACTTTTTGGTTTTTATGCTTTGTAATGCAAGAAATTCTTTATTAGCTATACTTTTATCAAACCTGTTTGAAAAATTTGATATACTGTTGCAATCAATTGCTTTGACATTGGCACGTATATAATTATGATAGAAAATTGGAATACCATTATTGTCTTGTATTAACTTTAATTTGTCTAAGAACAAAAACGACTCAGGGGGACCAAAAAAATTTTGTAGAGCATTAGATATATGATTAAAATTTGTGTAATAAGGTGCCATTATCAAATTATTTTCATTACATGAAGTATATCTCAAAATGTAGTTTCTTGTTAAACTTATTATATAATTGTCTATTAGGGGTATAACCAAAAAAAATACCTATCACGACGGGGTGGGCACTGATGTATATATCAAGAAAACAGTTTTTTGAGATCAATTTGGATAAAAACCCCCCCCCCCCCCAAACCGTTTTTTCCAAAAGCTTCCAAAAATTAATAATATTTGAATTTTTATTTTTTAACTTCAGATACTAAAAATGATCTTTGTTGAAGGAAATAAACTTTAAGTTAAAGTGCGTGTTGTTCTGCAATATTGTATTTTTAATAAGCAAAAAAAATCCAAATACTAAACTTCAAAGTGGTTTGGGGGGGAACTTTTTTAACGCCCGCGAAAAAGTGGCCCTACTTTTCATCATAGATTTTCATGGTCTATATAGCATGGATAGGTATTTTTTGATAATATAAAAAATTGTTCAAAAGTTATACCCCTATTGTCTATCCTTATAATGTTTGATGTGTCATATAATTTTTTATTAGATACGTATTTTAAAAAGTAACTATGAGATGATCTAAATAACCCTGTGCAAGCTCTCAAACATTTTCTTTCAAATACCCTTATTTTTTCCATATATGAAGGTGAGATATTAAACCATATCGGTCATCCATATGTGAGGATTGGTCTAATGAGCGATTGGTACATTATTATTTTTACTTTAGGCTTTAGGTATTTTGAATAAAATAATGCTTTATACATGCAAAACGCTTTTTGTGCTTTTCTTATTGTTTCAATGACATGATTATTAATACGCATTTCATAAACGTGTACCATTTGTTTCATTAATTAATCGAGGTTTTGGCTTAATCGCTTAATTTTGTTATTGATCGGTTAACCGATTACTAATGTTTTTTTTTTTTTATAAATTAGGTAATTTTAATAAATTATATATTATTTGGAGCTTATTAGTAAAAAAACAATTATTATTATTATTTATTTATTTAATCTACATAAGTAATTCTAAAGGTACGTTCAGACTGATGAAATATTTGAAAGCAAACATCAAATATTTCATTAACGTAGTCTGAACACAAAATATTTTTGAGTGTCAAATAAAATAACAGCTGATTTTGAGCAAATAAAAGTATTTGGCGGCAGACAAATATTTGTCCAATGTGAACATAGTGTGAACACAAAAAATCAAATATTTTAGTAATTTTTGAGCAAACATTTATTTGATATTACAAAAAAATTGTAAGATCAAACAACGACAAATAATTTTAGCCATGTTCCGGATAGAAGCAATATTTCCTGTAAGTTTACGGATTTTTTACAATTTTAAAGATTTTTTATAATTATTAGACGTTGCTATCATGCCGCTATTAGGAAATTTTTTCGAATTTTCGCTAATATAACAATTTTTATAGAATTTTTGCAATTCCTTATAGTTTTAGGCACTTTTACTAAATATTATGGCTTGTTTGAAATATCAAAAATTTTCTCGAATTTTCGCTATTTTTGGATGCAATTTTTTTTTGTTATTTTCCGACAATCTGTTTTTTAACCGATTTCAAATAAATTTTAGGGTTTGTTTCTAAGTTTGCAATTTTTCGCGAATTTTAGCCATGCTCGCGAAGTAGCGATTTTTCACTGTGAATCTTTAGAGCTTTAACGATTTTTATTAAATTTTAGGCTTTGCTATCATACCGCTATTAGCAAATTTTTGCAAATTTCCGCTAATATAGCAATTTTTATCGAATTTTTGCCATTCCTTTTAGTTTTAGGCACTTTTAATAAATTTTATGGCTTGTTTGAAATATCTAAACTTTCCGCGAGTTTTCGCTATTTTTGCAAAATTTTTTTCCCGACATTTTGTTTTTTAACCGACTTAGCGACTTCAAATATATTTTAGGGTTTGTTTTCAACTTTGCAATTTTTCGCAAATTTTAGCCATGTTCCCGTTACACATTGTCTTCCAGTTTTTTTCTTTTACATTCTCCTGTTCTAACACTATAAGAGATGCTGCTCCACAGAATAAAACGAATAAATTAGCTTTTGCGCTCATTTTTACTTTGTGAAATATATTATTTTTTTGAACACTTTCATTAAATAATTATTTGATGCAAATATTTATTTTAGTCTGAACGCATGGCAAACATGATTTAATTTATTTTATTTGAAACTATTTGCCAACTGTTTTATTTGAGCTTAGTTTGAAAATTAAACAAAATATTTTTTTGTTTCACACAGTTTGAAGCAAATATCAGAACAAATATTAAGACTGAATTTATATTTAAGCTCTAAAAAAAAAAAAAAAAAAAAAACAATTCTTAAACTAAAACGAGCAAAAAACTAGTTCCTAAATATGTAATACATATTTTTTAATTAATATGTACATAAATATTATGTATTAATTAAAAAATAAAGAGTACTGTTTTAATTTTTTAAAAGTTTTAACACTTCTAACTTTTTCGGTTGATTCTGTTAAAAGATTAATATAAGAAGAAACAAATAACTTAACCCATATATACATATAAAAAGTACGTGGAACAAAAATCTGTTGTTGTAATTTTAAATGAGAATCACTGAACACCTTCTTTGTCTGTATGCAAAAAAAATATTTTCTTAACATGTTCCTGTTGAATATGAGACAAAACAAATAATTAAAAACACAAAAAAATATGTTATAATACTACAAAAAATTAAAAATTTTGTTACATCGGTTAATCAGTCAAACGACTGAAATTAACCGGTTTAATCGTTAATCGAAAAACTACACTTTCAAATTAACCGATCAGTTAATCAGGTAGTAAGTAATCGGTTAACCGAATGTACACCCTAGTAACTTGTCAATACAATTTGACACTACTACTTTTTGGACAGATGCAAAAACGCATTGCACGCTTGGTGTGAACCTGCAGATTAGGCATTTTTCTTTGCATCATAGTATGTAGTAAACTATTTTCTCATTGATAAATATTGTATGTACTTGTACGTTTTTTGATTTTTCTACTTAGTTCTAATGAATTTTGTGAGACAAGAAATCATTTCACTACTACTTCGAACAGACCACAAAATTCATAAGCAAAGCCGCTGCTACAATGTCTGATGTTATTGCGCTAGTTAACAGTTTTCGAACATTATAAGAAAAAATGATAAATTAAATTTCTTCTGTCCATCCTACGCTGTGGTTCATCCAAAGAACAAGTCTAGAGATACCTTACATCTTCAAGTTTTTCTAGAGACGCATATCTGCTAGCTCACTGGCGCAATGAAATTTTATACCCAGAATTAAAGAACATGGCGCATAAATACTTAAGTTTTCAAATAAGTTCTGTAGAAAATGAGAGACTATTTTTCACTGCATCTCACAAAAAGTTGAGAGCACTTTGTTTTTTAAATTTAAATTTTTATTTTAAATATTAATTATCTCTTTCCCTGTTTTGTTGTTTTAAAAATAAAATTTACTTTTGTTATTTTACCATGAATTCAAATTAAATTCGTTGTTTTTAAGATCTTATTAATATCAATTTTATATGTTAATAATCTCTTACACTGTAATTTAGTATAATAAAAACATTACTCTACTTGATCTCTGTCAATATTATCTTGAATTTCATATTGAGTATCGGTATCGTATCGGCTAAAAAGCGCCTTGTTACATCCCTACTTATAATATTTCCTTATACTATTTAAGCAAAATTGCCATCTTTAATTTCACAATTTACAAGAGTGCAACCCGAAATGGTATTTGCAATTGTGAATGGAAACCGATGCTCACAGAGGTGCAAACGAGATATCAGCTTATTTGTTTAATTATATTACAAATAAATTTGACAAACGAGACAACAAAAGGACATTACTACTCTATTGCGACTCTTGTTTTATTTATTTATTTATTCCAGTCTATGGAAAGCATAATAAGTACGATGAACTGAAACTTTAAATGTGTCAATTTTCCTCAAGTTTCTTGCTGGTATATTGAATGGTATTAAAGATAACAATTCAGGACAATCAACCCTTGAATTAATTATATCATACATGAGTAGGATAGACTGTAATTTTCCACGGTATTCTAAAGTTCTCAAGCCAATTAGGAGACATTTAGGAACAAAACGGAATTGAGTATATGAGCGTAAGGCATATTTAATAAACACACGTTGTACTCTCTCAACACGAGAAATGTAAACGGCAATATATGGACCCCAGATAACTGAAGCATATTCTAACTTTCATCTAACAAAAGATGCATAAATATGTTTAAATGTATATGGGTCATGGAATTCAGAACAATTCCTTTTTAAAAAAGCTAACGTTTTATACACTTTAGGGAGAATATACTCAATATAAGGAACGAAAGACATGGATGAATCAAAGACAACACCTAAATCAAGTTTGGAGTCGACATTTTTTAAATTAACAACATTCAGCTTAAAATCATTCTTAATAAGACTAAATTTCCTATAAAACGAAACATGAAAGCATTTTTCAAAGCTTAACCTAAGTTTATTATGTTCACACCATCTAACTAGCTTATTTAAATCATTCTGCAAGTTAAATACATCAGTCGCCGAATTAACCTTCAGGAAAGTTTTCCGATCATCAGCATATAAAAGAAATTTAGATTTTTCGAAACAAGAAATTATATAATTGATAAATACATTGAAAAATAATGGCCCTTATATACTTCCCTGAGGTACACCAGAAGTTTAAAAATAAGGTTTAGACTTAAGCCTTCAATCACAACTTTACACATTCTGCCAAATAAATAAGATTTTATCCAGCCTAAAAAATTAGAATGGAAGCCAAGTTGCCGAAGTTTTAACAAAAGGACAGAATGAGACAATTTATCAAACGCCTTTAAAAAATTAGTGTAGATAACCTCCACTTGACTATTATGCTCAATAGCATCAAGACAGTATTCACTAAAGACAGTTAATTTTGATATCGTAGATCTGCCGCCAAAAGAAAACCATGCTAGTTAGGGATTATCCAAGATTTGGTAAGAAAAAATAAATTTTTGTTTATAATACGTTTAAATAAATTGGAAACAGATGATAATTTAGATATAGGTCTGTAACATTTAACATCATCCCTATTACCATCTGAATGATCGAGATGGTCGTGACGCATTGCCAGTTGTGCCCCAGATGCCGACGTCTTACCAGGATGATGATAGTTGGACCTGATCATAAGTGATTCGCACACCTCCACTCGAAAGTCGAATTGAGGCATTGGTGGTTTGTTTTCATACTTGCGGCAAAGGCAGTGTAGTTTCCATGCGTTTACCATAGCCGCGTCGAAAGCATTTGTTATCAATGGCCAGTACCACTTTTTTCCCCGAATCCGAATTCTGTAATAATTCATTGCGTTGTCAAAGAGGTCAAGCCCTCCCATGTGCTGATTATATTTGTTGACCAAATGGGGCTGCTCAATCGCTACCATTTGTCGTTGCTTTCTATCATACCGTTTTGCACGGATCATTGGTGTATGGCTAAGGAAATTTGGCAGTAAGGTCACAACCTAAAAAGATAAGAATTAATGAAGACCATATCAAGGATAGTGGTAAAGCTATGAATGAACCTTTTGACAAAATGGAATGTTTATGTGAATAACTTAGCGAATTATCATTCCAACGCACCGCGAGTATAGAATTATTCTTATCAAAACCAAAGTCAGACGTCCCGCGAGGCTTCTTTTCATTTCCTTTACGTCCATTAAATCGGTATGATTGGTCCGATTATCACGAACAGTTCCTAAAGCGAAATATTCATCGTTCAATAAACGTGTCATTAGTTTGTGATTTGTAAAAAAATTGTCAAATGTAACCGTGTGCTTGGCGCGGTCCTCCACATGTGACAGCAGCGATAGGACTACTCTTTCTCCCAGCCCGAAGCCTGGGTCCACCTGTTCTGATGCGCTGATACAAATAGCCTTCTACCGAAGCCAAACACCAATACTTATATCCAAAACTAATTGGTTTTCCTTTGATAAACATTTTGGACGAATGCCGGCCGTAGTATGCAATCATTTGTTCATCAATCGAAAGGTGGTGAGAGAATATACCGAATTGAAGAAATTTTTTGTTTATTAAATTATTCAATGGTGCGACTTTTGCAAATTTGTTTTTTTGGATCCAATGCTGAGTTGTCGCACACGTGAAAGAATTGTTTGATTCGTTTGAATCTGTCCCTTGAAATGCATTCTTTTATAAGTGCACATCCCAACACGCCCAAAAATGTTTTTATTTCGCTGGTTGATGTAATGAAGGATGGACAATTGTTGGTCGCAGCGTAATGATTGGTTGAAGTGACCAACAGGTTCAAAACCTCCTCATCGATAAACATCTCCCAAAGCTGCACTGGATTCATGGCACCAATTTTTTCATACAACGCTTTGTATGAATTGGCCGTATCATCAAATGGAGACTTATCAAATTGATAATTATGTGACCGAGACCATTTTGGCTTGATTCCTTCTTCGATTCTGGGTCGCTTCGGTGCCTTTCTTGATGTTGAGGCTACCGGTGTATCATCTTCTTTTTTTTCGGGTTCATAACTTACCGTATCATTATCACCGCCTGATGGCTTGTACTCGTTGTTGTCAAATGTTATATCTCAGGTCGGAGTTGAGGTAACTTTTTTTTTTTTTATCAACTTCTATGGTCTTCCGGGACCACATTTTCAAATTTCATTAAAATCGTAAAGCCGATCTATGGCCAGGCAGGAATGGGTTAAAAACTGGAGTTATACATGCAGCCTTCCATCGATCAATAAAAACTCCCTCTTTTAATTACAGATTAAAAATGTATGTAAGATCTGACGAAAACGAAGCAATACATTTTTTTAATAAATGAGTGGAAATGCTATCAAAATCTAATTTAGAAGAATTTTTCATTTCAATAATAGCATTCTTCACATCAATCTCAGAAATGACAATAGACCCTATATTCAGTTTATCAACAGCACTAGGGGTATTATTATTGTTA
The DNA here is from genome assembly GCA_943735925.1 of Pollenia amentaria. Lineage (NCBI taxonomy): Eukaryota > Metazoa > Arthropoda > Insecta > Diptera > Polleniidae > Pollenia > Pollenia amentaria. The sequence goes on along the minus strand of OX031009.1, from coordinate 142,861,152 downwards.
ACATGATTGAGAGTTTCAAAGTTAGAATTAAAATATGATGCAAACATATTAACAGAAACAACGCATGCACAAGCAATATTGGCTCCATATTTCATTGTTTGAGGAATATTTGAAGACTGGCTTTTAGATATAACAAAGTTCCAGAAAGCTTTTGGGTTCGCTTTAATTTCCTGCTCTTTTTCCAACAGAAATTACTTATAGAGAAATTTATTCAAAAATTGAATCCACGCTGATAGTAAACAAAAAAATATTTTGATTCAGAATCACCCAGATCTAAAAATCGTTTATGATATTAACTCCGGAGATTTCTAAGTTTCTTTAGACCACTATTGTAGTGTTTTTAGGGTGGGTGCGGGGTTTATCTTTAAAAAGTTCTGCCGGCGCTAATTAATAAGGGCAGATTTATATGCCCAAAGGTTTTACTGGCAGATATATATGCCATGAATTTAAAGAAGAAGAGTACCGAGTTTTAAGGCAATGTTTTCAATGATCTGTTTATTGAATTTCACTTAGTTTATATTTAAAAATAACGGTATCCTTAAACTACAGTTATTGATAAAATAGTTGTTGCTTAAAACTAAATTTCCAATTATCAATAATAAATTAGGGTAGTGTTGATTTGTAAGGTTTACAATTAATATTGTCTAATAATAAGGAAGTAAATTATACTACACTAGTATACCATGTAAGCTTATAAGGTTACGATTTTTTAATTGGAATTTTACTAGCACATACATCAAGAACATTATTTAAAAATATTTCATAACATTCTGATACTTCAAGTTCAGAAAATAAATAAATCTAGTCTATTGATTTAAATAAAGAATTAAGCACATCAAAGGTACACTTAATAAAATTAAAACGATCCATTATAACATTGCTAGTATCAATAAATTTATAACTATAAATTTCAATTAAGTAATATGCCCGATGAACATTATGTGGTGAAATAGAAATAAGTAATTTTTTAATTTTAAATTTACAATTACATGGAAGAAAAACTAGATCCAAAAAATTATTTAATTGATTAGCAAAATTATTAACTTGAACAAAATCTAAGGACATTAAGCTGACAATAAAGTTTATTTCATGAGTCTAATTAACATTATCAGCAAATTTAGAGCAAAACAAACTTCTAAGATTAAAATTACCTAACAAAAATAAGAAAACCGTATCATTGAAATGGCTAGAAAACACTCGTTGCACTAAAACGATCACGTCCGAGACGGAAACTTTTTCATTGGGTTTAACGACATCGTAATTAAATTAATAAAAAAGAATCTAAATCTGCATATTTCTACCAAATTGTTGTACTTTTAAAAAAGAGCAACCAAAAGGGGATGCTTACAAAAAGATCTATGGGCAACGCTAAACTAAAGAAAACTTTTTATGCAAGAAATTGCCATTTTCTATTTCTTAAAAATACAATGACCTGAAAAATCTTATAAAAAAATAATTCCACTTAAAACTATGCAAAAGAATTTCAGACCTTCGCCATTTTAATAAAACAGTGAAAGTTTCAGCAGATATTTTTTCGTTTAATACATAAAAGATGAAGTGGCTTACATCTATTTAACTTTATTGAAACAAATATGCTATTTAAATCATTTCAAAGATCTAAACATAAATGAATCATTTTGTTGCCATAGCGCTTTATAGATCTTTGAAAAAAAAACCCGTTTGCTGTAAGCCACAGAAACACTGGCAAATATGTAACGATAGCTAGCTCGGCCGAATCTGCCGCTGCCCGTGGCAATACACGAGAGACCTATAAAGTCATCAAACAGCTTAGTGGAACCAAGCTCGCTATCACACGAAACATAAGGGTCAGTGATGGCAACTTCCTTACAAACATCGAAGATCAACTTGAAAGATGGAGAATTCTTCGAATCTCCGCCCCTAGTATCAGACTACCACTGTTCACCTTCTTATCGATAAACTAGAATATATCCAAAAAGAGGCATCTCTACGGCATCATGTACTATTGAAGAAGTAAAAGGGGCAGTCGCAAAGCTAAGCACAACAAAGCTGCCGGTCCCGACATGATACCACCCGAGTTCTTTAACTCATGCCCTCACCTCAAAACATATATATTGCCACACGATAAAGATGCGTGGATAACATGAAGTTTCCCTACCGAATAGGGAGAAGGCTTAATAATAACACTACCAAAAAAGATCAATCTAACAGAAGGTCATCTCAATGATCCTCTTAGACAGAATTTCACCAACCATAGAAAAATCTCTTCCGGTCACAGTCCTTCTGCAGACAAGTGTTGATGCATCAAATGGAATCCAATGTCACTTGAAAGAACGGCCGCATGACCTTGACTATGCAGACGAAATATGATTATATCACATACTGGGCGGCATCCAACAAAAATTTGTATGGCTACAACAACAACAAAACTAAGTCACTAAGAATTGCCACTGCAAATACAAACCCACCATTTTAAAACAGCATCGAGATAGACGATGTTAATAAAGTTACCTATCTGGGAAGATTTACCAACAGTATAAACCGAGCACCCTGAGCAAAGTCTGGAATTCTTGCCAAATTTCTAGGCAACACAAAGTAAACATCTTCAATTTCAGCGTAAAGTCGGTTCTACGTTACCCTAAGAACACAATTGCACCGTATGAACGTAGTAGCGTATGACGTAGATACGTTGTAAAAAAAAGTAATATATAATACAAAGGCACACAATAGTTGGCGCGAACGTAAAAGCGTATCTATGTCGACAAAGATCTAATTCTATCTCATACGCCGCGGTCCGCCGGTTACGGCCGTGTTGTTATATAAATTGAAAAATATAAAATTAAAAAATTTTTGTGTTCTAAAATTTAATATCTGAGAACAAATAAAAAAAAAGAAAAGAAAAAGCAGAAATTTCAATAAATTTGGATTTTTTAATATTATTTTCAAAGGAAAACAAAATTCGTCTGCGATGGAATGTTGGGTAACTAGAGCGTGTTCTGAGAAATTTAAGGCACTACGCCCGACGTTTGTACGGCGTACGACCCAATTGTGGTTCTCTTATTACGGATGTGAAACGGGAAAAGTCACTGAGGCCATAACATCAAAACTGCAAGTGTTTGTAAATAAATGTTGCGCAAAATAAACCAAATATTTTCTCTAAGCGCATTACAAACGTCGACCGGCTGGCAGTAAGCAACCAAACTCCTATCGCCCACGAAATCCGACGCCGGAAATGGACTTGGATTGGCCACACGCAACGATGGCCATCTCCAACATAGCAAAAGGACAGTTTACAATGGAATTACCAAAATAAGACAAAATGTGGGACGACAACGAACAACATGGAGAAGAGCAGTAGAAGCGAAGCGTCGTCAACGAGGATTAACGTGGCCACAAATCCGACATATGGCATAAGAGAGAAATCGCTGGAGAGACTTCTTGAACGCGTTCCCCTTACACAAGTCCATTAATATTATTTTCTTCATCTTTGATTTATAACTGTTCTAAAGTAAATTTGTTTTTCTGTTTATTTAATGTTAATAGTCTTTTCTTTTGTATCGCTAGAAGCCCCTTCTCAGGAGTAGCACCCCCGGTCTGTGCGAACTAAAGAAATAATGTACCTTAATAAAAATACGATTTTACAACCATGTTCCCACGATGTTGAAAAAAATCATTAACTAAAAATAATTTTTTTTTTTTTTAAATATTGTCAGTCGCAAAAAAGCATTACTGTAGGTACACAATTCCACCATATGAAAGTAGTAGCGTACGACGTGGCACGTTGTCAGATTAAAACGTATAATATTTTATACAATGGCACACAATAGCTGGCGTAAACCTAAAAGCGTATCTACGTCGTACGTCGACAGAGATCTAATTCATCATACGCCGCACAGTGGCTGAACATTTTATTTCATTGGCCAAAAGTCAAATTTTTGTTTGTCACCGATTTCCAAAATTTTAACTTTATTTAATATTAAACATATTAAAACTAACGTAGCCAAAAATGTAGGTCAAAATATTGGTAACTGTGGTCGTGCCATGTTGTTAAACACAACTTTTTTTTTAAATTCAGGAAAAAGTGATTTTTTTATAATTAAACCGAAAAAAATTATCATTGCTCAAAAACTATCATCGATAATGACCTGCTAGCTTTTTTCCTAGGTTGGTAGTCTTGTTATCTCTAAAAAAGTAATATGTGCGACTATTGTGTTATTTATATTTGAGATGTTAAGACATATTTTCTAAACTACTATATTTTTGTCAAATTTCAACTTTAGTAGAATAGAACTTTTGCGGATCGAAAGGGATTAAGAAGGTAAAACCACTGAGGGAAAGGTGAAAGTGTTTTCTTTAACCATGTACATACTCTTTGGACCCGTCTGTTTAACACTTTTTTAATTTAAATAAAATTACTCCAAAAATTTTTTTTTTTAAATTTTTTTTTATTCCGCAAAAATGTTTGCAGAAGTAGCAGAAATCATGTGCTATTGCCTTCAAAAAAAATTTATGATATAGGGAATATTGATCGTGATCGAACAGAATATTACTATTGTTACACAATCAGAAAACGTATAGCTGCCCTGGTTCATCCTTATCCGATACACTACGTTAACACTAGAGTATTTTATAGTAGAATAAAGAGATTAAACACGCGTTTACGCTAAAAAAGTATATTGTGAATCCCACTTTAGAAGGGATTTTTAACCTTTATTTTGGTCTTTTTATTGTGTCTGTTTTTATGACTCTTATAATATTCTATGACCCTATATAACTATGCAATGCGTTGTTAAATTTGGGTCAGGTATTTTATAGCATATAAATAAAAGGATTTTAAGTTTTTTTATTCTACCTGTATTTGGTATGAAAAAAGTATGAAAATATATAAAAACAAGTGACATTCGGATGCAAACTCAGTGGATATAATATATCTGAGCAATAGCACCGTTTTTCATAAAAACATGGAGAGCTTCAGCTATAAAGAATTGGCCGAAGAGTATTTTAGAAACAGAAACGAGGAAAATGTTAAAAAATACATTCGAAAACAAGGAAACTTAAATTCCTATATCACTGAAATACAATTGGACTACAGCCATTACAGTTAGATTAGGATGGGCAATAAATTGAAGTTAGCAACCAATTAGTGCTAACAATGATAGATGGAAAAGTAAGCCAGGCTTTAACTAACACGAAGGCTGCATCCAGCTGCATCATAAGCCATGCATTATCAAGCCTATTAAACCAAGTCCCGACAAAATCATTAGATAAAACTGATGCATGTGAATTTGGATTATCACCTACATGCACTACTACTACTACTACATGCAAGAATACGACTTATGGAACACATACTAAAAATCAGTTCTGATTTGGATTTCGGATCAATAAGAAACAACGAACCCAACAAGGAATTAAGAAGTTCAAAAAGGAAACATGTTTAAGATGAATATCGCAAATTTGGGTTGACTATAGATCTGCCAAAACAAGGGTCAGGCAATACAAATGATGGCAATACCGCAAGATGATTCTTTTCAGATCCAGAAACAGCATCTGAAATAACAGGTGTTCATTTTAACCTCATTTTTAGATTTAAAATATTCCTAGAAGTACTTGCGTGTAATGAAGAAATTGACTCCAGAAAATGGAGATTTTGCTAAGACAACTGCAAAAATATATACAACCAAGAACCCATGGAGACAAATGTGTGCTACAGTTTACAGAATCCTTTATCATGGACAATATGTCATTAAATATCAGTTGGTGCCACTTGGAGATTTATCAGAGGAAACTCAGGAAAAAAGAAATAAGGATTACAGATTTTATAGAGAGCACAATACTAGAAAAATTTCACGAAATTCCACAAATGAAGATCTATTTAATATATTATTGGGCTACGTCAGATCCGTTCATCTCCAGTATTCGATATCAATGGAAAGTGCAACATCGGGATTAAGATGAAGGAGTCAAAAAACTACTAAAGAACAGAAATAACACAGGACAGAATATGGAATATTTCCAATTAATATTTCAAATTCATTAGATCTAAGACAGGCATTGTATTAGTAAAAAATAATAATAAACAGAACCTCACATTGTTACAAAAGCTATTAAAATCTATTGCTGCTTTTATTTTTAAAAGCTTTTTTTATCCAAATATGAATGAAATGTTTTAATAAATTGGAAATATTCAAAAAATAAATACCTATATTTTCGTATCAAAATTTAAAAAAAAATCAAATTTTACAGCAAAAAATATTAGATCCTTCTGTAGTTTTTTTAAGTGTAAACAAATTTTGTGTTTTGAGGCTGCCTACATCGATTTAGCTTTGATTTTTTTCATTAAGGCTTTTTTTGTGACTGACAATATTTTGAAATATAAAAAATTCATTTTTATTTAACGACTTTTTTTTTGTGTATTTAAAAATTTATTTAATTTAATTGATATTCTTGATCTAGTGATCTTATTTTATTTATTTTATACTGAAGTAAATTTTTCTTAACCTGAATCAGAAAGCTGGAAAAATCGCTTTTAGTCACAGTTAGAAACTTCTCAGCTCTTTCAGATTATTTTTTTTTTATCAAAATTGCAAAAAGCTGGTTTAGGTTCTTTGTGTCGATTACCATATTAAAGGTCATCCATTCTTACTGGTCTCACTCCTTTCATACTCTTAAATAAAAAAAGATTAAACGATAAAGAAAAAAATAGCACGCCGACAAAAGGACATAAATGCATATTAATAAGACATAAATGCATATTAATTTAAATAGTCGTAATTTTATTTTATCAAGAACATCGTCATAACCACTATCGTCACCGCACTATCAGCATCATTCAGCCATAATTATTTTAATCCTTTTGAAAAATATTCAAACTGGGTTGGTAACTCTTTTTTTACTCTAGCTTTTTATTTTTGGTGTTGCCTGATAAAAAGGAAACAACTATAAGTGACTTTCTTTAAAAGTCTGTCTGTCTGTCCGAGTACTTTTCTTTTTTTTTTGTCTTGTATGTAAAAAACAGTGTAGTTGTAGACATGAGTATTTGTAAAATGTTAGGGAATCTGTGTATAAAAGAGTGGCATTATACCAGCTGTAAAGAATGACAACACTTTAAATACCATTTCCTTAGCTCTAGTCACGTTCGTTTAAGCATCCAAACGGCTTTTGTCTCTTTATTTAGAAATTATGCAAAAGGCAATTAAAATGCTTGTAATACACTTGTTAGTATAAAATCATACCACCAACAACTAACATCCTGCCTCCCACTCTCCGTAAACATCACCACCTGAGAGTACCCCTACTTTGCACTATTGTTGAAATGAATGCTGGCAAGAGGAAGGTAGGGGATCCAAGCAAAGCTAGTTGTGACAGCTCACTATTTTTATACCCTTCACCGAAGGTAAAATGGTATTTATAACTTTATCTTTCCGTTTGTAATTACTACGAAATTGATCCTTGACTTTATAAAGTATATATATTTTGGATCCTTATGAGAAGAAAAGTTCAAATCCTGATGACCATCTGTCCGTTGAAACGGGGCTTCCAAAGACCGTAGATATGATGGGGACTCAGAAGTTATATATTTATATATTGGGGGGATTCACAAGGTGTGCTATCAAGTCATATCGTCATAATGTCCTAAATAATATTTTACAATTGTTTAAAAAAAAAAATTTTTTTTATGTTGTTTGAAACAGAACAATATTTTTTTTTTAAACAATTGTAAAATATTATTTAGGACATGTTTTTGTTTTGCCTCTTCTTAATCCATAGAAACTAAAAAACGTTATTATATTTTCCGATCGATATATTTCGAACTCACAGTTCATCTTCAGGATCTAATTTATATGATTGAAAAATGTAATTTGGATTAAACATTTTTCAATCATATAAATTAGATCCTGAAGATGAACTGTTAGTTAGAAATATATCGACCAGAAAATATAACGTTTTTTAATTTCTATGGATTAAGAAGGGGCAAAATAAAAACATAATATAACAATATAATTGATCCAGCAATACAATAAACATTTTTTTAAAAATAATTATATATTTATGTTACATATAGCCCGGAATTGTTTAAAAATTAGTCTCATCAGTCCGCAAATGTCTGAGATATGATATAAAAAAACTACGACTGCCTCAAATTTTACCCGTTGTTGTTTCTTATAATTTTTTTTAATGTATATCTGGAGAACAGCAAGAGCCAAAGTTTCCAAATTAGATACAAGTATCTTGTTTATCAATATACAACATCCGACAAAATATGGGGGGAATGTATAAGTCAGCGTGGCACTTGCTATACAAAGACATAGATTTCTGTATACTATAACCGCCAGGTGGCCGAAATTCGACCACTTGAAATTTAAAGTTAAAATAAATCCTTTTATCCACGTATAGTATATGCAATTCTTATATAAAGGGGCTAACTAAATTTAAGAAAATAACAAAAGGTCTTTTCATATTTTCTTTTGTTCGTTATTCTTATAGCAGTTATTTACTATTTTTACAATCTGTAAATAAAGTTTCGAGTATAAAAAGTCAAATAAAGCTTAAATTGGAAAAATAAAATGTTGATAAGCATCGCGTTTTACTGATCATAATTATTAAAAAAGTCTATGTTTTTATAAAAGAATGATATATATGATATGCTATGATATCTCAGCTGTTTTACCTGAGGAAATTGGGCTGAAAGCTGGAAAATTAAATATTATTCTTTTAAACTACCTCTAAAGACATTTTTATATTTAATTATTTTACATGCAAAAACATTAGTTATGTTTGCACTCTTTGTTTAAAATCTCTCTATTACAATCAAGTAAGAAGAGAAAATTGTAAGAAGAACAAAAAATTTCGTTAAACGGTTAAATAACGGTTTAAACATATGGAAAAATCGTTCGTTCGCGACGCGTACGTTCGCGACCGGTACTTAAGCCAATTAAACAAAAACCAATAGAGATATTTTATTGTGTTAATACTGGATAGATACCTACATTAATACACTTTTAAAATAAATTAATCACGTTTGAATATTCCGTTCCATTTCGCAGATTTTTACATTTCACTACTATCAGCCAAAGTTGACTTCTATTTTGCGTACGTTCGTGACCACATGTATATAACTTTCATTATGAAAACTTAGACTCCATGAAATCTAGGTCTTGCACTAAACATAGAGCTACCAAAATGCTATCGAATCGCAAAAAAAAATGCTAGGAAAATTTTTTTGTTTTCTTTATTATTTATACATCAAAAGCGTACGAACGTACGTTCGTGACCCCAGGAAATGCCCATATTGAAACAACAATAAATAAAAAATATAAATTTCTGAACTAAAATATTTATTTAATTTTCAAAAACAAAAAATTATTGTATGTGTGTGTGTTTCCAAGCTAATTTAAAACACTTTTTAAACACTTTAATCTTTAAAATTTAGAAAAAAATTATATTGTGCATGTCTACACAAAATTTTTCCCGTATTTATATATAAGATCTGGAGAACGGTAAGAACCAAAGTTTCCCAATTAGGTATAAGCATCTTGGTTATCAATACACAACATATGAGCATATGTCGGCAGGAGTAAAGAAGTTGGCGTGACACCTCCCGTACAAAGAAATTGTAGATATTTGTAAATCTGGATAATAGCAAGAGCCAAAGTTCTTAAATAAGGTATTAGGATATTGGTTATCATTAGACAACATCTGACAAATTGTGGGCGGTTGTGAAGAAGTGGGCGTGGCACAAAATAGATTTATTTATATCTAAAGCTAAAACACAAATTGTTCAAATTTGGTGTCCATTGCTGGGCTATCAACACACAACCTCTCTTAAAAAATCGGCCAGATTATAGAAGTTGATGTGGCACCAGCTCCTCCCTCTTCTGAATATTTGGAGAAGAGCCAATGAACAAGCATTTTGGTAATCAATACACAATTCACAACATGGAAAACTTTAAATACATTTTTTTTCGAAAACTATAAGAGCGAATATAATAAAAATCTGTTATCACTTCTAAAAATGGATTTTTTTTCTGTTTTCGTATTTATTTAAAATAATCTAAAGAACGGCACTTATAAAACTTTCTGTTATTATCCCACCACGGTAAAGGGCATATAAGATTCGGCATAGCCGTATATACCACTCTTACATGTTTATTCCTCCTTTTCTCTGTAAGAAGGCAAGTGTTATTTTTATTATTAGTTACTTTCACTTCAACAAACACCCAGATTGTTTTCTTCAGCTTCGACTGACTTTGTGTGCACAATTTGAATTTTATGGAATTTCTAAGAAGTGTGTTTTAATTTGAATAATTAAGTTAAAAACTTAAGAAAAATGACACTGTTTTATTCAAAATACACCTGTATCAAAGCTTATTAAGTTTTTAGGAAAATATTGTCTAAAATGTATTTAAACTAATAAATATTTATTTCGAAATTGACGATTCAAGATTTGGTAAATAAAACAAAAACTAAACATACCAGGATATATTCATAAGGTTGTATACACGCAGAAAAAAAATATGGTTGGGCATGGTTACGGCAACTACACTATGTTTATTGTAACAATATATTGTTATTTTTATTTAATATCAACAATATTATAGTTACTGTTAACATTTAAACATTTATCGCAATTATAAATTTGAGTATGGCTTACTAAAAAATAGTAATTTTTATAGCAACTAAATAATGATAACTTTGAAAACATATTATATTCCTCACATACATTTAATGATATTTAATAGCCATAACATGATAACTTTCTATACGTGCACTCATAATATGTTTAAGATGCAAACAAAATATCTTTACTCTAATAATATTTTGTTATCGCCATTTGTAAAATAATTTTGCATCGGTTGTGCCGTTTGTTTTACATATGTCTATCGAATTATTTGTTATTCAGTGGTTAAGCAATTAAAAAAAACCCATTCAAAAAGCCGTGCTGAAAGAAATTGTAGGTACATTAAAAAAATTATAAAGTGTCACAAACAAAAATATCAATGGTAAAAAAATTTTAATTTTGTTTGAAAATGGTGCAAAAATAGTGGCCATCGTTTTGTGTTATTTTATAGAAAAAGTATGTAAATTCTATAAAAAAATTTATAAATAATTGCGACCTACGACAAAAATAGTTTAAAAATATTATGAAATATCTGTAACAGTTTTACGTTAAGGTTGCCAGTGAGTAAATAAGCAAAAATATATATTAAAAACAGTTTTCGGTTTTAGATTAACAGCCTGTTTTTGTAAAACACAAGTGTTGTCACTTGAAGTTTTCGTATTAAAAAGAAAACGTTTTAAAATTGGGTTTTAAAAAACAAAAGCTTTCGTCTATTCATGTTTCACATAAATAGAGCTTATTTCTATCGTTAATTGACGTTATTGCCAATGCGTTTATTTTCGTACCTTTTAATGCTTTTTGCATATAAGGATTTTGTGGTCAAGGTTAACAACCCTGGCTTTTGTTTACAAAAATAAATTATAAATTTAAAAAACAACAAAAACTACTATAAAAAATGTTAGTAAATGGGTAAAACTAAAAGTGTCGAAATAAAATGTTTACAAAAATTGCAAAAAATAAACGCAATATATGAAGACGATTTTTTGCTACACATCAACATATAGAAATGTTGTAGGTATTTGCGTGATAGCACTAATTTTTTAAAAAATACGGAAGAACTTACATACACACATACATACATACTTATGCACATACCTGTTTCTAGAATTTTTTGAACCTGTAAATACATATTTATGTAATTAGTAGCATTTAACCCGCTAATTTATTAACGTCTCCTTTTCTTTCGTTAGCATATTTTTATGTCAAAGTTTATTTTTACAGGTTTTAACTTGTTTTAATGCTAGCATTTAATTCGCTACTTTGTCTGTTCCTTTTTTTATGATTATATTTGTGTACCAAAGGTTATTGTTCTGCTACTAACATTTTTTATTCTTATAGGATGATAATCACTCAGGACCTTGCAGCTTAATTTTGATTCTCTAACTTCAATATTATAACAAATTCAACAAGTACCATACGCATAACACAAAAGTAAAAGAAAGACATTTAATTTTTCGTATTTATCGTTTTTGATACCTTTTTCTCCCCGTTGAACTATTAACAATTTCAATATTGTAGTGGGAATGGAGAAAAATGTTTTTAAAAAAAAAATACCAAAAAAGAAATTACGATTTGAATTTCAAATTTGACTTTGCATTTTTTAGATAAGTTTCGAATGTGATATAACTATTATTTCTATGTTAATTGGCTTAAAAGATAGGCGGGATGACAAAAAAAAGTTACAAAATACTCCCTGAAAGAGGAGAATTTCAAAAAAGTACCAGACAATCGTCCACTTATTTTTTTTAAGACAACGATAGGTAGTGCATTTCATTGTATCGATGCCCGGTCCTTTGTCCATCCCAATGGACTACGATAGGATTAAGTGGGCTGTCGACAGCTTTGACCCGTACAAATCTCCGGGTATGGATGGTATAATTCCGGCGGACCTGCAGAGGAATTCGACTGTGATTATACCCTGCCTGATTGCTATATACAGGGGATGCGTTAGATTTTCGTATGTACCTGTGAGCTTGACCTTGTGTAGTGTGGTCTTCATCCCCAAGGGAGGGAAGACTTCTCACACCGAAGCGAAGGATTACAGACCGATTAGTCTTGCATCCTTTCTTCTCAAGACTCTTGAAAGAGTTATCGACATTAACTTGAGGATGACCATCCCCAAGTGTTTACTCTCGACCTCTCAGCATGCCTACACAAGGGGTAGGTCTGTTGAGACGGCTCTTCACTCATTAGTTGGAACTATTGAGAGATCACTCGAATTTAAGGAGTGTGCTCTGGTGGCCTTTCTCGACATTGAAGGGGCCTTTAACAATGCCAATCCGGATTCTATCGTTTCATCTATGAGGAGTCTGGAGGTTGATGACGGCATATGTAGATTTGTGGGTAATCTACTCAGGAATATAGTCATCTGTTCCACGATAGGTGATACCAGCGTTCAGAGACTGGTAAACAGGGGTACTCCCCAAGGAGGAGTACTATCCCCACTATTGTGGAACCTGATTATGAATACCATGTTGACGAAAATGGACGACATGAGGATTAAAACTGTGGCGTACGCTGACGATGTTGCAGTGGCCATCACGGGGAAGCATTTGAACATAATGTCTCAGTGTATGGAGGCTGCATTAAGGGTACTTAGCACCTGGAACGTATCATGCGGCTTGGGTGTTAATCCGTCTAAGACGGAACTGGTACTCTTCACGAGGAAGTATAGGACTGAGGTCATGAGACTTCTGAGGCTAAATGGGACTGAACTTAAGTTCTCTTATAGCGCCAAGTATCTGGGCGTAATCCTGGACAGTAAACTGTCGTGGGGGCTGAACATCCGGACGAGGATAGAAAAGGCAATTGTTGCTATATATGCGTGCAGAGGTGCAATCGGCAAGAACTGGGGCATGGGCCCGAGGTGTGTCAATTGGATCTTTGAAGCTGTAGTAAAGCCAACTCTGTATTACGGTGTTGTCGTATGGTGGACTGCGCTGGACAAGGGCAGGTACCGTGCGATGCTTGAGAAGGTTTACAGACTGGTCGCATTGATGATCACAGGTTCATTGCGCTCCACTCCCACCATGGCGCTGTTTACAATGCTAAACTGGCTGCCGGTGGACATCACGGCCAGACATATGGCTCTTTGCTCGGCGATACGGTTGAACGCGGCACACGGCTCGTCGAACCGTGACTATGGACACTCCAATATAATGGGTTACTCGATTGTCCCTGAAGGACTACTGCACTCCGGAGCCTATCTTTGGCGCGAGGTATGCGACACATATAGCGCACGAAAGTGCGCTGTCGGTCATGGGCACCTTCCATGAACCAGCCCTGGGGGTATACACTGATGGTTCAAGGAAGGGGGAAAGAGTTGGCGGAGGTTTCTACATAGAGGAACTGGGCGTAAAAGTTTCCTTTCGTCTGCCGGATGGAAAGGAAAGGATTTCCTGTAGCCGGAAATCTCGGCTATAAAGCGGGCAGCCAACTGGCTAAAGAATTATCGCGTATCGGGAGATATACGTATATTTACTGATAGCAAGGCTGTCATTGCCTCTCTTGCGGGTGTCTATACGACATCTAGGTAAACTGTGGAATGCCGGATGTCTTTGAATGAGATTGCTGAACATTCAGAGTTAACGCTTATATGGATACCAGGGCACTCAAACTGCCCGGGAAACCAGATAGCAGATGAGCTGGCCAAGGAAGGTGGTCGTATGGATGAAACATTCATTGATCAATTCATTGGCCTTCCAATGGCTCATTGTAAGTCACTCATTCGGCGCAAGAACTAAAGAATTGCGCAAGAGGGATGGACCCGTGAGTCCACCTGCTCCACATCCAGGGCACTTTGGCCTGGATATGATGAACGGAGAACCAAATCTCTACTTAGGTTCAATAACTGGACGGTGGCCTGTTGGGACTCATGCTAGAAGAATGGGTCTGTTATTCAATGACTACTGTAGAAGTTGTCATGATGAGGAGGAAGAGGAGACTGTGCTTCAATTTCTCTGTCAATGCCCTGGGCTACGGGGCATCAGGGAAAAATACCTGGGAGAACCAGTGTTTTCCTGTTTGGAGGATCTATCAAAAATAGAACTAAGTTTGCTTCTTCTCTTCATTAGGAAGACGAATTGGCTCAACCTTGCAGTGACGCCATCTGAGTAACTGCTCTTTGGGATGGGCATTGTTGCTGGGTATCACAAAGGAACCGCTAAGGACGCAAGTGAGCTGTCTTTCGATGGCTGCCCATGGAACCTAACCATTGTATCTCTCTAAGTGTTGGAAATATAAGGTTACCGCATTTACCCTTTTTACACCTAAACATTCAACTTTTCAAAAATCCCGCTTTATTGGATCTATGTATCTGGGAAGAGTGCAGCCACCGGTACAAAATTTAAAATTTTTAGCTTCAGGCGTTTAGGCTGTGCGGTCATGAATCAATCAGTCAATAATGTTACAATTCTATATATACACAAACCTTTTAATAAATTCCATATAATAATTTAGGGTTCTTTCAGTAAAATATCCTTTATATTTTCTATTTTTTTTATTTATTTTTTTAAACGAATGCCTTTTACTTATCGTCTTATTTTGGCATTTGTGTTCATTTATTACGAAGATGTTCATTTTATAAGAACCAAACATATGTGAAAAAAATGAAAGCTTTTTCAGTCACTCACCAAAAATGTGAAAATATGAAAACCTAAATAAGTTTTCGTTCGTTTTTTTACGAACGAACAAATATTTTTATTTTCTAAAAACAGGCTGTTAATCTACATATTATTATGATTAACATGATAATCATATGATATCTTCTTAACTTATTATGATTAACATAATAATAATATGATTACTTCTTAACTTATTATGATTAACATGATAATATTATGATAACATTAAATTATAATAGGATGTAATAAAAACAAATTATGATTAATCTTATCTTATCATAATATGTTGCTCTTAGAATATGTTTACCACAACCATGTTTTTTCTATACATATATGCATCCAGAGTTATTCTTGCTGTCAGTTGTTTTATATGGAATTTGGAAAGTTTGTGTGACTAAGCTCATAAATGAAAAGTAAAAGAGTTTAGTCGGGCAAGCCCCACCATATGATACACCACTCCACCAGCGCTGCCACGACTAAAACCATTTTTACAACCAAAACTTTTGAAAAAGGTACCAAATGTAAAAAAATGTAACCAAAGTATAAATGCATTTTGTTAATTGAAAAAACATTAAAATTAATAGGAAAATATTAATTACAAATTAAGGAAACAAAACAAGAAATTTGATTCTTGTACACATTAAACAAATAACGAAAATTAAAAGTTTTAATTTAATTTTATAAAATATTTTCATTTTATAAATTTCCATACGAAATTTAGGATATTGAAAGTTAATAAATTGAATTTTTTTGAACATGTCCTTTACAATAAACGAAAATTGCACTTCACAGTTATAAATACCAAAAAGGGAAAAATTAAATTGTTTTCCCGCCATTTAACTGTCAGTGGCAGGGTTGTCAAATGTTGCGATTTTTAATCCTCTTGTTGATAAAAATTTACGTTTGTCGATATGGCGATTGTTGTCAAAGGGGTTTTTTATAAATTAAAAATTCTGCTAAAGTAAAATATATAATTTCTTAAATTCACCTCAATTTCTTACAGTAAATTCCAAAATTCTAAAATTATGGATAATATAATCTGGGAATTATTTATTTTTCATAAGTTCTGGTAGTGTATAAAGTCATTCCTAAACAATTTCAGGAACAGAACTATTACAAAAAGCTTTATAAAATGCATAACTGAAATTTAGCTCATATATTAAATTCGAAAAATAAAAAATTTTGAATAATATAGATAATATTTATTTGTAAAAAATTTTTTAAATTCCTGTATTTTAATATATTGAAATATACTACTGGAAATAATGTAAATTTAGAACATTTTACTTTTATTATTTTTGTGTACTTTTCAGTCATGTTCTGAAATCGATTCCGCGTGATATATCGTACTTTCTACTTTAAGTACCACTTATCTTTACTATTCTTAAAATTATGAAAAACGCTCAAAAAAAAAATTATCGAATTTCTCCATCGATTAAAACTTCGTTTTATATCAATTTCAGAATATGGCCGTGTCTAATATAAAAATCACATTTGGTAATTTTTATTTAACAAAAGTCTTTAAAAAAAATATCTGGTAGCTGGTTTGAAATGAATTTTTTGTTTTCGATAAAATTTCCGTTCATATAAAATTAATAGTTAATGAAGAAATCGTAGTGCAAAGTACACATTATTCGAAGTCGAAAATAATTTCCTTCGAATCGAAATACGCGGTAATGAAAAACCAAAACCGCTTTTTTACGACGGAGATCTCGATAAGTGGAGCGTGTTTTAAGAATTATAACCCCCAAGTTCTTACAACGCACGACCATATTGTGTTCTTAACTAATTTTTTTATAAACATCCACAAAATAGTTTGGAAAAATATGCTACATTGAAATGCTTGTCTATTTTTTTCTTCTTTTTTTACTTCAAATGTAAATAAACCTTTAACCTGGTCATAAACTTGACTTTCTAAGCTTTAAAGATTAAATGCTTAAAATAAGGTGTTGTATCTTGATACTTCAAGAAATATGTGTGTAAGTGTGTATGTTTGTTTGTAAATATGTACATACGTTAAAAGAAACAAACAAATTGACTTTAAGCACTCGAGTCCTAGTAGAATATATAGTAGAACATAAAATAAAACAAATAAAGTCATACAACCCGTAGTGCATAGTGTAAGCAGTGTTGCCAGATTTGGAAATTTTCTTCAAATTAGCATTCCTATAAAAGTGCGAAAATTGGGTGGGACTTGAAATGAGAGATAGGGAATATCGATTTAACACATCAGAAATCCTGTTTTAGTGCATCAAAAATTGTTTAAAAATTAAATCTATTACCAGAATCAATTTACGATTAATATGAACGCCAAAGAGAATAGAGGGTATTTTGTATTTTGACCTGCTGCTAATACAATGAAAATTACTGTCATCCAAAGACACGAAAGTTCTTCAGAAATCTGTGCCATTTTTAACCCTCGTCGCCATTGAACACGGCTGGCAGTGAATAGACAAACATCAATCTTAAACCCAAATTGTATTTCACTTGGTGGATCGAAATTTGTTGTTGTGAAAGATTATCTATTTTCAATTAATTTTTACTTCAGTTTTTTCATACTTTTTGTCAAGAATTCTTCTTGAAGTCCAAAGTACATTTTTCGTTTTTTATGTTTATCTTTTTTGCCTTTCTTTTTTCGGTGACCTTTTCAGCAGAACTTGACAAATGTAATCATAGAGCTTGTGCCTTAGCTGTATAACAATAATTAGTATTGTTGTTTTTTTATTAAACTGTTTATGGGGTTTAGTACGAAATTTGTCATTTGAAAAATCGTCATAAAAAATCGGTTTAAATCGCCAAATCGTCAATGGGCAATTTTGGGACTCGAAAATCGCCAAAATGTCGATAAATCTACAAATCGGGCAACCGTGGCGGAAGCAGCTTGCGCGTCTTTGTCGTTATCTTTTGAAGACAAACAGGCCATGTTTGTTTCTCTGTTTTCGTACGTTTCACCGTCATATGTCTGCACCGAGTTACAGTTGTTGCGGCTTCAGAATTAAACATATGAAGCATTATTCACGGATATAAAAAAAATTTATGCCCAAAATAAGCCAAATTAATGCCTTATTATACTGTCACAGTTTGTGAATTTTTTTAAAGGCGCAAAGCACTTCTAAAACGAAGTGATCAAATTGAATTCCAATTTTTCTCACTTAGCCCAATTTGTTTAGAATCCGAAATTAGTCAATATCATACTTGTGATACTGTAAAAGTTTTAGAGTGGGATATCAATTAGTTTAAAAGATATGAGAAAAACTATCAATATTTGTTGCACTGCGAAACCGGAATTTCCAACTTGGATACCTTTTTTGCTTTTGATTTTTGAACAAAATTAGCCCACGGTATCCTAATAGTATTGTAAAAGTTTAGAAATTAAATCTCCATAAGTTTAAAAGTTATGCAAATTTATGTACAAATTTAAGGATTTCCATAACCACCATATTTGTATGGGCACCCCCCTAAGAGGTGGAAATAGGCTGCAAGAATGTTTTGAGAAAATGTTTAGCACGCAAAACTAATGGAAGTCAGCCGTACAGTTAACCATCCATAAGAAGGAATCCTTTGCAGTTATGGGACTTTTTCTTCAATTTATTTCTACGGCCTTATTCCAACAAAAAATAAAAAACGATTTTCCTATGAAAATTTTAAACTATTTTCCTATGAAAATTTGTTCAATAAACCTTTTATTAACCTGTTTTATTTTTTATGATCAAGGGGGCTAGTATAAATTGCACATTTTGTATTGGAGAAAGAAATGTTCGGGAAGAAAAATTCAGTGGGTTGGTCCATACATTTGACCCATCCATAGGCATCCCAGGCGCTGCAGGGCCAAATTAATGCCCAATTTTCAGGATAGTATTTAAATCTATATTATGGTAATTTTCATAAAAACTTAAATCGTATTTAATTACAGATTGATTTTTTGAGTTTTATATGAAAAGTCGTATTTAATTAAGATAAAAGTATGGTGGCACTACTAAATCCAAAAAATATCATAAAAAAGCGTAGTTATTTAAAAGGTGGTCTCAAAAAACAGCTGTTTGTTATTACTTTGTCTGTTGTTTTTGTATTGTTGTGATATTGAGGCCACCTTGTTAAGTTAATCCAATGGAAACTTAAGTTGAATTTAAATGTACCACATCGGAGACTTAAGTTTCATTTAAGTGTTTTGTGAAGAAGAGATTTTTGTATCTAAAACGATTTTAAACATAAATGTGTTTTAATGTCAATCCTGAAAATTGGCCATAAGAATTTTATTAAACCGCAAAATACACACAACATCAATGTTTGAACTTTTTCAATAACCAAGACCACATTTTATTATTGAATATAATTTTTCTAAACACTTTATTATAAGAACACATCACACTTTTATAACCGTTCTAAACCTGCTTTTCTTCATTAAAATTTTTTTACACAGAAAAAATTATCAGTAGTTTCTTATCAATTAAAAAAATGGTTTAAAAAGCATTTCAATTTGATTAATGTGATAATTGAATCAATTATTTTTTTAAATTGAAAGAAAATTAAAAATGTAATTAAGATTTCAGCTGTTTTAAAATAAATTTTTAATTAAAATATTAATTAAATAACCAAAAATCTTAATGTATTTTTTTCTTTTATATAATAAAATAATTTAAGCTTATAGAATTGTTGTTAGGAATTGTCAAAACCTGAGCTATATTTAATTAAATCAATTTACACATTGTGTCAAACGGCAAAGTTTTTTGATAATATTTTCTTTAAAATTTAAAATATCATTTATTGAAAAAAAAGTATTCAAAATTTTCAATTTTTAAAATTCTTAGTAAATAATATAATTATTTTGGCAACAAATTGTTTGCTTGATTCTAAGAATTTGGTATGAATTTGGTGATTAGAGACAATATTTAATTTTTTCTCTGAAATTGTTATTTACCGTAAAGAAGTCAGACAAAGGCGTGACGAAAAGACCTGAAGCTAGATTAAATAAAATAGGTCGAATAAGAGAAAATTTTTTGTTGATTTTCTTAATAAAAATAATTTATCCGCCTAATTTGGGAATTCGGTCTCTTAAAACGAAAAAGGTTGAACATTTTTAAAACATTTGATTTTCACCAATTAATGATTTCTATTTAAAAATTAGTTTTCTATGAGTAGACTAAATGTTGTAGAAGTGACCGGCCAAAAATCTGCTATCACTTTTATTTATTTTCAACAATCGACATTAATTTATATTTTACATAGAATCCTTTTAATTTTCAAAATAAGAAGTTGATACATTTTATTTAAATTCTAAATTTTTAAATGAGAAATTGGGATTTTCAAAACGCTTATTGAGGGCATGAGGAAAGAGTCTTCTGGCAACACTGCTCACAGAAAGAAAACTTTTTGTAAAAAATAAAATGAGTCGAATTATGCAAAGTGTGTGTAAGTGTGTGTTAGTGTGTGTTTGTATTTATGAGTGTGTAAGAATGTTTGTCTTGGAAATGTAACTAAATGCAAATATTTATGTAAATATTAAACAATTCAGGTACTAAAGACATTTTGTATGTCTGTCTGTTAAATGCTGTTAAAGTAAAGACCCCTATTTACTCGTAAGTTAGGTATTGCACTACTTTACATTTTAGTATTTGCTTTCCTTTTGAAAGATTATAATTATTTAATTACGGGAATCAAATTTCTTTAATGTAAGTAGTTGACGTGTATTATTATTCATGTTTTTTCAAAGAACTTATCTGGGCCAGCTTTAAAATAGAAATGTTCCTGGCCAATATTGCATTTAATAAGACTGTTATACTCTCTTTTGATTCCTATCCATGATTAAGTAGTCATAAATGTTGTTGATATCTGATCATAAAATATACTTCTGTCAGGAGAAAATAGTACCCCCATAAAACTTTTCCTAAAGGCTGGTTTAAGCTATCAATCAAGTTTTAAGTATTTTGACGAAAATGCTTCCCTGATTGTAATAACTGTATACACCTATCCATGATTAAGTAGTCATAAATGTTGTTGATATCTGATCATAAAATATACTTCTGTCAGGAGAAAATAGTACCCCCATAAAACTTTTCCTAAAGGCTGGTTTAAGCTATCAATCAAGTTTTAAGTATTTTGACGAAAATGCTTCCCTGATTGTAATAACTATATACACCTGTTTTTAAATACGTTGATTTATGTAAATATTGTTTCATTAAAATTCTTTTTATTTGTTTTTGCATATCTATCTAACATATATTATATCAAAAATATGTTAGATAGAAAATTTCTGTACTATTGAATTAACATTATTTTAAATATATTGACATTCTCTTGCCGCTCTATGTAGCGCAGCAACCCAACTTTAGAAATATGACCTTCTTTTTGACACTTTAACAATATTACCATAAATCAAAGTAATTAAAACAACAGATATTATCATTGTTTAAAACAGAATAACAACTAATCATTACAGGGTTGTATTTTCCGCAAAACACGTAAAACTTATGGGGTATTGTAAAGTACCCTTAAATAGTTACGTTTTTAAACCATCCACCACCTGTGGTGAATCAGATAATAAGTTTGTCCTTCCCTGTGCAACTTTTTTAATATCCATTTAATACCCCATTCAATAATATATTCTGGAATACATACGTCTGTCCATCTGTTTAAAACACGATCCCTCTAAAAAAACTCAACAGAGAAGAAAACTATAAGCAGTTTGAAGTTGAAATCAAGTAATATCGGCTGAGTATGAGAAGAGTAATAAACTGAAATGTGGAAATTTTATTTAATTTTGCACATATTCGTTTTATATTAATATATATAGTTAAAATAAGGAAATGATTTGGTCAGAAGTACCAAACATTTCTTACATACAAAAAGTATCCAGACCAAATTGTATTAAGTTAATTGCATGCGGCCTATTATGTGCAAGAAGCTTTACTCTGGGACGACATTAGTATGGGGACTAGATAAAACAATGTACCAAATTAGTTAATTTTTACTGCCTAGCAATCTTCCCCTTCAAGTGTACTAAGCAGCTTGAGAAGCACCTCCTTTTTCAAGATTTTATCTTGAGGGAAAAAGTTTGTCAGGGTTTGAAACTGTTAGATCCCCTAAGATCGCGACTCACCAAAGTCCAATTTGGTTCCATAGGTAAGTTTGCAATTCATACAAAATTTTAAAAACAATTTGCTAACCTACTTAATATTTTAATATAGAAAAGCTTTAATAAGATTGTATTTAATGATTTTTTTTACTGGCTATTGTGATATATTTTTTATTATTTTAGTTTCTAGTTTGTTTGTTTTGTTCTGCTTCACTCGATTAACTTGCAATGATATTTCACCATCGGTTTTAGTATGGATATTTTGCTTTTTTAACGAAAGACAACTTAACGAAGCACTTAAACAATTATACACGCATAGAAATGATTGACCCTGATGAGAATTTGGCCAAGTGTTATTAATGCTGACATCACAATGATAAAAATGTCATGGGGTCAAAAACGAAGACACTCGTCATAATATTACTAATGTCAATATACATCAGAGGTATGACGCCTTTTCAATCAGTGTAGTTAATTATAGTAAACAAATTCTTGTAAAATCTTCACTAAAATACACTGCTTGGAAGTACTGCGTAGTAGTGTCATAGAACATACCCAGCCGTAAAAAGAATAAGTAAAGAGACCTAATAGAAGGCCTTACTTAGCAGGCACAAGCCCTTTTCGCCGCATTACATACTTATTTATTTTTTACACAGGTTGCCATTGGGAGCAAGCCCTTGTGCACTCCCTATAATAACAAATTTGCTCCCTTCCCAAAAAAGGGAGTAAGGAAGGTCACTAATAAAAAAAACCTGAACAACTTTCTTACTCCATTCTTCAAGAAGGGAGTAGTGAATGGGTACTGAATACTTTGGAAGGTCTTTCAAAAATGAAAAGAAGGTATACTTCTAAAGGCACGGTAGGAATCTTTTAGAAGGGAGTATAGAGGCCTTCAAAAAGGCCTGCCACTTGCGTTGCTTTCAATAGATACCGCTGGGTATAGAAGGTTTTTTGTAGCTTTGTACATAGATTTTAATATCGTTCATATTTTTATTACTATCAAAGTCGTATTTGTGGTAGCGGATTTTTAATATTTTAAAATGCCGAATTTATATCAAATTTTAAAGTTACGGACTGATTGATAATCGCACAACCTACACGCCTGAAGAAAAAAATTTGAACCACAGGTTGGTCGGTCGCCACATCGATCCACAAAGAAGAGATTTTTGGAAATTCGAAAGTTTTGGGGATACAAAAAGGTTAATAAGGTGTAAATTCGCTAAAGATACAAAATAAATGTAATAACTGTCGTTGTTCATTACAAAAATAAGAGGATAGGTGTCTGATACATTTTTTTTAAATTCGGCTCTTTTAAGGGGTAAACGGGTAAAACCTTTATTTTTGGAACTTTTTCTTCTTCCTCTTCCATCTTTTAAACCAATAAACATAGAAATAAAAATAATATCACATCTAAAAATACTAATAAGAATTTAATACTTTTTTTTTGAAATTCGAACGTTTAAGGGGTAAAAGTCGTACCTACGTGGTGTGCAAAATAATAGAGCCACCTTGATCTAACATTTTTCAAGCAAAAATTAATGTACAAAAAATTGATAATTAATTAATTTTCTTTTATTTCGATTCAGTCGTAACCTAAATAATACAGAAATAATGCAAATAAGGAAATTAAAAATTTAAATTAATATTTATTCATTAAATTCTTATAAGACATCAGGTCCTGCCTGTGCATAAAAATAGAGCCACAGAATTTAGTTACCTGAAATAAAGTTTTTTTTATTTATTAACTGGTCCTTTTCTCACTAATTATTGTTTTTTCACCTCAGTACTTCATGGTATAACGTCTGAGCAACGCTTTGGCATTGAGTCGACAAGTTTTTGGCATCTTTCTACAGGAATATTCTTCAACTCATCTTTAATAAATGTCCAAAGTTCATCTTTATTGGATGGATTTTTTCCTCGGAGACCCATTTTTACAATTTGCCATAAGTTCTCAATAGGATTTAAGTCTGGCGACTGTGCCGGCCAGCTTTAAACCTGGACATTATTGCTTTCAAACCAATTTTTACCTGCTTCGATGTGTGTTTAGGGTCGTTGTCTTGTTGAAACACCCATCGAAGCGGCATTTCCCATTCGGCATACGGCATCATAGTGTCATTAAGAATATTTTTATAATAAGATGCATCCATTCTGCCCCCAATACGAAATAGAGGCCCTGTACCATAATAGAAGAAGCAGCCCCATACCATTATGTTTCCGCCTCCATGTTTAATGTTTTTTGTGGTGTATTGTGGACGGAATTCGGTGTTAGGCGGTCTTCGTACAGAAAGGCTGCTTCTATCAGAATTAAACAAATTGACTTTAGTCTCGTCAGACCACAAAATATTTCGCCACTTGCTTACAGGCCAATCCACATAATTTTGAGCAAATTCTAATCTCTTCTTTAGATGTTTTTTAGTTAGATATGGGACTTTTCTACTACTTCTAGCCTTCAAATTATTTCTAATTAGAAGCCTTCTTATGGTTGAGGTAGCAACATCTAGGTTATATTCCTTTTTAAGGGTGGAAGAGGTGACAAAAGGGTCTTTGTTTATATGACGCAAAATTTTTCGCTCCTCCTGAGGTGTAATTTTTGACGGCCTTCCTCTATTTTCTGCCGTATTTTCATATTTGACGGCGTTTTCCACCATTTTCTTAGAGCATCCAATTATTTTGGCAATTTCTCTATAAGTTTTTCCATCGTTATGGAGTTTTTTTATTGTCTCCCGGCGCACAAAGGTACAATGTTTACCTCTGTCCATTGTGAATACTATTATTTAAAAATTCTGTGAGATTTTTATCGAATTGTATTTAAAAAACACTAAACTTACCTTTTCATACACTTCTAATTAAAAAGAGGTTAAAATTTTTTTATTTTTCTAAACTGGCTCTATTTTTTTGCACACCTGTTTTCACAATCAACTTTACACTTATAATAAAATAAAGAATAATGACGCTAAAATTATTTGAAACATAACGGGATTATACTTGTGAGAGATGGGTAAAAAAAATTCACCAACTCTCTTACGCGTACTTTTTTGTATGAGGGATTTATAAAGGGTAAAAACTATTGGAGATCATGTGGCTCTATTTTTTTGCACATCACGTATTTTTCGTACTTTTTTTAGAAAACATTTTTTTTCCTTCATTGAGATATTCGTATTAAGTTATCGGCTCCTACTACAATATTGAAATTTTTCATACTTTTTGATACCCATTAAGTACAAAAAAAAGTATCAAATGTGAGAAATAAGGGAAATAAAATATCTTTCTTTTACTTTTCCGTTCTACAGGCTGGTCTAAAATGACTGAATGGGTTTGGTTTCATTATAACTTTTTATTTTAAATACAGTATATTAATGAAGAATATTTTTAATTTGATGATGAAAAATAATATCTCGCAAGTGGTGGCTATTTTCGCACTTACCTGCTCTTTTTAACATATTTCCCATAACTTTTTGCAAAATTTCCTGTGAAATTTTTTTGTTTGATTGTAAGTGATTCCTACTTAATTCCCCAAGTCTTCTTTATATGAAATGAAAAATTTAAATTTTCAATTTAAAATAATACGAATATTTACGTATTTTTACACGAAATATTGAAAATGATATAGTATTTTGAAAATTCCGTTCATTTACCTTAAAATAAAAAGTCTGTCCTTTTTTCGTACGCCTTAAATTTACCGAAAAATTCCTACAAAAAGGGTAAATTCCCTACTATTTGCATCACTGGTTCGGACTATAAATGAAAATAACGATAAGAAAGAAAAAAAAAACTATTCCAGAACGTAGTTGTAACGGTGCTTTCGTTATGCTTAATAATCGATTAAAACAATTTTTATTGGTCGAAGTGTTATAATATAAACGCACAAAATCACACTTGTACTGATTGGATATTAATAAATTAATCAAACATAAGAACGTTCTAATAGTTTAACAAAACAAACATTCGTCTACATCTACATAATTTGAATGCTAAATGTATTACCAATCACTGTTTGTTTTCATCTATTGAAACTTGATTTTTGACAACTCAATTCTAATCTAGTCTTGTTTAATCATTCGTGTGTTCATGTACGTAGACGCACCACATTTTCCACGCTTTATAATTTTTGAAACCTTAACAAACAGTCATCAGTGGCAATTTTCTGCGTCGATTTTGGAAACATTTAATTGAAAAGTTTTCTTTTATTCGTTCGTTTTGAATTCTAAATATACACACATATATTTTTTGGTGGTTTGTTGATGTGTGAGTTTGCCTGAGTGTCGTTTATAATGAACAACAATTTATTATTCTATACAACGTTGTTGATAATAGTGTTGGTGACATTTCAACAATTGAGCCTTGTTGCCGCCGGCTTTGGTACAAGTGTTAATTTAACCGAATTTCGTAGTCAACGGCAAAAACGTGGCTTAATTTTTACGAATGGGGGCACCTTGAAGGTAAACATGAGATTGAAAAAAACAAAATAAGAACAAAATTTCATTAATAATTTATTTTCAAAAAGCACTTCAATTAATGAAGAAAACATACGCCTTAATGAAATTGTATGGAATTTTTGTGGTGACATTTTATGTGATGAATGGGAATTCTTACAATAAATTAGTTCAGATATATAAAAGAATTTTAGAATTTCTGGTAAATATGAGAAAGATGACACTAATTGGTAATATAATGCTTTACTTAATGAATTTGTTAAATAAATTGTGTGGGTAAAAGTAATAACAAGATAATTGAAGAAATATACCAAAACTCTTTAATGTAAATTATTCCTCAAGGGGGGGAAACGTGTCTTATTGAACTTAAATAAAATGCGAAATATAATCAGAATTTAAGTTGAATAATACTTTGAAAATGTAAATAAAATGCCTAATTTGTATATTAAATATTATTAACGTATGAGGAGTTCCATAATAAAAAGATGATATCCTTTAAGTAGTGGCGATTTTTTGTATCGCGCCCACGTGCCCTTTTTTAACATATTTTCCATAACTTTTCGCAAAATTTCGGGTGTAATGGCCATGATTTTATTTTGAATGTTGATTTTTAGGAATGCGTCTTGGCAACTATCAGGGGCTATTAAATCCAGCTATACCAAAGAATTAAATCCAGCTTAATAATGCATTTGCCGAATTTATTTCTTACTAAAGCCATTGTGGCACTTCCAGTAGGTGCTGTGTCTCTATTTTGTTGAAACCACAGGGTTGGACGTATTTCCTCAGCTGGCCTAACAACATTTTCCAATATCCACTATCGTTGACGGAGATTGTAAAAACAATTACATTTTCCAAAGAATATGAGCCAATTATCCTTTTAAAGGATACCCGGCACCAAACAGTACACTTTAGGGGGTGTAATTGTGAAATGCACTTGGATTCTCTGAAGACCAAATTCTACAGATTTGCTTGTAAACGTAGACACTAATTAGAAAATGGTCTTGAGTTATTCAGTTGTATTTATTCAGAAAATCCTTAAAAAAAACAATGATAAAAAAATTTTTAAAAAGGTTATAAAGAATTTAAACCATATAGCTCGTTCTGCTCCACGCTGTATCTTGTCAACGATATTTATTTCTACCGTTCTAGAAAATGCTATTTTTTTGCTACAAATCTTTTAAAATATTTAACATTAATGTAAATCGAAATAAAGGGTGATTCATACAAATGACCTGGAATTTTTCTAGAAAAAGGTCATTGCTGACCCTAACGGTCACATAATGGCTATTCCATTGAATTACTTTTATTTGTAAATATCTTACTGAGCTAACCAAGAGCGACAAGCGTCGTTTTAAACATTAGAATTCTATTTTCAATAAAACAGTTCTAGCGTTGACCATCCGTGAGCTGGACCATTTTTTAAAAAGGTATTTTTTCAGTTTTTCGAATTTTTTTGTACCTTGCTCCAAGACGACATAAATAAAATGTGATATCATCGAAAAGAGTTTTTGAAGCAGCATTAAATGGTATATAAAACTTGACCACTTGTACCTACTAATTGAGATATTAAGCTAAATACATATTTCGTTTCGGGTTTTCATACAAATTCTACGTATGTGGAAGTAAAAAGTTCTACTTTTCAAATTGAATCTGTTTTTAAATAATGTTAATTTATTTTTTTTGTAATTATTAGCATAAAATGCGAAAATCATGGGTATCAAATTGTTTGATTTTTCAATTTTCAATTTTCATTAGAATCAAAATATTTTGGGAATCATCATAAAACATATCAAGCTTTATTTTCTGAGGGGTAGCTTAAACACTTTTTTCGGCTCCATACAACGTGAGTCGGTCTAATATACATATGTATATCGTTACATATGTATATGCATAAATTTTGAAATTTTTACAGCAGAAACAAAAACCTATTTAAAATGAATAAATGCCTTGAACTGTTTACAATATATTTTTCTTCTATTTTTCTTGTAAAACCTACCAATTTTTTGACAATTGACTATGTTGCCTCTTATTCAAACAGTTAGTTAGGTCTTTAGGCGTGTTTATCATTAAGTCTTTTGCAGATATGGATAGTCGTTTGTAGAGTCTTTCAAATGGATTTTGTGATAAATATATCTCTTGATGGTTCGAATATCAATATTGAAGTTTCAGCAATAAACTGAGGAGTACTAGTTTCCCGAACTTTAACTTGGTCGAATTATATTATACAGGTTTGTGGTAAAGTATATAAACTAAAAACATATACATCATATATTGCCAATACTTTTGTACTCATTTTAAATTCGCCGCTGAAAACCAAATTAATATTATTTAACGCTTTCAAAATAAAGTACTTAAGAATATTGTTAACTACTGTATTAGCATTAATGATCTACACAGAGATCTTTGAGTAATGAACATCTCAGAAGTTTTACAGAAATTTGCAGCTAATCACCCATATAGACGTTAGAGCCTCGTTACTCCAGAATCAGCCATGTCCAAGAGTACAATTCCGTTCGGAAGCGGAATTCATTCAGTATTTTGGTGCTTCAAAAAATTTCGAAAAAACTTTGCGGAATGAAACCATTTTTGTGTTCATGATGGGAATGGCAGTTTTCTGTATCTAGAAGGCCAAAAAACTACCAAAATATACTTTCTATCAATAAACAAATATGTTTGTTTTCTTCGGTTAAGAACGGAGTTATTTCGAACGAAATTGTATCTAATGATGAAATCTACTCAAGAAGACTAAAGAGAACTAAGCAACAATATCTGGAGGCTGTTATTGCATGAATTTTATAAAACAGAAAAATATTACTTGTTAGTCTTAGACTAGGTATAATTAGATGTTAAGATGTATATAATTTCAGCAATAAAAAAAAATTGGAAAGCTTGTCGTAACGTACAACAGTATCGTCCGTTACATTTTCTCATTCTTGTCGTTTATTCAATATGCCATTTTCAAACTACCCTACAGAGAAAACCATTTTCACCAATTTTTGTTCAATTAATCAACAATAAAATCAGTTTTAATTTAAACTGTAGTCAAGTGAATTAAACGTTTTTTTTTATATCAACAACATTACCGCATAAAATGTTTTAAATATCAAAAAATATTTAATTGATACTATTAATTTGTTTACTGGCGCAAATTTCATTATTTTTAACTAATATCAAACATTTTTTAATTGAAATCAATTTTTTATTTTTTCTACATAAAATTATTATATATTGCTACACAGAAAAAATATATTTGATTAATACTTTAACTGGTGTAACATTGTGGATAATTTTTTCTGTGTACATAAAATTATTATGACAAAAGAGGCAAAATATTTTCGTGAACGTTTGCAGTTTTCTAGATCGTGTAGAGAGAAAAATTAAATACAATTTCGTCATCGTGACTGAGATTCTTTCTGAATGTCCATGCTTTATATTAGGCATACGTCGTACATTTTTTTAATGTTCTTAATATAAAATGTTTTTTTATTTTTATTTTTATATACCTTTACTTTGCTCTATTAAAATATAATTTATGTAGTTGTTGGAGAATATATACATTTATCAATGTATAATTTCCCAACAGACCATTCCACCAGGAAAAGGGTAATAAGTTGTAGACTTTTTAAATAGCTATATAAGTTCAAACAGAGGGTTCGGAATGTATTCTTCTGTAAGTTCGAAAAGTATTTTTCTGCAATCTTTGCCTATAAAAAGACTTCTTAGCTTACATTATATTATTATATACATATATATTTGTTTCAACAAGGAGCAGAGGGCCGCAACAAGATTATTCCAATATACCGGTCGGATGTACGATGTCTTATTTCATTCCAACGCAGACGGAGGTGGGATGTTTCTATTTCGACTTGTCGTTTCCAGGTAAGTGACGGCCTTCCTATTCGTCAACTGCCTTGTGGATTCCAGTCTATCTGTCGATGGTTGCCGTAATGTATGTCTAGTCCAACACTATTTACGTTTTCGAATTTCCAGATGGATTGGTGGTGTCTGGTTCCTAACCATAGCTCGTTGTTGGAAATTGTTCTGGGCCAATATATACGTAGGGTCTTGCTTAGGCATTTATTTATAAAAAATTGTACGGATTGTACGTCACGTGATGCTGCACTCTACGTTTCGCGTTGGTACAACAGTGTATAGATTTATTTTGTACGTCTTGATATGCACGATGAATTCAACACCGGCTTAAGTTGACCGAATTTTTGCCTTGCTTTGTTTATGCAGCTTGAGATGTCAGCCTTACCCTGTCTTTACACATGCAAGTAATTACTTGCAAGTAGTGTATATGTATTATTAACGAAAATGTCGAAGAAATAGCCGAAAGTCTTGCAAGTAGCTTGAGTGTTTACACAATCAGTTGCAAGTTTATTTTTCAAATGTTCTCGAAGCGAAAACATCTTACGAAAAAGCTTTATTTTTGGGTTTAAAAAACATTATCATGTTAATGTTATCACGAAATTTATTAAATAATATTAAATGTAAATTTTTTAGTTGGTTCTTTATTTTATTTTTGGTTGATGAAAAAAGACTTATGTTTATTTTTGAAATATGTGAATCCCGTATTGCCGTAGTTACCGATATCATAAAATTTCTGAGAAAATATTTTGATTAATAATTTTTTTTAAATGCTTGCAATTTATGTCTTAAAATATCATGAAGATGTTGTTTTTGTTTTGTTTTTTATTCTTATAAATACACATAAAATCAGCTATAAACATAACCTTTATATTACTAAGTACTAGTAAAGTAATACCAATGGCATCCACTGTAACACTCTTTCTTTATTTGTCATTTTACTTGCTGCAAGTTGGGCTGCAAGGTCGAACAATGTGATGGTGTTAGTAAAAATGTGTGAGTGTATTGAGTTTTTCGAACTTGCACTTGTGTGTGTAAACCCCGGGTTAGAACCAACACCTTTGTTAAGTATGCTTCCCAGATAACAGAATGACTCCACCTTAACAAGCCATTGATTCTGCACGGACAGTCTTTGCTCATTATTAGAGTTTATTCTCATTATTTAAGTCTTGCTAATGTTAACCAGGCCAGCGCTTGCTGCAGTTTCTTGGCCTACTGATAACATGGTCTACATTATATTAAAGACAAGTAATATTATCTTAAGGGCTTAGTTTTTATTATTCAACCATTTTTCAAAAGCATTTTATAATAATAATCACAGCACTTTTCTAAGCTAAAGGCTAATATTAGTAAGGCCGGGCTTTTGTGATGTGCAGTAAGTTTAAACTGAAATTAACGTACTCTGAAACGCGAAATGTGATTTTCTTATTGTATCATTAAAGACCAAAATTTTGCACAAAACTAAGCTGTTCCGTCAAAATTTTGTTTACAAACTTAGAAATGGCGGCACAAATCTTTTTCAGATTAACTAAACTTAGATTAACCGAGATCTCAAAAACCCAGTCTAGGCCTGCTACAAGGGTTTACAAATCGTTTTGGTTTGTTGGGTCTTATAATTATAATTTAATTTATAAGACCTTGTGTCTTGTTGTATTAGCAAATAAAATTAATACAGACAAAATACAAATACAAACCTTTTTTTTTAGTATTGACTATATTTTATAATCAAACCGGGAAGAGTTGTATTACGAACCTATTTCCGGCTGCAACTGACATTTATATAAATCATCTTGAAAGAAAATATAAAACTTTAGATTTTTATTATTTTTGTGGGACCAATAACTACACCATTTTTTATTGAAATTGAGAAAATTACAATTGAAATTGAGAAAATTCCAAATGAAATTGAGAAATTTTAATTTTAAATTGATAAAACGGAATTATATGATTTTTATTATATTCATACAACAAACATAAGGATGAAGAAATGAAAATAAATAAAAATTGCAGTATTATTCTCTAACAGGCATATCTTCCAGATCCAGAGTAGATTGGTAAAACGTTGTAGTATCTTGTATGGCGTAGTATATACTGCAATCTCCAGTAGTTATACATGTCTTAGAATCCTTAAACACCTCTTCTAAAAAGGCAAGCCTCTGCTCTTCTACATTGGGTGAATTACTTTCGGTACATTCATCTTTGTTTTCACCATACTTTTTATTTTCGACCAAATAATTTCAATGGGGCTAAGCATCGCTCAATCGGAGGAGTGTAGCTGGAAAGTATGGTGATGAACAAACGTTATTCCCCCAATTGAATAGAAGAGCAAAGACTTGACTTTTTAGAAGAGGTGATTAAGGCATCTACACAGAAAAAATTATTAAATTTCTCCTACCACCAAATTTGTTCTAAATTCATAATATCAAGCAAACAAGTTGTTGATTTTGCACCTATTGCCAAAATGATTATATTGATTACTAAAAATTTTAAAATTTTAAAAAAATATTTTCAATAAATGATATTTTTAATCATACATGTTAAATTCCAATTAGAATTAGCAATTGATGCAATTGGTTTATATTCTCTAATTCATCAAACAATTAGAATTAGTTCAACTAATTCCCATTAGATAATTGAAATTTTTATTCCAATGTTAAAACTAATTGGAATTAGTGGCCATTAGCAAAACAAATTGGTTTACCTTTACAATTATAAATCTAATTGACTTCTGATAATGCAATTAGATATTCAATTAGCTCGAATTAGAATCAATTAGTTTGATATTTTCAAAAAACAAAAAAAAAATTAAATATTCATAATATGAATTTCACACATATATATATTACTTATGTACATATATTACATACATGCACACATATTTAACGTACGCACTAACTGTTTAATAACTACAATGACCGGGTATATTCGCTTTCAGCAATACGAGCTTTTCAAAAGAAAAGTCCGTCAAGCGACCCCGCCTTGGACTCTTAATAATGCCCGCAAAGGAAAATAGTCGCTCCACAGGGCCTGAAGACGTAAGCGGTGTGTTGCAAAATAGTGCTATTTCCTTTAATGTAGGATATTTGGACCATATATTGAAAGTTTTATCAGGATCATTCAAATATTGATGCATCATATTCGAAATAAAATGCAGGCTTTCAGCCCCCTCTGTCAATTTTGACAATGAAGCAGTACTTTCTTCTGCAAAAATGTAATCTGATTTACTAAAAATACCATATATGTATATGTGTCACTTATGCAGAACTTACCACCATCACTGAAATCATGTTTGCACATACAGTGACTTAAATCATTATTCGTCCACTTCAATAATTCTTTGGAAAACATTAATTTTTATCAAAATAATTGATTCTAATTAGAGCTAATTGAATATCTAATTGCATTAGCAGAAGTCAATTAGATTTCTAATTGTAAAGGTAAACCAATTTTTTTTGCTAATGGCAACTAATTGCAATTAGTTTTACCATTGGAATAAAAATTTCAATTATCTAATGGGAATTAGTTGAACTAATTCTAATTGTTTGATGAATTAGAGAATTCCACAAAAGAAGGTTAATTAGCAATCATTAGCATTATCTAATCATTACTTAACATCTTTGTTTTTAATTTTAATTAAAAAAGTGATCAACAAACTTTGAAATTTTAAACAATGTGTTAATTTATTTAAATAAATATTGACAATTCCCAACAACAATTCTACATGTTTAAATTATTTTATTTTAAACGAAAAAAGTCAATTAAGATTTTTTGTTATTTAATTAAAATTTTAATTGAAAATTTATTCCAAAACAACTAAAATGTTAATTAAATCAAAATTAAATTTTTAATTTTTTTCAGCTAAAAAAATTATTGATTCAATTATCACATTAATTAAATTAAAATACTTTTTAAACCATTTTTTTAATTGATAAAACACTTTTCTATGTAAGACATGTATAACTACTGGAGATTGCAGTATATACTACGCCATACAAAATACTACAACGTTTTACCAATCTGCTCTGGATCTGGAAGATACGCCTGTTGGTCAATAATACTGCGATTTGTATTTATTTTCATTTTTTCCATCATTATGTTTGTTGTATGGATATAATAAAAGTCATATAATTAAGTTTTATCAATTTAAAATTACAATTTCTCAATTTCATTTGCAATTTTCTCAATTTCAAATTAAAATTTCCAAATTTCATTTGGAATTTTCTCAATTTCATTTGGAATTTTCTCAATATCAAATTGATATTCTCAATTTCAATTGGAATTTTCTCAATTTCAAATTGATATTCTCAATATCAATTGGAATTTTCTCAATTTCAAATTGAAATTCTCATTTTCATTTGGAATTTTCTCAGTTTCATCTGGAATTGTCTTATTTTCAATGAAAAATGGTGTAGTAATAAATTTTTTTTTTAAACTTCACCGCCCGTTGTAAATATGCAAATCGAATTTAATTTAAGTTATATAATTTTTAAAGTTATCCGTAGGTCCCTCGATGCCTGTTCGCTTGGCCGATCCCTTAGCCTGGCGATCGTTGGTGTGTTCTTTTACTCTGCAAGGAGGCCAATATAAAATACCCCCAGAACCTGTTTACCCATGGGACAAATGGGAGGATACTTTTGCCAGATCTCTAAATCAAATGCGAACGAAGTTTGAAACTTATGCTGAATATGAACAAGATGAATCCCGAGAATTCCTCTATATGGTTTTGGAAAAATATATGACTCGTACTAATGTCAATGGACGACAGTGTTTACTAAGAGCTATATGTGAAAATGCCCAAATACATGAGCATATTGGAATATTTGCCAATGTATTAGATGTGGTTTTAACGTAAGTACTTGCATACAAATTAATATACATTCATCTGCTATCCCAATAGTTAATCAGTAGAGATTATACTTTTTACAGAATCAGTTGAATGTAATCACTTCTTATTAACAATGATGATATTTATATTTTCCTCTTTTTCTGTTTTTCTTCTTGTGTTTTTGTAATTAATTGTAGACCAGGCAAAGAAAATTTGGATAGTTCGTATCGAATGGCATTGCAAGCTGGCAGGCATGGTGCTGATTGTACAAAATTATTTATCACATGTCCCAAAGGTTCTAGTCTACTGGATCAATATATTGATGAGCTTTAATGTTAAAGCTTAAAGACAACAAATACTCCGAATCAAAAAGGACAAAAACGAAAATTATTCAACAAGCAAAATCCTTAACATAATCTTATGAATTCCTTAAATGTTTGTAAGTATTTTGTGTTAAACAAACAACCAACCATCTATGATTTTGCGTTTTTGTCTTCTCGTTTTTTTTTCACTTTTAATTCTATTCCATTGCAAAATTCCACAGCACAGTTTTACTTCATGTTAGAGAAAAGTTAAGTAAATTGTAAGAAGAAGTTTAAAGGAATGTAAATTTGAAATGAAATCAATAGCAAGTTAAGTTATATATTTATTCTCACCTAAAAAGCAATTAATAAAACGAGATTGTATTCTCAAGAATCCACCCATGAGACAAAATATTTGTTTTAAGTTTTTCGAAAGTTAGCGTGTTTTCAACAGACGACAGGCAAACGGAAATGGCTAAATCGAGTTAGAATTACTGAAGGAGCCAG
Organism: Pollenia amentaria; assembly: GCA_943735925.1. NCBI lineage: Eukaryota > Metazoa > Arthropoda > Insecta > Diptera > Polleniidae > Pollenia > Pollenia amentaria. The sequence goes on along the minus strand of OX031009.1, from coordinate 142,824,921 downwards.
AATATTTATACATTATGGGTTCTGAGATGCCCAATTGGGAGTCGTTAGAAAGCAACCACAAAATTACAAAATATTTACGACATTGGTTGTGCTATTAATGTTATTCTTTAGCGTTGCGTTGCGTTGTACATGATTGGTGCCTTAAGAGTATTAGAGGAGCTACGTTATTTTGCATTTGCTCTTTTGCAAGCCTAAAGGCTGCTTTAGCCGACCGTAAATGTAATGAAATGCAATGTAACGTACCGTAACGTATTGTAAGCTCGTTTGTGAACTTATAGAACATGTAAGAACGTGTCATCTGTTTTTCAAAAACATAAACAAAAAATCATTAGTATACTTCAAACAACACGCACAGTGATGGTAATTTAAAATGTTCAAATGGTGACAGATTTACAGGAAAAGTACCAAGTGATTTAAATGGTATTAAAATAGTTTTACTTCTATGTATAAATACACAAATAATTTAATATTTGTTATATATATTATAGATTTACAATAAATAAATATGTATTATAGCATACACATACACGTGTAATTATATTATTTTGAAAATGTGCATACACAAAACTAGATTTTGATACCATTAAAAACCACAGTTTTTATTGTTTGTGTATACGAATGCATTTTTTTATTTTATACATCTAAGCATATATTTGTATAAATGATAATATGTAAAGGGTGATTATTTAACCCTAGTTTTTTTAAAAGTCTAATAAAACACTCAAATGTGTATCATATATTCAAAAGTTTTATTGGAATTGATAAATTGGTCTTTGCCATTTACTTTTTAAAAATAACTTCATGTAAATGTTGCCCGCGGCTCCGGTTCAAATAGTCTATTCGTAAGGTCCAATTTTGCACCACTTTTTCGAGCATTTCGGCCTGTATTCCATGAATAACACGTGTTGTGTTATACTCTAAATCTTTAATCGTGTTTGGCTTGTCCATATAGACCAACGACTTAACATAACCCCACAAGAAATAGTCAAGAGGCGGCCAACTCACAGGGCTATTTCGAGGGATAAACGGCTCACCAAATTCATCCGAGCCTATAAACCACACCAAACTGTCACCATCCTATAAACCACACCAAACTGTCGTTGTTTTCGGGATGCATCGGTAACTCTTGTACGGCATGTGGCTGTTCTTCACCCCAGATGCGGCAGTTTTTCTTGTTTACGTAACCTTTTAGTCAGAAATGAGCCTCGTCGCTGAACACAATTTTTCGATAAAATAGTGGATTTCCATCGAGCGAATTTTGATAATAAATTTCAACGATTTGCAGTCGTTGCTCGTTTGTGGGTTTCTCCATGATGAAATGGCAGAGTATACTGAACACTTTTCACTTTCACAGATGTAGTTTTACACAATTACCAACCAGTGCTGCCAGCCCGAAAAACTCAATTCATAAAAAATCACCCTTTATGTATTACAGGTTATTTTGTCAGAAGTCCACAGATATTATTACTGAAAAAAGTACCAAAGAGAAAGAGTGAATTTACCCGCATCCCTTTTAATATACAAGCAGTCCATCACTATCTACAACTGCCACGTGACCTCGTTATAAAATTCTATTTTCTTCAGGTTGGTACGTTACGGATAAGTGACATTACAGTCAGTTAAGCATTTGTATTGCTTTCCATATAACAGAAACGATAAGTTTTTTATATGTCATTTACATTCCTACACTTACGGTCGGCTAAAGCGGCCTTAATACTGAACTCCGCTATTGTACATTTTGGAAACATTTACGAAATATTTCGTTTGTTTTCACGTACTGCTTGGCGGCAATACCTGAGAACACTATAAGCAAAGTGAAATTTATACACTAACACGGAGGCATACTTTGCTTTAATAGATAATGACGAAAAGAGAAGATATTGGATTTATTCGAAGTTTTAGAGCACTGGTGTTCAAAAATGTTTTGCATATGTATTCTGAGAGAATTGTTTAAGTACAGTGACACGCAAAACTAAACGCACAATTTTTATTAATATTAAATCACAAAAATTTTTTTTGGTTATATAAAATTTATAATAATGCAGTTCACTCTGAATTAAGTGTATGTGATAAACTTCCGTTGATTAGAGGTTTCTGTAGAGTTGGTAATTAGGGATTAATTAAGAAAATTATGATTCTTTTCATAGCTATATGACTAGGTATACCGATGAGAAAAAAAATCCTTTTCATTAGAAATAACATTTTTTGTTTTTAAATTAAGGAATGGCTATCAGGGAAAGAAAATATTGAAAATAAATCAGATTTTATATTAAAAAATTTTTCCAAAAAAATCTTTTTATTTCTAATAAAAAGGTTTTTTTTTTCTTCATCGGTATATCCAGCCATATTGCTATGAAAAGAAAAATTTAGAGACAATACAAACTTTTTCCAATCTCCGCGAGAATTTATAATTTGAATTTTAAACCTTAAGACTGTGGTTTTAGATGTGAATTAAGTTTAAACATAGTTTAAAATACTCTGAAACTCGTATTTTTTCCGGCGAAAAGTGATTTTTTTATTATTTCATTAAACACCAAAATTTTAATCTAAACTAAGCTGTTCCGTCCAAACTTTGTATACAAACTTGGTCATGAAGGCACAAATCTGTTTTCAGAGTAAGTTAACCTAGTGGAACTGAGATTTCAAAAACCCACCCTAAAAATCGTTTAATATGTATTCAGTTCACAATTTACTAAGTAAATAAGAATAAAAAATATTTTACTAAATACTTTTGCATTTTTGGCACTTTCATGCTTTTTTTTTAGCATATTTGTGAGCATTTTTCTTGCATATTTTTAAAATTACTCCATGTTTAGTGATCGTATTGTCCTGTTGTTTTGTTGTCCTGTTGTCTTGTTGTACTGTTGTCGTGTTGGCCTGTTGGTTTGTGTATTGTTTAAGAAAAAAAAAAACCCCGATAGCCTTCGTCCTTCCGTTGCTAATGTTTTTAACTATGGTCTAAATTGTTGTACAGAAAACTTGCTCCTTCCTTATACCTAAAAAAGTTTTGATTCTTTTAAAACACATTTTTTTTAGATTTTTGCTTGTAGCTAAACTCTGTCTTAAGATTTAATGCATGGAATTTTTTTTTTAGTTATTCCGTGTTTTTACGACCACCAGCATTTTTCGAGGGAAACTAAGTTAAACGCTACGTTAGTAACGTCAACATCAACTCAGAGGAGTGTTAAAGAAACTTTTTTCAAAATCGCTAGGGAAAGTTTTAATATGCACAACAGGTTTTAAATATGCCACAAAAAATCTCAAAAATATGCTTAAAAATAGGCAAAAAAAAATAACGATAAGAAATTTTCTTTTGGCTGCAAATTGTCATTTAGGAAGCCAAAACTTGCAAAGTCAGCATTTCATAAATATAAAAATGAGTTTTTTGGAACTCCGAATACCTGTAGCATAGTACAGTTAAGCGACGAAGAAACGAAAAAACGCGGGAATGCAGCTAAACAAGGACGGCCTTATTGCCCTTAAAAAAATAATAACAATGACGTGCGAGCTACTCTAAAAACCGCAGAAGTTTTATGAGGCATTAAAGTACAGATCAATGGGATATACAAAAATATGAGTTCAATGTCTTTGTTAAAGCAAACTTTATTAGTAGTATTTTCATAACCTCCAAGATGTACAGGGTGGCGCATAAGTAACGTTATGATTTATTTAATGAATAACCTTTTTCTTACTGATTTTATTTAACCTTGGCATTTATTCAAATGTAGATTATAGTTTGGAAAATTGTTCGATTTATGTTTTGAATATAATATCATTCAAAGAATGCCCATCAACCTGACGCTCAGTACTCTGTTTCCATATAGTGAATCGGCAAAACTAGAGTTCTTATCGCAGAAAGGCACAATTATGCTGATACTGTATACTGATACTTAATGGGTAAGTTAAGAAAAATTTTATGTTTGAGAACAATTGCAGCACGAACATGCCTACCTCCCACACATCCTGAAGTATCTGTCTGTTAAATTTCACATTCTAGCGTTGGTGCAAATATTGTTGCATTGGGTGCAAGGACATGCCTACTTCCCATATATCCTTTTTTAAAAAACTGCATTTTAGCTGTATTTATGATTAGAATGCACTAAAAATTAATAAGTGATTCTAAAATATTTTTCTATTGTAAATTTGATTGCATTCGGTGCATACATTCATATAAAATTTCGAAAATATGATGGTGGAACCCAGTAAAATGTAAGTTAAATGATATTGCTTTTGTTTTCTTCTTATATAATTTTTAGCTTTTATCCGATTTCAGTCCAATATGGCTTAGAATTTTTTTTTAGAGTTATAAAACTATGGATTATGCAATTTACTGTGGTACAAAACATCTTCCGAAGTGACAATAATTGGTGATAAACAATCAATTTTCATAAGATCTTAGCTTTGATCCACTATAACTCAGATATTTTCTATCCAATTAGCCACTATTCGACGCGTAATTTGGCATCCTTTAAAACAAGATACATATAATTAATTTTAATTCAACCAGCATTTGATGCTGGATGGGGGAGTGAAAGAGAAGTATAAATCGAAAAATACAAATTTACCGTAATGTGATATATGTGACGAGGTATACTTTAAAGAAGTTTATATTTGCCGCAAATAGACCAACATTCATCGCAGTACTGTGTAAATAATCTGTTTTCTGAGAGTGTAAAAATACAAAATTTTTATTTTCCGCAGAAAATCTTAAATTTTATTTTTAACGGTCGATAGACCTCCTAAAATTGTATCTAAACCAAAAATAAAAAACCACTAATTTTTTATTTATATATATTTTTAGTATTAGGGTGACCCAAAAAAAAAATATTGATTACTTTAAGTTTTTTTCATTCTTTCCTTGTTTTTTATAAAAATATACTTAGTACATAAAAGTTGAGTTAATTTTTTTGATAGTGAAGAAAAAATAAAAGATTTCTAACTTAATATTTTCTAATTTTGGCTGTACCATAAACTTACCTCTTTGTAATTTTTTTGGTAACCTCGAAAATATGACCTAAGAAATTAAGGCAATTTTTATATTTTCGGTAGAAAATTCTTGGATCTTTGCAGATTCTGTTAAAACACTCTACAAAGAACTAAAATCTAAAATAAAAATTTAGGTACCTACTCTGAAGAAATAGTTAATTATAAGGGTATTCATTTAATCGGGCTTTTGCTTTCATCGGTTAATCGCTAGATTAATAAACTGTGGTTTTGGTTTTATCTGTTAATAATCGGTTAATTTTGTAATTGATCGGTAAACCGATTAATAAAGTTTTTTTTTATAAATTAAGTAATTTCAATAAATGAAAATGTATAATTTGTTTATTATTTGAAGTTTATAGTAAAAAATAAAAACAATAACATGACAAACATGAACTAAAACGAACAAATAAAAAAAATAATGCATAAATTTGTAATACATATTTTTTAATTAATACATATATATGATGTATTAATTAAAAATTAGACTGTGTGATCATGTTATAAGTTATTTCAATAGCTTAAGGAGATCTTATATAATAATCTTTCAGACAAATAATTTGCTTTAAATGTAAAGAATTTAAGCGAATCTTTTCTTTTGTTTTGATAAAATTTGACTTGGAAATTTTTGTTAATTTATCGTAGATGTCAAAGGAATCGAAAGCAACCCATAATACAAAATATCTTTTTTCTCAGTCCACTTCCTGGATTTCTCTAAACATATAAAATCCATTCCATTATGCCATTAGAGTACTATTTTAATTTTTTTTAAATTTCAAGTACTTCGAATTGTTTCGGTTTATTCAGTTAAAATATTAATATAAGAAGCTATGAGAAGACACAAATAACTAAAGACATACAAACATAAAAAAGTACGTGAAACAAAAAGCTGTTGACATCAAACACTAATTAAACATGAAGATCACTGAACACCTTCTTTGTCTATAGGGAAAAATATTTTCTAAACACATACCATTTGTATATGAGACGAAACAATTAATTAAAACACAGCAAATATTTTATAATACTACAAATAATTAAAAATGTTGTTACATCGGTTACTCGACTGATTTTAACCGGTTTAATCGTTAATCGAAAATAGCCAATTTTAAATTAAACGATCAGTTAATCGGGTAGTAATTAATCGGTTAACCGAATGAATACCCTATTAATTATACTCCACCAAACTTTAGCAATTTCCGGGATTTCCAATTAAAACAATCTCAAAGTTTATGATATTACAAAAATGCTTCTCGGTAATTTTGCTTACTAACAATAATTTTCTCTTTTTGTGCATTCAGTGTGGTTAACAAAGCTACAAAGTTTGAAAAGAATATATTAAGAAAATTATTTTTGGCAATATTTTTAGTAAAACAGGTAATAGTCGTTTTTTATTTAACAGTTTAGCTCAACAATTGTTTGACATTGGTGAACTCCACTGTAAATAAAAAGTGAAAATAATGAATTTTGCTTACAAATATATTTAAAGTACTTTCTTAGCTTTACATAATTATATATAGCATAAATATTCTAAGCACTTTATTAATGTTTTGTTTTGCCTATGGGACAGAGTACTGTGTGACGTGCCCTTTCCAGAGCATTTCCCATCACTTTTCGTTATATATCAGGTACCCTCGCTTCTTAACGGATATTCGCCTTGAGCTATTTTGGGTTATTGTCATACACCTTAATATTTAGGTAACCCCAAAGAAAAAATATTGGAAGCAGTTAAGTCGGGCGATCGCGTAGGCCAGCTAAAATCAGAAAAACGCTATAGGCGAGCCATAATCGAGCAGTGGCTCCATCTTGCTTTAACCATAGTTCTGGACTATTCTCTACCTCGGCCCAAAAAAAGTTTTCAATAATTGCTCGGTATTGAATGCCATTCACATTAACCGCAACTTGTTCGCCGTTTCCGAAAAAAAATATGGTAAAATAAAAAATATGTGGACCTAAGTGGGTGCATTTGAAGTTAAGCAATTATTCTTGGATTTTCGATGCCCCATATTCTGCAATTTTATCTTTTTAAGTATCCATAGATGTGAAAGTGGGTCTTATCACTCGTTATTATATTTTGTCTGAAGTATCGAATGATGAATTTCAAAAAAAAAAAGTTAACAAATTTTGTTTATTTGTTCTCTGCTAAGTCTTTCGATCTTAAATATCCCAAGTGTTTCAAAGTTAGTTAAAAAAAATTGTCAACAAAAATTTGTTTCTAAATAATTAACATAGTTTTCTAATAAAAAATGTATTCACTTATTAAATCACAACGTTACTTATACGCCACCTTGTATAAAACCAAGTTTCAAAATACGCATTAATATGCCAAAATAATTATTTTTTTATTCCTGCAGAAAAAGACGAAATCTTTTAAAATTTTTCCAGTTTAAAATATTTAAAGTGGAATAAGGAAGAAATGCTTAAAAAAAACTAATTAAAACAACCAAATTTATTTATATTTTATCGAAAACATTCAGAATATAAAATTTTAAATTTTTTGCTTACGTTACCTAATAAAACAAGTAAATGGTTTAATTTTGTTTCTGTTAAATAAATTGTTCACCATTTTCAATCTTAAAGGGTATTTCAAAATCTGACGTAACTCTGCATCTAAATCATTATCAGTTGTTCGGTGTTAAAAAGTTTGTCTTCATTTTGCACTGAATATTGGCTGATGTCAGTGTCATGTACGCGTACAAATCTATTTAAAATCTATTTAACTGTAGACAAGGATAAGCTTTACTCACAGTTTTCAATACCAGTGCCACGGACGAACTTTGTCTACTTTAACATTTTCCACTACATTTTTTTCTACATATTTTTTATTTTTTTTTGGGATTATCTTGAAACTTGTTGGGGCGGGAAATCATTTAGTATTCTGTTTGCATTTTTCCGCTATTTGTGAGTCTGTTTGTATGTGTGAGTCTTCAACAAAAGTTGTAAACTTGGTTGTAGTTGTAGTAGTAGACTTTTTGTTAGTACAGTGGTACTATTTAACAGTATGTAGTCTTGTTCATATACAAACAGTTTGCAAGATTGTCTAAATGTTGTCAGAAAGTTACCAGCAGTTTAAAGCAGCCAAAGCTTTTCCTAGATTTTTATTTAAAGTTATAAAAGCATATGATTTAATTTTTTTTAACTCCCCAGCAAAAACTTTACTTACCTGGTAAGTTTGCAAGTTATGTTGCAGAAATGTAAACACTCCTTATTTTTCGGCTGAATAACTACTTATTTTGGTTCGAGTTGTCCACAGAATTCAGTAGTTACAATACACTTACTAGAAGTTACAAAATATCTAGTTATTATTTAAGTACCAGTAAGCTGAATTGTAAGTACTTACAATATACTTACTAGAAGCCAACAAATAACTAGTTTTTAATTAATTGGCGCTAGTTAATAGACCTAATAAATAGTTATGGAGCAAGTTACCAGTAAGTAAATATTCAGTACTGAAAACAAGACAACTAATAAGTAGTTATTTAGCTGATTATTAGTAAGCACATAATCATAACTGTAAAAAGTACTTATTGAGGTTTTCAGAATAATGACAATTGTAATGAAAACTACTTAAAAGGTAATGTATGAAATAACAACGACCTATTACCGAAATTCAAAAAGTTTTTCCTGGGTAATTTTAAGTTTTTCCAATAGTAAAAGTACTTCACATGATTTTAAGATTTCTAAAGTAACCGATTTAAAATAATTAGTGGCTTAATTTACTTATTCCCAGGTAATCGATGCTTAATCTAATTTAAAACTTAACAGAATCAAATATTATTATAAGTACTTGATTTGAAGTAAAACTTAATTGTGTACTTTAATCAATCTTAAGCTGCTTTTACACTATATGAATGTTTGTCAAAACGAAAATTCATATGTAATTGCACACGTGTATCAAAATTGACAAATAAATTGTTGCTTTCACACGTTCGTTTTTGGTTTCATAAACATAACCTTAAATCGTATACAACAGCAAATTATATGCGGTTTTGTATTTACTTTTAAATGTATTGCATTTAATCAAAAATTTCGTTTTTTTTTTAAAGAATGTGTGTAAATACAAAGATTTTAGTGTGTGTTTGTGGCCACAAACAATTAACTTTCAAAACAGCTGATGTCAGATGTTTCATAAGACAAAAGAGAACACGTTCTAATGGAAAAACTTGACACTGCCCATTTGAGCTGGCATTTACAGAAGCAAATTTGTTTTATTCTTACACGACATGTGTGCATGGAAAAAAGGCAACCTGATTCTTATAACTAGCCAACTAGCCATCCGGTAATAGTTTAAGTAAAACGCGGCCAGATAGGACCAGAGATGGGATACATACAGTGTTGCCAAAACTTAATGACGGGAAAATGCTATAAAATATGCTTAAAAAAGTGCTACAAATATATTATATTAAAATAAAAAGAAAAACAATTTAATTTGAGATGAATTTGAAATCAATTAGCATGTTATAAAATTACATGAATTACGGTCAATTTTACCAATTTCAGTTAAAACTAACTATTACTGTAACTTCCAGTTAACGATATGTTTTCGACAGTTATAACTGATAGCAAATTATAACTGGACTTGGTGAAATTGGCCGTTAGTATTATATAGTGCAGTTATATTGGGAAATAACATATAAAAGAAGTAAGAGTACTATATTCGACTATGCCGAATCTTTAATACCCTTCCCCGAGAAATCGCATAATTCAGGAGTGGGCTTTGTATGCGATCTATTAATTATAAGCCAATCTTCATAAAACCTGACCTCAGAGTAGTACAATTCGTTGCCTAAGTTAAATAAAAAATTCTTTGTTCATAAATATTATTTTAAGAGCAGATTTTATGTTGAACCGATCGTTAATTATAGATCGCTCATAAAAACTATTAAAAAAAAAAATTTAAATAAAACTGAATCTCAATACAGTGACAAATTTTGTTTTAGAATTTAATGTTATTTTAAATGAGTTTAGGAACATCTTCATACACATCTTCATAAACTTTAAGTGCGATTTCCAGTCATATAAAACGAGTTTGTCCAAGGATAATATTTGTTACAAAAAAATAATTTTAATAAGAAGTCTGATTCCACATTTGGGTTCAATACTCTTTTTCTACTAAGACGATTTCAGAGAGATTTCAATCCCAAACCGCTTAAGGGAACAAGAAAGAGTTTAACATGAGTCTTTCGAAAGCACCGACTACACACAGATATGTAAAAAGTGACGTGGGAAAAAGGCCCAAATCAGATGCGAGGGCAGCTTTCGAAGAAAGAGGCAAAAAGCGGTTTTTGGTAGTGAAGTGGCAATATGTCAAAACAGGCCGCTATAATCAGCACAAATTGCGTTATCAAAACAAAAATAACAAAACACAAACAACGTTTAACAAAAGTTAAACGTTCAACAAACGTTTTATTTTGTGCAAAAAAAAAAATGTATTAAGTAATATTGTTTTGTTTTATAATGTTATTTACTTACTTAAATATTACACAGTACAACACATGATTTGCCAACTCAATTCTGTGAACTGTATGTGAAATTAGACCCAAAAAGAAGAATTTCTGCATCATTCGTTTTGTCTTCTTACCTGCGATTTGAAGTTAGTATCGATTTGAAGTTAGTACTATCGTATAGGGGAATTTATCACGTTTTAGGCCCTGTTGTTTGACATAGCTCGACAACCCCTAGCCCAATTTAGTAGAAATAAATTTTAAAAAATTAAGAATTACAATTCCCTTAATCTGTTTAAAAATACATAAAAAATCCAAAATGGAAAAAAGTTTCAAGTCTAGTTATTTTTTCGCAAAGTCACATAACCTATGAGCAAAATGAGACAAAGATCATAAAAATCGATGCACGCGTTTCGCTTTTATTCGCAATTGAGTAAAGGTATGAATTTCAAAAATCAGTTATAGCCACCACCCTTAAAATAAAAATATAAATTAAAAAATTATCATGCAAAAAAAAACTTTATTTATAAAAACTTAATGAAAATAAAATAATATGCAATTAATACGCAATTATAATATGCATAAAAACAAAATTTAGAACATTTTTTCAATTATTGGCAATATCCATCCTTGTAGAAGTTGACGCTTGTGGTTCTGATGATCTTGTTTTCTTCGTAGGTTGTTCATATTCATGGTCTGAGTCAGCTTGGCGTTGTCGGTATGATGTTGCGCTGACATTTTGCTGTGTGAGTTTTCTTCTCTTCAAAAATGATGTCAGCCATTCGGAGTCGTGTTGTGATAGTCCCAGCTTGGCCACAATGTAATCCATTTCGATTTGTGGTAGCGGTTGTGGTGCACTATTTTCAATATCGGGTATCCAATCAGCATCATCCAAATCGGTCGGATTGGTGAAAACGGTTTCGGCTAGCAGGGACACAGTATCCGCACTCGGAGGTTTAGGTGCATCGGTATCAGCAGGGCGTTGCACTGGAAGTGTGGCAGTAAATGCAGCAGTGTATACTTTTGTTTTCAATTGTTGTCTGTTTAATCCAGGACGAAAATTTATGCATGCATAGCACCTGGATTCATCATGTCCAGTTGTGTCTTCCACCCAAATGACTGGCTTCATAAAAGATAACTTTCTACTTTTTCCGTGAATCCATTTTAGAAGGGTAGTATAACAACTGTTGCACACTGTGTTCGGCGTAAAATTTGCACCACTTAAATCTGCTTCATCGAAATAATTACAATACGCGGTTTTGAATTGCTCAGTAAACAAATTTTTTCGATCTTTTTTCTGTATTTTTCGGACGATATGACCACAAACGTAACAATATTCATCCAAATATGGGCACTTGTTGTTTTCCATATTGATATATTTTATGTTTTGTTGTTATTCACTTTTAAAAAACTGGAGAAAAATCACTTTTACTGTTCGCGTTCGTCGGCACTGGCTGAATGCCAAAAATCGATCAATGCACACCTATAAATACTACGTATTTTTGAATATTTTACTGCCAGGTACTTATAAATGGGCGCATATTTTAAGGGCGGCTGGCTATATACCTGATTCAGCACTTGTACGTTTCAAACTGTGCAAAACTTTCCAAATAATGACCACCCTTAAATGTGGGTACAATTTCTGTAAAAATATCATATATGTAGCCACCGGAAAAACCCAAATAATAAAAAGGTCCACTTTCCGTTTAATTGTCCACGTACATTTATTACTGCAATCATAAAAATCAAATAACCTTTTGTTTATTCCTTTTTTTTTAATTCTCATTCATACATTCATAATTCATACATTCATTTTTAACTTCGAAAGTGTTAATTGTATAGGAAAACAATATATGAACAGATTAAGGGAATTGTAATTCTTAATTTTTTAAAATTTATTTCAACTAAATTGGGCTAGTGGTTGTCGAGCTATGTCAAACAACAGGGCCTAAAACGTGATAAATTCCCCTGTACGATAGTACTAACTTCAAATCGATACTAACTTCAAATCGCAGGTAAGAAGACAAAACGAATGATGCAGAAATTCTTCTTTTTGGGTCTAATTTCACATACAGTTCACAGAATTGAGTTGGCAATCAATTAACTGAAAAATGTTGTACTGTGTTATTTACTGGAGTTGCGGTAAATTTAAAAGTTAATTTTAACAACAGTTTTGCAAATAAATCTCAACTAAATAAATTTGCGTTCATTGTATTGCGGCATAAAAGATGGTTCAAAGAGAAATGCAAAGATAAATCTTCTGTCTCGTGACATTTCTGTATGTAATCTGTGTTCGAAAGTAAGCGTGTTTCAAGCAGACGGACTGGCAGGCCGACAAGACTTAATCGCTAAGAATTACACAAGGATCAAGGATCTTAGATGGATAGTAAAAAAGTTTTATACGGAATGACAAATTAAGTATACCCTCATTCACCGCTAGTGGTAGAGGGTATAAAAATCACATCACTTTTTAATAATAAAAACAAATCAAAATAGATGCAAAAATTGATCTTTAGTTACTAAAAAATAAAGCAGCTTTAAAAAATTTATTTTGAATCACATTTAAAAGTTAAAAAAAATAAATTCCATTACGTTCACAATTTATTTTTAAAATATTAACCCCCATATTCATTAAAAATATTTTAGGTTTATAGCGGGTTTATCAAACGAATTTTCTTTGAAAATTTGTTTAATAAACCTTTTATTAATCAAAAATATTTTTTATGAATATGGGGGTAAAAATAATAATATCATTTTATATCTGAAAAATGGATAATTAAATCGAAAATATTAACGAAATATGTAGATGATTTATTTGTTATAGTTAATGAGAATGAGATAGATATCCTGTTATCAACGTTTAATTCATTTGATCAGAATATTAAGTTCAATATGGAAAGAGAATTGAATTATTCAATTACATATTTAGATACATTGGTGATAAGGAAAGTAAATGGATTATTGATAGATTGTTATCAAAAACCAACCTCATCAGGTAGAATTTTTAATTATTATTCGAAACACCTGAAGAGAATTATTATTAACACAGCTAGCAATCTAATAGAAAGGATATTAACAATTAGTGATAATAGATTCCGTATGAAAATTAAGATAATTATTGGAAATATTTTGAGGAATAATAGTTTTCCTAACAAACTTATTTGCAAACTAGTAAGACAATACAATATAAGAAGATCTCGTCATATTGATGAAATTTTAGAACCAAAAAAAACATTTACTTATGTGGCTGGGTTTTCGGAAAGATTATAAAACCCAAATATATATGACAAAGGGAAATACACAATGGCACATAAGGTGAATAATAATGTTGGGAGATAATTCACAAAAACTAAGGATAGATTACAAAAGTCGGATATGTCTCATTTAGTTTATAAAATTAATTGTGGTGGCAATGATAATGAACAATGTAGGAAACTATATGTAGGAAAAACTGGGACAAAACTGAAAACTAGATTAGCAGGACATAAACATGACCAAAAATATAGAAATTATAATTCAGCCCATGGAAAGGCAGTATCAATACATTGTGGGGATTTTAATCATTATCCTGATTTTGAGAACACATCTATTTTGAACATAGAAAATTTTAAGAAACGTAGATATATGCTAGAAATGTTACAGATTAAAAATTTTCCATTTTAAGAAAGATACTGAGGGACCTGAGCTAAGATTTATAGACATTTATTGAATAAAAGTAAATAGGTTGATGGAATGGAAAATTATAAATAGGTATTTGTATTTGATTATTTACAAAATTTAGTTCAGAAGGCATAGCACAGATTTAAAATATATATGAAATAAACATAAATAGATTGACGGAAAGGGGAAAATTTGTTTGGTTTCCTCTTTTTATTTTAAGTTTGTTAATTGAAATTTTAAATTTATTTTTCATTTTTTATCATCCGGCTTCAATTGCCGAATGAGTAAAAACAGCAAACCCCACTGAAGAGATTGTGTGGTTACAATCGAAACTGGTTTGGGCAACCTGCCCGTGAAAGCCTGGGTTCAAATCTCAGCGCAGTCAAGAATGAAAAATTATCAATAAAATTTTAATTAATTTCATGTTGTAAAATTCCTGTCTTCATAAAAATAATTTAATGAAAATTAAATTCAATGAACTTAAGCCTTATTAAAAATATCTAAATTAGGATTAAAAACCATTAGCAGTTCAATAAAATAACCACAATACTTATTATTTTCCATTTATTGTCAAAAACAATTTTGTAATTTTATATTATTTAAAAAGATTTCCAACGGAAATCGAAATATTGCAAAATAAATAATTTTTTAATTAATTTTTTATAAAAAAGTGAACTAAAGCTTGGTTAAAATATATGAAAATATAATACTGAAAAAAAAAACGGTATTAATATTTATGTACATGTAAAAAGCTGTAAATTAATGCTAAAACTAAAAATTTATCATTCAAACTAAAAAATGCTAAATAATTTGGGGAAAATGCTGAAAAAAGTGCTATTTGCTAGAAGCGTTTATTTTTAATGCAAAATTTGTTTAATAAATTCTAGATCTAGCATTAAAAATTCTAAATTGGCAACAATGGATACATACGACATAAAAAAAACATTTTGGACAATTTCTGTTTTTCTGAAATACCTTTTATACCCCACTGTGCAATAATATTTTCCGCTGTCTTCGAAATTTTTTCTATTATTAAGTTTTGCTTTATAATTTTTTGTGTTTTTTTTTGTTCTCTATTTGTTTTATATCGTTGAAAAAATATACTGTTCTATTCACTCGCTTGTTAGTATATTACGAATAATAGTGATGATGTGGTATTTTTTTCTACTTATTTTATATCTCAGCAAACTGTATGCCAACGATAATATATACTTATATGAATGTATGTATTCTTATGCATGTATTCTATGCATATACGCATATACATATATTTTTAATATTGAGTGATTTTTAGTTTAGTACCGCTAAAATAATCTCCTATACGCTTCAATATTTTTAAGGCAACAACCAACAGACAACTTTATAAAAAATATATTCACCCATATTAAAGAAAAAGGGCAAGCTATCATTGTCATCACATCAAGTTGGATTAATTTGGAAGAAATTTTTTGGGTTTGTGTGGAGGTGGAAAATTATGAGTTGCACAAAAGAGCAAGAAAAAAACTGTATTACAACTTGAGTAAATTAATATATATTTTATATGATCGAACGTTAACGTGTGTATGTGCACATAAGATACATGTAAAAGGAAAAGTTGGTATTCCTAACGGTCTGTAGAAGATAAATAAATATTACGGGGGATATAAAATAGATGCCGTGTTTTTTTACATTAATAAATAATATAAAATTATGGAGGGTAAAAGTCTGTCATTTATTTTAACTTATTACCAAAATAATATTGGGAAAATTAAACATCATTTGCAGAACGTTTTGCTTAAAAAAAGGGCAGCTGAATCACATTGATTGCATATCGAAGCTGAATATGTTCCATCAATTTCATCATGCAAGAGTAGGGAATAAAGACCACCCAGATTACCTAAAAAATTTGGGGAATGAATTAGCAGACATAAAACCGTAATATTTTACCATGACAACCGCGGTTGCCAGATGTGATGATTTTTCGCCATTTTGACGATTTTTCCAACCAAAAATGGCCTACAGAAAATTTACACCCGTATTCAAAACAAAAATTTAGTTCCTGCATATCTCCTGATTAAGGATTTCTTATTCAAAACACTTATTAATAAACTATGATTATCGAATGATCAAAGACTTTTTAACTCCCAATTAACTGCTGTCAATTTGCGTTGAATTTAACTAGAACAGAGATGTACAAATTTTTGTTAACCGGGCGATTTAAAAGAGTTTTGAATAAACTCATGACTAAATGGTGATTAAGCTTAATCAACATTTTAGTTGCTCACTCGATGAGCGGATTATAGTCGGAGTACACAAATTTTCGTTTTGAATACGTGTGTTAAAGATTTATTCCCTCAATTTGACGATTTTACAAATGCCATATTTTGTACTAATTTACAAAAGTTTTTAGAATTATTTCATAAAGATTATATCCTTGAATCAAAGATTGGCAAGGTTGCTCACCACTACGCCAAAATATACGGTGACTGTTGTTTCTAGGCAACGACAGATGGTAGCCTCATTATCCTACCCAATAAAAACTGGAGCTTCCAACGTAGCAGGTTTGTAAGGGCGAAGCGTAAGAGTTTCGTTTACCATATCGCTTACGGAAAACATGAACTTTATATGGCGAGTTCCCACTTTGAAGCAATACATTTTTGAGCGCTTTACTCAGCGCATATGAAAATTGGTAAATATATTGATCAGCTTTGCAACTGAATTTTTTGTTATCGTTATTCTTTTATATGCTCTCTTTACAAACCTGCTTCGCAGTAAGGCAATGTCGTGCCCCTTCAAATTTTATATATATATTTTTTTTAATTTATTAAGAATTCATTCACTTACCTTACTGCATCTCTGTATGTCCTACTGCGTAGCGCATAAATCTGTGCTTACTTTTTAAAATGTTCCATTCGATACTCAAGAACAAGGACAAAGACAGCACTTGGGAAGACACGAAATCAACTGCAACAAATCGTACAAGCTTAGTGGAAGCCATGTGCTCACAAAGGGGCTAATGTGGGAAAAAAATTATCTTTGGATACTTTCGTTTATACGATTGGTAATAACTTCCATACTTAAGCGTTCAGAATACATAATACGCTTTAGTTTAGCGCAACAAATATATGTCTTTGGCGTTCATATTGATCGTTGGACCCGTTTTAAATATGATAGTTTACGCTTTGTATTCTGATAAGAGATCTATTTTCAGTAACTTTTTAAAGCGCTCAAACAGGATTTCTGATGTGTATTATCGGTGCTTTATATCTCTCGTCTTCAGTTCACATAATACTCAATTTGTTTTAATTTTATATGAATTAGAATTCCTGTGAACCATAAAATGTTACTCCAATGATTAAGGGATCTTAATCAAGCCATGTCTATACTCTGCTAGCCTTCCCGGCTGTATGACATCCTTAAGAATCAACAAATAGCAAAGTCATCTATTGAAAAGCTTCAAGAATTAACTTAAGATAAGAACACACTATCGAGGTGCATATCATAATTTACGAAGATTTTTATTGCTTCATCGTCAGACATTTCTACAAATTGCACAATTCATTTTTGAGAGGTCACATTATTGTCGCACGTTGTGACGATTTTTTTCGGCGCATATCGGCTAAAACAAAAATAGACAATAATGAGTACAATATATTCACACTATCGTGCCTTATTTGTGCTCATTTGTTATAAGGAGACAAATAAAGACTTTAATTCAGAAATGGATTTTAAATTCGGTCGAAATTCATCACACCCGCTACAAAAAGAAATGATAAATTTTAGCAAAATTCCCAATAAATAGTAAATTTTAAAACAATTCACTACAAATAGTAAAGTTAAAACAATTTCCTATAAATAGTAAATTTTAGCAGCATTTCCTATAAATGGTAAGTAAGTTTTAATAAATAGTGAATTTTGTTAAAATTTCCTATAAAAAGTTTTCACGTTGATGTTTTCATCTGTTTGCTTAAACAGATGTTCGCTTATATCGGCGCACAAGTGGCCGATAATAATCAGCGTATTTGTAGCATTTTGATTGGCTAAAATTGTGCCAAGAAATGTTCACATTATCGGTACCAAGGAGTTGGTTTAAATGGTCAAAGTAAGCACGATTTCGGCGCAGAAATACAACGAAAAATTGGTGAATTGCGCCGATAGTGTGATCTAAGCTCTTACCTACCAATATTTCAGATATTTTTCTATTTTGGATTCATAGCAATTAGTAAAAAAAACGGGCTTACATTTCTTTCACCCGGCTTGGTCGCTGATATGTCAAAATTTCCGGCACTTGTTGAATTTTAGTTTCAAAATCGCACTTCTCTTCTCTATGCTGTTCTCAGTAACTGGAAATATTGAATTTTTCTAAATATTTAAAATTTCAGATCAGTAGGACGACCATTGTTTTTCGCGTTATACGTAATGAAAATTAAAAAAAGGTTAACATGACCCACAATATGCAGTTTTGTGCCGATGATTATAGTTCAAATTTATTTTTTCAATTGTTTTATAAATATTAACAAGAAAGATTTATGAAAATTTCGTTAAAATTGAAACACTGAAGAAGCTGGAAGAAGCTACTATTCTACGTTTTTATTGTAAAAGTTTTTTTATTTGTATAAAAAAAAAAATTTATTTCGTAATAAAGTTATGCTTTATTTTCTTAATAACAATTGGCGCTGCAGTCCCACAAGGCACCATCTTGGGTCCTTTAATATACCTTATATATACTTCGGACATGCCAACAAACAACAACACCCAAACTCGTTACTTGTAGGATCATATATTTCAACTAGATATATGGGTAAAACAATGGAGGATAATGGTCAATGAGCAAAAATTCGTACATATAACATTTACCTTCCACCGGGAATCATGCCCCTTTTAAAATCAATAATCAAATTATACCTCAACATTTGCATATAAAATATCTCGGTGTACATCTAGATTGGCGATTAACGTTGAAATGTTATCATATAGAGGCAAAATTTAGCCAAATGAAACTAAGAGCCATTGAAATTCTTTGGCTTATTGGAAGAAATGCTGTCCTATGTCTCGATTGCAAACTTCTACTTTGCAACTCTTTCTTGAAGCCAATCTGGTGCTTCGGTATTCAACTATGGGGCACTGCCTCAGCCTATAATATCGGAAAAATTCTAAGGCGCCAGAATAAACTTCTTCGAATAATCACATGCACAAGGATCTCAATGTGCCATTTGTAAAAACTATTATAACGAAATATGCAGTAAAATATTTAAATAGGCTTGAACTACACCCAAATTCACTAGCTCGAAATATTTTAAATTATGCCGGTTACACTCGCTTAAGGAGAAGAAACTCTGTAGCACTCACCCAATCAGATGAGCGATAGACACCTTCATATGTGAACAGAAACCGTGATTACGAAATTTTTTTGTCTGCCACTTGTAGGATATAAAAAAACGTATAAGGATAAGATTTGATTAAGTATTATTAGTTCATATTTAATATAAGAAGCTTCAATAATTAAATACCGAAAAAATAGATTCAATCTGAATCATATATATTAAAACCAGTTTTGTCTAAAGATTGATGTTTGGCTATTAACTGCCAGCTGCATTCGATGGCGGTGAGTTTTAACGGCAAACCCCTCTGAGGAGATTGTGTGGTTACAATCAAAACATGTCACGGCAACCTGTCCGTGAAAACCTGTGTTCAATTCCCAGGTCAGTCAAGAAAAAAAAATTATCAACAAATTTTAAATTATTTCATGTTGTAAAATTTCTTTCTTCTTAAAAATAATTTTATGACAATTAAATTTAATGAACCTTAGCCTGAATGAAAAATCAAAAATTTGGATTAAAAACCATAAACAGTTCAATTAAATAACCACAATACTAATTAATTATTAAATATTTTTTTCATTTATATAATGAGCTACATCGAGTTTAATAAGTGAATAATTATGACCCAACCCTCACGTCCCTCACGTAACTAAATTCAACCCCCATCACGCTGGGTTAATAAACGTTTGTCGTTCTTACTTAGGTTGGCCTGTAAAAGAAGTTAAGACTTAAATACATAGTTAATTTAGAGTTATTTTACAATCACGATTTTTTGACCATATAAGTAAGTCAAATTGACGATTTTTTCCGCAAAATTCGGCCATTACCAAAAAATTTTTATTTGGAAAATATTATGACAGCTTCGGCTACATGTTGTAGAGCTAGTTAAAACCCGCCTTATAGTCCGGAAATTGTCTCTTATTTGGCATTCTTCATACATTTTGTATAAGCATCAGGGTTAGCAAAACTTGGTGACCAAAAATGGCTAAATTTACGGAAAAACATGGCTAAAAAGTGGCTTTATTTTTATTTAATAAAAAAACACATTTAAATTCAATAACAAAACAAAAATAATTCATATAATTTTTTTTACAATGTAATGGTTAATTGAGATCAATTTGTAACTTAAAAATAAACGTAAATGTAAAATTTTTTTTTAACCATTTAAAAAGTAAGTCGTCGATAAATTCGATGTTGTTATTGTTCATCTCATAGGAATCACTTGTACCCATTAGTTTTAAATATTTTGAAGGTAAATCATAATCATGACAACATTTGAGTCCAAATCTGCAAAAATAAAAAAAAGGTTAAAAAATATATTATTGGTGTGGTAAAAATATTTAGCTAATAGATAAAATTGAATTAACGGTTGCTAAGATCACTTTTAACGATGTTTACTTAACTACATACCCTCTCTACTTTAGCACTATACCATGGAAGTGAGAGCAACTTTAAAGGAAATTCCGAAATTTCCAAAAATTTATTGTTGCCACCTGCACACAATACACTATTGCATTTTTTTGACGCTAAGAGATGTTGCTTTGTTGCTTTTTTTTTTTTTTTTTTGGTGAAAACAGATCGTTTATAGCGATTTTCGACATTTGTAAAAGTCGTGATTTAAATTAAGTGCGTTTTATTTATTAAAAATTTTTTTTTTACAAGTAGATATGGGAATTATTTTTTTTCATAAGCAACTTTATTATATTCAACATTTTTCATTTTTCGAATTTATTCTATGAGTTAAATTTCAGTTATGCATTTTATAAAGCTTTTTGTAATATGTAGTTCTATTCCTTAACTGAAATTTAACTCATAGAATACATTCGAAAAATAAAAAATGCTGAATATTTTAATTTACTTTTAAAAATGATTATTTTCAAAGAAAAAACGAAAAAAAAAAAATTTATGGCTAAACAAGTTAGAAAATGGCAAAAAAAAAAAAAAATTTGCTAATGGCTAAACTGATTTTTTAATGGCTAAATCTAGCCTCTAAAAGGCTAAATTGGCAACACTGATAAGCATAAAGAAGTTTTGGCAAATCGAAAACGCTTCACGCTCTTATTTAGGTTGTTCTGTAAATGTGTTATGTAATAATGGTTTTTTTCATTAATGGACATTTTAACTTCTCGGGAAAGCGGGAAAACATTTTAGAATTTCCCAGGAAAATATTACAGATGTTGAAAATTTTTTGTAATTTAAAAACTTTTGAATCCAAATTTCAATATTTTAGTCAGGCTAAAGCTCATCAAATTTAATTTTCATTATATTACTTATAAATTAAAATTTATCTTTAAGTTTAAACTGTTGTGTTGATTTAGATCGCACGCACATCGTTACCTAAAACGCAAACGGCCATATCTAAAGAACCAAAAATTAAAAATCTACTATTTTATTGATTCTGATGTATTGCATTGATATATCCACAATTTGAGAGTCTTTCGATCAAAATTAGCGATTTTATTAACAAAAAACAAACGTTCCTTTCTACAAAAGCGATTATATTTTAAACGCTCAAATATCTAACTAACCGTTTGCATTATATGCAACATTGTCAGTTTTCAAAACAACTGCTTGGTTTTTTTATTAAAGAAAAATAATTTATAAATAGCTTAATGTGTTGTTTCCATGTGACAGGCAATTGATTGTGTAGTAAAATTTATATGAAAAGTACTAAAAAAACTGAATGGTTTTCATACAAATTTTATTACACAATCAATTGCCTGTCACCTGGAAACAGCACATAAGACAAATTCTAAATTTGTCATTTTAAATAGTTTTTTGATTCTGCTATAAAATTTTCGAAATGTGAGATAGGGCCGTTTGCATTTTAGGTGACGATATCTATGTAGGAATTAATTTTAACATTTTAAGAAAGGGTAACCTTTCCCGCATTCCTTTCCTTACTTTTCGCCTACAAATTTCAAAGCCTTTTCTTCTAAGCAAAAAAAAATCATATAGAAACTTTGGTCTAAGACAGAGTTTAATATTAAATCTCATTTCTTTTTCCTTCGCTGATTAACTTTTGTCAGTACACGTAAAACCTTAATACTTTTAACAATTGTCATAAAAACTGTCATGTAATTGAACAAAAATTACACTAACCAATTATATTTTACGATTCCAGATTAAAACTTTATTAAAGATATTCATCCAACAAATTGTATGAGAATAAAAAAAAAAAAAAAAAAAAATTAAATAAATGAATCCTCCGTAAGTATCGCATTACTACAAATTTAGTTTAAAATTCTCCTTCATCTCTTTAATTAAATCATTTGATTGTATTAAAAAGATACGAACAAATAATGCTTCCCATCAAAATTTATCGTGGATTTTATTAGACAAATTAATTTGTGTGTGCTTGCGAGTGTAAAAGGAAGAGCGTGTATTTAAATTTATTTGATTACACATCTTATAACATCTTTGCTACCACAATTCAGTGTGCATGTGTGTGGTGTAACAACTTTTTTGCTCCACTTAATCAACATTCATACGTCTTTTGGTAATTGCGTTATTAACTTTTAGGTAGTCATGGGGAACGGGCTTGTGCTCTTTTAAAAATATGAGTTTGACGATGTGTTTGGTTTCATTTATAACCCAATTTATGCTTTCGGTTTTCAATGAAGTTATTTTAGAGATGAACTAGAAGGGTAGAAAGGTACCGTTTTTGAAGAGAAAATTTCTTCATAAAAAAGATAGTAATTAGAATCGATCCACCAACGGCGAGAGATTTTTGGAATACAACTATCACTTTCGAACATTGTTTTCACAGAGATATTTCTCTTATATATGAAATAAGACGTTGTCGTAAAAATAAGAGTTAATGGTACAGAATTGAAAAAAGACATTGAAATCCTTCGCACTACCGAGGCCCACCGGGATGGGTTCTTTTGATTTTGAATCATTTATAACTGTCTGAATTTTTTCAGAGGCAAGAAACTCTTTTGACTTAGTGACTGATTGATTTTGTTTTATCGGAAAATGTTGTTTTCTCGATTAACAAAATTTTTCTTCTTAAATATGTTTAAGCTTTTTTATTATTTTTAAGTCGAATCCTGAAAACCCATCATGGTGGGTTGTTCTATAAAGACTTTATTGTAGTGTAAACATTTTTCTAATTTCTATTATTCTCATTATCGTTAATTTTTGATTCTTATTTAATTATATATTTAGCACATTTTGAACAAATCATGTAATTTTCCTTTTAAAAACAAACAAATAAATAGAGCCACCTGGATGGGTTTCGGGTTTTTACGTATACAATTTTCTTGAAAAGCGCAAGGGTTAATTTGGCTAGAAATGGCAGTATTTTCTTTGCACACTTTGCCCAAATTATCCATTATGATACTATGCAGTCCTACTTAACAGAACCCTCACTCACCGTAGAACCAACACGAATTTCTAACAAAGTTTAAAATGCGCTGCAGTTCAGCGCCAGAGATTTCATACAATTCGTCAAAAGTGGCGGGTCCCATTTCGACAAGTCGCCTTCCGGCTAGTGCAAGACAATAACAGAGAATGTGCTCTACGTGCTTGTGCTTTAAATTTTTATTTGAAAATGTTTTTTGTATAATTCCAGCAGTTCTTGTGTTAAAGAAGTTTTGTTAATTTTAACTGCTGGGGCCGAATGAAAGCATTCGATATCGATCAAAATTTCCATTTAATCGTATTCAAATTTCAATCGAAATCGATTGCCATTAAAAACAGGAAGGCGGTATAAAGCGTTTGAACTGATGTTTCTATCGCATTGAAAGATTACTGTTGGACTTTAAATATACCAATCGACTAAGAATCACTTCCTTAAGCAATTTAATGATCTCCGTCCGTGCAGCTGTCTGGATGGTTGTCTGTGTGCCCAAACAAAGTGCAATTTCTGTTGTGTTCTGTTGATTATGGTAAGAAATGACTTTTTCTAGCCCCATGCAAATATCCTATCGGAATAACATATTATCAACCATTAGGCCTTTAGTTACAAAGTGCTTTAATCAAATTCAGCCCACAAGTATTTTATTGAAATCGTAATTAAATAACCAACTTTTATAGGAATCAGGGGTTCTCATATCCAATAGAAAACTTTTTTATATTCCAAAGCACATTTTAAAAAATAAGTGCACATTTTTCCGTTACGCAAAGATAAAGTAAGGTAAAAATAACGAATTCCTAACAAGTTTTATATAAAAAAATACATTTAAAGGACCGCGCCATTTTCTCAGTGTGTAAAGCTGGTTGTTACACTCAACGGTTGTTTTATGCGTTGAATAAGTCGCTTCTTGTATCAAAAATGTATTGCTTTAAAATGAAAACTCACCATCTAAACTTCATACTTTTCATAAGCCAGAGGATAATCGAAACTTTAACATTCCTGCCTTAAAAACCTTTTACGTTTAACGCTTAATTTTTTGCGCATAAAGCAATTCTGTTTTGTTGAAGTCCACAGATAACGGAAAAACCAATACTTTTTTCCGGTCACTTCGCTTAGTATTAATTAATATTTATACAAAAAATTAACGAAAAATATAATTTGATTTTTATTTTAAATCAGGCTTAAGCTCATCAAATTATACAGCCAGTCCCCCGATGTCGATCGACAACTTAAGCGAGCGAAAACATGTCACTCATTATCGTTCTCATAAGCGGCCCACTATCTATCAACTTATCGGTCGACAGGTTTTACGTGTCTATCCAAGGCGAATTCATTCCAGGTAATCTCGGTGGTACAACAAGTACAACTCGTACAAAAACCACAAGCAATTTGTTTTTGTAAAATCATTGTACAATGTCAAAAACTGAAGCAAATAAAAACAGAAGAAAAGATACAAAAACAAAATTTTGACATCCAACAATTATAAAGCTAAAGAAAAAAAGTTACCAGCAGGGCTTTTAGGATCACCTGTAATGAATTCGCCTTGTGTCTACCGTAATTAATTTATTTATTGTCAAATGACTGTATTGCCGCATCATTAATTCCATTAATAAGACGCTAGCTTGGAATTAAAAATCGACAAGACATATAAATTAGGCCAAAAAATAGAACTCTGCCTGCAACCAAATCAGAATAGAAATCAAAGGAGTAAACCAAAAACAAACAAAGCAGTAAACAAAAAATATAGAATAGAATTTTATAAAAAAATATTTTAAAAACCTATATAATTTTATAAGTGGTGGTGTTTTAAAAAAATATAATAAAAAATTGTATGAAAACTGTTACGTTATCGGTCGCTTGTATTGCCGATCGACTTTTCGTGCTGAAAATTGTTAGTGGGCCGCAAATCAGCTGTTTGTCGTTGAAAATGCAAGCTAACGATAGCGGTCGACATCGGGAGCCAGGCTGTTATTTTCATTAAATTTTTTTAAAGATGGAAAGAATTTTACAATATGAAATGAAACAAAATTTATTGATAATTTTTCTTGACTGAACCAGGGCTTGAACTCGGGTCGAATTTACATGTTTCGAGAACAACCACGTTCTCATCATCAGAAATCTCTGCAGTTTTACCCTTTCAGCGTCGCGACGGCTGGCAGTCTATAGGTAAACATCAATCTTTAAACTAATGGTATTTTTGGTAATCGAAATTAGCTAAATTTAATTCATTATATTTGATTTTCTTTACATGTGTCTTTCTGACTTCTGTTTTTTAAAATAAATCTTAAATTTGGATTAAAAACCATAACCAGTTCGATTAACCACAAGAAGCTAAAAAATTATACTTTGTAATTTTTATTTTTCAAAATACTGTAAAAATCTTCTTTCATTTAAAAAACGCGTGTTTCACCTTTAGGTATTAAGCAGTTTTTGAAAATCGGTTGGAAGTAGCGAAGTTATCGCTTATCAATAAAACATGACTTTCTTAAGGTGTTTTCTTTTCTACAAAAAAATGTGCCTTTTTATTTAAAAAATGCAATTTGGTGTTCGTTTCTTCTCGTTCGTTTTTGGCTCTCTTAAAGGTAGGGTTGCCAGTTTTGAAATCAGAGATATCAGTACATAAGAGAAAAAATCAGTACAATTGAAAAAAACAGTACACATAATTTTTAAGTATACAATTACATATTAATAAAATAAAAAGCTTTAATCTTTAAAAAAAAGATAAGTTCATTCCATAATTTGTACCGATACAAAATTGTATTAATAAAAAGAATTAATAAAACTAAAACTATTCAAACAATAATATAATTCCCTATATATTTGTAGCGGGAATACAAAGTGAACAACGAAAAATCTTAAACAAAACAATTTGTTTATTTTTATTTAACAAAGATGCCTTAATTTTAGTAAAAGTTTTTGCTAGCCAATTTCACTAACAACTCATTACAATTATAACCAAAGTTTGAGTTTATCAGCAAATCACTTTCTAGGTTTTATATTAAGATTCTGTTTATCACTTCTATCCACTTTGAAACAACTAAAAACAAACAACTAAAGGTTCGTTCTGTGAAAGCGTTTGAATGTGGTGGAATTAAAAAAATAACATTACACATTTTCTCAAATTAGTAAACGCACCACCTTTTAGACTCTCTTTCCATTTGTCTTCTACTTAACCTTTAATGTTAAGAATTATTCGAAAATTACATCCATATTAATATTTGTATCGCAAACAATTTGACAATATGACAAACTATTTTATATGTTGAACAAAATTAAATTAAAAAAAAGCAGTACAAAAGCAGTACATAAATGAAGAAATCAGTACTTTTGTGTACTGATTTGCTTGTTATGAATAAGTTACTTTAGTACTTTAGACAAAAAACAGCACATGTACAGATAACAACAGTACGACTGGCAACCCTACTTAAAGGGTAGTATGTTTTTTTTTCCAAAAAATTCACCGTTAATAATGGCGTAAGGCACTTTTTTCACTTTTCGCCCTGTACGAATCGACAGTGTTAATAATGCCATGTAAAATAGGTAACTTCGGTTTATATATGGCGCGATTGCCTTCAAGAGCAACAAAGCTACGCAAAAATTCGGAAAAGTTTGCAAAAATACCGAAAATTCGCAAACATTTTTAATATTTCAAAAAACCATAAAATGAATAAACCCCGTAGAAGTAAAAAATTGCTAAAGTGGCGGAAATTTTTAAAAATTTGCTAACAACGGCATGATAGCAAAGTCTAAAATTTATTGAAAAATCATTAAAGCTGTAAAGAATCAGAAAACTTCCAGGAAAAATAGCTTCTAGCGCGAACATGGCTAAAATTCACACAAAATTAAAAAAATGTCGAAAATAACATAAAAAGCGATAAAAATGAGCTATAATGACAAAGAACAAACGTTTTGTCAGTTGTTAAAAATAGGGCATTCCACTTTTTCATAAATTGGGTTTTCTTCTCGTCAAATAACAAACAGCATTATTACGGGGTTCGCAAGACATTTTATAGATGCACCTTTACAGAGGGTGATATTTTTTGTGTAGAAAAGGAAAGTTGTTATACTCTTCACCTATAGGGGTAAACGAGGGTAATTTAGGTTTGCCATTCCGTGTTAAACCTTATTGATATTCATCTAAGACCCAATAAAGTATACATATTCTGGGTCTTTGACTAATTCTAATTCGACTTAGCCATGTCCGCTGTTGAAAACACGCTCAGTTTCGAACAATTCAAAATAAAAGAACGATATTGGTGTTCAAATGTTTCTCGTTTTCGGATTGAAATCAGTTTGGGATTGAAATCCAGCAAAATCGGTTCCATAGGATAAGAGTTATAAATCCAAGTGCCGATCAACCACACTAAAAATTTATAATTTTTATGCAAAATTGAATATAAATGTTGGCGGAATGCAATAACTACAAATCATACCACTAAAAGAATGGACCATAATTTACTTTAGGCCCCATATGAAGCCTTCTCTTGAAATACAGCTTCGTACGCCTAAAACCGTAGAGAATAACGCTATTTTTTTCTTTTTTCTTATGCTAATCCCGCAAAGCTCTACGCTTGTCTGTAGAAGATCAGAGCTTCTGGCGGGAATCGAACCCGCAATCCCTGCACTGATAAACTAGCTCACTAACTAATATCCTACCGGGACACTCAGTCCATCTATCACAGTTTTATAACGCTGAAAATCACACTGGCAAATTTTGTGAAGATCGGACCATAAATTACCACAAGTCCCGTGTAAAGCCCACAAAATCTGGTCCAATTTAGCTCTATATGGCCCAAAGCCATACCGTGAAATTTTGTGATAATCGGTCTATAATTTACCCATATATATCGCCCATTTGATAAGCAATTAAAGATGCATTAAGTTCTTAATAATTTGTATTTTTGTACTGAAATTAACTGCCTGGCCCACAATGTCGACAAAACATTTCGTTCGAATATTTATATTGAAAACAAAAACAAATTTCAGTTTTTTATTATTGTTTTCAATATAAATATGCGAAAGAAATGGGTTTGTCGACATTGTGGGCCTGGCAGTAAGTCTAATTAAGGTTGTTTAATACCATCCATAATTTACCATGCGTCCAATATAAATTTCCCTCCAGAAAATCATTTTATTACGGTTAAAACTGTTACGAATCAGGGTAGTTATTCAAATTAAGTTTTAAATGATCTGCAATAAAAACATAAAACGTTGTGATGGTCAACAAAAAATAATATTACTTATGTAGATCTAAACCGCAACCAATTATAATACTGACATCAGTTTTTAAAAAGACTGGCTAATCAAAAGATTTTGTTTGTTGTCCCTTTTTAAATAATTGATAAAAAATACTGAAATTTATTGTTGGATATTTTTATTGTTTTTATTTTGATTTCTTGCAAAAACAATAAAAGCACTTTGTTTTTGTTTTTAATATGTTTTTTCTTTACCCACTTACAACTACAATTAATGTTGGGAGAATTCCAAATAATTGTAGCGGGAAATGTAAGAAGAGATAAAACTCATCCCTAATTTATTGTTTGGTATTTTGTTTAAGCTTTGATATCGTTGCAAACAAGACTTTTTGAGTGTTTGTAGGTAATTCTCATTCCCTCTGTAGTTTTGTTTGCTGATAGCTTTGGCTTTTCTAAAATTATTTAGGAGAACGTTTCCTGATGATCTGGCCTAAGCTACCAGTGAAATGCGCAAATGAACAGCTTATCCTCCAACAATAAATTTCAGTATTTTTTATCAATTATTCAAAAAGGGAATTAAGCACAACAAACAAAATCTTTTAATAAATTATAGTATATCCACAAACAACTTTGATAAGACTGGCTAATAATTTATAGATCACATACTGAGCCCACTCCTTAAATATTCTAACTATCAGTGGAGGGCATCAAAGAATCGACACAGCAAAATATAACACTCTAACTTAGGTGTAATAGAAATCGTACTTATGTACACTTATACAATTTATTAATGTCGAGCTCAAGACAGTTTTTTTCTTGCTTCAAACACTCTTTTGTATCAGATTTTATAACTAAAGCACGGTGAAATTAATAATTGAGAGAAAAAACTTTCTGAAGTATTTTTTTTTCTTTTCCAGTCTATATCTATTATATATTAACTTGTTAAAGGCGGATTTGCCATGTTATACATTTTTACTTGAGTTTTTTTAGATACACAGAAAAAATTAAAGATTGTCTCTAACCACCAAATTAATACCAAATTCATAATATCAAGCAAACAAGTTGTTGATTTTGCACCCTTTACCAAAATGATTATATTGATTACTAAAAATTGTAAAATTATGAATATTTTTTTTCAATAAATGATATTTACTTAAAAAAATTTTCAAAATGATTTTAAATGATTTTATTTTAAACGAAGAAATCAATTAATATTTTTTGATATTAATTAATATATCAATTAAAAATTAATTTCAGAACAATTTATTTATGAATTAAATCAAAATTACATTTTTAATTTTCTTTCAACTAAAAAAAGTATTGATTTAATTATCACATTAATTAACTTTAAATACTTTTAAAACTATTTTTTTAATTGATAAAAAACTTTTTTTCTGTGTAGCTTTATAGGCGATTTGGGCTTTAATACAGACTTATCTGTAACCTAAAAAAGTGGTCCTATTTCTTAAAAACAATACTCTTAATCTGCCATCCCTAACTCAAGTGTGTTTGTGTTGGAATAAGAATTTGTGTGGGTTATGATGGGTTCCATTTAGTTGTGTTAATATTCTAAGCAAATATATATATTCATACACACATGTAAAGTATGTCGGGCACACATTCTGACATTCATACATGAATATTAGTCATATTCACTGCAAATGAGATGTAAAAAGAAAGTAAGACCCACAGAAAAACCAACTGACTGACTGATTGACTGACAGAAACATCAAGTTAGACTCACAGATGTGCAGACAGATATCATCAACAAGACAAATACGTCTTTATGTTTATGTGAATATGTTTGTTTGTAGAGTTTGTGGTTGTAGTGGGCTACGAGTTTTTTTTTCCTAATTGTCTTCCATTTGTTAAGTCTGCTCTACCAAAAAATTTATTAAGATTTTCTTATTGTGGTGCTGTCATTATGATTTTGTGTTAATAACTTAATCAGTACCAGTTAGACATTTTTGTTGGGTTTACCGGGGTGGTATTTTGAAAACTAGAAACTGTAAAAAAGGTTTTAAATATTATTATTATGAATTTTTCTTATCTATATACATATATAAAAACGTTTGTGCCGTGTATGTGTACCTAAAACTGAATAACCGCTGGACCGATTGACACCAAACTTGGACAATAAATTTTCTTAGTCGGGAGCTAGGTTTCTCGCTAGGTCTTATCCCGATAGGTGGCGCTGTTGTCGTGATATTAAAATTTGTTTTGTTTAAAATTATATAACATTTTGACCCGGTAGATAGCGCTGGGGTCAAGTTATTAACAAAATTTAATTTTTTATTTATATTTTGTATTTTTATTTAGAAAACTCCGAGCAGCGCCGGGACCATACTGCTAGTTTTGATTAGTTATCGTGGCTAGTTGCTGGTTTTTGAGTCGTTAATTTAACCGTATTGTTGAAATATCACAGGAATGACGGTCTGATTTTTTAATAATGCTAGAGCTTAAACAAGCCGTAAATCGATTACGACCTTTTGGATTAAAGGTAAAGATATATTGAATAAACATATATTTTCAAGTTATTGCTATTTTGCAAAACACTCGTTTTCTTGAAAAAATATGAAAAATTAAAAATTAGAGTTAAAATTTTACTTTTGTTTATACTGTAGTAGGGAGATCGAACGGTTATTATTCGACCGGTTTTAACCGGTTATTTTAGCTTTGCCCAAGTCGGTTATTTTAAAATGCCAATTTTTCGAATATCGAATAAACCGGTTATGTTGGTATAATAAACCGGTTATTTTAATAATGTGTAATTAATATACATTTTCCTTACTCCTGTTGTAGATATACCCGTAATTTAAGTATTTTCTAATTGAATATTGGTCAAACTTAAACTTTTAATGAAGAGTGTTAAAACAAAATGTAACAAAGGTAAAAAAACATTATTAACACTGTTAATACAAATCGCTTATAAAAGCGATTATAAAAATAATTGGTAAAATATTAGCCCATTGTGTTGCCGAGACGAAATGCCCTGTAAGGCACTAAAAACTCTTACGTAGTTCTAGCATCTCTTCATGCTGAAAACTACAACATTCCGGCGGAATCAACGATATTGGAAAAATTTCTAACAGTTCTATTATTTTCTATAATGCTGAAGCAAAATAATTTGAAATAAATAATCCTTGCTAAGAGATTATGCTTGCAACTTTTCCAAAATATGGTTGATTTATATAGTAGACATGCTTAACCACCAACAAATTAAAACTCATTCAAAATAAATTTGGGAGAATATTTCAAATAATAACTTTATTAAATTCCTATAATTTATTTGCTTTTGTAAAACTTTTGTCTAGATCAAATATCATTCAACAGTTTCTAAATAACATTAAACAAATATCTTATTACAAATAAAGTTTAGTAAATCAATAAAAAATTGTTGAAAATTAAGCTAAAGTTTGATCAATTTACTGGTCCCACTTTTCTTGGATTTTATCGTCAAATATTTGTTAGGTCTGATCTAAGTGATATCTATGTATTTTGTTGGTTCCTTACCTTTGCAAATTGTTTTGTTTTTATTAAAATTAATGTTTTATTACAAAAACTTATTTGATTTTTTTGTTCTTATGTATTCGAACTAAAACCGGTTAACCGGTTATTTAAAAAATTATTAACCGAAAACCGGGTTTTTTAAAATAGCAACTATTCGTAATATTCGAAAACCGGTTATTGAAAAAAGCCGAATAATCGATCTCCCTATACTGTAGTGAAACTTCGATACAACGAATTTAATGACATTGCTTTGTCTTCGTATGACTTAAGGGTATATTTTTATCCAGTTTCATAAAAATCTGCACATGCATTTTAGGGTAACTGTTTTCCGGTTCTTATAAACCTTGAGAGTATATTTAAAATTATCTGGACTATAATATTCTGAATAGGTTTTACTTAAACTTCATAGCAGTAAGGAAATTGGACTCATTCGCCAAAATATGCCCAACAAATTCTATTTTTTTCGAAAATCGCAAAATTAAGATCGCAGGTATGGAAAAACTATGGGAGGTATTGACATAATTTTTTTATATTTTTATTCCCTAATATATCTTCAATAAATCCCAATGTTTTGATAATAAAAATTCGGAAATTTGATAAATAAAATTTAAAAATACTGCCGTTAAAAAATTCATTTTTTGCATCATTCCTGTTACTATGTTAACGGTATCCTACGAAGACAAAACTCATATACAAGTAAATGCGAGTATGTTTTATGTAAAAAATGCTCTTATTCTTAAAATATAGTCATATTCCTACATTTCTTGTTTAAGTGGCCTGAGGCACGTAAATAGCCTGGGGAAATTTAAATAACTTGAGTTTTTTTAACCAAATTTTGACTTTTATATAATTTTAGAACGATAATTTCGTACATATTGCGATTCTTTTGCATTTAATTGCAAAAGTCATGAAAAAAAATTAATTTTTGAAAAATTTACAATGCACCTTCAACAGAGGCGATACGTGGCGTACTAAAAGAACTAAAAAAGCCTTAAGGGGTTTGTTATGGAAAACGTTAAACTTCATTTGATTTCGGTTTCATCCTATTCCGATTTTGGTTGTTGCACTGTGTAACTACCGATTGTAACACTTCGCTTATCAGTTTTTTTTTTTACTTAAGTGATTGTCAATCGAAATATATCA
The DNA here is from genome assembly GCA_943735925.1 of Pollenia amentaria. Classification (NCBI taxonomy): domain Eukaryota; kingdom Metazoa; phylum Arthropoda; class Insecta; order Diptera; family Polleniidae; genus Pollenia; species Pollenia amentaria. The sequence continues at coordinate 142,791,326 of OX031009.1, read as the reverse complement.
AATTTTTTTTCAACAAAAAAAAAAAAAAAAAAAAAAAAATTAAAGTAATCTGTGGACTTCAACAAAACAGAACTGCTATATGAGAACACGTGCAAATTTATTTTGTTGCACAGTGTAATCGTCTTTTAATTAAATAAAACAAAAATTATCTTTTTTCTTAACATAAATATGTGTAAATTATTTGCTAAAAGGTCTCTTGCACCATCATGAGACAAAAACTAAAAACAACTAAATAGTTTTTCCTAACCAAAAATATAATCGTGTCATGACTTTTTCATTAGATTGTGAAGTTTTAATTGTTTTTGTAGCCTTCTGCTGAATAAAGCTTTTTGTGCAACTATTATTGTTGAATTTTTGGGGGTTTTATGTTGTTATTTAATAAAACAATAAATGCAGAAGAATTTTTTTAGCCTTAGATTTAATTTTCTTAAAGGGTGTTCAGACGAAAAAATCCAAAAAAGCATGACCAGTAAATTGATCCAACTTTATCTTTATTTTTAACATTTTTTAATGATATACTAAGATTTAATTGTAAGAAGATAATTGCATAATGTAACTGAGAATCTGTTAAATTATGTTTTATCAAGCAAACGTTTTGTAAAAGCAAATAATTCTTTAATAAAACTAGTGGTTACGTGTAGGAGGTATGTAGGAGGTATTTAAGAGGTGTGAACATAGCTTTAGTTAAAGAGTTACTGTTGCAGATGTGTTTTTCTTCATATACCGTATTTTTTTGGGTAGTCGATACTTACTTAGCTTTAGTTTATATCCTACACCATGATAGGTGGGGGAGAGTTTTATACGTTTATGTTGGCGCTTGAAACGCCTGTTGGAAGCCGTCGTATTTACAAATACAAATTAAGTATACAAAACCACTGTTATGCTATGCTCCCACGAAAGCATTTTATTCGTAATTCGCTTTCTCATGATTAATTCACAGCCCAATTCTGATCCAAATTACATAAATCGTCATACAATATTTTGAGAGCGAATTATCTTATTTGTACGTAATTCTTTTCGAATTGCTATGACAATTACAAACAAATCATTGTTATATATAATTTTTATTGAACGCTGGAAAAAACAAAATAAAAGCCGTACCGAAATAATATCGGAAGGCAAAACGCCGATATGCCATATCTGTACATATCTGAACAGTAGTGTTAACGCTCTTGTTCAATAGAACCCACCTAATAGAAATAAAAATGGAGATACAATCAGTGTGACCATATTAGCTTTTTTCGAGCTAAATTTAGCTTTATTTTTTCATGTTTAGGTTGAAATATTTGATTTAGCTTTTAGGCTTTTTTTTTTTAGCTTTTTTCAACAATTTATAAAGCTTTTTCTAGCTTTTTACTTTAATTTACAGTTTGTGTAATTAATTTCAATAACAAAAAAAAAAATTAATAAATTTATATTTAGATATTTTTAATTAGGATTAACTTCATTGAATTTAATTTTCATTAAATTATTTTTATGAAGACATGAATTTTACAACATGAAATTAATTAAAATTTTTATTGATAATTTTTCATTCTTGACTGCGCTGAGATTTGAACCCAGGCGTTCACGGACAGGTTGCCCAGACTTCGACCTTGGTAGATCGAAATTTGCTTTTGAATGAATGATTATCTATTTTTAATTGATTTACATGTTCTTCCTAACTTCTGTTTTTTCGTACTTTTTGTCAAGAATTCTTCTTGAAATCCAAAGTACATTTTTGTTTTTCAAGTTTTTTTGTCTCACTTTTTTTTTTCTTTTTGACCTTTTTCAACACAACTTGAAGGACAAATGTAATTACAGCTCGTGCCTTAGCTGTTAACAATAATTAGTATTTTGGTTATTTTATTGAACTGTTAATGGTTTTTAATCCAAATTTAGATATTTTTAATTAGGCTTAGGTTCATTGAATTTAATTTTCATTAAATTATTTTTGAAGAAAAAAAAAACACAGAAAATTCAAATTTAATGGGGAATGTTTATTGTCATTTGAACGAACATTCTTTGGCATTTATTTTTTGCAGATTATGTGTATCAAATGTTGGCCGTTGCTACGTCGCAGATAATCCATCCATTGAGTCCAATTTTCGATGACTCGTTCGAGCATTTCGACTGGTAACTGGCGAATGACACGCGTGATGTTTTCCTCCAAGGCCTGAATCGAAGCAGGTTTGTCCGCACAAGCCTTAGACTTAACATATTCCCACAGGAAAAAGTCTAACGGTGTGATATCACATGATCTTGGTGGCCAATCGACCGGCCCAAAACGTGCTCACCGAAGTGTTCTCTCAATAAATCCATTGATTGATGCGATGTGTGGGAAGTGGCGCCGTCTTGCTGAAAGCAAATGTTGCCGAGATCACGAGCTTCAATTTCAGGCATCAAATAGTCGGTTATAATGGCGATAACGGTCGCCATTGACGGTTACGTTCGCACCGGCATCATTTTTAAAGAAATATGGACCGATGATTCCACCGGCCCACAAACCACACCAAACCGTTGTTTTTTCTGGATGAAGTGGCAGTTCCTGAATCTCTTCAGGTTGCTCTTCGTCCTAATCTTCGCGGCAATTTTGTTTGTTTACATACCCATTGAGCCAGAAATGGGCCTCATCGCTGAACAAAATTTGCCTCGAAAGCGTCGGATCTTCTTGGAACTTTTCAAGAGCCCATAGAGCGAAGCGATGTCCTTGTGAAGGTCGAGCGGCTTCAGTTATAAAATGCCAAACAATACTAAACAAAAATAACATGACAGTATGACAAGACTCACACGTGATCTGTCAAAAAAGGCTATTAAAAAAGTACCTCTACTTAAATCACCCTATACGATTCACACTTTACTTAGGCAAATGAGAGATTCTTAAACTTAATGAAAAGTTTCCCTAAGTGCAATATGGTTTGGCATATATGATTTCTATTTATTTGCCTAGTCGCTTTAGCCAACTTAAGCATATTATAATTGGACCTTTACTCTCTGATCGTGTGACTAATAGTCCGTTGACGCTGCAACGACATATTCGACTTACAAGATTTCGAGCAAAATCTAGTTGTTTTTGACTAGAATTGCTAGTGATGAAAACATGTTTTTATCATATCGTACTAAAAAATACTTCCCCGTACAATAACCAAAATGTCATTTTAATAAGAAGCAAAACAAAAACAAATCAGGTGGTTTGTTAAAAATGTTAAGAAATTCAAAACTTTTAGAAAAAAGTAAAAAAAATGGAACAAACCAATAATATCGATAAAATAAGAAAGCCTATTTAAAATGGTAGAATAAGGTTCATGTTTTCGCCTTAAAAATTTTCCGAAATAAGTTCAGACCAGCATAAAATATACAAAACTATTAGAATCATAACAAAAATTAGCACGAATAATTTTAGTATAAACAAAAATGATTCATTATATTCAAAATTTTTTATATTTTGAATTTATTCTATGAGCTAAATTTAATAAATACAATAGAATAAATTCGAAAAATAAAAAATGTTGAATATAATAAAGTAACTTATGAAAAAGAAATAATTCCCAGATTCTATTTGGCAAAAATTATTTATAAAAATTTCTGTTGGATAATGCGACAAAAACAACTGGGACGAATGACGAATTATTCGCAACGAATTTCGTTTTTTGAAAAAGAACACATTGGAGTGTATACACACAATCATTGCGAAGACCTAAATTCGTCACGAACTCTTCGATAGGTGTATTTATATTTCTTATGCAGACGAACGACGAATATATCGGGACGGGGTGACGGCTTTTCATTGGAATTTCTAAAGTTTTTTGTATATATAACCTATTTCCTATGTACAAAAGAATTCTTTCTTTCGAACAACTACATTTAAAACAAAAACAAATTCTAAAAACTTTGCTTTTGTTTTAAATATAGTTGTACGAACGACAGAATTCTCTCGCACTTCGGACATAGGCAGATAATGTAAATTTTTTAAAAATAAAGTACTTATTTAAATGTATTTGTGTCATGTAATTTTAATAACCACTTTTTTTAATTATACCAGTGTTTGCCTACTGGCCGAAATTCAACCATAATTATTTATGCAAATATGAAGAAGCATACTTCTAGCATTTGTTTTTTATTCATCTTAGAGGATAAATTTGGCGAGGAACCAATCTCCCGTCCATATGATCTCTTCCTTTCAAGTCCGTGAATGTTTAATTTAGTTTTGTAATTTCAATATAAAATAAAAATAGAAAGTACCAGTTGAAAGACCAAAAAAGGACCAAAAATATCCTCTAAGATAACGTTTCTCAAACACTCTGGATTTTGCATGTTGAATTTTTTGTTTCTAGGTTCAGTATTAATAAAACTTCAAAAAGTACTAAAAAGCTCCCCCTTACAGATTTTTATTGTTCCAGAACTATGCATGTTAAATTTTTTCTAGGTCCAATTTTATTTTTCAGTTGAAGAGCATAAAAGGGCCAAAAAGTTCAATATTCTAGTGGGTGCCCATAATTTAATACGTATATGTCAAACATAGATATATATGTGTTATAAAAAAGTACCAAAAGGTAGGTACTATTTTCACCCCTTAAACGTTCGAATGTTGGAAAAGTACCATATCCGCAATTGATTTTTTTTCGATAAGCTACGAATGAGATATAATTTTTATTACTATTTTTATTGGTCTAAAAGATAGATGTGATGAGATTATACCATAAGTGAGCAATTGATGAAAACTCTCTTATCCCCAAAAATCATCTAAACCTTAATCTTACTAAAGGTTTTTATATACATCGTTTACCAATAACCACCCGGGTGTTACTGCTTGTTAATAAGCGACGAGAACAAGTTTTCGTCATTAAATTTTTTTTAAGAAGTTTTCGTCATACAATTTTTTTCCAGCTCTTTATTTCGATATGTTTTTTAAAAACTTTTTTTCATGTGTAGCGAACACCTTATTAATCAAAATTCTACAAAGACAAACAGAAAAAGTGATTGTACGAGTCGTTACTTTGAATTTTATTTCATTGTGTTAATAATTTTAGTAAACATTAACTGGATTTGGAACAATTCCAAAATACAAAGAGAGAACAGTAGTCTACTTTAAATGCACTCAATTAAAGTATGCCTGTCACACTTATAGCGGACATTCCGACATACATATTCACTAAAGATTTTAAATATGTTAATAAGAACTAAATCTATGGTGGGCATATATTGAATTTTTTTGCACGATTAGGCAAAATACGTGGTCAATTGTGTCACAGTGCTTAGTTCTGTAAGAGCAACATACCGCCAAAGTTCATTGTGCCAATCAGTGTGACCAGATCTTTAAAATTTTTACAGCTAAATCTCGAATAAGACATGGTCAAAAAATTCTAAATATGCTTTTGAAAAATGCTTAAATAATGCTAACATTTGTTAAGGATTTTTGTTAAAAATTTATTACCAGTATAAAATTTTATTCGAAACTGAATTCATTTTAGTGACTTACTTTTAATAGATATTGAAACATATGGCTTGATTTTAACAAGAGGGTAGATTTTGGTAAAGCATCTAATACATATAAATATGAATCACGGGTAGTTAAGATTAAATTTAAGGGGCCCGCAAACCCCTGACACATGCAAAATTATAACGATTTTAGATAATTTTATTTCTTATAGTTGAAAGTTATAGAGAAGTTGGTGTTTTAAAATTATTATTTCCGCTGTTTAGATAAATTTTTTTAAACATTTACACTATAGAATTTTTATCTAAATACAAAGTGAAATTTCTTTGTACTTTTATATCGTAATATCAAAGGGTACATAATATTTACAATAAACATGATGAGGGCATTTCTAATATTCCATGAATAATATTCTATTATTTTAAAAAGACAGGTAAGATGTTTCTTAACATAAGAATAATCCATTTTCATACGAAATTTATTATAATTTATAAAAAAAATTTAAGTAAAGTCAATAGAACTATTCGTCCAAATTTTTAAAATAATGCTAAAAAAAGCTTAAAACATTTTCTAAAAATTCTAAATAATATGCCAAGTACTAAATGAAAATTTTGCAGATGAATAAAAATTTTTAATGCTAAATTTAGGTACAAAAATGCCACACTGGTGTCAATAATACTCTGAGATCATGGCAAGCCAACGATCGCCGTTGGTGCCTGTTGGCGCTTCGTTTTCATGAAAAAAAAAAACAAATTAACCGCTGACGTTGCCTTCATGAATACTGTACAAAGCTGTTAATTTTTTACGGATAATGTTGAGGCTAGTGCATCACTCACGCTGCTTAATTGTGCAGCTGCAACAATTTTGCTTGTTGACAAAACAATCAAACGAAAAGAGAGCTTCAACCGAAGAGATCTGAAAATTGGAGTTAACACACGCAACGTAGTCGCAACAGAATGTGAACTTCTATTAACTATGTGCTGTTTTCACAACACAAGTGATTAAACGTGTAGTAAAATTTATATGAAAAACACTCAAAAAAACTGAGTGCTTTTCATATAAACACTCAAAAAACTGAGTGCTTTTCATATAAATTTTACTACACGTTTAATCACTTGTGTTGTGAAAACAGCACACTAAATTCAATAAGTTGCTAACGTTCTTGAATCGTGTATCTCTTTATGCAAAGCCAACTTTAATCCCATTCGAGAAACACTTAACATTCAATTATAAATACCGTTGTTTAGGTATGCTGCCCACCACTGATATAATTATATAGATGAGCAAACAAAGACCAAGAGAAATAAACTTAAATCACATTATTAAGAGGGTTACAGAATTTGTTTATTTTTCTTATGATTTCAATTGATTTCGGTTCGTTAAGCTGTAAAAATAAATTTAGTGGTAATAAATTAGTCAGTTTAAGAGTTGTTGTCTTCATCAGTGGAGTTCGTTTTTTTTTTTTTTGGAAGCTGAAAAATTTTCTATACAAAAACAGTTGAAAATTATGTTTTCGGGATTTATTTTGAGTTTTATATTGATCAGTAATTTGTCTTTGGTGTTTGCTGGATACGGAGTCTCTAAAAATTTAACGAATTTCTTAAAGCATCGTGAAAAGCGCGGTTTAATATTTAATGATAGTGGAAGTACAAAGGTGATTTAATTAAGTATAAAGTAAATTAAAAAAGTAAAATGCATGACTATGAAATTTAAAAGTAAAAACTGTAAAATGGCATTAATATTTCGTAAAACGGTGTAAAGAGTGTTACATAAAATTAAAAATGACTACCGATTTAAGGAGACATGAAATAAGGCCCAATGAAATGAAGAAAATCAAACCCAAAAAAATTGTTAATTTAAAAATTGTGCAGTGATGCAAAATTTTGTTGCTGATGCGTGATCGCCTGTTGCAGTGTGATGCTGATGCTTTTCTTTTGACCAACAGCAGTGCAAAGTTTGCATTTTTAAATTTTAAAAGTATCATAAACGAACATAAAATAATAATTAAATGTTTTATCAACACTTTATTAAGCAACTTGTTTTTTTTAATTTGGTTTTTTTTCTTTCTATCCTCTAACAACTACAATTCGTTTTGAAAAAAAGCCAGCCAATTGTAGGGGAATGTAAGAAAGAAAAAATTCACTGTTTATTGTTGTGTCTTTGTTGAAGCTTTGATATTGTTACAAGTAAGAGCTGAGTGTTTAAAATTCTAATTCACTTTATGGTCTTATTTGTATAAAATTTTTAGCTTTTCTAAAGTATTTAGAAAAAGTTTCCTGACGAGCTGGCCTAAGCAACCAGCGAAATGCGCATAGAAACTAGTTTTCCCACAACAATAAATTTCAGTGTTTTCATTCAAAAATTGGGATTTTAAGCACATCATTAATAAATGAATTAATAAATAATAAATATTTCATTCCCGAAAATAATTTTTGACTAGCAATGAATAGTTTTATTGAAAATATTGAACCAAAAAGTGACAGTTTTCTTATAAATTACCAGAAAAAGCATAAAAAAAGTAAAATGAAACAACTTCTTTTATGTCTAAAGTTATTGCAACAGAAAATTAAAGAGGTCATAATTGCCAATATTTGCTGCAGAGCTGCGGCATCACTTTTTTTAACACGAAATGCTTTTACACAGAAAAAATTTAAAATTATCTCAAATCACTAAATTCATACCAAATTCATAGAATCAATCAAACAAGTTGTTGATTTTGCACCCATTACCAAAATGATTGTATTGATTACTAAAAATTATACAAATTGTAAAATTGTGCATATTTTTTTAATAATTGATCTATTTAATTTTAATTAAAAAAACGATCGAAAAACTTTGCCGTTTTCAACAATGTGTTAATTGATTTAATTAAATATAGCTCAGGTTTTAACAATTCCTAACAACAATTCTATAAGTTTAAATTATTTTATTTTAAGCGAAAAAGCCAATTAACTGCCCGTTCGCCGATATCGAACGTTAACGTTCGCATAGTAAATAATATTTAAAACAAAATTTCAAAAATTGTTTTTGTTTTAAATGTAATTTTCTATGCGAACGTTAACGTTCGATATCGGCGAACGGGCAGTAAGATTTTTTTTTCTTTAACTAATATTTTAATTAAAAATATATTTCAAAACAACTGAAATCTTAATTAAATCAAAATTGTATTTTTAGTTTTCTTTCAACAAAAAAAAAAAAAAAAACAAGAAATAATAATTGTTCCTATTATCACATTAATGAAATTGAAATCCTTTTTAAACAATTTGTTTAATTGATAAAAAATTACTGATAATTTTTTCTGTGTACGAACATTCAATTTTATCGATGCGCAACAACTGCATTTACGAACGTGTCCAAGGTTTAGTGAGCGAAGCCGGTGTTGTTATATCATAGAGAATAAAGTCCTTGCGCTAACTTAAACTTTTCTCCGTCATGAATACCTTACCAAGCAGTTATTTTTTTACGGATAATGTTGAGAAATCTGCTAGATGGCCTATGTACGGGCGCAGGGATTTTCATCTCTATGTTAAAACAACACCGGCTTCGCTAATTACAGCTTTCCTGAAAAGCAGGCCTTTGTCCAGGCGCAAGGGTTGAATACTCTGTGGTATATAACAACACAAGATTCACTACCTAAAGCTTTTCTACATAGCCGGCCTCAGGCAAATGACATATCGCCAGGCCACATTTCGCAGGTCCATTTTTTTTAAATTTTTAAAAAAAATTTCATTGAATTAATAATTGGGTATTTTTTAATTTTTTTGGAAATTATTTCATTGGGCCTTATTCCCATTTTTTATTTTAAAATAACTTTTTTCTATTTGAGAGCGCAATAATATATTTATTTAGTTAGAAGTTAATTCATAATAATTGGGTTTTATTTAATTTTTTTCACTTGAGATTTATTTTATATTTTCGGGAATGTTTTTTCCTTGGGCCTCATTACAATTTCTTAATTGGCGCTTATTCGTGTCGTCCCGATTTAAATGCCTTAATGAAGCGAGGAAAAAACTTGTTTAACCTAATTTACTGTTAAACATTTTTTTTAATTTAACATTCTAGCTTGTTATTGGACCCATATATCCCTTTGTGTTAGACGATCCAATAGCCTGGAGAGGTGTGCTTTGCTTGTATAACATTCAAGTAGGAAATTACAATATACCCTCTAAACCTCTGTACCCGTGGGATAAATGGGAGAATTTTTATGAACGATCGAATCAGGGTCGGCAAAATTTAACACCAGATGAATCTAGAGAATTTTTGTACTTAGTGTTGGAAAATTTCATGACAACCAAACATGGAAATGGCAAAGAATGTCTTTTGCGCTCAATATGTGAAAATGCTCAGATTCATCGTAACATGGACTTGTTTGGTGAAGTTTTAAATGTAATATTAACGTAAGTAGTTCGATAGAAAAATAACATATGCATATACGTATTTTTAATTAAGTTTTTAATTTTAGGCCCGGTAAAGGTGATGTTGATCCCATTTATAACAAAGCCCATGAACTGGGTAAGGCCGACATAGATTGCTTCCAATACTATAGCAAATGTCCTCAGGGTTTAAATATCTTAGATCAATTTTTATTGCATAATTCGTAGCAAAAGTTTTATATATGTATATAAACATGGTGACACATAAGTAACTTTATGATTTTTTAGGGGCTTATTTTGTAAGTACCTGCATCTTGCGTTATAAAGTTTTTGTAATTTTTTATAATTTGTATGAAAATTTTTTTTAAGAGAGGTGAAATGTTTTACAAAATAAGGGTTTAATATATAATTTTTTTTACGTTGGCATTTATTAAACATTTAGAATTTGGAAAATTGTTCACTTTATGTTTTGAAAATAATATCATTTTAATAGTGCCCATTATTTGCTTTGACCTGACGTGCTCTTTCCTGAATATTTCCCATAACTTTTCTTATAATTTCCGGTCCGAGCTCCCTCTCTTTTACTTCGCATATTTGCCTTAAGATGTTGGATGGTTCTTGGCGTATTGGCATAACATTTTTCTTTACACAGCAAAAATTCTCACCATTTTTTTTCAATTAAGCCATTAATCAAAATAAAATCAGTTTTAATTAAGAAATTTCATTAAATGCTCTTTGATAACTAGCTCTCTGATAACCAGCGTATTTCGTAACGGTGGTGATTAAATAATTTAAATTATTAGGTTAGGTTAGGCAGACAAAAGAATTTCATAATAACAATTGTTGCCATATACATATGTTATCTTAAGATGTAGCCGTTGGTTACACTACTGTATGTTCTTCTAAATATTCCAGCTCTGCAGCCCAGAAATTAGTATTCGAACTAAACTTTTCAAGTAGCTTATTCAATTTGCATTAGCAGCTTATAATTGTAAGTAAAGTATACAGAAATAATTCTCGCCAATTTTTTCCAATTAAGCCATTAATCCAAAATAAAATCATTTAAATTAAAAATTTAATCAAGTAAATTAAAAATTTTTATATTAATTCGAATGTGTATTATAAGTCGAATTACAATTTTTGAAGTTTTCAATGTTTAATAGTCTTATTCCTTCAATATTTTCCAGGAATATCTTCTATGCACTATCAGAATTTCATACTTTAATAGTCTTATTCCTTCAATATTTTCTATGTACTAGCAGAATTTTATTTAGTGTATAGAAAATTATCATGGAAAATATTGAAGTTATAAAACTATTAAAGTATGAAGGCTTCATAAATTGTAATTTGACTTAGAATACTCCTTCGAATTAATATAAGAATTAATAATAAAAATTAAACTCAACATGAGAACTAAAAAATTCCGAGATACTTTTTTTTCAAGCAAATTTAACGTTTACTTACACAGAAAAAATTAAAGGTTGTCTCTTATCACCAAATTTCTACCAAATTCATAATATCAAGCAAACAAGTTTTTGATTTTGCACCTATTACCAAAATGATTATGTTGATTACTTAAAATTTTAAAATTGTGAATATTTTTTTTCAATAAATGATATTTTTAATTTTAATTAAAAAAAACGATTTCAAAGAAATTTATTTTATTAAATATTGACAGTTTCCAACAACAATTACACAAGTTTAAATTATTTTATTTTAAACGAAAAAGTCAATTACAATTTTTTGATATTTAACTAATATTTTAATTAAAAATTAATTTTAAAACAACTTAAATAGTAATTAAATTTTAATAATTTTTAAACCAATTTTTTAATTGATAAAAAACTTTTTTCTGTGTTTATAAACAACGTTACTGCAAAATATGTTGTTACCATCAAAAAATATTTAAACGATTCTATTAATTTGTTTACTGGTGAAGATTTAATTAAAATCACAAATTTTTTAATTGCTATTTTCTCTGTGTAGGTAGTCCAAAGAAAATAATCGGGAGCCGTAAAATCAGGCGAACGCGGTGGCAAGCCAGAGCCATAGTTAGACGAGCTGTGTCTCAATCTTGTTGAAACCACATTTTTGGATTGATCTGTACCTCGGGTCTTAAAAAATTTTCAATCTTTGTGCAGTATTGAATGCGATTTATATTAACCGCAACTTGTTCGCCATTTTTTAAAAAATATTTTAAAAAAATGTGTGCATCTAAGTGGGCACATTTGATGTTTAACAATTAGTTTTGGATTTTGGGTGCCCCATATTCTGCAATTTTGTTTATTCACTTGACCCTTAAGGTGATAATGGGAATCATCGCTCATTATTTGATATGCTCTTTCGATTGCTGACTTCCAAAGTAAAATTAAACATCTTTTGTTCTTAGTTCTGTGCTAAGTATTTCTCCCAAGATTTTTAAAGTTAATTTATATAAAAAACGCAAAACAAAATATCTTTTCACTTATTAATTCATAACGTTACTTATGCACTACCCTGTATATATTTTTAAGCATATGAAAGAATATAAATTACAAATAATCTTTATCTAAAAATACAGATGTACCCTTATGTTTTTATTATGAGTCATAAAGTTTTTTTACTTTAACGAACAAAAAACCATTTCTAACAAAAAATTGTCTAGTGTCATGACTTTTTCATTAGACTGTTTTTGTTAAGCCTTTATTGTTTTTTGTGTTCTTCTATTATGTGCAGCTTTGTGTTAAACTATTATTATTCAATTTGGCAACATTTTTTTTGTCACTTTTTGATAAAACAAAAAAGGAACACGAAATTTGGAAACAAAAACTTTGTTGATAAACTTATAATCACTTTTAACTTTTTGTACAATGGGATTTTTAGCATTCCAGGATGTTGAATTTCTATAAATTTAAACCGGTTTTAATGTGAAAATGAAATAACTCGCCAACATCTTTCAGCAAAAATGTGAAGTTTTTTTTTATAATTTTGCTTATAGAAATGATTTTTAGGAATAGGCATATAACGATTGTGATAAAGGTATATATCGTGATTGTAAATATAATATGATTAGGTTTGGAATATAAGTTTATTAAAGCATACACATTAAGGTCTATTATTTTGAATTGCCCCAATACAAGTGATCTCACAAAATATTTTTTGGCCAATAAAAATGTTTAAGTCCTAAATTCATTTAAGCGATATATTGTGGAAAGTGGTCCTATGTGGTCGATAGGAGGATATAATAATATGCGCTTGTGCTGATATCAGCAACACTTAGGAATATTGGTCCTTGGCCCATCTGTTGGTATACAGATCGATTCAGAAACACTTTTTGAGACGATTTAACGGTGTCGGTCTGCCGTAAAGTTGGCTTACTGTTTATGTTACTCTTGTACGCAAAATACATGTAGTAATTTAAGAGATAACTTGATAAAATGCGGTTCAAAGGTTCTTATTGTAACCTTGCCCAAGCGTTTTGAAAATAGTTCTAATCCATATTGCAGACAGCCTCCATACAAGCCTCCGGAGTAGAATCTTTGTGCCTATAAACCATTTTATTATGTAAGTATTTTGATTAAATTTGGGCCGAAATATCTACCTAAATTAGCTCACTTAATTTTATCGGAATCGTTTAATATAAAGCCATAGCTGCTGTAAGGGCTATATATTTATATATGGAATGTTCGTTGGGTCTGATAATACCTTAGTAATTTGGGAAAATACCCAGCTTGCATTTTGAATCGTCTGGGAGTCTACTGGGAATCTCATGACGAGTGTTTTTGATCGTCGACGAGCTCATTTTTTAATTGTAGACGATTCCTCGCACGGGAGTAACTGTTACACAAGCTGATTCCTCTGTGAGATACTTCTACAACACAGCGGAGGACGCTTATATTAATCGTAGAGGGAATCGTTTACGATGTATGTAGAGATTATCTAACGAGTCTTTCAAAAATCATGCCAAGAGTCGTCTGAGACTCACTTAGGGATTATTTTACAACTCGTGAGATGCTCAGCTTAGATCGGTTTGTTTTATTGAAATTGCATTGACAATAGAATTTTCCTATTTCAAAAACGCTCTTATTTAGGTAGCTCAGTAATTCTTATATGACTCTTACAGAGAGTCTCAAAAGGCTCATTCCAAGATTAAAAGACGAGCGTGTCAAAAATTTAAAAAAAAATATTAAAAATAAAAAAAATTAGATGTTTTTGTTTTTGTAACTCGTCAGATAATCATCAGAAGACTCTTTTAGGAGTTGTATATTGAACATAATCGTCTAACAAACAGCATATGCTAGCTGGGTATTTTATTTTTATATTTTTGTATGTATTGGAAAATTTGTATTTCAAAAATTTTCATTTCAAAACTAATTCTCCAACAAGGCATACAAAATAGAAGAAATAAAAAATAAAGTAAATATTGTTTTAATTAATTTAAAAAATAAAAAAAGGAGCATTTCTGGGACAGTTAATTTTGTGAGTATACCAAAATAGTTAACATATTTTGAATATGGATATTTTCATTGAGGGACATTTTTTTGTACACAGGTTTTAAAGGGATATAGTTCCTCTGAAAGATTCTAGCATTGAGATCTAATTGGGTCGAGCATTTAGACGAAAGGAAGAGGAACGAATATTGTTTTTACACGGGTGGAGGTTTTGGGAACTTTTGTATAACATTTCTAACTACATCGTTATCCTGAGTTCCTCCCCATTTTAATTAAATACATATAACTAAAACTAAAATAATTTAATCTTAACTATTGTTTCGTATTTTAAACTCCTTACTAAATATTTATTTCGTATCACATTTTTCATAAAAAATACTCTAAAATTAACGTAAAAGCTGCTAAAACAAATATCGGCATTTATTTTAATCAATTCGAATTGAATTTATTAATGCTAATTTGAATTTATCTCACTTTCAAACAATTTTGTTAATTGTTTTTTGTTCTTTTATCTTAACTTCATTCATTCATACATATATACATATTAACGGCCTTATTTATAAAAAATAGAACAGGTTAATAAACGGCTTATTAAACAAATTTTCATACAAAATCCGATTCATAAACCGTGTATTAACCTGTTTTATTTTTTATAAATAAGGGGCTGTAAACATATTAAACATAAAGAAATCATGGAAATTTAAAATCCAAATTTATTAAAGTCAAGTTCAGCATTTCATCAGGCCTGTTGACATCGTTGGATTTTTTTTAGTTTGGTGAGTTTTTAAAATAAAATTAATTGTGTAAATTCTTTAAACTATCTGTTAAATATTCTAAATTGAATGTAAAAATGTTTTAATTCGAATTTGAAATTATTGAAAAACTAATATGTTATTAATTAATTCATTTATTAATGATGTGCTAATAATCCCAATTTATGATAAAAAACGGTGAAATTTATTGTTGTGGGAAAGCTAGTTTCTATGCGCATTTCGCTGGTTGCTTATTAACATAGCATTTTTAAAATTTCATGTTAACATTTGTAACAACCCTTATTTGAATTGTTTTTTTTTTCTGAATATTTAAATTTATAATATTTCGAGGGTTATTATTCAAATAGTGCTATCAGCAAAATCACAATTTTACAGGAGAGCGAAAAACTGATTTTGTCTATATCTCTAAGAGTATTAACTTAACTTTGTTTTACAATGTTATTCAAAAAAAAAAAAAAAAAAACGTCTTTATCATACATATATTAATTTTTTTTTAATTCCAGATATTCGCGCTTATATGTCTGATAGGCCTATTTACAAATTAAAATTTTATCGATTTGAACATTGAAATAAGCAGATAGCACTTTTTGAACAAAAATAAAATGGTGTAATGAAAACTATTTGCTACTTTAATTTAATGTGCTTTTCATATAAATTTTACTACACGTTCAAGCACTTGTGTTATGAAAACAGCACATAAGTAACACGAACTTTTATTAAAATAATTATGTGCTGTTTTCAGGTGAAAGTCACTCAATTTTTTGAGTGCTTTTCATATAAATTTTTCTACACAATCTATTGCTTGTCACCTGGAAACAGCACATTAGTTTTTTTTAACAAAACAATATATAATGAAAAAGTATAATATTAAGAAACGCGAAATCATATTAATATAACTCGAAATTATGTTTATTAATTTACCTATATTCGAAAGCAATAAAAAATTAATTTATATTCGCATGTTTTAAATTATCATAAAAAGAATGATATTCTTGCGGAATATGCTTGTACGGGCTTCCATTGCTAAGTTGAATAGGACGTGGGCCAGATTGTAAGGGATTCGCTTCTATATGACCGCTGTATGTTTTAATTGTAGTCGGAAGGTTATTGAATTTGTCATCAAAACTAACTTTATACATAATGTCACCACTTGGTAGATATATGAGAGATTGTATTTGTGATACGGTGGGATCACTTTTTTTATCGACCAGGTCTAATGGATGTGAAACGAATAAGTTTTTTGTTGGTATAGTCTTTAAAGAAATCATAATTCAGATATATACTATCAAAAGGCATTTTAACAATTTTATTATCAATTTTGTTTGTCTTTCTGGCATCTTTTGTTATTTTAACATAATCCTTGGGCAAATAAACTGCCTGATTTTTCAGCTTTATCTCAATCTAATCATAATTGGTGACGTATCTGACAAACAACGGATCTTTAAATAATGTATAACATTAAAAAATGTATAATGGTTATATTCGTATTTAAACAAGTGGATAGATTTTGGTAAAGCACTTGATACACATAAATATGAACCATAGGTAGTTAAGATTTAATTTTAAATTAGGGGCCCGCAGACTCCTGATACATGATAAATTTAAACCATTTATTTCTATGATATACACATTTTTTAGATTATTTATTTTTTATAGTTAAATAAAAGTTTAAGCTATTATTACTATATTTTCACCAGTTTAGAGCAAAAATTCACACATTTACACTATTGAATTTTGATCTTAATACAAAGTAAAGTTTTCTTGTACTTTTATATCGCTAATCAAACGGCAAAAGGGCATTTCAAATATTCCCTGAATATTCTTTTTTTAACAAGACAGGTAAGATGTTTCGAAACATAAGAATTATCCCTTTTCATACGAAATTATTTTAGGAACAACTATTTTAAGTCAACATTTATTATAATTTATAAAAAAATTTAAGTAAAATCAATTTTTAAAATAAATAATGCTAAAAAAAAGCATTTTCTAAAAATATTAAATAAAATGCCAAGTGCTAAATGAAAAATGTTAATGCTCAATTTAGCTGCAAAAATGCCAAAATGGCTACACTGATTTTAGTAAATAAAGTTACTTTTTTTTTTTTTTTTTGGTTAGGACCAGCACTCAGGGGATGACCCCTACTAATGCAATGCATTGTGTTGGAACTAGGAAAATAGGTTATGGGAAGGAGGAAAGAGGGAGTAGTGCTTGTGAACATTCGACTTGAACTTTTTCATGTTGTAAGTGAGAGGGAAGACTTCAGCAGGAAGGTTATTCCACATACGAACTGTCCGGCCAAAAAACGAATTTTCCCTGTAATGCGTTGTACGATTCACCGGCCAATCGACCACAAAAGCATGTGCTCTTTAGGAAAAACGTGTATTACGAACAAAGCTATGGGTTTCGGGAACCAAATCCCTAATTTCATCAGAACACATGCCGTTGTAGTAACGATAAAATAGGCAAGTACAACCCACATTGCGACGGTGCTCAAGGGAGTCAATAGAATTGGATACCCTACTGTCGCCGATGAGAACCTTCGCCCTCCTGCACGCGGTCGAGAAGCTCCAAAATAGACTTTGAAGCACCGGCCCACACATGAGAGTTGTATTCCATTCGCGGTCGGATATAGGTGGTATAAATAGTAAGGAGATCAGATGGAGTGAAATATATCTTACACCGTTTCAAAAAACCGAGGCACTTGAATGCTTCTTTCGACACCTTGAATATATGTTCTGTCCATCGGACATCACATTGTATCCTCATGCCCAGAACATCAAGAGATTCTGTTTCCTCAATATTTATACCACCCATACATACAGATGAGGCACCTTGATCCGTTGCGCGTTTATGCGTTAGTACGCAACATTGGATCTTTCGGGCATTAAATTCGACCCTATTCGCACGACCCCATTCTGTGATTATGTCTAGGTCACGGCCAAGCGTATCATTCATGTTCTGTCTCATAGCACAAACATCGGACACGCCTGGTCTGTAACCAAATGAATACGAATGGAAATTTACATGGCCAGTTAGATATCGGCCAAAAATAACTTCTGTAACTTTTTTATTTTTAACAAAATAAAATGAAATTATGTCGTAATGAAAGGGTATTACCTAAAATAAGCAAATATAAAAGCTACACTGATAGATAGTCAAAACTGAAGTTACTTAGCGAAGCCGGTGTTTGTTATACCATAGAGGAGAAAATCCTTGCGCCCGGCCAAAGGCCGGCTGTGCAGAAAAGCTTTAGTTAGCGAAGCCGGTATTTGTTATACCATAGAGGAGAAAATCCTTGCGCCCGGCCGAAGGCCGGCTGTGCAGAGAAGCTTTAGTAAGCGAAGCCGGTGTTTGTTATACCATAGAGGAGAAAATCAAAAAAATGGGCCATTTTTCATACAACATTTTTGGGTGATTTTTCATTAAATTTAAAAAACGAAAAATCGCCCAACAATAACGAAAAATAGCCCAAAAATTTTAGGTCACTTTTCATATGAATTTAGGCCCAATTTTACATGGAATTTTTTGGGCGATTTTTCATTTCTTTTTTTGGGCCATTTTTCTTTGGGCGATTTTTCCCACAGCCATTTTAACAATGTGTATGTAATAAAGTTTCGAGTATAAAAGGTAAAATAAAGCTTAAATTGCCTGTTCTTCGAAATAAAATAAAAAAACAATATGTATTGAAACAACAATAACAAATAAAATTTTTTTTTATGTGTGTGTGTTTGCAAGCAAATTCATTTTTTAACAATCCTAAAAATTTTAAATATGTGCAAAATCTACACGAAAATACCTTTAAAACGATATATACCTTATTAAAATCGGTTTACGATTTAAGTATCTTAAAAATGAACTACAAAAATTGATGTGGTCTAACTGGTCGAGTATATTTCACTTATGTAAACTCAGACTAAAATATGCGAATGGTGTTGGCAACAGTGGTTTCTGTAGGTCGATTTTGCGCAACGTAAGTTCCTGGAATCGCACGAAAACCATTTCTCACAAAACACTAATATTCGTAATATTTGGAGACGCTGTTGTGGTGTGAGTCTTTTCTTGATGACTTGCCAAACGATACTGAACAAAAATGATACAGCAGTTTGCTATGAGCCACGCGTGATTTGTAAAATAAGCATATTGAAAATCAAATCTTAAAATGAATCAGCTTTTATAAACAATATGACATAATAGAACACTTTGTGAATTGTCTTATGGTAACATATTATTTAAATTCAAACGAGAGTACACAGTGTTACAATTATTTAAACAAAAGTCTTAAAAAATTGTTAAATGAAAGTTTTAAGCAATTTAAAATTGAATGAATATGTCCAAATAATACATAAATAAATATCTCAATATTAATACATACGTAGACATATACATTTGTACATACACGTACATACAAACTGAATACAATTAAAGAAAATTGGATTAAGGTTAACAGGTCATATTGTATTTATTAAATTTTCCAAAAAGAAAAAACAACAAAAATAGCAATAAATGCATTTTTGTATTACTAAAACAAAAAGAACAATAAAACATAAATGTATAACTAGGGAGGGACGGATTTTTATGCATTTCTTATTAAAAAGTATGCCCATATACATGCTTTAGAAATTCGGAATATGCTTAAAAAATCGGTGCAACAAGCATTTATTAAGGACACAAAATAAGTCTCTACTTAGACCACAGCTTTAAGGATCGACTTATATAGAATTAAAGTTATATTTCTTACTGTTAATTTTTAAATTGCTCACAGTAAATTTTTTTTAAGGCGTAATTGTTAATGATCAAAAATATATAAATTTGGAAAACAAATTTAAAATTTTTGTTTTTATTCTCGTTTTAAATTTTAGTCAATGGAACAAAATTCTCATTCGAGAACAAATCTCCAATTTGTAGTGTATTTCAAAGAGTATTTCTTCGATTGTAAAATCGTGGCATGGAACACTTTTGTCATTGCGCTGGCATCAGTGATGCAAAATGTGACACAATTGGGCCATTTGTGCTACTTTTGAATGTTTGATGGCCCTGTGGTTAGTTCTAGTCTATTTTGGACCTTTCAGATCAAAACTCATCTTAGTACTATTAACCGTTCAGTACATCTTTCAATATAACTTTCTCACTATTTCAAAAACGAATTTTATTTACTTCAGTTTTTTTTTTATTAAAAAAAAATTAATAATTTTATTGGCAAACCTGTCTTGTCTCAAATAAAAATTCTTTTTTGTAAGTATGTATATTAGAGTGGGTCAATTTGTATGTATTAAAAAAAATTCGCCAAGCGGTATTCGATGGGAATTCTATGAAGGTTTGCCCAAGAAACCCTATGGTTGGCCATACATTTGACCAATCTAGGAGTGGCCTATGCGCTGCAGGGGCCATATCTGCATGTTTAAAATTCTTAAATTAGGCCCCTACATCAAGTTAATACCAAAAATCATCGTATTAGACTGTCAAATATCTTTTCTTTTGCCAGCTGATGGCCTTAAGACGCTAGTGTTCTAACTCATCAACTATATAATAATTATATTATTTTATAGTTATAATAAAAATAAATAAATAATAAATTTTCTTTTGCCATTCTTTTCTCCTTTTGGAGCATTCGAGCTCAACCATGCATATGTATTTCAATATATTATTCGCTTTACTCTCCTCCGGATTATTTTCAAGGGCTCGACGGAGCGTCCACTATAGTTATGCCAAATATAAAGGTATTCCAACAAATTATTTTTATTAGGTTGTCCGCTTCACAAATAATGCCTAATATAAAAAAAAAAATTTTAAATACGAGAAGAAAAGTTTCTCTTTAAAAATGGGAAGCTCGATTTTGATTTAAGACCCACGGTTTCTTGGGAAAACCTTCTTAGAATTCGTCGTCTAATGTAAGCTAATACCAAAAATCCTCGTAGTAGACTGTCAAATATCTTCTCTTCTGCCATTCTTTTCTCCTTGTGGAGCATAGGAGCTCAACCATGCACCTGCTGTTCACTATATTTTTCACTTTAGTTATCAAAGGTATTGTGGGCCTTTTAGATCGTCAATTCGGCCCAAAAACTAAAAACTAGCTGGTATGACAAGTGGCCAATTTCACTGGATATCTAATGCAATATGTTTTTCTGGATGTTTGTAAAAACCTGAAGAGAAAATAACAATAAAAAAATTTGCAACACTTTTACATAAATATAATGCATATGACGTTCCTTTAGTTCAATAGAAACTTTAAAATTAATTAATTCATTTATTAAGGACGTGCTAAACTCCCAATTTTTATTTGTGACAAAAACACTGAAATTTATTGTTGTAGGAGAGCCAGTTTCTATGCTCATTTCGCTGGTTGCTTAGGCCAGCTCGTCAAGAAACCTTTTCCAAAGACTTTAGAAATGGTCAACTACTCCTACGACACTTAAGCCATAGAGAATGACAAAAATTACACCTGATATCAAATTATCGTTTCGTTAAAAAAAAAAAACATTTACAAATAGGAACAAGCAAGCATAGCCAGTCAAGTCCGTCCCTTTGATTCCGTACACCGCAGTATTTACTGACAAATTTTTAAGACTGGTTCCTAGTGCGCACCCATAGAAACAAATGGACCCTTTAAAACAAAATTATGTTAGGAGGTTACAATTAAAATAAGAATTCTTAACGTCGAATATCATATAAGACTTTTCCGCTTAAAATGATTTTAGGGAGGGGGCTTATATGGGACCTAAGGTGAATGCTGTACGTACCAGCAAAAAATTTTGACAGGACATAGTATCTATTATGGAAGTTATCGGCTCCAAATCTTATCTCAATAAGGAAGTTATAATATTAAAAACTATTTGTGGGAATGAAAATTTAATAAGATTATTTAGATTGGAATAAAATATTTTTTGATCTAATTTGATCTCAATACCAAGACAGACAGAAGTTTGTAAGGGCACTGTGTGAAACTATGGACCGATTCTCATAGGGTTTACATGGACAAACAACCACCCAGCAGGACGGTTGGGCTCAGAAATAGATTCTGAAACTTAAACATTTGAAAATGTCAAAATACCAAATAAAAAATTACGCCTGATCTACAACAGGGTTGGAAAAATACGTGCGTACCTACATGTGTAAATAGAAGTATGTATGTATGCATATGGGGGAAGTGGTTGTGGCACAAAATTGATTTATATTACTTTCAGTTCTCATCGCACCATGGTGAAGGGTATGTAAGACTCAACATAGCCGAATAAAGAACTCTTACAGGCTTGTTAAATTATACTAAAGTTTGCTTTTTTAGCTGCATGTGAATTTAAAATCCAAGACAGAAACATTTTAGAAAGAGTCTGATAGATAATTTCCTGGCATTTATTTTTTAAATCTGACCATATGGCGTCAACGGTATCTTAAATTTTAGCTTCTTACGCTTTAAGACAATGAAAAGGACCACTACTGGAAATACAGTTGTCGTCAAATTGATTTTGCAATAAATCGATTGTTAGGAGCGCTGTCTCGTTCGAACCAAATATCGCTGATGTTTAGCTGATTAGCTATTGAAAACAATAATTCCGTCTGCATGGCTCGATAGTGCTTGCCATTAACCGTAGCGGCAGCTGCTTCCTCAGTTTGAAAGAACGTGTAAACCGCACCAAACAGTAAATTTTAATGGATAATGATTTGATAACAGCTTAAGAATTATATTCGCTCCATATATGGAAATTTTGTTTATTAGCGTAGCCATTTAAGCAGAATTAAGCTTCGTAAAATGTACGAACTGTAATATAAACTTCGGGAATAGATTCATTTTTTCAAAGTAAATATCCATAACTTGGAAGCGTTGTTCTAGCATTTAACGATTCATGTTGACTTGCCAAACCTCACTGTACATAAATATCAATACAGTTTGTTTCTCAGCTGTCATACCATAGCTATCGATATCGAAAGTTCTCATGTAGCTAAAAAAACACCCGATAGTTCTCCTAGTGAGTTTGCTATTAAAACTTATCACAAGGTTCAGTAAAGAAATTGTAACGTATATGGCCAAACTTGAACTAACCTCCAGAATTAGTGTATACAGGTATTCCTTGATTAATACGGTACTTCATTTACGCGATTTAGTTATAACACGGATCAACAATAGTAACCTTTTTTTGATTTTTCGCTTTTTTACGCGATTTTAATAAAATACGCTTAGAATATTATGGCAATCCTTATTTTACGCGAAATGCAGCAATGTGATTCAAGTACATACATACATATTTTACAAAAATTAAAAGATTTTATTATAGAACGTTTCAATAGACATACTGCATTAAAAATTTTAAATTTATTGCTCACTAGAAATTATTACAGGCTACTGCAAACTTTTTCAGTAACCTGTAACATTTTACTGCTTAAGCCTATAGTACACGGCATGTAAAAAGACACATACGCATGTGTTTCTGACGTAATTTTGACGTCATCACACAACACGCAATGTTTATTGTAGCTTTGCATTGACGTCAAAATTACGTCAGAGCCACATGCGCATGTGTCTTTTTACATGCCGTGTACTATAGGCTTAAAGCGCCCTAGATACTATAATATAAACACATTAATCACATAGTAGTGTGCGTGCAGTCGTTCTTTTTCGGCTACACATTCGCGTTGTCGGAAATGCTTGATGAAAATCAAAAAGTTTTGATTTCTTATTTGATGGCTGATTATTTGTTTCCCGTATAATACCCACTCTTAATTATGACATATTAATTGATTATGCCTAACAATGTTGATATGAGATTTTCTTAGGATTTGTTTTTGATTTATCAAGGCTCAAAGACTCTATTAAGGATGAAAAAAATATGCAGCAACAAATCATGAAAAGCTGTTATTCGTATAAATAACTACATAACTTAATAATTAAACGTTCATGATAGTAAACGAGTTGCATATAAATCTGACCCTTTTTCAACACAATTCATGTGTCAAAGAGTGTAAAGGGTTGCACAAGGATGCCTATAAAATTTAAAATACAAACTCCTTTTAATATACATCCCATCATCGTATGTACGTGTGTGTAAGCACATACATTCTCACAGACAAATTTGGGTTATTCTCCATGGAGCTCTTCTCATAAAGAACAAGAGAAATAAAAAGTCAAAATAAAAACATCGATAACAATAATATTAAAACAACAACAACAATACTAAAAAGAAGAAGAAACAAGTGTGCTATGCATGTGTGCTTGAATGAGACATCCTGGTATAAATAAAAAAAAAAACAACAAGACAAAAAAGCCTATTGCCCAAATAAATAGGCAAAGAATTGCCTATGACAAACACTACTACATCTGCATCCTATTCTTCTACTGTGTATTAATAAAGAATGAACACCATGTTTTCTATTCTATTCCTTGTATGAATTTATACTCAAAGGAACTGTTTGTGGATAAATCTTGTCTTTGAATCAAGATTTTTTTTTGTGAGATGTTGTGAAGCCCGAAGGAAATAAATTTTTCACATACATAGACAAATACATGTGAAAGTTATAGATGCAAATATCTAGACAAACTGCAAATAAAGTTTGTCTACTTAAAAAAAATGTGCTTGTTAATTTAAAGGCTTAAAGTATTGAATTTTTTTTAAATTTTTTAAAATATGATATAAATAAAAAAGGTTTAGCTTATACTTTTTTGTGTTTTATGTGAATCCATATTGAAATGACTTCGTTATAAAAAGTGAAAACTGTTCAGTTTCTGTGCAAAGTTAAAGATTTTCCTTATATAAAAATTAGTTTAAGTCACTCTGCAATTTTAAGGATCAATACAATTTTTAAATGCGAATTGAAAAAGTGAATCTATTACTTTACACTATTAACTAAAGTTTGTTATTTTTATAAATCTAAAAATTAGATGGTGTTTTCCAATTTTTTTTTTAAAGTATTTTTTTTTACAATTTTACATAACAAACTTTGAATTTTAGAATCATGAAGTCAATATGAAGAGACTGAAACATTTATATGCATTTTTTTTTGTTATACTCTTCACGATAATAAAATTGCGCATTAAGTTGCCATTTGTGTTTTGGGGATTATTTGTGCTTCTGGAGATTTGTTTCATATTAAAAAAATTCATATTCAGCGGACATAATTTAATGCCTTACATGAGTACCTGTACTATGGCCTAATCTGATAGTAATTCTCAACCACCTGGTGTTAATAGAAAGCACTTACAAAATGGCCCCGAATGCGCTTGGCTAAAAATCAACGTACAGGTAACAGTTAAGTGCACAGTCGGCGAACTGCACACACAACCTCTTGCTTAGGAGCTAGAGCTTTCTAACCTCCGGTGCTTAGGAATAGCCCTTAGCGTCTGAACCCTCCTCGAAATTTGAGTCACTGCACTAACTCTCCTTGCAATTCAGGCACATTCTACCCGCGTCACTTTGGGTTAAATTACAGCCACCACGTGTACCAATTTTTACCAACTTTCACAGTGAAAAGCAATCTTTACCAATCATTCTGTTTAAGGTGTTATGATACTTGCTATTTTTTGTATTTTTTCTATATTGGAGAACAGTGAAAATATATTTGCATAGGAAAACTGACTAAGTGTAAAGAGTTTGATTATACCATAAAAAATCTTGAAATGTCAAAAAAATATACGTGTGTTATCGATAAATAATCTTAGACTGTCAAAAAAAATATAAAAATTTGTAACTTAAAATTGACATTTCCAGATGATCGAAAGTAGCGGGTTTTAACTTTTTTTTTTGCGATTTATAGCTTTTTTTGTGGGAACAAAACGTGGGCAATATTGTTTGTTTTGTTTACATATTGTATTTCTTGTTCTTTCTCGCATTTGTTGTTTCATTCAGTCAATCCTAAAAAAATCCAATACAAAAAATAGCAAGTATCATAACACCTTTAGCATTCCCTTCCCTTATTACAAAACTTATCTTATAGTCAAAAAACCTTAACTCAAGAGAGTCCTCCACTACAAGTTGCAGCAAAAGAGGATCTCACCAATACCGGCACCGGTGCCGTGTCAATGGGGGCTACTGACAACCGTGGCACCAAATAATCACGGGTACTCTGGTGAATACCCCACTATTGAATTGCATTGAAGGCATTTCCGAAGGCTTCCTCCTAAATACAAAAACTTACTTCCCGACTGAGTGAAACAGGCAACAGGACCACTAATGTATAAAAATAAAGAAATTAGTGCAATGAATCGATTGTTTCGGCGTCTTGTTGAAAACAAATACCGTTGATGTTTAGCAGATTAATATTTGAAAACAAAAATTCCGTCAGCATGGCTCGATAGCGCTCGCCGTTCACCGTAACGGCAGCTACTTGCTCATTTCGAAAGAACATGTAAACCGCACCAAACAGTAAATTTGAATGGATGTAATTGTGGTTCGTTAACAGCTTCAGCAATGTCTTCACTCTAAATAGGGTAATTTTGCTTATTGAAGTAGCAAATTAATCAGAAATGAGCTTTTTAAAAATGGACGAAGTGTTCTATGAACTTTTTTTTCAAAGTAAATTTCCACAATTTGGAAGCGTTGTTCTAGCGTTAAAAAATTCTTGATAGAAGTAATCATGAATTAAATTTCTGAAGAGAAATGTCAATACGGTTTGACATTCTACGCTGTCAAACCACATTTATCGATATCGAAAGTTCTCATGCAGCTAAAAAATATCAACTGATAACAAAGCTTCGTAAAATTGCTAAAGAGTAAACATCTTTCATATTAAATGCAAAATTTTTATAAATATGTAATACAAAAAAAGGAGCAACGAAATAATTTCTTTTCGTAAATTGAAGAACTAATTATTTTTAGAGAAAACGCATAAATATATTCCGTAAAAAATTATTTTGTCGGAGGTGACCATATCAAAAATGTGTTTTCCCTGCGTGTAGCATTTTTCTCTCTTTTGATTGATTTTGTGAAGTACATTCACCTTAAATGTCTATCACTAATGTTTTTCTAAAATTTACATTTCAATTGATTTAAACACTTTTTAGCAACATCAAATCGCATTGAGAAACACACAAATTTTTTAGTAAAAGAAAAAATCAGAAAAAAAAGTGAAAAGTGCCACACAATTACCAGAATCGTTATTTTTGCTGCTGTTGTATTTAGCAAAGTTCTGAGATTTTGTTTTGTTTTACTTCCACGGAAATAATTGTCGGCATTCGTTATCGCATCTAACTCAGTGCTTAACATTGTTAAAATGCCTTTAGACTCGTAGTATTTTGTAGCACTTACTTATGCTTTTCACTCCTGCTTCTGTTGCAATCATACCAATACTGTGGAATATACATACATTTGCAACATGTAAAGTCTTTCTTGCCGCAATAATCTACCGTTGTATTTGGACAAAAGTACAAAATAGAGGGCTAATAAGTTTTTGCGCCGTTTAAAAAATTTATTTCTAAGAAATTAGTTAAAAACTTTTTTTAAAAAAAAATTCTATGAATATTTTGAGCTGGAATCGATACTAATATTAAAAAAATTTCCATAACCAATTTAAAGTCCAAAAATATATTTTTAAACGACCTTCTTATTGCCTTGTTTATAAGTAGAATTCAAGTACTCTGTTGATATGTTAAGGTATTTACCTTCAATACATACATACATACATACCAGTGATGCCGTTGGGTTCAATATATTACATTTGTCGTAACTTTTGAAGGCCTAACGAAACGTGTTTAATTTTGTTATATTTGAACGAATTAACGAATTGATTTTTTCAAAAAGTATTTAATTCGTTAATAAACCATTGTTCAGAAATTAAAAAAAAATTCAACATGCTTAATTTTTGAAATTTGAGTTTCTAGACGTTTGTCTATTTTTATTCTGACTCATGGATTTATTCAACAACCGAATTTGTTGCATTGTTATTGTAACTAACATGCACTGGAAAATTTGGACAGTCTAGCGGCGGAAAAATCCTTCTTAACAAATAATCTGATCCACACAAAAAATTTATGGATTAATTGTAGTCAAGGATGTTGGTTATAAGCTCCGTTTAGGCAACTACTTGTAATACAGAGGGCACTTTATATTGTTATGTAAGACCAATTTTACCGATAAAATTCCTTAGTCGGCGAAAAACTAATATCTTCCAAGCATAGTCTGTTTCACAAAAAATTTGTGGATGAATCATATGGACTGATGTACGCCATAAGCTTGTTAAAAATAAGGCATATGTTTTTCGCACAGTTGGTGATATATGTTATTAGGTAATAACTTTTTGACACATAAAATTCTTTATTCGACAACTGTATCGGTTTTCAGCTTTATTTCTTAAATTATCTTTTTATTGATATTCCATAATATTACAGAGCTTGGAAAAGTGGCCTACATGCAGTATTATTCCAATAAAAGTTTTAAGTTCGGTTTCTGAATCTTCTTGGTTACAAGATTTTAATAATAAATCTTGTACGGCTTAAGGAAGACGATCAATGTGCTTATGAGATGCTTTTGATGATATAGAACATGAACAGAGTCTCAAGTAAAGAGTTACGTATTAAATAGAACCGTCAAGGTTAATTCGCCAGACATTTTTCTGGTGTTAAACTCCCTTTAACTTCTGAAGTCTTTCAGCCCAATTATGAATGAAAATTCAGCAAGTTGTTTTGGAAGCAAATGACAAAAGAGTCATAGAAGTACATAAAACACAGATAGGAAAAGTTTAAAAAGTTGCGTAGTTAGAAAAGTTTTCAAAACAAATTTTTTTCTGCATGAACGATTCTTAACCTAAACTGAAATAGCAAATATTAAAAAAAAAATTTACTCTATTCGAAAACGTCCAGCATTACCGATTCAATACGCCAACAAATTTGATACAAAAATCAATGAAGAATTACAACTCAATTTTTTCTTACTGTTTAAGATTGCCGTATTTTCCGAACTAATGTTCAATTTGAACAATTCTATTTTAATATCACACTATGTTTATGGAAATTAAGTTTTTAATACAAACTAGTGTTTTCCCAATAGTCGAAATTCGACCATAAATTATTTTGTAAATATGAAAAAAAAATAGTATATCTAAGTATTTACATATTTCGAGCATTTATTTTTTCCGTCTTAGTCGATCGATTTGACGAAGAATCAACATCCGTTTTAAATGTACCAAAAAGCTCCCTTTTACATATTCTTATTCACTTAGGACTACGCATTTTATCTTTTAAGGTCCAATATAAACAAAAATTCAAAAAGTACCAGATTAAGAACAAAACAGTATCAACATTTTGCATCTTATATGTTCTCATTCATTCAGGACCCTGCACATATAATATTATATTTCTAATTTCAATATAATAGAAAATCCAAAAATTACCAAGTAAAAGAAAGAAATTTAATTTCCAGCATTTATACATTTTTATACTTTTTTTCCCCTCCATTGGGGCTCGGCTGTCAAATAAAGGAGGAAAGTGTTCTTAACTGGTTTGCCTTTGCCGACTTATAAAGTCGAAATATTTGAAAACCGGTTTCTGAAAAATGTGGAATAATCGTTCACCCTATTTTTGATTTGATAGAAAAAACTAATTGGAAAAAACAAATTTTGTATTTATGTGTTTTGCATATGTGCTTGTAGCATATTTGAACGCATATTTCTGCGAAAATACTAAACAGTTTTAAAAAATATATATTGTACACTTCTGGAAGTAAATACCTTTAAAATGGTGTATCTTTTGTTCCAGTCGTTGGGAAAACAGAGGAGGAAAGTGTTCTTAACTGTTTTGCCTTTGCCGATTTATATACATATATATATATATATATTTCATGTCAAGTGACCCAACTTTTTAAATCGATTTCTTCCGATTTGGACTCGCATCCCAAATAGCGACCATAACTAACTTAAAGGAAAAGACCTAAGCTTTCTTTTGAGCAAAAAAAAAAAAAAAAAAAAAAAAAAAAAAAAAAAAAAAAATACCCTGAGAAAGAACACCGGTTTGGCCAAAACGTTTTGACCCCCTCTAACTCAGAAACTTTTTGACCGATCTTGTTGAAAATTTGTGTCTAAACTAGTATCCAATAAGACTAACCAAATCGGAAGACATCGATTTCAAAAGTTGGGTCACTTGACATGAAATCCCCCATATATATATATAATTATAAGATTAATTTTTATTTGACATGAAAAACGAATTTTAAACATAAATTGATATTTAAATAAATTGGTGAAATTAATCATTAGTGTTTTATAAATTTAATTTTGAGTACACTGATTTGTCTGCTTGTTGCTGCGTTAAATTTTTTTTTAAATTCAATAATTTTTTTTTATATTATCGCCGCTAGATTGATCATTTTTCCCTCAGTGTGAAATATGGGATACAGATATTTATTTTATAC
Source organism: Pollenia amentaria (assembly GCA_943735925.1). Taxonomy (NCBI): domain Eukaryota; kingdom Metazoa; phylum Arthropoda; class Insecta; order Diptera; family Polleniidae; genus Pollenia; species Pollenia amentaria. The sequence continues at coordinate 142,761,008 of OX031009.1, read as the reverse complement.
AAATCACTCAAATTAAGTAAGTATTCAAGAATATTTAAAATTTTAACTTTTGACGCAAAACGCGTTATGTGGCAACACTGATACATACCGCTGAAGGCTGTTTTACACTATTACACAAGTCTTACGTATTTGGTAAAAATACATGATCTAATTATTGTTTGAACATTTTGAAAAAAACAACAACAACTTATCATGACAGGGTTGTGTTTTCCTTGATATAAGTAAGAATTGTGTAATAGTGTAAAGTACCCATAAACGTAGATACATTTGCACATTCAGAATTTAGTTCACGGTCTACTTCACACATACCCAGCGGGAAAACTCCGAAGAGCTTCTTACTTCAGGCCTAATTGAAGGTCTGCTTAGACATTTTTTTTGATTCAATTACCATCCTGATCTTACTGATAAAGAATGCCTCATAGAATGCATCGGCTCTTTCGTATAAAGGATATGATACGCATTCCACATTCCCTTCTATGAGAAGGGAGAAGAGAAGAAGAATAATTTTTGGTTTTTTGTTTGCCAAAGCAAAAGCCAATGAATTCAGATCTCGTTATACAATCAGCATTCTCTAGAAATCCTTCTAAAAACCATTCATTTGAATGCCTTTCAGAATACCTGGCGGAAGAAACGAGAGCGGAAGGAATACCCCGAGGAAGGAATACATCCAAACGAAGGAGTATAAAGGCCTTCTAGAAGGCATCCATACTTCTTCTTTTTCCCGCTGGGTGGTACAATACACATACACAAATACATACATCAAACAATAATTATCAGGTGAAAATACTAAATTATACCAACATTTTAGATACATATGTGTATGCATACGTATAGATTTTCACATATGCATATAGTGCTTGAGATATATGAACATTAATATGTGACTAGTAGATTTGAATTCGAACTTTCATGTAATTTAATAAAAAAGGCAGATTAACAAAAGTTTACTGCATCAAAACTCCTTTTTCGCGGTATAATGAACTGCATTTTCATCTTGTTAAATCCTTATATCCGTGGAACATTTGTGTTGGGACTTGTAAAAAATTTACCCTATTTGTCCCATTTTTGTTTTTAATGATATTATAATGCCAAACCCTTATTTCGGATATCGAACTTGTTGAGATAATGAATCAATTTTGGGCATTTTTAATATCAAATGAATTCTGTTTCTGTTTTTGGGGAAGATTTGTATGGGGAATATATGCAATTATAAGCCGAATCGATTGATTTTCAACACAAAACAAACTTTGGGTTAGTTGTGTCTTCTTAAATCATCCCTAGTAGCCAATGCCTTCTCAAATGCTAAGTTCGGTTAATTTTTACGGAAAATAGTTGAAATAATGGACTGACTTTGGCCATTTTCCATGGTAATCAAATTTGTTATTTAGAATTTTTTTTTTAACACGTTAAATTTCCTCCACTTTGCGCTTTGTACAAACAGTGAAAAATCTATTGTGTAATACAATTCATGGCTAACAATAGACCTTGTTTTTTATTAAAACGTTGAGTTTGATGCATTATCTTTATACTTGCATTTTAACGAGGTTTTATAGAAAATAAATTATTATTATCAAAAATTATTTTTGGGAATGAAATATTTTATTAATTAATTCATTTATTAATGATGTGCTAATAATCCCAATTTTTTTAAATGAAAACACTGAAATTTATTGTTGTGGGAAAGCTAGTTCCTATGCGCATTTCGCTGGTTGCTTAGGCCAGCTCGTCAGGAAACTTTTTCCAAATACTTTAGAAAAGCTAAAAATATTATACAAGTAAGACCATAAAGTGAATAAGAATTTTAAAACACTCTGGTCTTAAATGTAACAATATCAAAGCTTCAACAAAGTCACAACAATAAACCGTCAATTTTTTCTTTCTTACATTCCCCTACAATTGGCTGGGTTTTTTCCAACACAAATTGTAGTTGTAAGAGGATAGAAAGAAAAAACAAAATTAAAAAAACAAGTTACTTAAATAAAGCAGCTTGCCATTTCAGTTTTTTATTTGCCGGGCACATGCAAATTTATTATCAAAAATTATTTTTGGGAATGAAATATTTTATTAATTAATTCATTTATTAATGATGTGCTAATAATCCCAATTTTTTTAAATGAAAACACTGAAATTTATTGTTGTGGGAAAGCTAGTTCCTATGCGCATTTCGCTGGTTGCTTAGGCCAGCTCGTCAGGAAACTTTTTCCAAATACTTTAGAAAAGCTAAAAATATTATACAAGTAAGACCATAAAGTGAATAAGAATTTTAAAACACTCTGGTCTTAAATGTAACAATATCAAAGCTTCAACAAAGTCACAACAATAAACCGTCAATTTTTTCTTTCTTACATTCCCCTACAATTGGCTGGGTTTTTTCCAACACAAATTGTAGTTGTAAGAGGATAGAAAGAAAAAACAAAATTAAAAAAACAAGTTACTTAAATAAAGCAGCTTGCCATAAGCAACCAGCGAAATGCGCATAGGAACTAGCTTTCCCACAACAATAAATTTCAGTGTTTTCATTTAAAAAAAATTGGGATTATTAGCACATCATTAATAAATGAATTAATTAATAAATTATTATTCTTTTGTGCCTAATATTGAACATTTGGTCAATTATGGCACAAGCAAAACTTTACGATGAGCTTTAATTTTTTAAAAACTACCTGTATTGAAATTTAACTGGACACCAATATGTGATCTACTCGTCGATTGGCGTAAGTAACAGCCTTTTTACCGAACTTCAAAGTGTTTTAAGCACTGAATAGAGTTGCAAATGCGTACATTAAATGACCGTATGTGAACACTAACACATCACTCAATAAAAAGGGCTGTTGAGTCTTCAGAAAAAGTACTTACTCCGAATCCAACCCCTTTTCTAACCTTGATGCTTAATGTATATGAGAGTGGCCCTTATTTGACTTTAAACTCTCTTTATACCCTCCATTCCTAGTGGTTGTTGAGGGTATACTAAGTTCGTCATTTAGTTTGTCCCTTTTTTATTATCCATTTAATACCCCATTAAGTATACAATATATATTCTGATTTTTTGAGTGACTCTAAGTCTATCTAGCCATGTCCGTCTGTCGAGAACACACTCACTTTCTTAAAACTCAAAAGGTAAGAACAATGTTGTTGTCAAATTGCTCCTAGTTATCCTAAGCAGTTTGGGATTGAAATTTAGCAAAATCCGATCAGTGGGATCAGAGTTATGAATCAAAATGTCGAGCCACCACCCTAAAAAATTGTCAATTTTACACAAACTCCTTCTATATGATTAGAAATCATTCTATACGTTTGAAACTGTAATAAAGATTGCTATCATATTAAAATATGCTACGTCATAGTTTTATAGGACTAGAAATCACACTGTCAAATTTTGTAAAGATCGGTCCATAATTTACCCTAGGCCGCATATAAAACCTACTCTCGGAAAACAGTTGAGTATATTTAAAAACGTAAAAAATAATACAATTGGAATACAATTTGGTACGTCAAAGATTTATAGGAAAAAAAAAACAATAACATTTCATGATGCTCGATCCATAATTTACCTTATAATCTCCAATATTATGCTCACTCTGGGAAATAATAATATATATAGCTCTCATATATTCTCAAATATTTTAAGGTATCTAAGATTCGGCCTTGCCGAAAATAGCACTAAAGCTTGTTTTTAATGCAGTTCCTTTAAAATGGTTAAGAAAATGATTTTGTGAAAATTTCAAAGCGATATTTGAAATGTTGCATCGGCAATTTCGAAGAATTTTATTACGACTCCGACTTCGATTCCGACTCCGGTACAAAACATCAACTCCGACTCCATAGCCTGGGGACAACTGTAGATCATAATTATCTAAGCAATTCACATGCCTCGTGTAAAGAACGTTTCTGCTGTATAGCAAAAGTTCAGTGCAACATCCGCCGGCACACAGAACTTAATGCTAGGGTAAAATCGATCCCTAAGCCAGTATGACTAACATTTCCCTTTCTTCCTTTGCGTTTCAGCCATGGCCTCCACGGGATGCCCGAAGGTTCTTCACCAAGTAACAGTCTTATCTTACAGTCTGTGGACTTCAGGAATCCATGCTACCAGAAATGATTCTGGTCATCGGAAATCTAAATTAGTTGTACCAATCTGCTTTGAGAGTAAAATGCAAAGAGGTTAAGAGTTCTTCGGACGTTTGCGCCTAAACGTTGTTGGTGAAGATGGCTGTTTTCCGGGAGTGAAGTTTTGGTCAATTTATAGATCGAATATTATTTGTTAGATAATAACTCTTAATTATTTCAAAACTACCACCGAATTTTTATATGGGCGCCATATTATGATATAAAAAACGGTCTTAGCTTCAAAGCAATTAGCTTTTCTAAGAATAATTCTAAACCAGCCCTCATATATCTGGCTGTATATATATATTCAGAGGTAAGAATTCAGGGATAAATAAATATATCTCAACAAGGCAATGACTTGTTGGTGTTATTATTACCAACACATCAGCATAGACATATAGACATGCCTGAATATGGATATGTATATGTTAATGTTAGTACATATATATATCAAGATCTATAGTACATATCTTTAATATGAGTCTATGAGTGTATGTATGTATGTGTAGGCGTACAATAAAAACAAACAGCATGTTGCTGTTGTTACAATTTATATAGTCTGAATTTGTAACAAGATACACAAATAGATTGAAACGTACTCAGTTCACATACCAAATGTATGTTTGCAATACACACCTATATTCCTATAAGTACATATACATAGGTACTTCTGCAACGTTACATACGCACTTAAACGAACACACATAAATTCATATACATAAAAATGTGTGGTTTCTTGAATGTCTATGTCTACCTTTACATTTGAACATGTCATGTGGTATATATGGACTATTTAACATTATTGTATTTATTTTAACAACTGCCACTGTTCATATTGCACTTCATGTGCCAGCTACATATTTGCCCTGCTATACACATCAAACTAGATATTTGCCAAAAAGAAAAAAAATGTCCAAAAAAAAAAAATTATAGAAGTGTACACAATTTGTCCTACTTTTGTGCGTTTCAAAAAACATATGTTTTAATGTGCTCGAAAATTTTCGTTCATACTAAACCGCAGGGATTAATGCCAACTTTGTAAACAGTCGTAAATATAATTAATGAATTAATCGAATGAGACATTTTTTGCACTCAATGCTGTAACATGTGAATGACTGGTTTTTATTTTTTTTGCGAATTGTTTGTGTGCAGTTTATACTATTATGCCCTGGGAGTTGTTAAAATATTAGGTTGAGCTATGGATAAATATATGGATACATATATAAATTATAAGTGTGTATATGTATCAATTAATTTTTCTTTGATCAAAACTTTTAATTATGCTTATTTAATTTTTACAAATATTTTTTTTAAGTAAAGCAAATGATCTCCTGTTTACAATTAAGTTGCAAGTGAATTAATTTTCTCAGTTCTTTAATTAATTGCAGAGTACCGAAATATTTACTCTTCGTAAGCTAACTTGAGTACGCTGAATTTAATAGTGCTAGTAAGTTTTCGAAAATTCGGGTTATTGCATATTCGTTACTCACCAGACATTTTTAACACTATCTCTGCATTTTCTGTAGCAAAAGTCTTGTTTCACTGTTTTAAACTTTCTGTTTGAAGTGCGCCAAGATATCGTTGATGAAATAGAGACGAATTAGGGAATTTAAAAATATAAATTTGTAAACTTTGCCATATGATTTGTTTTTACAAATCGAATATTGAAAAATATTTTGGTAGCGATGTTCATTAATATGGTCGGAAATCTACTGTTGCTCCTGTGGTGAAAGCACTTCGTATACTTCATTTCAAATTCCAACCTTCAAAGCGAATGATAATACAAAAAAAAAAAAAAAAGGAAAAGGAGTTCGGAAAAAATGCTTGATATCGTTCCAGAACTGCTTAACCTCAATATGGGGGTTAACCCGAAAAAGGATTTGAGAACTCTTTCATCTACTTTCTTTGTGGGAAAGTTCGAGAGAAAATAAAGATGTGCAATTTAATATTTCGATCTTGGACAACTCTGCCGGTTGGAATAAAACTTCACCAAGTCACATTTTAAAAGTTTTATAACAGACCCGCAAAACATGTTGAAAATCACAACTTCTTCTATCTCTGTATCCAAAAGTTGCCTTTGTCCAAATATTTTATATGTCCCTTATATTTATTTTATGTCGATGATATTCTTGATCTCTTGAGACAAGCAGCACCAAATCCAAATACAAAATGTCTGCTATTTTCCAAAAATAATACAAGGCTTACAGAAATTTTTTCCTTACCTTGCTCTTCAAAATGTATTGCACGAATTATTAAACTTTTACACAAAAACGAAAATTACAAGTGTAACAACTGAAGCCGCATCGACATGTTTAAATACGTACTAGGCCTGACATGGTGAGTAACATGGGCTGCACAATAGATCCTCTGGGTGGTGGTGGTTATGACCTCCTACACATATACATACATAGTATATACATGGTATAACACTTCAGAATAAAAAAAAATTCTACTAGTTTGGTACATTTAATCCAGCGCTATATGGTTCTAGTATTTTCACAAAATTCGAATGAAGTGTAACGAACGAGTTTTGCATCTCACCTACTTATATATTGTATAAGGTTTAGAAAAATATCCAATAATGTTAAGAAAAAAAATAATAAAAATTGTATGTAAAAGATTTGAATTGATTTAAATTCAACAATGATCCCAAAAATTGAAAAAATATATCATATTATAGTACATTATTACACTGAAAAAAACAAATCAATCCATCCGTACTTAAATCAACCCACAGCGGTGTCAATAGTGCGGTAAATACGGATTTCCTTATATTAAGTTCAGAATGCTTGACTCAAGTATGGATTATTCAAGTACCCCGTACTTAAAATAATCCGAAGACGGGATTAAATTAATTAAAATTGAGATACAATTAATCTCAAACTCTGCGTGATTCAATCATTTCTAAGTTGGTTTAATCCTGAGTCATGCTTAAAACAATCCGAAAGTGTGATTAGATTGATTCTTACCCAAACACTTATATCCCAGAGAACCAGAGATAGAATAGAGATAATTTTATTATTTACTTTACTTACCTGTTACACATTCTTATTTAATTTTTGTTGTATTCGGTTCTTTGGTTACAGGAGAAATCTAAATTATAAGACACCAGCACCATGACCGCTTTAGATTTCGTAATAATTTTACTTGGAAAATTTGATGTATTTATCTAAACAAATTTAACAAATAGAATATGCTTCTTATTTTACTTCTTAAACATTAAGATAATCAATATTTCTCTTTTTGTAGTGTTGTTGTTGGTTCTACATAAAACAAGCAAATCCTTTGTGCCTTCTTTGTAGTGTTGTTGTTGTTTCTACAACAAACTTTTACAAACACACGCGTATGCACGCTTAATGGTTTTCGAGAGTTATCCCATTTTGGATTATTTTTAGTATTTTTCAGTGATATTCGTACATAAATTTTGAAGTACGACTCATACCAAAAATTTAAATTTAGTACGAGTTTTTTATTTCTGTATATTGCAATTCTTAATCTCGAATACGGGCGCTAACTATTATCATTGAATTCAGCGTACTCAAATTTTACCAGTAGCGTGCCCAGCTTGTTGAAACCTTTTGTTCTTTTTTTCGTTCATGTAGGAGCTAATGTACCCAGGCAGAAAAAGACAACCAGGACGACGCTGTGCCGATGTTGATGGGGGTACTATCAACATCAATACAACGTACCGTTTACCAAATTTACAATGAAGTCACAATATTAAAATGTAACGCCAAATGTGCGTCTTCCGACTGCTGATTTTAATGTTGCCACAATACTGAAAATTTTAATTTACAATATTGGATTAATGACCATAAAAGTGTAATATTAATCTTAATTTTTGCACCCTAGCAATGCCACTTAAATAAGAAAATGTTTAAAAATTATATTTGAATTTGATATGGAAAATTTTATTATAAAAATTCATTGTTCTATTTGAAAAAAAGTATTTATTAAAGAAAAAAAGAAGAAAATTAACTATTAAAAATTTTCCCAGAACAAACCCAATGAAATTTTTTTAAGAGGTAAAATTTTTCTGGAAATTAGTGAGGTTTTCGAAAATCCACTTTCATCAAAAGAAATTGAATTGTATAACGTGAAAAGACTAGACAATAATATCGTCAAACTTAACATACATACACCCAGAGAAAAAATATGTTTAAATTTGGTCACCTCCAACAAAACTATTTTTAAAGAGAATTGCAAACATATTATGTTTAAATTTAACCATACTATTGTCACTGATAAACATATTATTGTTAAATTAGTCCTCCATCAAGAAGGCACAACCATATTATGGTTGCCTTCGAACATCTTTTGGTTAGTAATAACTAAAATATGTTAAACATTTATAATAGCATGGTTGATTTTCAACCAAAGCATGTTGCTCTTAGAAAAGAGGAAAACACTATTGTTAATTTAAAAACAAATTATTGTCATATTTAACCATAACATGTTTAGAGGCAACCATAATATGGTTGTGGCTTCTTGATGGAGGACTAATTTAACAATTATATGTTTGTCGGTGACAATAATATGGTTAAATTTAAACATAATATTTTGAAAATTTTGTCTAAAAGTAGTTTTGTTGGAGGTGAACATATCTAAACATATTTTTTTTTTGCGTGTACAGTTGAGCAAAAATGTATTCTTACTAAATTAAATGATGAAATAATAGTTATTACTGTTTTACATACATAAATAACTAAATGTAGTGTGCATATGTAACTTCATAAATTCGTTAAATAAACAAACAATATTTTGCAGTGAATTTGTATGTTTTTCTTAACAAAAATAGTTTTTTGTTTAAACTTAAATACGGCACTATTAAATTAAGACTATATTTTTGTATAAACAGCGTTGTAGCGGTATAGAATTATTGTAAACGCGGTATTAAGAAATTAAGGCCCTAATCATGTACAACGCAGCGCAACGCCACAGAACTAACGCAACGCCAAAGAATAACATTGAAAGCACAAACAATGTCATAAATATTTTGTAATTTTGTTGTTGCTTTCTACAGAAATTCTCATTGCGTTTTAAAATTTCAAACGCTCCATTGCTTGTGTCGTTGAAAATTTTAAAACGGTACATGAATTTCTGTTGAAAGCAACAACAAAATTACGAAATATTTATGACATTGTTTGTGCTTTCAATGTTATTGTTTGGGGTGCGCTGCGTTGTACATGATTAGGGCCTAAGTTTTATTTCCTGTATATACAGTATTGTATCGGTAGTTCTATTGTTAAAACGACTTTACGAAACTAAAGTCGTATATTTGTATTAAGGGTGTTCTACCGGTGTAGAATTTTTGTAAAAACAGTATTAAAAAACTAAGATTGTAATTTTGTTTCTACAGTGTTGTGATGATACAATTTTTCTGGAAGAGTCAAAATTTTGTATTTACAGGGCCGTGGCGATACATAATATTTAGAAAAGTCGTTATTTCTGCCTGGGTAGTTTCTTCGAGGTTTATCATTTTTAATTAAAATGATTAAAAAATAATTTAAAAAACGTAGCATTTTCAAAAAAAAAAGATTTTTAAATTAAGAACTTTATTTACTTTCAACAACTTGCTCTTAAATATTGTTCGCAAATGTTTTTCAAATGTAGATTTTTATACAATATGGAACATAAGTAACAAATTATTTTTGAAAGACAAAGTTTTTCTAAAGCCTTTTTTCAGGATTGTCTTGGATCGGCAAAGCACCCTGATAACTTCACTTGTCCGTTTTATCTTTTTTATACCCTTCACCAAAGCTGGAAAAGGGTATATGTAAGTTGGTCATTCAATTTGTAATTTCTGCAATATTGATGTTGGACGCTATAAAATATATATATTCTGGGTCCTTAGGATAGCGGAGCAACGATGTGCATCCGTATTTGTTTATGTTGAAGGGGGGTTTTCGTAGACCTCAAAAACGATCTACACTATGTTCTTATATATTTATGTCACATAAACTTCGGATTTGTATGTTATTCACATTCAGCCAGATCAGCTGATATGTGAGAAAAAAACCACGACTGCTTCTATTTTTACCCATAAATCCCTTGTTATTTTTCCATACAAATAAAAAATAGAGTTCTGTATATCTGTAGAAACGTAGCAGTAAAAATTTCCTAATTGAGTACAAATAGCTTCGATTGGAGAAGTGGACGTGGCAGAAATTACATTTCCTTGTATCTGGAGAATGCCGGGAAAAAATTTTCTAAATTGGCTACACATAGCTGGTTTGTCAATATGCAAAAACCGTAAAAAGTGGGTGTAATTGGAAAACTGGACACGGCACGTTCCAGACAAATACAAAATAGGTCAGTTACAGTAAAAGTAACAGAATTTAGTACAAATAGCTTTGATACCAAAACAAGACATCATTATACTTATGGTATAGGGTATATTCCTTGTTCTTATATTTTCTACTCACAAATTTTATATTTGTTCACAAATAAACCGTTTGTATGTAATTTTTCTTTAATTATAAAATAATTTGAGTTAATTCGCCATGCTAAAATATTTACACTTATTTTTCGCTTTAGTGTTGGCAAGTTTGTTTTTAATTTTAGTGTAACATTACTGTTCTTGACTAGATGGCCAACTAAAGTCTATACTACAGAGTGCACTTAAGTTGATACTATAATGCAAAATAGAGATTAGACTTTTGTGTAAACTAGAGTCTAGATTAAGAGAAAAGTAGAGTCAACACTAAAAAGTGCATAAAAACTACAATGCCAAAAATTTTATATTTTTTATCATTAATCAGAAAGCAAGTTATATAGTAAATAAAAAATCGGTGAAAAAAAGCTTATTGATTTCGTTATTCAATATAATGGGCATGACTAATATTTCGCCCGAAATAATACATTTAATCATAACCTGAGAACGTTTTGTCTGATTTTGATAAAATTACCAACAAATGATTTGTACTTAAGCTACCATTAAGTAATTTTGAAAACAGCTTCTTATATTTTTGCAGTTTCGGAGGTATTCAGAAAATATTGGCGGTAAACATTTTTTTAAAGTAATATTAATGCTATTTTCTGTTTTCAAAAATTCATAAAACTATGTATATGTAATGACAAAAATTTTATATATGGGGGATTTCATGTCAAGTGACCCAACTTTGAAAACGATGTCTTCCGATTTGGATGAAATTTGAACCAAGGTTACTCTTATTGGATAGTAGCTTAGCTATTTCTTCAAGCTATCGAAAAAAATTTGGGATATGTATAAAAAAAAAATAATATGTAAGTCAAGACGTCAAATGCTAAAAAAAATAAAAATCCTCGTCTTGAGTTAGAAATTATTTTTTATACATATCACACTCGCATCCCACTAAGCGACCAAAACTACCTTAAAGGAAAAGACCTAAGCTTTCTTTTGAGCAAAAAAAAAAAAAAAAATTTTAAAAAATTTAAAAAAAAAACAAAAAAATTTTTTTCGATAGCTTGAAGAAATATCTATCTAATTTGTTTGGGATAAATTTTGCTAACACCAATAGATAATAAGTTACATGGACGAGAAAGAACACTGGTTTGGCCAAAATGTCAAATTTTGACCCCCTCTAACTCAGAAACTTTTTGACTAATCTTGTTGAAAATTTGTGTCTAAACTACTACCCAATAAGACTAACCTTGGTGCAAATTTCATCCAAATCGGAAGACATCGATTTCAAAAGTTGGGTCACTTGACATGAAATCCCCCATATTCATAATTTATCGGAGAGCCAGGTATATTATGAATTAATTAGAACATACATATTAATTTTATTCACGTGATAGAATCAATCCGTGAATAGATAATGATTATTCACGCTAAAGTCGACTTCTTTTTTTTTGGGTTTTGCCGAAACCGAAAAACATACAAGTGTTGATCCGGGCGTATGGTTCAACTTAACACGCCAGTGTTGTCAAATTATTATTGTTAATTAAAGAAGACGTAGTTTTGATATATTTGTAAAGAAATACACTTAAAGTAAACGTTGAACAAGTTATTTGCTTTTTACACGGCTTTGTTTAACCCTTATGTGCGCAGCTAATTTTCTCATTGAAATTGATAATCTGCATGTCTGAAACTTCTTGAGAGCTAATAACTTTAGAAAAATGTTGTATTTTTGCAGCCGTCTGGCTAAATTTTTTTTGTCATTTACGTGAGAGACCAATTACTCTTAAATGTGCAGCGAGGTACCTGGGTACCTGTACGTGTTGTATATGGGATTGCGGTCATTATAGGCAAATTGTTTGAAGTTAGTAGTTGCTCTGCCCAAACTAATGATAGTCTGCCGATACAAAATATAAACGTGAAGAATCTATTTTATAAAATAGAGAAACGGAAACATAAAGAAAACCAAAACTTAATAAATACTAAGAACAAAAGAAATTAAATTATAGTACAGATCTTTCGAGCAGTTTGTACACATTGGACGATAAATGGAATGCTTAATAATTGTCTGATAACGGTATTTCTGTAAAATTAGTGCGCCGTTGTAAGAAGTAAGAATTAGAACTGTCATCTCCGAACCATTTACTACCACAAGTGGTCTCAGACAATCCTGCAATTTTTTCCAACCTTTTAATGAAAAAAAAAAAAAAAATTGGAATAAAAAGGCAACCCTAAGACAAAAGTCATATGCTCGTCGCTTATCCAGATGATATTGGCATCATTAAGATACACATTCGAGATGTAACTGTTGTATATGAGAAGATTGAGAAAGATTCAGCTAAAAGGGGTCTGGGTATAAACGAGGATAAAAGAAATACATGGACTGCAGCTGCAGAAAAATCAACGCAAATAAAATATGGCGACGAAGTTCAAGCAGGCAGTTGTGATTTCGAGATACCAGAAGAATTAATTTATCAAGATACACTGTAAATAGAGAAAATAGCATCATCTTGGAAATAAACCGAAGGATGGTGCTTGCAAATAGGTGTTATTATGGACTAAGCAAACATTTCAAAAGCACATCCATCTCCAGGAAAACGATAACCACTTGTGATACCCGTGCCGAAACATGGGTACTTGCTAAAACCGATAAATATATGTTACGCATTTTTGAAAGAAAAATAATTCGTAAAACATATAAGCCCACATGCATTGACGAAGAGTGTAGATGACGAATGAGTCATTAGATGTATGAGATTTACACCACTGTGAACATAGTTAGACGTATAAAGCTGAGACACATCAGAAAGCTGAACGTAGAATGAGAGAAATTCGAGAATCAATATGAAAGAAAGCGTAAACGGGGAAGACCTAAACATCCCTAGTGAATCAAACTGGAGACAACATAAAAATGATTAAAGCGCATGGAGAATATTTTTAGCAGGCCGAGACCAATAGCATATTGAAGTGCAATTTCAGGAAATACATAAGTATCTTTTGCCAAGTCTATTAATACTTTACACCTTTTTAACAAGGTATTTTGGTTAAAAACGCTTGTTTTATATGTACCTTTCCACTCAATTTAAGGTATTTTATTTGCCGCGCACATAAGGGTAAAGGGAAACTGTAAGCAAATGGAAAAATTGTAACGTCTTTTTTGGTCGATCTCTAAAAAATCTTGACAAAACACATTTTATCTTGATTCTTGACGACTACTGAAAATTCTTATAAATCAAGAAAAATCAAGACCGTCTGGCAAGCCTAATTAAATAGTTTAAAGAGTAAGGTAAGCATGTGCTTATACTATTAAGTTAACTCTAGTCCAGATAAAAGATAAACTAGAGTCTTAACTCTATAGAGTAAACCAAAGTGAACATTATAAATTAAACAAAAAATAAACAACAATTAGATTTTAGGCCAAAGACTATGCTGAAGTCTAGGCTCTAGACTATAGGGTAAAAAATTGTCTAGTCTATAGAGTTAAATAGAATCTAGCAGTTTGAATAACATTCAGGATAAACTGTAGTTAAGACTATAGATTAAACCATACAATGATACTGTTTAATATATTTTATAATATAAACTGTCAGCGAAAGTATTTCCCTCCTAAATTTCGAAATATTATTTGCATATTAACATTCAAAAACAAAACTTTTATCTCAAACAAAGTTTAGCACATTATTTTTTATAGTCATTTTGTAATACTGCTTATTTTACCCATTCCAAGTGCACTTGGCGTATAAGTGTTGAAACATTTTTTTTTTAGAAAAGAAAATAATCATACGCCTCATGGAACAATATAATATTATATAATAAAAAAATAAAAGAATACTATTTTAATATTTTCTTACAATTTTTGATGTTGTTGTTGTTTTTTTATAAACACACAAAACTTTTCATCTTAAGAAATGTTAACGCAGGAAATGTTGACAAAGAGTTTTCTTGCCTTTCAGACAAACTGTGTAATAAAATACACCCTCTTTTGCCAGAAAAATTATGTATTTTAGCCGGAACACAAGATGAAACTCTTTTGCGATGAAATCTATTTTTGTGCTCTAGAGTACTACAAATAGAAAACATTTTTATGATGCTTCCAAATAACACTTTGTTATCAGTTATTCCCTCAAGTTTAATAAAACACAGAAAAGAACACAAAATATACTTTGGGTATTTATACACTTACTGGGTTATTCGTGAAAGTTTTTGTATTTACTTTATGTTACAGTTGGTGTATTAAAGTGGATTTGGACAAGGTATTAAAAAGACTGGGTAAGATTTAGGTAGAGAAAGGAGAAAATTTAAGGGAAAATTAAAAAGATTGCTTAAATGAAGATATTTCTTGGATTAAATATGTGAATAATTCACAAAAATTACGCACTGGATATGCAAAGCCATAAGCCATAATGAATAAAACAGGGCTGTGGAGTAGGAGTTGGAGTTGAAAATTCGGAGTTGAGGTTTTTTGTACCGGAGTCGGAGCCAGAGTCGTAGTACCCACAAAAACTTGCGACTCCGACACCAAAATGTTTCGGCATAAAAAATTTAAAAAAATTCTCTAATATTTTTCAAAATAAAAATTCTTCGAAATTGGCGATGCTTTATTTCAAATATCGATTTCAAATTTTTACAGAATTATTTTCTTGCTATATTTAACCATTTAAAAGGTACTGCATTAAAAACAAGTTAGAGTGCTTTATTCGGCTGTGCCGAATCTTTAATACCCTCCACCGACAGTTAGAATATATGAGAGCTATAAATTATTAATTAATTTTAGTTCTCATGTTGAGTTTAATTTTTATTATAAATTTTTGTATTAATTCGAATTTGTATTCTAAGTCAAATAACAATTTATAATGCTTTCATACTTTAATAGTCCTATTCCTTCAATATTTTTCAGGAATATTTTCTATGCACTATCACAATTTTGTTTGTTTGTATATTTTTATTACGAGGCTTACTTTAGCTATCCTTTGGCTAGCAATGAAGTAAATTGTACAGAAAATTTATACAACTATTTATTATACAAGTTTGTTCTTTTCTTTTGCGTTTTTCAACCGACGGACAGACAGACGGGCATGGCTAAATCGACTTAGAATTACTCAAGTTGCCAGAATATATATACTTTATGGGGTCTTAGATGCATAATAAAAAAGTTTCACACGCAATGACAAACAAAAATTCACCACTAGTGGCGGAGGGTATAAAAAAATTTAAAGTCAAATAAGAACCAGTCTCATATACATGCATTTAGCATCAAGGTTAGAAGAGGAGTTGGAGTCGGAGTTGGAGAGGCACTTAAAAAAATTCAGCGGCTGGAGTCGAAGTCGGCGTTAGTACTTTTTTGACGACTCCACAGCCCTGAAATAGAATTGTTTCGAAATAAGTATTTTGTTTTCACAGAAAATATTAAAAATTGTCTCTTATCACTAAATTTCTACCAAATTCATAATATCAAGTAAACAATTTGTTGATTTTGCACCTATTACCAAAATTATTATATTGATTATCAAAAATTGTGAATATTTTTTTTCAATAAATTATAATTTAAATCAAAAAAAAAATGATCAAAAAACTTTGCCATTTCAAACAATGTGTTAATTTATTTAATTAAATAATTACAATTCCCAACAACAATCTTACAGGTTTAAATTATTTTATTTTAAACGGAAAAAGTCAATTAAGATTTTTTGTTATTTAATTGATATTTTATTTAAAATTTTATTTCAAAACAACTAAAATGTTAATTAAATCAAAATTGCATTTTTAATTTTCTTTCACCTAAAAAACTAATTGATTCAACTATAACATTAATTAAATTTAAATACTTTTTAAACAATTTTTCAATTGATTAAAAACTTTTTTCCGTGTTCTTAAGAAGTATTATTTACTTTTTTTTACCTATTTTTTTTAAACTTAAGTAAATTTAGTTTTTTTTAATACTTATTTCTTGAACTTAACAAATTAAGTAGATACTTACATACATCGTGGTTTATCAAGGTTCAGATAATTTTTTCATGTTTTGGAAAATATATCGACGGCTTAATATAAAAAAAAGCGGAACTCGATTTTTATAACTTTACAAAGAACTAAGCAAAATCCGTAGAATTTTAGACATAAAAATGTTTTAATGCGATTAAAAAAAAAAAAAATCTACAGGCATAACTATAACATACTTAAGTTGGCTTAAGAAAAATCGGATTTTATTTAGTTCTTTGTAAAGATATAAAAATCGAGTTCCGCCTTTTTATAACATCAACATTGGACAACACTGCATTACATATTAAATCAATTTTTCTGCAAAACTGATCGAACATTACGTACGAAATCAAATGCTTTTTGATTTTGTTTTTTTAAATATATTTGAGAGGCTGTTTGTTAATTTTTGAAAGAAGCTTGCTGAAAGCTTATGTATATTATAGCTGGATAATAAATGTTTTTGTTTTGTTCGCTTGTAGTCCTTTTCACTTATTAAATGTGTTGTGTTTACATTTTTGGCTTGTGGTCTGTCATATTAAATAGAGTCAAAATAAAACACTCTTGCTGTGTTTTTAATTTTTATTATTTTTATTTATTTTTTCAAATATTTCGATCTTCTTCACGAAAAATTTATTTAATATGTAATTCAGTGTTGTCCGATGTTGTTTTGTTTTGTTTGAAGTTGGTATTGCTTAAGTTTCTATTTAATATAACAGATCTCAAGCCGAAAATAAAAACACAGTACATTTAAATCTAATAAATTGTATAACATAGCCCTCTAAAATTTAAGTAAAATACTCATTTGGCATTTGTCCATCAGAATAAACAAAAATCTTTATTTTGAGTATGCCTTTTTGTATATAAAACCATCGATATGTTAATATTTGTGTTTGTAAAATAAAGCCAATTTTTCAAAATTTTGTTTTAATTTTGCTTAAAATAAAAATATATTTTATTGAGAGTTTTTTTATAATACTTATTAATACTCACTCACTGAGAAGTAAAGAATGGTGTTGCGAAATGTGACCCCAAAAAATATGCCGCCAAAGTACCAAATGAAGAATGGCCCCAAAACTTTACAAAACACAACAACACACAATTTTGGGGCAATTTTTTTTGGGGGGGGTTTTTTTTTAATTTTATCGTTGGCGTTATTGTTGTAGTTGAAGTTAAATTAATAATAATGTAAAAAGAAATGTAATAATAATAAATAAAAAGTCGAGTTTGAATTCTTTGGTGCTCACGGCCTTTTAAATATTTGGCGACAACATTCATTTATTTAGAATTTTGAAAAAAATATTTTCTATATTTTTTATTTTACAATTTGCTAAACGAAATAACAATAATAAATAAATTTTTGTTTAATCAAGTGCTTTTCGTATATTTTTGAGCATATTCGTTTGTCTTTTTTATGTTCTTTGCTGGCATATATAAACATTTTTGTCAGCATATTAAATTTTTTTTTATTCGAAATGGTTGTATACGCATTAAAATAACGGTGACCATTTGATTTGTTTTATATAAAACAGGGGTAAATTATGGTATTCCATGTCGATCGCAATTACAATCGAATTTAAATGGAAATTGCGATCGATATTGAATGCCGTAATTTGGTTCCAGTTTTATATTTAAGAACTTTCTTCTGTGTGAATTATTTTTTTATTAAAAAACGTTTTATTGTTCTGTACTTTATTATAAGTTCTGAATTTGTACCGGAAACTTGCAAAATTTTTCATTCTTTTTGGAAAATTTTTGAGACATAACCTATTTTAAAAGTGTAAAAAATTGTATGCCTTTTATATTCCAAGGAGGCCTTAAGTTTTACAAAATACCAACACTTAGTTTTTTAGAAAAAATTTCGAAAAGATACCCATTGAAAATTTTGTAAATTTGTTTCACGGTATTATTTTTCAAATATTTCGTTCTTATATCGGTGATATTGTTTTTCGATTATCAACTCGCTCCTTAATACTTTTCTAACTTCAAGTTTATATGTTTTTTTTTTGCTAAATTCCGGAATTTTTAAAAACAAGAAATAAATTTGCAATTTTTGAAAGTTTTAGAAATAATTTTAGTTATAAAATTACCCAAATTTCAAAAAATAAACTCGTGGTTGCCCCATTACTCCAAAGCCAATGTGTATCAATATGATCTATTTGCATAACATAGATTTTTGTGTTCTGTATTTTGATTTCAAAAATATGGTCACAGTAATTATAATGGTGTTGTTTAATGTGAAAACCCATACAGCTTCCAAAAACCGTAATACAAATATTTTTTAATGTTATGTGAGATATGTCTACACACATACAAAAAGAACAATTAAACGCATTCTCTCTTTTCTAAAACAAAAACAACATACTTTTGTAGTTTTTTCTTCTCTGTAAATAAATGTGTGCCTTTTTACCAAAGTGTACGTATGTATCTCTACTTTGCATATTAATAAAATAAAATTCATGACAGAATAATATTTAGGTAGGTTATAAAAAAAAGTGTAAAATACATACACACTCCAAAAGAACTAACAATGTATGTGATGCTTAGATTGGCGCGGTTTCGGTGTCTTGAATGTGTATACAAATAAAGTGTGAAATAAAGTAAATAAAATGAAAACTTCGGAGAAAAAGCAAAATGAAATATGAAAAATCTAGTGTTGAATATGCGCCTAAAATGCCGGATTAATTAAGAAAAAAAGGAAAAGGAAACAAAAATAAAACACCACACTAAAGAGTAACAACACAAAAGGAAATCATATACAGTAATACACATGATAAAACAGCAATGCTCGAAACGCAAAAGAGTGTAAATAAAAAGAGAGAACAAGAGAGAGATTGCATACGCATAAAAGTAACTACATACTTTGTTATGTATTCCTATCTTTATCTTTGTGTATGTGTGCAAATGAGTGTGCATATGCGTGTGTATCAAGTGTAATGTCACAATTATGCAGTTGTCAACACCATACATTTTACAAACATACACATACACATCCACACGTATATACACTCACATAATACTTCGTTATACACACACTTACCACGACAATTCGTGTAAAATAAATTAAATGTAAATACATAAATACACACAAAAAAAAAAATCATGGTTGAACTATGGTGTCCGCAATGGTGACAAATAAACTATTGTTGTTTTCAACCCTTCACCACAGGTGCAAATAGTAAATTGTCATTCCGTTTGTTATTTCTACAATACTGATCGTAGACCCTTTAAAGTGTAAATAGTCTGGTAATTTTAAGTATAGAAGTTGATTTTAAGATGTCCGTCTCCCTGTTTGTCCTTGAAATGGGTTTTCCGAAGATCACATTAGATCACATATAGTCATTTATTGCTTACTGTTGAGATTTTGCCAGATCGGTCCATAGTTGACGGCGATATGATCAAAAAACAACGACAGCCTTACCCATAAATCCCTTGTGGTTGTTGATTTTGTTTATGCATTTGATGTATATTTGGAGACAGGCAAGAGCCGAGACTTCCGAATGAGTAAAAAGCGTCTTGATTATCAAAAGACAACATCCAAAAAAATGTGGGTGGCAGTGGAACATAACAGATTTATTTATATCTAAAGAACGGTAAGTAAAAATTAATTCAAATTTGGTTTACATAGCTGGGTTGTCAATACACAACCCCTTGAAAAATGGTCGGGATTGAAGAAGTGGGCGTGGCAGCACTCTTACAAAGACATTTAAGATTTTTGATATCTACAGCAAAAGCCAAAGTCTCCAAATTATGTACAAGCAACTTGTTTATCAATACAAAATATGGCCGGTTTTGGATAAGTGGATGGGACACTAAAAAAATTTATTTTTTTCTAAGAACCGGTATTTATTTCCATTCTATTACTATCGCACCATGGTGAAAGGTATAAAAGATACGGCATAACCGAATATTGCTCACTTGTTTCTAAATAAAATTTTTTACTACAAATTTGAGTTTTGAAAGGATGCATATTAAGATCCAACTATAAAATATTCTGCAATGTTGTTCTGGAAATACGCAATTGGCCCGAACTACGACAACTTGAGACAAATAGATAATTTGCAACACTCTGCCGCAAAGCTTCCACGTTGCCTTTAGTGAGAACATTTGGATGAACACCTCTTCCAGGATGGTCGATTACTGAATCCAGTTCCGCAAATCTGCCGTTTTAATTACTTATCATCAATGCTGTGGAAGCTGATCTTGAATTAAAACACTGAAAATATTTTCGCTGCGTCATAACAATTGATCGTTGACGAGAAATGAATAATTGTATAACTATAACGCTTTGTGTTGTGTACTATATGCTTTCATTTTAAATTTCCAAAATTAAAAAATAATTATATTGCAAAATAAAAAAGTTATACTTTTTTAACATTGGTAGTTCTTATTTGGACATGGTTATGTTCCGTTATTCACGTTTAAATAAAATGAAGCCTACATCCATAGGTATTATAAAATCCAACAATAAAATTATATTTTTAATTATTGTATGATAAGTGCTAAAAATAATATGTTTTAAAGTAACAAAATTATGGTTGTTTCGCTCATTACAGTAGTTGATTGCTTTTCAATCGCTTCCTTGGTTTGCTTAAAATTCTCACATTCTTTTTCTTTTCAATATTGACAATACATAAAATCTACAAAGAATAAAAAACTAGAAAAAGAATAATGAAGAAACGCTGATCGAGAATCTGCACTCCATTATTTTTCCACCAGCTTTAGTTTTCGCGATTAGCTTTATGTGAAGGGTTTTCCATATTCTGTAACTGTAAATTTTTTGCATTTGTGTTTGTGTGTTGTACTGTTGTATGGAAATTTCAATTTCTATCAGTCGTTGTATGCTGGAAAACAAATTACACGCAATTTACTACTTCACGGTCAATTCAAGGATAAGCTTAGAAAAGTGCAACATTTAATATAATATGTAAGAGTAATATAAAAACGAATTATAATTATAATTAACAGCCTGGCTCAAGATGTAGACCGCTATTGCTTGCTTGCATTTGAAATGACAAACAGCTGATTTGCGTCTCACTTAAAATTTTCAGCAAAGTCGATGACAATGCAAGTGAGCTATAACGTTGAAGCTGTCATACAAATTTGAAACCATCACCCACTACGAAATATCACGCGACCGCAAATGCCAAAATCAGTCACTTGTTTTGTCATTAGATGCAGAAGAAAATTAAAATAAAAAATCGTAAAAATTTATATGTTCATTATTTTTGAAATTTTATTATGGGAAACAAGTGGTAATTATATAAATGATAATATTATGCAATGAAGGCATTTTTATTTACCACAAAATTAATTATTTAGCATAAAAAAATTAACTTTGAAGCAACTGCACATTCTTGTAGATTTTATGGAAGCCAATCCGGAGTTTGCTCGAGGACTCACTGTTAAAAGCAGTAAACTCTATGTGGAAGAGCTGTAGTGCCATTTTCAGAACACTGCAACTATCTCGTAATTGTCTGCGAGAAACCTGCTCCTCCTCCTCCACATTATATTCCAAAAAATGTACTGTCACAGAGAAAACATTTTGTTGCAACATTAAACGAGACAACTAAATATTTTCTTAGAATAATATTTCTTTAAAACATCACAACTTATAACATTTTATTGTTTTGTCAAATATTTTTTACAGAATTCTATTGTTGAAAACAGATGTTTTTTGTTCGCTTCTTAGCAAATTAAGTCGCTCGGAGCTGTATTTTTAGGGCGAAACTTTCATAATTTGCCTATTTTTATTCTTGCCCAGCGTTAAATTTGTGGAATAGTTGATGTGGCAATATAGTCATCGAGAGCGATAATGAGTGATGTGTCGTCGCTCGCTTAAGCTGACGATCGCCATCGTGGGCCAAATATAAAGAAAATAACAACACCATAAAAAGCACGTTTAAAAATATCTGCACAAACTAACAATAATTTGGTTACTATCGACCATACTATTGTAAACTGGTAAGCATATTTAGTTAATTTTTAACCGAAGAACAGTTAATATTATGGTTTATTTTGGCCATATTAATGCTAACTTTGACCATATTTTTTGGTTCATTTAGCCCAATATGCGGTTAAGTTTGATCAATTATGATTAGAGTTTGTTCCCGGGAATTTTCAATTGTTTTCTATTCCCGCTTTCCCGGGAATTAATTGCGGGATTCCCGGGAAATTTTGAAGAAAATCTTTTTCTAAAACCTTAGTAAATCTATGTCGGACTACTGTCTTAAGTAGATTAATCCAACTTAATATCACCACAATATTTACATTTGCTACAGTTAAAGGCTTATTAATCGTTTGAGAATGGGCTTTATATAGGGCCAATGATAAATTATAGACCTATTTTCACGAAATTTTATTTCTTGTCTTATCAAACTGAAGTGTAAATTTTACAATAATACTATGTATAAGTTTTTACGGTTAAGGGCGTAGTAAAGTGTTTTCCAAGACTGTGCTTTATATGCGGCTTTTCAAGTAATTTTGAGTCTTATGAAAGTAGATTATGCTAAATTGCACCACAAAAGCATTATTCGTTACTCTTTAAGCCATACTTACATGATTAACGAGATTAATCTAAACATGGAGCCGTAGGTAAATTATGGACCGATATTTACGAAATGTGGTGCCTTATAAAACGAACTTGTTTAAAATTAATGACAAAAGGTGCATTCGCCACAAATTTGTGTTAGTTTTTGTTGATATTTTAGGAAGGTAGTTCCACATTTGAGTGCATAACTTTTTTCCTACTGAAGCGATTCTGCACGAATTCAATCCCAAACAGCCTAAAAGATCTAGAAACAAGTTGACACCCATATGAATAAATCGGCTAAGAACGAATGAAGAGCCCACAATACAAATCCTTTATCGGACCTTAGATGAATATAAAAAAAATATTCACATCGAATGACAAACTTAGTATACCTTCATACACCACTTCTGATTAAGGGTTATAAAATTTAAAAAAAATATGTTATTAAATATATGTAGTAAAGAAAATTTCTCCTTTCTGCTGAATTTGTTAAACCGTAAAATTATTTCAGAATTCCTACTTCGTAATGTTGTGGTTTCAGTTCCTAATCGCCCTTCCGAAAACTGTATACCACTAAGACTTCAAAACTTTCATTCCAATTATGCAAATGCTATTGGCATTAAAATTACCCCTTAAGTTTCCTAAAATTACTTTAATCTTGAATTATTTACGTTTTTGGTATATAAAAGATACTAGATTTAATTATTTTAAGCGTAATAGCCAGTATGAAATATTAGTTTCATTAGAGAAATAAGAAAATAAATAAACAAAAAAATTTGGGCGGGAATCCCGGGATCCCGGGAATTCGATTTTTATTTCCTGCTTTCCCGGGAATCCAAAAAGTGCGGGAATAAAAAAACTCTAATTATGATACATTTTAACCATATTATGGCCATTTTTAATCAAAATATGGTTATCTACTAGAGATGTACCTGTGATTTAATCCCTGTTACAGAAAAATCACGAATCACAGTTGTGACCAAGTTTGTCAAGTAACAGGTTCTTTCTATTTTTTGTTACATACAACAATTTATGATATTTCACTATTAGCCACGCAAACATTATATTTTCTATCTTATTAGTAGTTTTTTTAGGCCAAAGTTAATTTGTTCAGGTATGTATGTATATGCAATTAAATAGTTCTTTGCAAAGTACTTACAAAATCTCAAGCGAAAGCTCGCGCATTTTACATATAGGTTGGACTTGCTATAAAAGAACGGACAACTCACAAGCCGTGATCACAATCACAGTTTTAAGGAGCAGTGATTTTTAAATCACGTTCACTAATCACGATGTGCTTTAAAAATCACGGGATCGCTCATCTCTATTACCTACAAATATTAGCATTAATAAAATTAAACCATAGAATGACGTTCTTAAGGGCAAAATAAACCACACAAATCAAACAAAATTTAAAAAAAAAATAAATAAAAAATGCATTTATTTTTGTAATATAGTTGTAAATTCCTTTCTTCATTAAAAATAATTTAATGAAAATTATATTTGATGACCTTAAGCCATAAACAATTCAGTAAAATAACCACAATACTAGCGGAATTCACCCTTGATAGTAAAGTCCCTTGTAGACCTCGTTAATCTTATAATTTTAGTAAAAATACTAACATTTACAACACTGCAACAGCAAAATGTATTAGACTAAAATATACTACGCTGTGGTTGAAAAATCCCACAAAAAGCAGTAGTAAACAAAGTGTGTGAATTTACCAGAATAAAACAGTTGAAGAAACTTTACCTGTCTCTTTCTCTCACTCAGCAAATTTATTAATTTACAATGCATACGAAAAAGACACTCACGCTTTGAAGTATAAAATCGCATTAAATATAACAGAGTTGTACACTTAATACAAAGGGCGAATACCAATTAAACTTACTACTAATTAATCTTACGTTTGTACAAATATTTTGTGTTGTCAATTGTAGTGTTTGGACAAACTATTGATGCATGTATGTAGAAATATTAAAAATGTTTAATATTTGGCAGATATGTTCGGTATTTGTAAAATTTTGGGGGTGTCTGGTGCTAAATGTAATTCTTTCAGCGAAAACTTTGCAGAGCGAAGACGTTGGAGAAGAAATATTAAATTAATTTTAAGTCGTAAAATCTATTTTTTTAAGCAACATTGTTTTCCACAAAATCGCTCGCACAAACATTCTTTACTCCTTATTATTTTCCTTTATTTTATATCTCTCCTCCGTTTAAAGTAATAGTAAGCAAAATTGCCAAAGCGCTATCGCCGTATGCATTTATGGAACACAAAACAAAAATTAAAAATTAATGTTTATACGAAGTAGGTATGTTTTCGTTGCTTATTGGCAAACACAAGACGAAAACAAAGTGTGTGTTTGCCAAGCCTTTCATTTCTTTTAGTTTTCCCTTTAGAATATGATTACTTCAAACCCATATATTTTTTTTCTGAGTGTACAATCATATGCCCGTTTATGCGGAGTCTATTTTTGCAACGGAAACGGAAATAAAATCATAAGTATGTTACTCTTTTTTTTGTTGTATTTTGCGGGCAAATAAAAATATTTAAATATTAATAAAAAAAAAATTACTTTTGTGTTTTTATTGCTTTTGCTATTAAAGAAAAAAGAAAAAAAATTTTTTTATTGATTTATGATAAATTTATTATCAATTTGCATATTTATGATTTATTTTTGTGGTAATGTGTGTATGTGTATGAAGTTTGCATTTGCATAATCATAAGGGCTTAAAATATCGCTGTGAAATATTTGTTTGTGAAGATTTTAATATTATTTTTAATTTAAAAGTGTGATTTGTGGTATAAATGAAATTATTTGTAATAAAATTTATTTATTTATTTTGGGACTTAATCCACATAAGTGATATGACGAATATTTGTATTCGTATCACGAATATTTTGCGTATACGTTCAAAAAAAAATATGCTAAAGAGTAAAAAATCTTTAATGAATCAAAAAATACTTATTTCTAATACTTTTTATTTAAAAAAAGAACGCGTATTTATAAATTATGACTAAGTTCTAATTTTTTAAATTACCTATGTATTTAAGTTATTCATATTCAGAGAACAGCTAATTGCTTTCATTATAAAATTTATTTGAAAAGAAAAACATTTTCGGACCCAATTTGTGTCTTTCCAAAAAACAGAAAACAATAAATACTCGTCAGGCTTAAGTTTATCAAATTAAATTTTCATTAAATTATTTTTAATGAAGAAAGCAATTTGCAAAATGAAATAAATTAAAATTTATTGATATTGTTTCATTCTTGACTGCAGCTGGGATTGAACCCACGGACAGTTTGATTTTACATGTTTCTACAGTAATCACACATCTCTTCGGAAACATTTGCCGGTTAACACTCACCGCCATCGACGACGGCTGACACTCAATAGTCAAACATCAATCTATAAACCAAATTGTATTTTTCCTGGTGGATCCAAATTTGTTGTTGTGAATGATTATCTATTTTCAATTGATTTACATGTTTTTTCCTTTCCTTCTGTTTTTTTATACTTTTTGTAATTTTTCTTGAAGTACAAAGTAAATTTGTTTTTCCTTCTTTTTTTCGTTGACCCTTCAGCACAACTTGAAGGACAAATGTAAATATAGAGCTTGTGCCTTAGCTGTTTAACAGTAATTGGTATTAGGGTTATTTTATTTAACTGTTTATAGTTTTTAATCAAAATTTTTATATACTAATCAGGCTTAAGTTCATCAAATTTAATTTTCATTAAATTTTTTTGAATGAAGAAAGAAATTTTACAACATGAAATCAATTAAAATTTATTGATAATTTTTTATTCTTGACTGAAGCCTGATTAAAATTTAAAAATTTGGATTAGAACCATAAACAGTTAAATAAAATAACCACATTACTAAGTATTTATAATATCTTAGTATATATGCTACTGGCGTCTATTTCTAATGCATCCAAACAACATCCATACGAAAGTAAAATAAATTAGTGATGTGGCTTTATTGATTTATTTTATTTAACTTATTGGTATTCCTATACAATGGGACTTAAAGCCTAAGTACAGGATTAACAATTCGTAGCAATTTCATATGCTGCATTTAATAAACGATTTTAGCATTTAACATAAAAATAAAAGAATTAAATAAGCAATGGCAACTTTTATAGGGTACTGCTCATACACTTTTAAACATAAAGACATTCAAAAGCTTCGCTAAAAACAAAAGTTCTTTCTTTGTCTATTTGGAACGCTGAACGCAAATCTGCCCTACATTATTTTTTATCGGCTTTAGAGCCGTACCTCAACAAAATCGACACTCGTTTTTTAGTTGTCAGAAATTGGCATGCCCATGCAATTTGTATAAGGCATCGCTAAACAGCACGGAGTCAATGCTTTGCAGCTGGAAAATCCGAATTGACAGCGCGTTTAATTGTAAAGATGGCCGCTTTTGTTAATAAATAATGACAATTTGGTTTTTTTGGTCAATCAACCGCTTTTATCTCCATTTTTTATTTCAAATGTGTGGATTTTATTAAACAAGAAAGTAAACACTACTGTTCGTTACACAATGTTGCCGCTCTTGTTTAGGTAATGCAAATCAGAGTAAGAGCTAAGTGGAAGCTCCTGCTTAGGGATGGCTGTCATTTTTCGCGATTAGCGTTATGTGAAGGGTTTTCCATATTAAGTAAAAAGAGAATAGCTAATTTTTGAAAATTTTGATCTTTGGAAAACGTTGGTTTTTTAAGTATATGGTAGTTCATTAGCCATTATAATCAATTAGAACAAAATGACGCAACTATCTGGTACAGCTTCACCACTTTTTTAAAGCTCTGAGGTATTTCTTCTAGATTTGAAAATATCATCACTTGCTTTCATCCTTGGATATTGAATAATAAAATATTGGTACAACATTTTATGAATACAATAATAAATAAGTCATTTTCGCGCTATAGGGACAGCTGCGGCATTTGACGGGGCACTTTCGTCGACTATTTTCTTAAAGGCAGTTGCTTATTAAAAAATCCTTTTAAGATAAAATAAGATGCCAGCTATGACCCAATTAAGCATTTATTATAAGAAGCTCAAAAAAAAAAAAAAAAAATATACAAATATTTATGTACAATTTGCACGGCGCAATGTTGATTGGATTTTATTTAAAATTATTATTGTTTCAAATAGATTTTAAATGAAAAATGTTAAACTAATATTTTTCAATATTGAATCCGTAAAACATTATTTTACTTGTTTTGTATACAAGCCACAACCATACGACAAGAAGAAACACATACATTTTTTTATTTCCAAGTTTAATATAATTGACAAAAAAGGAAGATAAATTCCCGTATTTTTTTTTGTTAAAATTATTTTGTTAAATACATAAAATTTTTTAGGTACAATGATGGCGATAACATTATCGGGACATTCTGTTTGTGTATTTTAATTGTGAGTGCTTCAGTATACAAAGGAGAATATATCATCAGCTCTCTCTCATTAATTCCGAGGGTGTTTTTTACATTTATTCTAAAAAATACATATGATATCTCTGAAGTTTCTTTTCAATTTTGTATCACATTAAAATCTAATTGACTCTACATGCAATTTACGTTGTTTCCATTTTAAATGACTTTCATTCAAGGTGATTCGTAGTGTTATTTCAATATCAATGTAATTCTGCTCTAATTTAACTGGAATGTGAAATTAACATGAATTAAAGTTATTTATAATATATCAAATATTTTAAAAAGGTCTATGATTAATGTTTTTAAAAATTACAAACATCAGCAAAAACGCATAATACCCTCTCCACTGTTTTGATGTGGGTAAAATCATTGATAATGGTACGATCACGATTTGGATTGACAAGAACTGTCTGAAATAAAACAGCAAGGAAATTAGATACCACACGAGTTAAAGCCGGGAGACGCTGAAAGGCATGTTTAAAATGCTGCTTAAACGTTTAAACCAATAATAATTTTTTGCATCGAATCTTTAACTATTGGCGATAAAAGAGGTATCCATTACGGCAACCTAAAGCACAAGAAATCATATACGAAGCCCGGTTAGACGAATTATACTAACGATTATAATTTTGAAGGAAAGGAATTTAGGCCAAATATTTAATCGTGTATATACCTTGAGGCCGGTATTGCCAATTTGTTCACTTTTAATTCAATAAATTTCCTGAAAGTATTACAAAATTTAGGGCCAAAAAATGTGAGCAGTGTTGTTACAAATATAACTGGCCCTAAATTTATTTTAATATAATCTTAACCAAGATTTAACTTTTTTATGTCGATTATTTTACTTTTTATGTATTTTATTACACAAAAATTTTTCGCTATATAAAACATATTTTTTTGTCAGTTTTTTAGTCAATTAAAACTTTTCGGAATATTCGAGAAGTTTTTGAAAAAAATTTTTATTAGCAATTACTCTTTATCATACATTCCCCGCGATAAAATCAGTATTTCTTTATATTTTTGGTTAAGGGACGCAAAAAGTGTATGCAGATAAAACAACTTATCTCAAAGGCTCGTTCCGGCTGATACTGTTCAAGTTAAAAAAAAAATTAAAGCCGTTTTATGTTATTCTAAAAATCTTAAGATGTAGATTAAAAACCAGAAAAATAGACATACGCTGTTTTATAAGAAAACCGCATATGTTTGCCATGTATTGTTGGAGCAAAATATCAACTTTATTCTTATGACCTCCAATGGATGCTACAACAATTTATATACATACATATATAACTGCCATATATGCTATAGTTATGTATATTATATTAAAGTGTTAAAACATTTCACTATTTTATGATAATATTTTGTAATAAAAACTGTGTGAATGAGAGAGTGTGTTTGTGTCTTTTTGTCACAATTTTTATGCAAATGAAAATAATAAAATTTTATGATTATAATATTATTGCAGAAGTTTACAGTATTTTGTAGAGTGTTCAATAAACAAATTCATTGAAATTTTTTCTTTTTTGCGAAAAGCACACAATAACAATAGTGAAAGTTTTAAAAAACTCTGACAATATTTTTGTCTGATTGGTTTATAAGTTGAAAATGCGGGTTTCACAACAGATACCTCGTATTTTTTTTTTGCACATGAATCGTGTTCTTTATTACGAACGTATCGTTACCTTAAACGCAAATGGCCCTAACTAACAAGCAATAAAAATCGACTTTTTTTGTTCAAATGTATTGTATCAACACAAATGGCATTTTTTTTTTCATCAAAAGTAGCGTTTTTATTACCAAAAAACAAACGCCCATATATACAAAAGATTATATAATTATCGCTTAAAGACATAGCTAAAGGAGGTTGTTTTAGCTGACATGCATTTAGCAGTGACATTGTCACATGGAAAATCTATATGTAAACGCGCATGCCTGTCAAAATTAACAAATACAGAAAGTTTGAAATTTTTTCTATGTTTTTATAAGAAATAACTTAAAATCGTTAATAACAGCAGCTATATACTGATTTCTATTTCTATTCAGTTTTAATTGTATTTAAGGTAATTAAAAATGTGTTCTGTTTTAAAGAATATGTGTGAATAAATAGACTTTAATATGCATTTGCGGCCACAAACAAATGTCTTGCAAAACAGCTGATTTCAGTTTAGCTGTTTGTCAGTTCTAAATAGAATACGCTCTAATTGTATATTTCTATACTGCAAATTCGAGCTGACGCTTACACTGCTAAATACATGTCCTCTGAAACCACCTTAACAGTTTGCATAATATGCAACATTGTCAGTTGTCAAGAAAACTGGTAGGTTTTACGAGATAAATAAAAGAAAAATAAATTATAAACAATTTAATGTAAAAATTTCTTTAGAAATGACTTTATACACTACCAGACTATTATATTGTATTTTCTAAAGAAATTTTTAAGGAATAGAGCTATTACAAAAAAGCTTTATAAAATACATAACTGAAATTTAACTCATACAATTTAATGTAATTTATGAATTAATCATTTTAAATAGTTATTTGCCTCCCTTGTAAAATTTTAGTTTTAGGTTACAATATATTCATTATGGAGTGTAAACATTTGTCACTTATTTTTAATTGCCAATTGAATGAATTAATGTAAACAAGAGAGAAATGTTACTTAACTTTTATGATTATAATATTCATTTAAGCTTATCTTGATCTCAACCTGAGGCAAACTATTTTGCAGTTCAGAAGTAGTAATTTTGAAACGAGAGACAAAAACGCCCATTTCAGCCACAACCAGCCAACGCTAAAGCCGAACATTCATGGCGCCAAGATAATGCTTTGTATTTTTTGGAATCTAAAGAGTCGCTCCTATTACAAGTTGCTAAAATCGGGCTAGATGAACTGGACATAATTGAACCAAACAAAGCGAGCATTAGTAAAAAAAAAAAAAAACGGCCGGAATATGCGGCCAGACTTAAAGCTGAAATATTCTCTTATTAACACGCTCATCAACATGTTCAAGTCGAATTCAACTACAGGTGGTATCGGAACTACAACAATCCAATAACAACAGAAACAACATAGGGGTTTTGCATTGCATTGTTAGTGTTTACGGTCCAAAATGTCAAACATTTCTAACAAAACACTAACAAATCAAAAGTGGGTCGAACTGTCAAAATCAGATGGCGTTTCGACACCACCTGTAGTTGAATTCGCCTTGAACATGTTATAAGATAATTTAAAAATTATTTAGAAAATAGTGGCTGAAAAGCTTTGCCTCCCCGCGTTTGGTTTGACTGATGCAGAATGCTCTTGCTGGAATCCGCTTAACTCCAAAACAAGGTATCCAACATTGACTAGATTCGTTTTAGTCTTCAAAATTAAGGATATCTATTCTGCCGTGCTAAGGAAAAAGGCAGTAGAGTTTTAAAATGAAAATCAAAGAAAACTGAAATTTTAAGTCTGCATCAAGGCGAATTAACTACAGGTAATCTCGGTACTACAACAACAAGAACTCGTAAAAAAATAGCAATCAATTTGTTTTTGTAAAATCATTATAAAACAGCAATAAAACAAAACATATACAAAGATAATAAACCAAATTTTTACATCCAATTATAATAAAGCTAAAAAAAAGTTATCACCAGGGCTTTAGAGATCACTTGTAATGAATTCACCTTGTTCTGTATTTTTGTATTTTGTTATTAATTTAAAATATTTGACAAAATTTAGAAATTGCTCTTACTTTAAAATAACATTTTTAATGATTTTTTTTATAACTAGTAGGTAGAAAATTATAAAAGGAATTTATTAACATCAAAATTAAAAAAACCGTAAGTGAATTTTACTGCCTTTTTCCTAAACACAGCAGTATTGTACCATAATCCATATGTTACCAAAATGGCGAGAAAAAGCTGTACCAATCTGTACCAATGCTTTATAATAAACATTTTAAATATGTCAAAAACCCTGCCTTTTTATTTTACACTCCCAATATACCCTTTAAGCACTTTTCTTCTACTGCTTATAATTCAATTCTCTGGTAAGCCTTACGCACACAATAAATAAGTACTACTCTATATGTATAATTTCTACATGTAACAGTTTGTGTATATACATATGTATTTGTGTCCTGTACCTCCATAAAATATCAGCAATATATTATTTACTTTTTATTCTATGTAATTGTGTAAATATAGTTATTTCTATTCTATTATTTTGTGTTAAATTTGTCATATATTTTGCTTTGGAAATATTTATGTGTGTGCAAAAGTGTTTCAATAACAAAAAATAAATTTGGAAACTCATAAATGACACGTTTGGCCAACAAAAATAATTTATATAATATTATATTACATTGCACAACATTACATTACATGGTTAAAATAAATATCATACAATGTAATAATTCATGTAATGAATTAATTTGCCATATTTGCAAGGGATACTAACAACAATACGAGTAAATTGTGTAACGGAAAGTTTAAAGGTATAAACATTTTTTTAGTTTATAAATTACGAGTTTTAAAGCACAAACAAATTACCTTGTAATTTTAATGGAATTTTTAATAGACTTGGTTTGTTTTTTTCAGGTTTATTTAATTCATTTTTTTAACCCAAAATATTTAGGAAAAATGTTGAGTTCTTTACAGTAGAAATAAAATTATAAGAATTTTTTATATCGCTCATTTGCTGTAACACCGTCATAACTCAAAAAAATACATTTCGAAGTAAACGTGCTTAACATTTCTGATCTGCTTGCAGCACTTAGAAGAAATAGCGACACATTCTCTTCAAACGGGGAATGTATAAAATATATAAAGATGTATTTTATACACAATTAGTCAATTCACAAGGTATCCTAACATGTCATTTTGTCAAAATGTCCTAATATTTCACAATGGTTTAAAAATATTGTTGTTGGTTTGTTAACAAAAAGTGTCTTAAATAAATAGAACGTTGCTTGCTGTGTTTATTGTGCTGTCGTAATTAATCAGAAAAATCCAGCGCTGAGCGGCTGAGCCGTACAACAATATTTTTAAACCATTGTGAAATATTAGGACATTTTGACAATATGACATGTTAGGATACCTTGTGAATTGACTAAATATTAGGGAAAACATAGCAAAGAATTCTGCATCACTAGCACCTAAATTTAATTTTTTGAGTTATGACGACGTTGCAGAAAATGAGTGATATGTGAATTTTTATTTTAACTGCCTGTTTTTCAAAATAAAATAAAAATTTTAGCTTGGGAAATTTGGACAATTTTTCTCTTATGGGTCTTTAGATATAAATAAATCTATTTGTGCCACCCCTAATTCTCCAGTTCCGCCTACATCTTGTCGGATGTTGTCTATTGATAATTAAGATGTTTGTATCTAATTTGGCAACTTTGTCTCTTGCCCCTATCCAGATATGCAGTAAGAAAAAAAACCACAAGAGATTTATGGGTTAAATTAGAGGCAGTCATATTGAGTCGTCCCATATCTTTTTTCTCTCTACGTCTGTCTGCATGAAAAAATCGGAGTCTCTGGCGGGAAGCGAGCCCGTAACCCCGGCGCTGATAGACTAGATCACTACCAACTAGCCAACTGGGGTACCCTCAATAAATATAAAGATAGGAAAAAATAGAAGGATTTGAAGCAGGATTTTGGAATTTCGTACAGTACTTACATTTACCTTAATTAACATAAATCTATGTTTTAAAAAAAAATCGGACCAATTAGACCCCAACCAAACATGTTCCTAAAAGTAAAAAGTCGGACATATGGATATCGGTAAATCAACTTCACTGCTCATAAAGATCCATAAAATCCATATAGGGTCTAAGATCAATATTGTAGATATTAAAACGAAATAACAAATTTAAAAAACGATTTTATATATACCCTTTCCACCTGTGGTGAAATGAACAAAAAGGATCTGAGGTTAAAAAGGATCTGATTTTGTGAAATAATTTTAATTATACCTGGTACAATATATTCACCCCTATCGAGAAAAACAAGTGGAATTTTTGTTCCCATGAAATTTAAAACCAAATAAAATATTTTGTATTGGAGTGATTGCAACATTAGCTTATTGCGCTTTTATGTAGTAAAACAATTTCTAAAATTATGCCACCACGTCTTGGGAAAGCTTCATAACTTTCCATATATGTTTGTGTCTTAAAATTTATTTTGTAAACATCAATATTCGAATTATGAGGAATTACTTACATAAATGTTTTGTTCCCCAGCAAAAATAAGGGGAGAAATTCAAAGGGAAAAGTGAACCGATTACGAGGGAAAAAGTTGTTCACGATAAGGGGATTTTTTCCCGCGTTATTATTCTCCTATGAATTAATTTTTTTCTTGGAAATTTTATATGATCGCAAATACGTGAAAAGGGAACAAAGTACGACGGAAAAATTATTCACGATAGGGGTGATTATATATTAAGTGATAATTCAAATTATTTTTAATTTTTTATAATAGTTTTTTGCTTTAATCTATGGTGACGAAATATGCAGTAAAATATTTAAAAAGGCTTGAGGTTCACTCAAATCCATTGGCTCAAAATATTTTAAATAATGTCGGCCACTCTCGCTTAAGGAAAAGATACACTGAAGCACTCACCCAATCAGAAGAGCGATAAACACACCTGCATATGTGAACAGAAACCGTGATGACGAAATTTTTTGTCTGGCACTGGCAGAACATAAAATAAAGTATTATGATAAGATATGATTAACTATTGTTAGTTAATGTTCTTAAATCTATTTTAAATTATTGAAATTTAGGAAAAATTCTCTAATTTAGATATTATTAAAATTTGTGGGACAAAGTTGGTTCTACTATTTTCTTCATTTTATAGAACATATTCGGCCATGTTCTGGAAATCGAGTAAAATTGAAACTGAAGGAAATTTTCAGTTAGATTTTCTTAACACATTTTGTACCGCCGTTGCATTTTCGCAACACCATCTTTGGATGCGTATAAAACTGGCTTTAGCCCTTCGACTTAGGGGCTTAACTATTACGCTCTCTCTGTAGAAATAAAATTCCTGCGTTCTTTCATTAAAATCAACAAGCTTTAAAAACAGCCCAAAAATGCTTTTTCAAAAACGACGTAATATATCTTTAAACAAAAAATTGTTTTTCGCTTCTTAATTTAGATAGTAAAAGCATTGAAAAACGTTTATCAAAAAAACCTTAAATCAAAATATAATCCCATTTATTTAGTATAATCTCTTAAAAATCACTGTTGCGAAAACGCAACAATGGCTTATTGCATGCAAATCACTTTTCTCCATTTCTTCTCCACCCACTACTGACGCAACAGAGCCGTTCTCAATAAAAAGTCATATATTTGTTTCTTGAATGAAACCTAAATTATTCTTTGTTTTT
This sequence comes from Pollenia amentaria, assembly GCA_943735925.1. Classification (NCBI taxonomy): domain Eukaryota; kingdom Metazoa; phylum Arthropoda; class Insecta; order Diptera; family Polleniidae; genus Pollenia; species Pollenia amentaria. The sequence continues at coordinate 142,725,200 of OX031009.1, read as the reverse complement.
GGTTGTCTTTACACTAATTTTGTTGCACTTTACAATAAAATCGTTGAGTCAATGTGTAACTATTTATGGAAAATATCTATCGATACTATTTATTTGTTTGAAGCTAATCCAAATGCTGACTCAGCTTCACCATACGACAATAACGTTAGCTTAGGATCTAATACAACTTAATAGTTTTTGGAATCAGTCCAGAAAATCATGCCATATATTTTGAAAGAAAGTTTTGGACAACAGTAAAATCAAACCGTCTTAGAGGAGCAAGTTATATCCCTGTTACTGATCCCTCGCTCTTAAAGAATGGTTATGACCACTGTATTGGAAAAACAGAAATATGTTATTCGTTTCTCGCTTGCAGGGCAATTCCCAAGTAACCGAAATTTGAAATTTTGTTGCTGCTAGTCCAGAAGTTTGTCAACTTAAAAATTATTACAATAAAAATATGGTAGGCGTGAATTTACACGATAACGCAGTATATAATTTTCGTATTGCAATTCGTGGAAAAAAGTGGCGGTGGCTCTTACTGACGAATGCAAATATAAGTACAACTGTAAATCGCAAATAGATTTCTACTAAATTGCTGCCTTTATAAGAAAAACTTAACGAGGAAGGCCTACAATTGACTTACAGGTATACGAATTGGAAATTTCGCAACATATGCCAATGTTCATACGCACGTTATTTGGAAATCTCCAGACACTCACAGTCCGTTTGTCAACGCAAAAAGTATAATAAAGTGCTTTGAAAAATACCACTCAAATAATGTATAAAACATTTTTATAATAAATAAAAACTATATTTTATTTTAATATGAAAAAATAAAATGATTTTTTTGTTACCATAAAACAAAATACAAACTATTACCTCAAATGTGATTTGCAAGTAATATGCCAACGTTGTGTTTTCGCAACAGTCCACTGCGACCAATATCGTCACCCGATTTTTTTTTTGCTTTGATGATGACCGTAGGTTTTCATGATTTTTAGAGAAATTCTAATAAATATACATATGTGGTACTAAAAGTATGACGTATATAAAACGAAATATTTTTATAAACCTTTAAAACAGGATCGTTTTGAAAATTTGTTCGATTTCAATTTAACTCGAATTTGATTTCCAGAACATGGCTGATTATATATTTTCAAAAAGCGGAAATAAAAAAATATATATTTTTTATATTTTGTGTTTATACTTCATCATTTATATTTATAGAAATAAGTGCGTTTTTCAAAGCAGTAAAAAATAAAAACAATAAAAAAAATTTTTAACTTTTTTTTTTTTATATTACTAATATTGTAAAGTAATTATAATAGAGTTTTAACACCTATTTCATTGAAGCACCTAAGATCCTATTTTTTACATATTATTTTTTATTATAAAATAGTTGGGTTTAGCGCCTTTTTGCGACAATATAGGGAAGCAAACAAAATAAACCGTTCAGTGTTATATTCGGCAGAAAATCAGCTATCAAAATCCGTGGTGAGTGATATTTTGATTTTAAGGTATGGCAGAAAGCAACGTGAGTCGTGGTTCGGTGCTCATATCTAAGCCATTTGTGGACCGGTTAGGCTGAATAGTAATATCAAAATAAAGCTAATCTTATGTAATTTAGATATCTACCAACCAAGTCCCAATCATTTCTTGGGTCCTTGGGAAACCCGTTTGAACAAACATACGGATAGACGGACATCGTTAAATCAACTTCGCTCCTCATTAATATCCACAATGTACAATATGTATATAAGGCAGTGGTGTCAATTATGATTGTGTTGGTGCGAATACTCTTGTCTCTTTCATTCCCAGCGGGAGGAATCTGCGGTTGCGAGGCCTATTACGAGGCCTAATTAACATACATATTTTGCTATGAAGACTTTAGAGCAATTAATAATAATACAATTATCGAAAAATGTTGAGTTATGGACAGACACAATCAGTTATTATTTAAATAAATTTAATTTGGAACCTGCATTTCGCAGAAACTTTGCTTATTTTTGGGAAAAATTGAGCATTTGACAATATTTGAAGTCTTTTACCTTATACAATTCTTTCCAAAATTTTTAATTTGGTGCTCAACATATCTTTGCGAATGCCAACAATGAAAATTCATTTGCACATACTAATGCAAATAATAACCCCATTAAGTTTAAAAATATTCTATAATTATTAACCACCATTATAAAAAGAGAAGATTTTACTAGCCTATAAAAATATACTTTTATTTACCAATAATGTCTTCTAAATATATATATTGCAGTTTCGAAACAACAAAACATTTTTTAGGTTTGCGGACGTTAATTTATTGCGTTGTTTTGAGCAAATGTATTTCAAATCGGAAAATATTTGTTCGCAAAGATATATTGAGGAAAAAAAGCGACAAACATTTGAAGGATTTTTTTTTAATACAGGATATAGTGCCCCGTCTAAATTTTTGCAGAACTCAATAATATTTTCCCTATCTGGATGGTTAAATTTTTAATAAACTCATCCGCTTGTATGCTCGTTATCGCTGTCTACAAGACTAATTAATAAAATTCAAATTTGAAGTTTACAGAAGCTCAATAAACATAACATCAAGGCGAATTCATCACAGTTATTCTTGATACTACAACAAGTACACTACACCTCGTACAAAAACCACAAGCAATTTGTTTGTTTTAAAATCATTGTTCAATGTTAAAAACAGAAATAAAACAAAACATAAACAAAGATAATAAATAATAAATATATTATTTCTGTTTAGAGGCCTCAAAACAGGCCGTGCGATCGTGCTATATTTCCCGCCGAATGTTTTGCAGTAAACAATTATATTTTACGCTCGCAAAATAAAAGAGCGTAAGCGTACATGTGAGTTTTGCTGACACAATTGTGTATGACGCTGACATCCCTGATATAAGGGGACCTAAGATCAATTTTGTATAAATCACAAACTGAATGATAAATTAATATATACCCTTTCCGCCTGTGGTGAAGGGTAGAAAAACGGTTTGATGAAAAATATGTAGATTGTAAGTGAAGAAAACTGATGACGTTCTTCATGGCGAAACTGTCGATAGATAATCGACTTGTAATTTGTTATAAATAAAATATGTTAAGCTTAAACAAACGTTTTCCTTTAATTAAAAAATTAATATTTCTTTTCAAATTTGATCAACATTACAAAAATTTAAAATTTTCCCTCTAATTAAGCTTATTAAGCATTTTTTAGAGATATCTAACACACATCATGTGTTTATGTTACTTCTTTTTCAGCAGAGTGTTGGATTAAAATTAAAATTAAAAAAAAAATTACATGATAAAAGATTTTGCAAGTTCTGGTAGTTATTTTTTTTTTTTTTTTTTTTTGTTTATTTGGAAGTTTTTATATGGTGAACATAAAACAAATTAATACTTTACTCTACGACTCGAATGCGAGCACTAAAAGCAACGACCAGAAAATTGTAAAAAAAATCGTTGTACATAAAAATGAGCCAAATAAAAAGCAATTTGAAGAAAAGAGTAATTATAGAGATTTTTTTTCATTATTTTTGGTGGATTAAAAATAAATAAATAGAAAAATTTGTGTTGTGGAAACAGGAGGCTAGAAAAATAAAAAAAATGTGGTTAAAAGATGTTTGTGTTTAACCCATATAAAACGCATTTAAACTAAAGGAAAAATAATTCCAAGATAAGTTGTTTCGGTTTTGAAAAACCAAAATGTCCAAATCATTTTACAGCGGTGTATTAATGGGATGTTTTGTCTGTAGAAGCTCTATCGGCCTTAGGGGTTTCTATGGTTTTTTACTTCAACGAAACCTTTTTGGCATACCTTTCCAATTAATTTGGTATTTGAAGTTGATTTGAACCAAAATTTTAAGATTTTTCTTAGTTTCTTAGATACAAGATTATAAGCGATTCATTTGATTCATTTTGAATGATGAATAAAAGCACAATCATGCTGGACATTGGGTAAGATATGACTTAAGGTCTACTCTCCACATAGCCATTCGGACCGTTTCTCTGAAAATCTTGGTGATCTTAGTGAAGAACAACCGAACGGTTCCATGAATATATTCGTGCTATGGAGGACAGGAATGCCAGAATGATGGCGGAATCTTGATGGATCAGTGAAAACAGCACTTGTGAAGCAGGCCTGCCAGGCAGAGGTTTTCTAATGTTTTATGTATTTCGAATTATAGTACGTCAAAGATACACAAAATATGAACTCAGACCAGCGTTGCATTATTCAGAAATAAAATTAGTTTTAATAAAAATGTAATCATGTGAATTAAACGTTTAATTAAGTGAATTAAACGTTTTATCAAGTGAAGATGCTTAGTTAATACTATTATTTTGTTTACTGGTACAAATTAAATTAATTTTTTAATTAATACCAAACATTTCTTTATTGAAATCAATTTTTATTTTTCCTGTGTTCTGTGTAATAATCCAAAAATGGGACAGAATTGTTTTTTGTGTGATTTCGCCTCATTATTTTTAAAAGAAGTAAAGTTTTTCAAGCAAACCATTTTATTAAAAAAGTATTTTAAGTCAAACTGTAGAATGAGCCATATAATTTGAATATTTTAAAACTTATTTAAATTTGTATTTTTCCTTTGCCTATTGTTTTTACAATTTGAATTTCGGCTATAAAGAGTCCCCAAGAACAGTTAAACGGGGACAATAACAGCTACTTAAGTATACTGTTTGGTGCGTTGCATCGACCCAGGGACAATTTGCCCATATTTTTGAAAATAACATTGGAGTTTTAATCTCTGGCAATATTGTTGCCAGCTGTGGAAAACCATCCAATCTTGTGGTTTTACAGCACATACTGTAGGCGACTCGATGGCTTTGGTAAGGGACGTATTCGGCAAACGCATTATTTTGCGTACAAGCGATTTTAATATGTTTCCACGTTCGCCGCATTTAACAGCTCCTAACCGAAAGTTTTCTTTGGAAGATATTCGAAAGACAAAGTGTATTTTAACAGGCAAAAAACATTCTCCAACTAAAAAGCAACATTCTTAATTTAATCATGGCCATTGCTACGTGAACTTTTTAAAACGTTTTGTAATATATGGTAAAATGAGCAGAAAATGGGCACCACTTAGAAGATATACATTTTTAAAGCTAACCAAATGAAATTTACCAACTGGAAATAGATAAGTAATAATCGCAAAAATTTATAAATTTTTTTTTACCAAATAGCTCATTCTTCGCCACCCTGTCTATATTCGTAAATAAAAAGCGTTACTTATTATTTAATTCAAAATTAATTTTGAGTAATTTATAAAATTTGTCTTGTGCACTGATAGAAAAAGCGTCATAAAGCTGAAGTATTTTGACATTAGTACTATGAAAAGCGTCTTCGTTTTTGACCCCATGGCACTTTTCATCATTGTGATGTCAGCCTTACCATCACTTGCCCAAATTGTCATCAGGAACAAAATTTAAAATAATATCATCAATATGTTGAACCAACGGCAGCACAGAAATTATGAATAGGATTCAGTTTCATAAAACATGTCATCAATACGAAGACCCAGTAACATCGGAGAAACGGCTCATTTAGCTCAATTTAATGACATTTTGTCAATGGGATTGAATTAAGTCAAAGTGAAAGAATATTATTATTTACTTTCCCGTTACACATGTTTGTTTCACTTTTTTTGTATGTCGCCCTTTGTTTTCAGAAGAATTCTCAATTATAAGACACCAGAAGCATGCCCGATATGGTATTCGTAATCATTCTACTTTGAAATATTGATGTATTTAACTAATTAATTTTAAAAAATAGGATATGAGAATTTTTGCTTCTCATTTTACTTTTTAAACATAAAAATAATGTTAATTATACACAAAATGTGGCATCGAATGGATGTAACTGTAGTCACAGCATAAATGACGCATAAAACATGACCACATTTTATGTTGACGTTCGTTATAGGATTGATGTCACTTTTTGCCTGATGCCATATGTAATAACATTCATGTCACAATTCCGATGTTAGGATCTCACCAATATAAAGATGCATTTTTCTATGAGTGTGTTAACTTGAATTTCGATTCCGGCAACACTGCCTTACTGCTACTACATTTCATAGAACAAAAACTATGTTCCCTTGTGCAAATCTTCGATTTTCAAATCCCAATTTTTTTTTTTTTTTTTTGAAAATAGCAATAATGAAGAAATTTTGTTTTTTTAATAAATTTATTTATTTATTATATTAAATATTTATTCAATTTAATTAAAATCGGTTTGTACTTTTTACGAACATTAAATAAAAATTCCTCCTTTGAAACGACTTTAAAATGTTCGTTAAAAAAATAGTTAAATTAACGAAATGTACAAATTTACTTTTTTATAATAATATTTCTGTGATAAATTTTTAGCGTTAATTTAGTAATGGGGCTTTCTAACGATTTAACAAATTTTTTTTGTTGATTTAACAATATTTTGTAAAAAGTATTTTAAGCTTTTAAGATTTAATTTACTTCATAAAAAAAAAAAAAATTTATTTATTGAGTTAATAAAAATGTATACATATGTATATTTGATTATTTTTCGTTAAGGATTTACAAAAATCGTTTGCTAATATTACCGAGATTTAATTTTTTGATTTAGGTCATAACATTTTCTTTTGTTTCCTAAAAAGGTCTTCGAAAACTCTATTCCCCTAAAAGGTTATTATAAATTTAGCGTAAAAAATCATTAAATATATATATAGACGATACTTTTGTATACGTATATACTATTTTTCTTTTAATTATGTACATTTTTGGGATTATTCTTCTGACACATAAATTATGACTTTTGTACGAAGGATACTGTTAAAAAATAATGCAAAAGGGAGAAAGTCTAAAACAGCTCTTTAGATTTTGTTTATGGTTTAAATTAAACACAATCTACTTAATTTGCTTTCATTCTTTTTGCTGATGATTCGGAAAATATTTTTTTTTATACTTCACCGAAGGTAAAAGGGTATATATAAGTTTATCAATCCGTTTGTAATTTCTACAATATTGATCTTAGGCCCTATAAAGTAATATATGTATATTGTGGGTCCTTATGAGTAGCGAAGTTGATTTAACGATGCCAGTCTGTCCGTGTGTATGTTGATATTGGTGATATTGTCACTTGTTGTTTTTTTAATTCCATTTTCTGTATATCTGAAAAACAGCAAGAGCCAAAGTTAAGTACACGCATTTTAGTTATCAGTGCACAACTTAATACTCAAAGTAGGGGTGGCACTTAGCATACAAAAATAGTATAAATTTTTGTATATCTTGCGAACGTAAAGAGCCAAACATTCCAAATCAGGTACAAACTTCTCGGTTACATATACACAACATCCCACAAAATGTGCCGGGATTGGAGAAGTAGGCGTGTCACTAAATAAATTTTTTTATATCTAAAGAACGGAAAGAGAAAAATTGTTCAAATTTGGTACACGTTGTTAAGTTATTAATACACAACCTCTCTAAAAATATGGACGGGAAAAGAAAAGTGTGTGTGAGATGTCCCGCAAAAATACATCTCAGATTTCTGTATAGCCGGAGATGGGCAAGAGCAAAACTTTCGAAATTAAGTCCAAGAATATTGGTTATCAAAACAGAACATCTGACAAAATGTATATCTAAAAAACGGTATTTATATAAATTTCTGTTCTTAAAGCACCATGGTGAAGGGTATACAAGATTTAGCATAGCCGAATATGGCACTCTTACTTGATTTTTTTTTGGATTTTAAATTATTTTTATTTTGCACGCACGAATTTTTTTTTTATAATTTTTTATTCTTCAGTTTCTCGGTTTTTTCCTAAAGTGTTTGTAGAAATTGCCACAAACAGAAATCGTAACAAACAGGATTAATTATTTTAAGCTCAAGGAGTTGTTGCATGTGAGTATGAATGTAAATAATGTATATGGAAACGGCATTTAAGAATTTTCGTGAAGTGTTTGGGTTTAGGGATCTTTTTAAAATATAAAAGCGTTAAATGGTTTTGAGTTTTTAAATTAAATGTTTATTTAGGAAAAGAGTTTCAAATGTCTAATATTAGAAAATAAATTATAAATTTGGATTTTATTTACAAAGAGAGCAAAAGAAAAATTAATAAGAAATTTTAGCTTTAATAAGAAAAGTTTTATAAAACCAAGTTTAATAGTATGTGCCCCCCATACTATTAAACTTGAGAAAGGTCAAAAATTTCATCAGTCAATAGTCAACAACAAAATAATTTATGATTGACGGTTGACTGACGAAAATTAGCGGCCACACTTTCAAACATTCATGTTCGCAGGTGTGTACTCCGCTTTAATTATAACGACCAAGTAAGAAAATATAGTCAGTCAAGCTCGACTATACGATACTAATACAAAGGTGCTTGAGGTATTTGTTGTAAATCGGCTTTCAAAATTCTTAAGCATAACGGTATAGTCATATGGGAGGTATTATCATCTGCCGATAACTGCGGTATAAAGGAATATTTGTCATTAGGTTCCGTTAGGTCTTAAAACGATTTTTGGAGTTGGTGTATGGAAACCTTTTTTGAAGTTTTGCAGTTTGACGAGTAAAGTTAAGAGAAGTAAAAGGTGTCTCAGAAGGATTGAAGTTTTTAATTTTAAAATAAAAACATGTATTTTAAGATATATTAATATTATATTTATATTTGTTCCCTTCGTTCCAAATTGGAGCATAAGGCCATGACAGATGTACTCAATTGGGATCCCCTACAGGCTATAAGCAGAAGAACTTGACTTGTGCCTGTCCAAAGGGCGAAGTTGAATATCACATTTGGTCAAAATATTTAAAAAATTCTCCTCAGACATTTGTTAGTAAGAACTTGCAGTGAAGTTATGTCGCGGGCAGCAGCATTCCATGTCTCAAATCCATTCAATACAGAACGCAGGAGGCCAAAGGACCGCCGGGCACAGTTGATACGGTTTACTATATCCGCACTCCATTTTTTCTGATAATGCTGCCGAGATAGCAGAAGCTGTTAATATCCTCAATCACTGTGCCTTTCATCTCAAGAGACTGCCTGTTGTCGGTGTTCACACGCATGGATTTAGTCTTTTCTTTGTTTATTTCCTATCCTGCTTTCGCTGTCACCGCTTCTGGGAGCCTTAGCTTTCAAGGCATGTCGCAGAACGTGTGTACCAAGAGGTAGATGTCATCGACGTAATCTAAGTCATCGGCCCAGTTTAATTCCAAAGGATTTGCGGTCTTCATCACTACATCAAGTTATCTGCCTTAGTCGAAATAGTTTTTGAGAAAATACGTTTATGCTTGCGTATCTAAAAAAAATAATTGCATTAGAAAATTATAGCGAACGCTGTATTTAGTTCAGAAATATTTTATAAAAACATATATAAACTCAATTGTTTTTTAAGTCGTCTTAGGCGGCTATCGCTTGTGACCACATATATATGTATATAGCTATGACTTTTATTGGATTGTAAATAAGACAGGATGCAATTAACTATAGAACAAATTATCCGTCAAATGGCCGCCACAGCTCCGATGACAGGCCATTACTCTCTTCATTAAATTTTCCATGACTTTTTTTACAGAGATGTGAAAAATCTAACCGATAACTCGTTGGATCTCGGATTTGAGGTCAAGAATTGCGTCGTGGCAGGTGGTGCCATCTTAGTTATACCCTTATTATGTTCCTGTAACGAATGCCATTCACAGTCACTGCAATTGCGCCCCAATCTTTGGAAAATTATGGTCTAATCACGCCGCCTGACTTAAATCCGCTCCAGATATTTTCTTATTGTGGGGGCATTGTTTTCTCATGGATTGCATCAGGAATGTCTGAGCGCAAAATTTGACAATTTTGTGCATTCACAAAGCCATTCAGATAGAAATGCGCTTCATCGGAGAAGACTTTTTTCGAACGGTCTCGGCATAACTTTCCAAATTGTTATAACATATATAAGTTTTAACAATTATAACCAGAGAAGACAAATTTGCAATTTTTACCCATTTTTGCTTTTTTTTGCTGTTTTTGTTATTATGGTGCTTATTTTGCTTTTTTCCTAATTTTTTGCTGTAAAATAGCTTTTTTGAACAATTTTTACATAAAAAATATTTTTTTGAGAAAAAATTAGAAAAAAAATTAATTGACAAATTTTTTCTGTGTTAGAACAAAAATATGCTAGTTGTGGACCCAGCGTTTTTGGGCCAAATTCCATACGGTTTATTACAACTAAAATTAAATAAACTTACCATCCCAAAAAAATAAAACAACCATGTAACTAATTGGAGTTTAAAACAAAATAAGTAAACCGACCGTTGTGAACGAAAAAATAATAAAAAATGCCGAAAGAAAAGTCAAATATGTTATTTTTGCTAAAAATGGTAAAATTGTATCCTGAAGTATTAAAAGCTGAAAAAGATTGGCTTTTTTGTAATGTGTATTCGAGTAAAATTAATAGCGAAAAGAAGTGCAATGTGGAGCAACACTTTAGTACAAAAAAATCGCAAATAAGCTGCTTGCCAAGAAAATCGTCCGCAAAAACATATAACGGAATTTCCTGTTAATATTACTGCCAATACATTTCACGAAGATATATGTAAATTTTTGTTGGAGACCAATATACCAGTAAAAAAAGTAAGCCATCCCAGTTTCCAAAACATCTTTCAAAAGTACGCCAATTTGTCAGTTCCAAGCGAAAATTTTATTCAAGGTAAATTTATACCTCAAATGTTTACGGAAGCTTTGGGAAAAATGCGTGAAAATGCTAAAGATAAACATATATGGATTTCTGTTGATGAAACAACAGACAGCGAACAAAGATATGTTGGCATTTTAAATGATAATGTTTGAAATAAACCTTTTTTATTGAACATGGGTTTTCTCGAAAATGCAAATGGGGCTTCTATTGCAACTTTCTGCAACGATTCATTACAAGTTTTATGGCCTGATGGTAAGTGAATATTTGATTCATAATTTTTTTTATATTTTTATGTTTTTTTAATTTAATCTAGGCATTCAATACGACAAAGTATTGCTAATGGTAACTGATGCAGCGGCATACATGTTAAGTGGAATTTTGTCCCTTAGGATAATGTATCCTAAAACGATACATTTGACATGTTTTGCTCATGAACTTCATCATGTTGCTGACTTCATACGCTTAGAGTTTCAGCATGTAAATAAATTAATATCTTGTACCAAATCCGTTTTTTAATAACTCGTATTTACACAAATACTAACTAAAATTTTAATTTCCATAGGCTCATCGTAGAAAGCAGTTATTATTAAAAATGAATCCAAATTTGTCTCTTCCACCGTTCCCATGCCCTACACGTTGGGGTACTTAGATAGAAGCCACAATGTATTACGCAGAATACCTTGATAAAGTAAAGGCTGTTATTTCTAAACTGAATAGTGAAGACTCAGATTCGATCACGCACGCTAAAGAAATATATTATTTGCCCGGATTAAGTTCCCAACTTGCGTTTATCAAAAATAATTTTTCAATTATTCTGTCTTCTATAAAAAAGCTACAAGCAATTGGGTTAGCTGTTCACGAAAATATAAATATTGTGTCAAATGTACGAGAAGCACTTGAGAATCTACATGAGAAAAAATATATAAAAAATTTAATGCAGTATTTCAAAGAAATCCGGGGTTCAAACAAATTTTACAAATAAGCAACACTCTTCAAAACTGGTGCTAAACCTGATGACGAAATGGTAGAAAGCCTCTCATCAAATGAAATTTTGATATATAAATTTGCTCCAACAGCATCCGTTGACGTGGAAAGAAGTTATTCCTTATACAATTCACTATTAACAGAAAGAATGTTCGCATTGACTAATCAAATTATGTTCAGTACAGTGTCCCTGTCATCGTCTCGTTATATTTCAGTGTCTGATGACAAAATTCAGTACAATCTCCATTGTTTTTATTAAATCTTCAGCTGTGGTGTAAGTAAGGTAAAACTTCACAAACATTATGCGTTATTCTCATAAAAGGTGTACAATTGGTTTCAAGATTTCCCTCTGTATTTCGATCCCAAGTAAGGCTCTGTTCAAAGAAAAACTCCCAGATATTCCCGGGAAAAATATATTTATAATACCTGAGGATTTTAAGAGGTGAAATTTTGGAATTTCTTCACAGGGTGGTATACTTTACTTTAGTTTTTGTGACATAAAATAAAACAAACTTATTTTCAAATCAATTGAAATAGTAAATATTTTTTAACGAAGCTAATAATAAACTATCGAGGCGCAACTTCAGGAGCTTTCAAGGATCTAGTTTTATTTAATTACTTCGTCAATAAAACAAATAATTCAAATTATTAAGCCTAAAGTATCTAGTATATAACGACATTTAAGATGCAATTTTTGATGGCAATAGGAGCAGTAATATTGATGTACGTGTACAAATTGTTTAATACAGAGGTTACTCTGCGGATGGGATCTAAATTTGCTTAATTATACCGAAAATATTGAAGTTTAAAGGGAATTTAATATCTGGAAGGGCGAATAGGAACGGAAAACTTAACATTTCGAAGTAAGAATTCTGAGACTATTTCATTGTCTAACAAATTCAGCATGAAGAAATCGGAGGATACATATATCCCCTATCCTCCGATTTTTTACCGATGAAAAATTAATGACTATATTCATAAAAATATTTTAAATATAATAAAGGTTTACAAAACAATTTTTGTATGAACATTTTCCTTAACAAACGTTTTTTAAATTAAATAATTGTTTATGAATACGAGGGTAAAAGTTTTAAACGGCTTTCATACTGATGTAAGTTGATTTTGGGAATCCAATGCTGTTTTCGAAGAGAGAACAAAAGAAATTGCTTCTGTACTGATTCCATTTTTTAGAATGTACCTGATGCTATACGTGATGATCGAGGTGTATTCGAGAATACGTCTCACTAATTAAATATATAATTGTATAATGACATGCGGATCATAGATCTCCTTTCCCTAATGTTTGATAAGCCCTAGGACACCTTTTGCCTTGTTCTCGAGCTCTAATCCAAAAAATGTATGTCATAAGTTAAAACGGTCTGCATCATCTTGCAGTAAGAAAGACATTGTTGAGCTTTAGTAGCCAAGGAAAAGCTTTGCATCATCTGATACATTAATATTTTCGATGGTAAATCATTAATGAATAATACTAATTTATATATATACAGTTTTAAAATTTTCAATCACAAACAACTAAATACTAGTGAAAACTTTTACTCATCACTGCTTAATATAAAATTATCCAGGTTCAGCACTGACTGTTTTTGCCACTTCTATGTTAGTAAAGCTTTGACATGTCAAGGAAGAGACAATAATTTTTCAGATTATTTAAAATTTGGTTTTACATGTCACAAAATGTTACAAAACTTGTAAAACTACATATCGTCATATGATTCAAAATAGCCCTAAGTTACATTTAAAAATAACCTAAATAAAAAAAAATATTTATAAAAAAACAAAACAGATTATCTCTTGCTCAGACACAATAAAGGAAAACTAACTATTGATACGCAAAAATAAAAATATAATTTTTTTTTTTAATATTTATCGAAAGGCGTTTGCACTTAGGTCTTTTTGAACGATATTTTTAATTGAAGTAACATGTACTTTGATATGATGCATTATATTCCACCAAAAAGTCGATTTTAAGGGCTTTTTTAAAATCATATGACGATATTTGCACTATTATTTTTTTTAAGTTTGTTACTTTATTTTAATAATTATAGAATACAATCTGTTTGATCCCGACGCAGCTCGGGATTTTCCTAATAAAATTAAAAAATTAAATACTGGAGAATTTTGTTAATTACTTGACCCCAGCACAATCAACTTGGTCAAAATTTTATTAGGAGACTTATTTTTGTTTAATAAATATATTTTGTGAATTTCAGCCAAGTCGCAGCATAAATTAAAAAAAAAAATTATAATATCACGACAACGGCGCCACCTGTCTGTATAAGGCTTAAGAGAAATCTAGCTCCTGACTAAGATAATTTAATGTCTAAGTTTGGTGACAATCGATTCAGCGGTTCTTAAGTTTTAGGAGCAAATACACTACTGCACAAATGTTTTTATATATATAGATTTTATTACTTGATTTTTAAAATTTTTATGAACTTTAACTAACAATCAGATTTTTTCAAAAAACAAAAAATATGTTTTTATTTTTAACTTTTTTTAATTTTGACCCAATTACCAAAACACATATGTACAAGAGTTCAGAGGAGGTCTGCGAAAAGAAAATAATTTTTACAACGGGTCCATGAACAGGAATTATGTGAAAACAGAAGTCTTAAAGTATTTTTTGAAAAAGTTATTAACAGTTTTTTTCTAATCCGATCAGAGTAAGAGGAACTGCTTCATGCTCCGGATATAACAACTATAAAGAATTATTTTCCAAAAAAATACTTTTAAAAAACCACAAAATGCGTAAAAATCCCTCGCTATTAAGTTTTCTCGTATAATTTTCTAAGTGAATACATAAATCCACTTCATATACTCACTGTCTCTATATTTGTATATAAAAAAAAGTTAATTTAGTTTCCATTACAAGGATACTGAAATTTATGTTTAACAATTGTCTCCTGTGTGAATAAACGTGAGAATAGTACAAGATGACTAGAAAACTAAACTACTTGTAATATTTTCCCATTCCTCTTCTTCTTCTTCTTTTTTTTTTTTTTTGATTGTTCCTAAGTAGTTTATTTTTATACTTATTGAGAATAAAAAACCAACAAATAAAAAAAAATATCCTTTCTCTAGATATGGATAAATAAGAGTAAGATAAGTAAGTGAGTTGGATTCCTAAGTACAGTGGTACCCCTTAGTATGAGTAGGTGTAAGTAAATAATATTTAATTTTCTACACCCAGCACTACACAACCAAAAAACTTATGTGTAGTTGTAGTGTGTGACACCAACTGCAAACATGTCCAATCATAAGATTTTTTCTTGTTTCCTTTCATGTCAGTTTCACAAATTCTATTTCCTGGGACCTTAACACACATACAAGGAAACACTCGTATAGAAAACTGTTAGTTTTTCTAAGTATTTGTAAGTAAATAATATAAAAAAATGTGTGTGTGTGTGACACTATAAGTATGTATGTGTTTGGAGTATTTCTGCTTATTGTGTGATGCGTCAAATGTTTTTTATGATTTTATTTGATAAAGAAAATACTTGGCAATTGTTGAAATAAATTTAATTTTGTTTTATTGTTGACTGTGGTTTCATAAATACGATGTGAACATATGCGTTAAATTGGTCTTCTTTATTTAAACGAATAAAAATAAGAAATAGTTTTTTATATATTTTATTTTTCATTTTTTATACACTTGACCAATACAAAAAAAAAAAAAAAAAGAGATATTAGTTTTCTATAAAAAATTTAAAATTTTAAAATTAAGATCAATATTATTGGCATAAAGAGCGTTTTAACTTTTAGATTCAAGTGTTTATTATTTAGAACTTTAAAAGATTCCCCATCTGGCGATACAGAGTAATTTTCAAAATACGTAGTTTTCACTTTAATTGTTGAGTTTACGCTGCAGGACGACTATTTAATGCTTTGAATAGAAGTTTCATCAAAAAACGAGAGGAGTCTGAAAAACAAAACTTGCAGTATATAGTTCAACGTAAATCCCCACTTTAACATATGGCTGCGAAACCTGGGCGCTAACTGACAGTAAGCAGAGCCGAACACAGAAAAATTAAAAATTGTCTCTAATCACCAAATTTTTACCAAATTCATAATATCAAGCATACAAGTTGTTGATTTTGCACCTATTACCAAAATGATTATATTGATTACTTAAAATTGTAAACTTATGAATATTTTTTTTCTATAAATGATTTTTTTAATTTTAATTTAAAAAATTATCAAAGAACTTTCCTATTTCAAACAATGTGTTAATTTATTTATTTAAATATTGACAATTTTCAACAACAATTTTACAAGTTTAAATTAAGTTATTTTAAACGAAAAAAGAAGATATTTTTAATTAAAAATTTATTTCACATATAAAAAGGAATTGATTCAATTATCACATTAATTAAATTTAGATACTTTTTAAACCATTTTTTTAATTGATAAACAATAATTTTTCTGTGAATCGAAACATCCGAAATGATATTCTTTAGACGTGTGTCGAATAAGACTAGAAGGGACAGGATCCGGTAAATCCAATAAGCGTGATAACAAGCCAACAGTAAATGGGATGGTTGGTGACGTGGCGAAAATGCCAGAACGTCTTCCAAAACAAGTATCTTCAGCTTGATGCGAAGGAAATACAACATTTTTTATTTTTCAGTTATGTATTTTATAAAGCTTTTTGTAATAGTTCTATTCCTTATATTTTTCGGAATGACTTTATACACTACCAGATTTTTATCTTGTATCTTCTTGTTACATTTTACCTAAGCTATCCTTTGGATAGCAATGAAGTATATTGTATGTACTGGAAAATTAAAAAATTATTAGACACCAGCAGAATGAAATGCATTTTCTGGCCCGCTACTGCCTTTGCCAACATTCTTTGTGTCACACTGGAAAGTGATAATTTATAAATTGAATGTATTTAATAGTCTGGTAGTGATTAAAGTTATTCCTAAAAATTAAAGGAATATAACTATTACAAAAAGCTATATAAAATACGAAATAACATAACTGAAATTTAGCTCATCACGGTGACAAAGACGCTTAAACAAATTTTCTGCATTGGAGGTTGTTTTTTCAAATGTTATTGAGAAATCCAACTACAGTGACGAGGTGCACAATTTAATTATTAAAGATCTACACAATTTTTGCAAAAGGCGAAGTGGAGAGGCTGTCGTAGGACTTGTGAACGGGTTGATCACAATTAGAAAGTTGTATGTCATATACAGCTATGGGCACCACTACATTGAAAGCTTTGCATGTGTGGCATTGTATTGGTTTGTTTATGTTTGCATTTGTTGGTTTTTGTAAACTTGTACGCTTTGTTTTTTTCTCATTTCATGACACGCGACGCACGTCTGCTTCATTCGAAATGTTCTGCTAGACTAAGCACAATTTCTTTTCTCTGCTTCGCTCATCAATTTTGTATATGTACACATCGTTCGCTCTTTTTGAACTTTGATTTTGAATTTGCCCATAGCTGGTCATATACTAAAACAGGAGCAGGAAGAGATCAAAAGGAAATTGCTGATTGCAACGGAAATCGTTAATGCACCAAAGTTTCAGAAAAAGTAGAAGGCAATACATGTTAGGAGCCCATGATAGCGCCTCGCGTGTTCTAATACAAGGCTGGGAAACGGAGTGCATCGAAACTTGTTTCAATGGTAGGCACTGATTACGATGCGTCTAAGAAATATTTTAAGAAGTTTTCAGTTAGATCAACAGCTTCCTATCAAGTATATGCCATAGGTAGCCTTGGCTCTGTATATTGATGAAGGGCTTACCAAAAACTCATATCGAATTCATTTAAAAATTTAATTGAATACGTCTATAAATAAAAATATTTAATATAAAAAAATTTTCATTTTATTTGTAAAATATTTTTTATAATAATTATTTCAGTTGGTTCCTTATTGGGTTAGTATTCCAAGAAAATTAAAATTTTTAAGATAATGATATTATTTTTTAAGTAAATAATTTCGTTACGCTTGATCAGGTAAATCGCGCACTCTGCGGCGTTTACCTTACTTACTAACTTCAACTAGATATATATCGGTTCCAGTAAAATGCCGGGACACCTATAAAATTGTTTTACCGATATACATTTTCCCAGTTGCACAGTGTTATTAATACTAAAATTTTAAATTAAACACTAAGCTTGGTGACGAAAGCCCGGCCATCAAGTAAGGTGCTTATTTGGTTATATCAGCAATTACAAAATCTAAGAGAGAAAAATAACCAACCTTTTGCGAACCATACCTTTGTTTTCAAATTATGTGGGTATCTGCTTATTTGTAGTTTTGGAAAATATTCTAAATTTAATTAACTGGCAGCACATTAAAATAGGTAATTGAATAAATGGCAACCCAAATAAAGCACTTGATATCGGAAGCACTGGCAAAAAAAAAACTTCTTACAAAATAAAAATATTCTTAGTAGGGTTTCCTACTTCAACGATCTTCTTTGCCCCCGATCCAGAAGCTTCAAGATAGACGTTGAATCACATGCCCAGATATTGGAGTTGTATTCCATTTTCAGTGAGATATAGGCGGTATAAATAGGTAAGAGATCTGATGGAGTGAGGTAATTCTTGAAACGTTTTAAAAAGCCAAGACACTGCAATGTTTCTCTTGTCACTTCAAAAACATTTTGGTTCCAACAAACATCACATGGGATTTTAATGCCTAGATCATCAAGAGTGTCTGATTCCTCAATTGCTATACCACCCATGGATACAGATGACACTGACTCCAAATGACGTCTGTGGGTCAACATACAACATTTGGTCTTACAAGCATTTAAATTTACCCTATTCGCAAGACCCCACTCGGAGATTGTCGTAAGGTTACGATTGAGTGTTTCGTTCATGTTCTGCCTCAAAGCTTCAACCGCAGCAAGACTTGATCTACGATTAAAAGAAAATGAATGACAAGTGCTGCTTTCATCTGCGAAAGAATGAATATGATTGGAAGTTAGACCCATGAGGTCGGTAAGAAAAATAAGAAAAAGTGTAGGGGAAAGAACAAAGCCTTACAGTACTCCTGAATTCAAATGAAACTTATCCGATGAGAACCCATCTATAACAACACGTATAGAGCGGTCCTTGAGAAAGCTTTATATAAATCGATAGAGTACTCTACCAACACAAAATGCAATAAGCTTTAAAACGAGTGCCCCGTACCACATACGATCAAATGCTTTGCAAATGTTTAGAGCAACCACTTTGCTTTCTCCAAATTGGTGAATAGAACGACTCCAACGTTCCGAAAGAAACACTAACAGGAAAAGTGAAGTAGACTCCTTATAATTTACCAAGTGGTGATTGATCATGCTCTCCATGACCTTCTAGAGCGTTGAACAAATTACTATTGGGCGGTAGTTTTTAGGGTGCGTAACTTGACCCTTCAATAAAGACTTTAAAAAATAAGTTTTTTCGAAAAAAGTTTTAAATAAAAGCTACTCTTATAATAAAATCCTTTTCCGCAAAATATATCAAGGCCTATCGTTAGCGAAAAAGGGTACATATTTCTTTTTACCACGTAAGCGCCAACAACTCATTTTTGAGACAACGAAAAACTTATAACTTGTCAAATAAGGGCTTAAGAACAAAGTTTTAACAAAACATCGCGTTGCGATTCTATGACTGGTCTAGCAACATGTTTTAAAATATTCGTTACTTACCAGAAACTGTAGGCAAAGTTGTCACTTACGTGTTCTTGGCACAAACGCCAATTAAATTAAATTAAATTTTTTATCAAAGTTGTTTGTGGGAATACTATTATTTATTAAAAGATTTTGTTTGTTGTGATTAATTCCCTTTTTAAATAACTGATAAAAAATACTGAAATTTATTGTTGGAGGATAAGCTGTTCCTATGCGCATTTCACTGGTTGCTTAGGCCAGATCATCAGGAAACGTTTTCCTAAATAATTTTAGAAAAGCCAAAGCTATCCATCAGCAAACAAAACTACAGAGGGAATGAGAATTACCTACAAACACTCAAAAAGTCTTGTTTGCAACGATATCAAAGCTTAAACAAAATACCAAACAATAAATCAGTGATGAGTTTTATCTTTTCTTACATTTCCCGCTACAATTATTTGGAATTCTCCCAATGCAAGCACAACAAACAAAATCTTTTAATAAATAATAGTATTCCCACAAACAACTTTGATAATAAATTTTAGCAAGTGCACGTGCATAAAAAAACTGAACTGGCAAATTGTTTTTATTTTGATTTCTTGCGAAAACAATAAACGCACTTTGTTTTTGTTTTTAATATGTTTTTCCTTTACCCACTTACAACTACAATTAATGTTGGGAGAATTCCAAATAATTGTAGCGGGAAATGTAAGAAAAGATAAAACTCATCACTGATTTATTGTTTGGTATTTTGTTTAAGCTTTGATATCGTTGCAAACAAGACTTTTTGAGTGTTTGTAGGTAATTCTCATTCCCTCTGTAGTTTTGTTTGCTGATGGATAGCTTTGGCTTTTCTAAAATTATTTAGGAGAACATTTCCTGATGATCTTGCCTAAGCAACCAGTGAAATGCGCATAGGAACAGCTTATCCTCCAACAATAAATTTCAGTATTTTTTATCAGTTATTTAAAAAGGGAATTAAGCACAACAAACAAAATCTTTTAATTAAATTAAATTTTTAAATGTTCTTAATTTTTCTATCTCCAAGATTATAATGTTTTAATGTTTAAGAAATAATGTTTTATGCATCGCACCGCGAAAATATTCGTTTTGGAAAATTTTAAAAAATAAATGTTATGATATTCCCATACATTTTACCTTTGGTATTGGAACTACTATTAGAAGCAGAAATGGATTTTGAAGACTTTACAATAAATGTTGTTTGTAGAGAAATAGTTAAGGTCGGTTTTAGAAATTAAACCAATACACACACGCGTTAACCCCTTAGGGTCCGAAAATGAATTGCGGTCCAGAACAATTTTTTTGAAGGGGAGCCATGCTAAAAAATATCGATATAGACTTTTGGCATACACGGAAAAAAGTTGCACTTTATACAATTAAGGGGCCTCGAGGAACATTTGGGCTGTATGCGATATTTCATTTTTGAGTTACTAGTTGAAAAGTGTAATTTTTAACGAAGTTACTGCATTTTAATGCCTGTCACCGCACAAAAAAAGTTCCGAAGTATCAAGCCACTATCCACATTTTTTTTAATCCCAAAAACAAAAAAATTTGTGGTTGAGACTTAACATTCAAAATTTTAAATAAAAAAACCATTATATTTTGCGCTTACGAGGTTTTCGAAATATCTTTAATATTTTTGTTTTCAAACAAATTTGTCAAGATGAGAATGCAGTCGGGTGGCAAATGCAATTTCCCACCAAAAAACCAAAAAAGTCAATTTCGAAAAAATGGCGCTTACGTAATTAAGAAAGAGCCGTGGCGATATGTAATCGCTGACGTGGCGGTAACCTTGACCCTTTTTAATTTTAAGGGAAATTTTTGACACACCAAAAATTTTTTTTGTAATTATTTGTGTTTAAAAATAAGACACGATATTTTTAAGTAAAAAATAACTAAAAAAAAAATGTATAAATTAAAAGAAAAAAATACGCAGTTTATTTCAAAACTAGATTTTCTTAAGTTTAAAAGACATAACATTGAAAAAAATATTCATATAATTTACTAAAATGGCATTTCCCACATCCAAATATCATAAAAGAAATAAAAAGTAAAGAACTCAACGAAATAATAAATAATAATAAAAAAACAGATCAGTCTTTTTGAAGCGGCCTCGTTAACCAAATCCCATCGTAGCCCACTTTATGCATAGCGTTTGCTGTATCTTTTCCACATCGGCTTATTACAATGCAAACGGTTACATGCGGTTTTACGTTTTAGCCTACTGGGACATATGTAGCATAAGTTCCAAAGAGCAGAATTTGATTCTATTGAAGCAAACGAGGACGAGTGTTCCTTCTTACACCAGCAGCAGCAAGTTTCCACACATCATTTATGTATCACAGCCAAAATGAGAGGTTAAACGCTTTGGCCTGCTGTTATATTACTTTCGAAAAATAGGAGTTGAATACTTTAGAGGTTATACTCCTGAGATAACATAACCCAAACGCGGACGAGTCTTAATTTTTACATCAGTAGCTGCATTTTTACACACATTATTTAGGGCAGTCAACATTCAAATATATAATAACAAAAGTAACATATTTTTAAAATAAAAATATTTAAAAAAACGATGATTTCGTAGAGTCTTTAACTTTTTGTTAAAATGTTTTCTTTAATCAACATTTTTTATTTTTCGATTTTATTCTATGAGTTAAATTTCAGTTATGCATTTTATAAAGCTTTTTTGTAATAGCTCTATTCCTTAAAATTTTTTTTTTAGAAATTACTTTATACACTACCAGACTATTATCTTGTATCTTCGTGTTACATTTTACCTTAGCTTTTCGTTGGATAGCAATGAAGTATATTAATGTACAGAAAAATTTACAATTATTAGACACCAGCAGAATTTAATGCATTTTCTGTCCCGCTACGGCCTTCGTCAGCATTCTTTGTGTCACACTGGATACTTTATAAATTGAATGTATTTAACTCAACTATTTTAACAAATAGATATTGAAATTTAACTCATAGAATAAATTCGAAAAATAAAAAATGTTGAATATAATAAAGTTGCTTATGAAAAGAAATAATTCCCTATATCTATAAAAAAAAATCGAAATTGCAACACTGTGGAGTTTTACAATGTTACCTGTCCCAAAGTTCACCCAAAAAGTCGATTCGTACACACTAATCAAAATTTGAATCTTAAAACTATGACACATGATTGACTTTGACTGCAGAAATCTTAATCAAAACGATTTGGAATATTTTTTTCTATTTTGTTCTGTTTGGGCAATTTTGGACCATTGTTAAGGAAAATATGAGCAAAAAGCTAAAATAAGAGTTTTGGAGGAGTAATCAAAAAATGTACATATATATCAGAAAGGCCCTTTTAAAGTGTACTAAAAAATATCACAAAATTAAGGAAATAAAAAAACGGTTGTTTTAAATTATCCGATTTGGCGTGGAATTACCCATTTGTATATCAGCGGACTTCGTAATGCTATTTTTGTAAAATACAAAGCTATATGTCTATATAAATATCTATCTATGATCTATTTATATTTTAAATTTAATTGAAATCGGAAAGATTGTTTCGTAGTGGCAGAAGTTGCCCCATATCTCCCCACATTATTCTAAATTTTTTTTTTTTTTAAATAATAGTTAATGTAAATAGGGGTCCATCTATGCACCTTATTTTTGACCAACACGATCTTTGGAAGTCTCCCACCCTCATAAGGCCCATAAATTGTTTGTCGCGCACTCTCGAGGAGAACATTTTTTTTTATCACACACGCTTGTACATCCTCGCAAAAAAATTTTGGTCACACGCGCTCACGTGCGAAAGTTTTAAAACCATTAATTTTTTTGTTCTCACATAAAAGAAACTTTCACTTAAATGTCCACTATCTTTCGTGGTCGAAAAATCGGCCAGTGGCCCGAGGCCCTACAATAGAATTTAAAAATTGTTTTGAATTTCAAAACCGTTATTTTCATAATAAACCTGGCAGTACTTCCTTGAAAGCTTTGCTGTGTGTCGCCCTGTAGTTTTATCTTGCAAAGTAATATATTGAGTATTTTAGTCAGGGGAACCCCAGATTATTTTAATTTACTTCAGTTATAGAAACATTTGTGGTTAAATGTCAGTAAGTGTACGAAGGTGAATGCAAAGAGTTGTGCTGAAAATTAATATTACAATATTTTACAATGCCGACTTATAAGGCAGTAAATGTGTCTGAAATAATTAATATTTTAAATGAGCTAGACTCAGATGACGAGGAAGACCAAGCTATTACGGCAGCCAAAGATGAAGATATCGTTTACATTCCATTAGTAACTAAAGGATCTATAACTGATGAAGAAGATTTGGACGACAATAAAATTAATCTAAATGACAATAATGATGACCTAATGAAAGAAAATGCAGGTAGTGTAGAATTACAATTTTCTCTAGATGAAGGAAATTTACAGAAATTGGGTAATGGGTATGGAAGTTTTAATTGAAGAGCCGTCACCATCCAACACATGCAACAATGGTATGGAAACGGAAAGCATTAAAAAAAATCGAATTTTTCTATACCTATGAGGCGAAAGCCAAGAAACTTTAGCTACACGACAAAGCCAACAAATAATGAAGCTATTAAAATGGAAGAAATTTTTTTAAAAATTGGTGAGAAATTGGTCCCCTTTGTCTGTTCTAGATTCTAGTATTTACATAGTAATTTTTTTATTCTTTATAGGCTCGTAATCTCCATTTGAAATTTTTTCTTTATATTTTGATAGTTCCATAATATCGGATATCACAAATTTTTCAAATATATATGCAAATCAAAACAATGCTACAGGCAGTATTACACCTATTGAATTATGTAGATTTATTGAAATTTTATACTTTTCGGCGTATCATACCTTACCACATATGGACCATTATTGGTCTACTAAGCCCGTAATGGGAGCTGCAACAATTATGCAAGCCATGAGCCGCAATCGGTTCAGAACAGTAAAAAGAAATTTACATCTATCAGATAATAGCCGCTTAGACAAAACAGATCGATTTGCCAAAGTTCGCCGACTAGTTGATGTTCTCACTAAAAAAATTATGCAGTTTGGAATTTTTAGCCATATCATATCAATTGATGAGCAGATGATTCCGTATTTTGGGCGACACTCGTGCAAAATTCTCATTAAGGGGAAACCAATCCGTTTTGGATTTAAATCATGGTGCATGTGCTCTGAAAGTGGATATTTATTCTACTGTATTTTATATTGAGGTTCAGCCACACCACACGATAAAGACATTGGGGCTCAAACTGTGTTGGACTTACTGGCGTATGTAACGTAGTTTTTTTTACAATTTCTTTTCATCTTATCATCTCACGTGTCTATTGAATGAACGCAAATTTTATGCTACGGGTACTATACAAGAAAATCGAACGGTGAAAACTCCGTTAAATAATCTAAAAAAAGCAATCGCAGAGAATTTGACCAGATGATCGATAGTCAACAAGAAATGATGTTGGTGCGCTGGAATGAAACTTCTTTTGTTAACGTAATTACCAACAACTCAACAGTCAAACTAATGTCTCATGTTAAACTAGTCTTGGGCTTAATCGTTCGTTTAAGTGACCGGTCATTATCGTTCAATTCGAATCAGTGAACGAGCTCGTTCTTTTCGTTCAATCGTTCGTTTCAGGTCACTTTGTCTTTTGGGTCAGTTTGTCTTTTGAATCATTTGTCGCTTTCGTTCAGTCGTTCACTTGTCTTGTCCTCTTTACTAAACAATCGATTGAATGTGTTAAAAGAAACAACATGTGAAATTACACTCGAAACATTATGTAAGTAAATTCAAAAGAATAGCATTAAGTTTAGAAAACTGAAAATGTAATTAGAAAACGGATAATTTTAAATAAAGGAATTGTAAGGTAATTTTTTACTGTTAATTTTATAACGGAGATATTAATTAAAAATTAATTAACTTTTCTCTTTATTTACAATTAAAAAAAAGTACACACTAGGTACAAAAAATATATTCAAAGGCTTTTCAGTTAATTTGAACTTAATTTAAATTACGTACTAAGACAGCTAAAGCAGTGTTTTTATCTGTCATTATGACCTACCAAATGAGCCAAATATTTTTTCCTTTCTATTTTTTTTTATTTATGTACATATGTACACATGTACTTCAGTTTTATTTTATGCATAAAAAATAACTGAACATATTAACAGAAATAAAAATCATTAAGGGTTTTCATGATATCACTAAAAGTCTCGCAAACAGTGCATTTTTACGCGCTCTCAAATGAACTGCCAAAAATTGTATGAGAATTCGTTTACACAAACTTCGTAAATTTGCTCAACAATTTTGACTCGTAAACTGGCGCTGTTTGTTTAATACCTATTTACCGCCGTTTTCAATGAAAAATGTGTTAAGTGTTAATAATATCACAAACAATAAAATCTTGCAGTAATTTAAGCAAATTAGTCGTTATGCTTTATTTATGCTTGTTTAAAAAACAAATTTCACTTTTTATTCACAAATTTTAGCTTTTAATTTTATAGTTGTTTTCTATTAATTGATTTTTGTATCGATTTTTGTATTTAAAATGACACCAAAATTAACAAGGGTCTTCATGAAACGAGTCTTGCAAGTTTGCCTCATCATGAAAACCCTTATTAATTTTTGTAGTTTGTTTTCGGAACAATATGCAGAAACAGTTTAATTAATAAAATAAAAAAATTTCATTAATTACGGAAAACAATTTTAATAAATCTCATTAAGTTACTGTAAAACTTTTTTGAGTGTAACCAAGAATAGAAAACAATAAGCACAAACCAAATACGCATTTTTTTCGTTCATTTGATTAAAAAGAAACAACAACACTATAAGTGTGTATGCTATACGTTTTTCTTTTAACACATTGCCAGTGGCGACTTGCCACACTGTTTTAAAAAATTCATAGTACAATCTGGGCTGCCATACGTAGTAATTTCTCGCCAAACGTGGCGATTTTAAAACTAGTTTATTTATTATATGCTTAGGTAATTCCATTTTAATAGAAAGAACAAAAAATTGTTGCGAGGGCTTATTCAAAGTAAGAGCCCAAT
The DNA here is from genome assembly GCA_943735925.1 of Pollenia amentaria. NCBI lineage: Eukaryota > Metazoa > Arthropoda > Insecta > Diptera > Polleniidae > Pollenia > Pollenia amentaria. Next base: position 142,698,851 of record OX031009.1, on the reverse strand, counting down.
TCTTTAAAAATTAATTTAAACAAAAATAATGAGAGAAAAAAATTTCAAATTTATGTGGTATTTTAAGAACAAAATACTTTTAATAACAAAAAAATAATAGCAATTGCACAATTTAAATATCAAAATAATATTACAAAAATGAGCAAATAGCAATAGTGATTATTATTATTCATGCGTTATATGTATTATATTCTCAAAATATGTGATAATATAAATTTTTTTTTTTGTTTTTATTTTATAAAAACTAAAAAACCTTTTTAAAAAACACGCTTTTATTAAATGCGCTAAAAAGAAAAGAGAAATAAACTTTAACTATCAACTTATAACATCATTAATAAATTTATATGATATAAAAGCTTGTCGCTTGTCTTTACACAATTTATTTGATTTAAAAGCTAGTCGCGAGATTTAAGTACTAGTATTTACATGGTTTGAAAAGTTTAATAGTTTAAATCAATCACATCAAGTTATATGTATAATTTACTTGTTTGTCTACACAAGTAAATCTCGTATATCATATAAATTATGTAATCCGTTATAAGTTGATAGTAGTTTTATACTTTTCATTTATATTTTTCTTTGAAGCGCATTTCAATAAAAGCTTGTTTTTTAAAAAGGTTATTTACTTTTAGTTTATATTAAAACTAGCATTCGTATTCTCATGAGTCCTTTCATTTGATACCCATCTTGAAGGCAAGCATTAAAAACTTAGTCCGCCATATATGATTAAGAGTAACGTCACTTTCTTTTTCGACTTATTCTCAGCAAGCCCTCCCATTTGATACTCATATTGTAGGAATGCATTAAAAATAAGTCTGCCATCTTGGGTGTCTTATAATGTTAGATTTAGAATTACGTAACACAGTTAACCATGCATCGTCATCTTAACTAAACGTGTTTAAAAATGACAGCTCAATCGGTTCGAGGTATCTGCTTCAAAATTGAGTTGCAAGATTTCACCGAACAAACATACGTTGCTAATTTTTTTTATATTTTAAGAGTCTTATTCATAAACGAATGTAATGTATACATTAAAAGTTTTTTTCCATACTAATTTCGTGCTGTAAAACTTTACTAAGCTTTTATAAATAAAGGGACTTATTTAAAAAATTAAAAGAAATAAATATTTATAAAATTTTCTGCTCAAATGAAAAAATTAGCATTTGGCGGTATTAAGAACAACTGGCAACGCTCATGTAAATTGTAGAAAAATTGTGAAAAGCAGCCAGGGTTTTCAGATTTATTTTGATGTTTTTTGCCAAATTCAATGTCAAAAATCGCCAAGGCTTATTTTGCGTCTTTGACAACATAAAATTTATTTTAGAACTTTCTCCAATGTTTTCTATAAATCCTAAAAAAATATATTTCTTCTGAATCGCTAAAATTTTCCAAAAATGGGACAAAGTCGCCTTGATATATGTATATTTTTTTGAATAAAAGTAAAATTATTGGTGAACACACAAAAGATACAATAGTTTATAATAATCCAATTAAAGCAGCAAAACGTTTTTTTGTGTTTAGTATTAAATAAATATTGGATATATGTATATCTAACACGCTATACACTTCACCGGCAAGGCAATTCTTACTGTTTTTTTTTTTACAATGTATATTCAAAATATCGTGCGAAGGTACAAAAAGTGCTATTTACATTCATATAATTTATAACTCGTAACAATGAAGGCGAGTTTTAGTAGAGTAAATTATTAAAAAGAACTATTTCAACACAGGCATTAGCAGTTGGAATTAAATGCATATAAAGACCGTCAAAGCAAGTTCTTTAAAATGGTAAGTACCTGACGTATCCTTATAGCTATAAGCTTTATGCAAAACCTGATATATATTAGATGGAATACCATCATTGATATAATCTTTCTAAATAACAAACGGTAAATTTGTCCAACAGTCTCAAAACAAGTTTATAGAAAATCAATAGCCAACAAAATCGCCATATATTTTATAAGCCGCCAAAAAGTCGCCATATCGCCAAATCGAAAATTAGGTCGCCAAGAAACTTGACAACCCTGATTGTATTATGAAAATGTGTAAAGCAATGTGGCAATGAGTAAAAGAAATAAGTATATTATAATTGCATAACATATACAACACAAAAGTATTGTTGTTTCTTTTCAACCAGTTGTCCGGCAAGCAAGTGACCGACTGATTCAAAAGACCCAAGTGAACGATTGAACGAAATCGAACGATGAAACTGAACGGCCGTTCATCGTTCGTCTGACTGATCCGTTTAATTGAACGAGGTCGTTCACGACCGACACAACTCTATGTTAAACGTTATTGCCGTAAGGCAAAAAAAAAACTATTACTATTTCACAGCCAAAAGCAATCCAGGAATATATGCACTGCATGTTGGCAAAAATCCAAAAGACAAAAACCATTTCACAAATTGATTTTCGTTCTGAAGTCAAAACACAACTTCTAAAATTAGACAGTGAGCTAAACAGTGAAGATTTTGATACAATCTCCAATCAACCCCGAGTCATCGAAAAAGTACACTCAATTATAAGAAGCGTTGAAAATAAATGTGCGCTGTAAATTGTGTAAGAAACATACTAATTTTACATGTAAAAAGTTTATTTACTTACAAGCTGTTTTTATGAATACCATAAAAATTTGTAATAAATTCATTTGAATAAAGCCCAAGGCAATATTTTTTAATTCAAAAATATCAAATAATTTTGTTTTCGACTAGTGGTCGAATTTTCGACCAGTCCATGTAATCTTTATTTAGGTCTTAATAACACCCTCCTGCAAGGGATTAAAAAAATTTCCACGTTTTAGGGTAGCTGACAACAATGGGTTAAAGAGATTTTCAAGTATTTGCAGCTCAAGTTAAATATTTATGGAAGATATTTTATTCCCCAAGGAAGAAATCAAGTTTTATAACTATCAATTGCAATCATTTTTTTAAGAGTCAAGTGAAATTCTAGTTCATAGGTCTATTTATTAATATTCGATACACTTTAGCTCTGCCGATATTTGCGTGCACATAAAAAATATTCACTTTCTGTAATCACCAAATTCATAGAATCAAGCAAATAATTTGTTGATTTTGCACCAAAATTGGAAAAATTTAAAGTTATGAATATGTATTTTTTTTGAATTTTTAATTTTAATTAAAAAAAGGACCAAAAAACTTTGCCGTTTCAAACAATGTGCTATTTGATTTAAGTAAATATAGCTCAGGGTTTGACAATTCCCAACAACAATTCTACAAGTTAAAATTATTTTATTTTAAACGGAAAAAATCCATTAAGATTTTTTGTTATTAAATTAATATTTTAATTAAAAATTTATTGCAAAACAACCAAAAAGGTTAATTAAATCAAAATTATGTTTTTAATTTTCTTCCAACTACAAAATAATTGATTCAATTATCGCATAAATTAAATTGCAATACTTTTTAAACAAATTATTAAATTGATAAAAAAAAAACTACTGATAATTTTTTCTGTATAGTTTTCATTTTTATTTTTCTGTAATTATAAGTTATTTGTATCAAAACATAAAATCAAAATAAAAGTGACTGTACTCAATGATTGATTTAAACTCGGTAACAAGTCACAAATGTTTGAATCTATAAAGTAACGGTTAATCCACATTGTAGAAAAAAAATACATATAGAAGTTTATTTTGGTATATTTTAAGGCTAGTAAATGGAAAAAAAAAATTTTATTTAAAAAAGAAAATTTTTCACTTTTGGCAAAAAAAAAGGAAAAAGTTTCCTACACAGAAAAAATTTGTCGGTAGTTTTTTATCAATTAAAAACATTGTTTATAAAGTATATCAATTTAATTAATGTGATAATTTTTTTAATTTAAAAGAAATTTAAATTTCATTTTGATTTAATTAACATTTTATTTCTTTTAAAATAAATTTTTAATTAAAATATTAAATAAATATCAGGAAATCTTAATTGATTTTTCATTTAAAATTGTGAATTGTTGTTGGGATTTGTCAAAACCTGATCTATATTTAATGAAATCAATTATTACATTGTTTGAAATAGCAAAGTTTTTTGAACATTTTTTTAATATAAATTAAAAATATAATTTATTGAAAAAATATATTCACAATTTTAAATTTTTACTAATTTTTGTAATCAATATTGCAAAATAAACAACTTGTTTACTTGATTCTATAAACTTGGTATGAATTTGGTGATTAGAGAAAACTTTTAATTTTCTCTGAGTATAGTTTATGTTTTAAAGTTACATGAAGTTTGTTAGATAGTTTCGGAGAGGCAGAAATTGGCTTCTACCTCCCTTCGTGATCCTATTTTTCGACTTTGTTTCTACCCATCAATGAAGGCAGGCCTTTCAAACACATGTATTGATTTACAAAAAGGTTGTGTGGTTCTTGATTTATAAAATGAATAACATAGGACAACTTTTAAATAGAACAGCTTATAAATCAAAATGCGATGCAATAATGAATTTACTTACAAAGCTTTGTATGTAAAGATATTTATGTGCTGTTTTCACAACAAAAGTGATTGAACATATAGTAATTTAGAGTTTAGTTAAACAATAGCTTAAACGAATAATTTTATTAATGTAAGAAATTAAAGAAAAAATATCTTCTAAAGTTTAAAGATAACAAGTTTAATAGTTTACAAGTTTTACTTTAAAACAATTCTTTGTTCAAAATGTTTTTTTTTATCACGAATTCACTGCTATTTTCACAACACAAGCGATTGAACGCGTAGCTAAATTTATATGAAAAGCACTCAGTTTTTTTATTGTTTCAATCACTTGTGTTGCAAAAACAGCCCATTAAACAATTGAATAGAAAATACCGGTTTTTATTAAGTTTTCTTCAATTTCTATTTTGTATAGATCATTCTAACATAAAGTTTTAATTATACGTGAAAATAGAATCTGGGAATTATTTCTTTTCATACGCTACTTTATTATATTCAACATTTTTTATTTTTGAATTTATTTCATGAGCTTAATTTCAGTTATGTATTTTATAAAGCTATCCAAAGGATAGCTAAGGTAAAATTAAACATTTAAACTCGGTAACTAGTCACAAATGTTTGAATCTAAAAAGTAACGGTTAATCCACATTGTAGAAGAAAATACATACAGATGTTTATTTTGGTATATTTTAAGGCTAGTAAATTAAAAAAAATGTATATTTAAAAAAGAAAATTTTTCACTATTGGCCAGAAAAAAAGGCAAAAGTTTCCTACACAGAAAAAATTATCGGTAGTTTTTTATCAATTAAAAACATTGTTTATAAAGTATTTCAATTTAATTAACGAGATAATTGAATCAATTATGTTTTTAGTTCAAAGAAAATTTAAATTTAATTTTGATTTAATTAACATTTTATTTCTTTTAAAATAAATTTTTAATTAAAATATTAATTAAATATCAGGAAATCTTAATTGATTTTTCATTTAAAATAAAATAAGTTAAACATGTAGAATCGTTGTTGGGATTTGTCAAAACCTGAGCTATATTTAATGAAATCAATTAACACATTGTTTGAAATAGCAAAGTTTTTTGAACATTCTTTTTAATATAAATTAAAAATATCATTTATAGAAAAAATATATTCACAATTTTAAATTTTTACTATTTTTGGTAATCAATATTGCAAAATAAACAACAAGACAAGATAATAGTCTGGTAGTGTATAAAGTCTTTCCTAAAAAATTTAAGGAATAGAACTAAATTTTGCTCATAGAATAAATACGAAAAATAAAAAATGTTGAATATATGTGAAAATACTTTTTTGTTTTGAGGTTGTCAGTATAAAATTTTATTTAAAATATTTGCCGCAAACGTATTTCAGTGTTACATCCGCAAACATCTTCTTTTTTTCTTATTAAAAAAGCAACAAATTTGAAGATTTAAGATTGCTGTAGATTTCAAGAGTAAAATTAATAATTTTATTAGAAATTTTTATATTAATTCTAATGTGTATTATAAAAAACAATTATTATTACACAATGTGGTTGATTTTCTAATACAGCAAGATATGATATCTAATGAATTATTGTATTAGAATCAGATAGGTTATACTAGACAGCTAGGATATTAAGCAATAGTAGGGTACACAATTTAACTAAATATAATAATAAGGATTAATAAATGAAATTAATAAGATACCATACATTAATAGCAAGCAAAAGCAATTGTATTTAACTATTATTATCAAACAGTATAACAATAACAATAATAAAACTTACAGCATTGACAATATAATTACTTTAGGAAAAATAAGCAGTAAGTAATGTTTTTTTTTTTAATTTTATTGCGCTGCAAGTTGTTTGCAAATGATTTGGATGTTGATTCCAGAGACCTTTACTAAATTAAAAAATTGGCATTCTGATGCATGATTCGATTACAATCTTGTATAAAAGATTTTCCTCTAAGCGATCTTGCAAACCGCAAACGATCGTACAGGTACTTCGGTTCCCTAGTTATTATAATTTTGTGTAGGAAGATAATACTCCTTAATTGAAGAAAATTATGAAATGGTAAATGAAGTAAACGGCAGGAATGCGAACTTATTCTATCAAATTTTTTCAGGCAATTTTTTTTTAAGTCAAATTACAATTTATAAAGCTTTCATACTTTAATAGTCTTATTTAATTTTAATTAATTCGTTTTAAATTTTAACCAACAACTTAAAATATTATCAAGCCCACATTTTTTCTTAAAAATTATTTTCAACTAGCATCTATCTCCATCTTCTTTGAGAAACTTTCGATGACAAATTATTGGGCATAAGTTTAAAAATAATTTTTTTTTTTTTTTGTTTCAAGAGAAAAAAACCAACTTATCTTTTTTGATTAATTTGACCAAATATTTCTAACTTTGAAACATTTGTTCTGTTAGTTATTTGTTTTCTACTTTTATCTAGTCGACTAAACCAGGAGAATAAACGAAAAAGTTGTCAAATTTACATTTGAAAAATTTCCAAAGATTGAAAAGTTTTTCAATCAAAATTTTTACTTGCCTGCGTGTCTGTTTGTGTGTTACTGTTTTCCTTGTCCTTTTGCTGTTTCCTTAACAACCACTTTATCTCACCCGACTAAAATGCATGTTTCAAAACAAATTTGTATGTATGTGTAAGATTATGAAAGAGCGTTTGTGTGTAAGAACATGCTTTGTTTGTTTTTGTTGATATTCATAGGAGATTAACTCACATACATAAATGTCGACATGTGTTTAGTTGTAAAAAGTGTCTGGTGTTTAACATATTTTTGTTTTTTTTTTTTTTTTGGGTTTTTTTGGGTTCTTATTGTTTTTTCTCTCTATTTCATATCGTTTCTTTTGCCTGAGTATGAGTTTAAAAACAATTTGAAAAGTTTTCTAACCATTTCAACCACAATTCTATTGCTTTTGCATACAGCAACAGTAAGAATATGGTAGCAGCAGCAAACAACAAAAACAGTACCAACACTTTGTTGGCAACCATAAGTGTTGCCAATGCAAAAGCAACTGGTGTTTCTTTCATTCGGTTTTTCTAAAACGTATCAGTATCTGTGTGTAAGTAGTCATTCACATGTGTGTATGTATGAGCAAGTGTCTCTGTTCGGGTTTTTGGTTTTTACTTGTACACTTTTTTTGCTACAGTAAGTGTTCTTTTTTCCTACATAAGGGAAATTGGTATTGTAAAATTTGATTATATGGTATTTTCCTCTAATATATTCAACATATTTTATAAACTTTTTTTTTTTGTTATTTATTTGGTTTTTTCTTTGGTTTTTTTTTTTTGTTCAGCAAATTATTTTGCATGTAAATGTTGTTCCTTTTTTTTTGGAAATGTATGTTTTTAGATTCCCTTATGATGCGGCATGATATTTACAGCTTTGTGGCAGTGCTGAATTTTGCTGCTATCGTTTTGAATAAATCATACATTAAATAAATATTACACAAATTATTTTATTCAATTAAATTGTTTGGGGTTTTTATACGGCTGGAAATGCTGTGAGAAGCGAGAAAGAAAACATACGGTCTGGTTTTTTTGTTTTGACAAAGATAAAGAAAACTTTTTAATTTATTTTCATAAAAAAAGGTAATTGGATAAATGTTTTAAGTTGTAACAGGTTAGAGATAAAATAATGTTTTACAAGTATAAATGGCATACGATGATTTGAATTAATATTTTGATGAAACCACCTGTTACGAATTCCCAACATTTTTAAAACTAGAAAAGTTGTGCATTATAATGTTATACATTGTGATTGGTTTTGACAAAAAGTTGAATTGTATTGGCAATTTTTGGTCAACTGATGACACTACATTTATACCTACACCATAATAGTGGAGAGGGTATTATGCATTTGTGCTGGTGTTTCAAACATCTTAAGATATTGATCCTAGACCTACCTTTAAGTATACCGATCGACTCAAAATCACGTTTTGGCTGGCTGACTGTAAACCTTGTACAGGTTATAATTTTGGATGTAATTTGATGAAATTTAATACATAGTCTTAATTGGCACAAGAGCGAAGCCTATTTAGAATGGGGCGAATTGGTCCATAAGTTTATATGCCCAAATACAAGCTTTTTTTTGAAATATCGTCTTTGTGCCCATAAACCATCTTATTTTGTTGGTATTAAGATTAAATGAATCGTTTATTTCAGAAACCCGTTAAGTGCGCTTTTGTAAATCATCGAACAACTAAAAAAATCATACAATCCTTTAAAAGACCAAACAGTTGACGCTTTCCTGCATAAGACGATGTGACTAAAGTAGGCCATTCATAATCTATAATAATAAAATTTTTGAAAAAATGTCAGTTTTCGGGTTTCTGAAATAAACGATTCAAATTAGGAATCGGTCCATATTTGCCCTCATTCATATAATACTCCCGAAAATAGCTCTAAATGCCATAACTTCCTTATCAATGTTTGTATTAACTTGTTCTTTTATACTGTGGCGCAGGGTATCATATGGACGGGCTTGGCAGACTAAACTTTCTTGCTTGTTTAATATTCTAATTTTAAAATCCTAATTTTTATCTTCTCCTATTATTTAATTTATTTTAAAGGATTTACGAATTAAGCTTATTAAATATTTCCATAGAAATGTAAAATAGGAGATATGAAGTAAATACTACACCATAACAAGTAAGAATATTTTATTCGGTTCTGTCGAATCTTTAATGCCCTCCACCAGGGATTAGAATTCTTTAAAAGTTTTCATTATATAAAATATGTATTTAATTTAAAACCAGTATTTATACAGTTATTTCATTTTAAAATCTATTCCGAGAGTGCGCTTTAACTCCAATTTGGGCACCAAATTTTTTCTACTAATTCCGGCAATATTTACATATGTAAATATGTGTACTTTTATATGTTTTCCGAATTATCTTGAAAGATGAACACATGAAAAATTAGTCACTGCGTCCGCATCATAACCCCATAGGACCTTAAATGTAAAAATTATAGCTATTTTAAAAATTTAATAGTTACAAATGTAAATACTGCCTGAGTAATGGTTCTATTTAACCCTTTCAACATATTGTATTTTATTAACCCATTATCACAAAATTTTATGGTATAATTTCTAGTTATACAAATATAATTGAAATTTAATTTAATGTTCCGTTAAACTTTTTGGAGCTTAAAATTATTTTTTGAGTATAGGGTTCTCGAATATGGAATTTATGCGCAACCAATGATTAATCACACAAAAATACATTTTGATATTATAAGTTGTTCCCATTAAGGGCGTTCTAAAGTGATTTTCAGCAGTGGGGTTTATATGAGACTTGTGGTAAATTATGGTCTATTAAAACTGGAAGCATAAGTTTTAGCCGTATATCACAAATATATGCAAAACTTGATAATAATACGAGCATCTATATTGTGTCACTGATTGGCCTTTGTAATGTATTTTATTACTCAAATTACAATACATCATGAGAATTCATGAAGACAATGATTGATTTTAAATATGTATAATTAGGAAATTTCACTTTTAAATAGTTGGGCCCATAACTGAATCACAGCTGCGGGCTTTGCAAACAATTTTTTTTTTTGCAGATTAGCGTTAACATAAAAAACATCATATCACCCCAAATATGCACCGTCAAAAGGCGATTACAAAGAGTTATTCAGGGGAAGAACATTGCAATTTACTAACAAAATGCTACGAACAAAATTATCAGAAGTTACTGATATGTATAACAAAGGTACACAAATAAAAGTTTGCTTTGACATTCGGAAGGGCAATAAAAACAAAAAAATTGAGAAGTAGCAGAAATAAGTATAAAACAAAAAAAAAAAAAAAAAAGAAGAGCATGCTCCATAAAACTCTCCAGATAATGTAATAACGTTTTTTGTTGTGAAATTTTGTTGTTGTGAAATGTGTTGTACTGTCCTCCTAAGAAAGAAGGAACATATTGAAAGAAAGTCACAAGCGCCAAAATTCTAAGATTGAGATAAGAACAGATTCGGAACCGTGAATGTATTTCTGATTTTTGTGTTAAGCTTAAAAGACCCATTTTCTTCTGTAAATGACTGAAAAGCGTTAAACAAAATGCTCACATCTACCATCTGTAGCGTGTGCCCCAGACAAAAAAAGTCTTAAATGCCACTTACTACGATAAAAAGTCACATTGACCAAAATCGTAAGCTCTTAAGACTTTGTTTTTTAGTATCTATGTTTATATTTTTGATAGTATGACTTTTCGGCATTGTGTGTGCAAAAATATTACGCATAAGTTCTTGCAAATATCGACAAGTACGTATAATTTTAAGAAATTAATCTCAACCCATTAAAAACGTGTGCCATGATGTTTGGTAACATTCACTTAAATAGTATGAATCTCTTGATGGATAACACTGTTATTGAGTTTGTATTAAACCACAGGCTGTTAGGAATTAACTGAGATGATAAGATAACTTTTATTTTTCAAACAGCTAAACTCTTATCAAGAACGTTTTTTTCTCTGAGACGTCTATATACGATAGGTTTTCATTTTCCGTTAAAAATTATTTTCCAATTCAAACAAAAAAATTTTAGAACCAAAACCTTTTTTGTTTTAATACATGACCTACCAACGAATTTGCATTTTCAAACAATTTACTTTGCATTTATTTATTGAAAAATAAACTCGGATTTTTTCAAACAAATAGTTGTTATTATTGGTTAAATTTGAGTTTGAAATTAAAAAAATTTTCAAACAAATAATTAAACTGAATCAATCAAAAAAGTTTACCGAAATTAATAAAAATTTCAAAACAAATAATTTTGCTGAATCAGTGAAGAGCGGCGGCTGGGGTTGGGACAAATATTTATTTTTTATTGTACACAATGCTTCTTTCCCCTCCCTGTCGCTGCTGTGTCCTTTCCTTGGCTACAGAAGAAAAAATCTCAATTAAAAAAGCAGCATTACGATCCGATATGGTTTTCATCATCATTTTTTACTTTCAAATTTTGATGTATTTAACTAAAAAATTTAAAAATATAGAATACGGGATTTCTTCATTCTTTTTCTTATCAACTTAGAAACCAACCAAAAAATTCTATTTTTTGTGTCGTTATTGTGCCGATACAAATATTGAATCGTTTTTACCCACTTTTGTTATTGCTTTAATACCCAGGAAAAACTTTACTTACCTGGTAAGTTAGCAAGTAATGTTGGAGACATATGAACACTACTTATTTTTCGGCTGAATAACTACTTATTTTTTTTCGAGGTGTCCACAGAATTCAGTAGTTACAATACACTTAATAGAAGTCACAAAATATCTAGTTATTATTTAACTACCAGTAAATTGAATTGTAAGTTATTACAATGTACTTACTAGAAGCCAAAAAATAACTAGTTTTTATTTAATTGGCGCTAGTTAATAGACCTAATAGTTAATAGTTATGGTGCTAGTTACCAGTAAGTAAATATTCAGTACTGAAAACGAGACAGCTAATAAGTAGTAATTTAGCTGGTTATTAGTAAGCAAATATTCATAACTGAAAATAATAGTAGGGAAAAGTACTTACTGAGGTCATTACTAGCAAGCACTTATTGAGGTTTTCAGAATAATGACAATTGTAATGACAACTACTTACCAGGTAACGTATGAAATAACTACGACCTATTACCAAAATTCAAAAAGTTTTTCCTGGGTAACAAACTTCGCCACGATGTTTTATCATCTTTCTTATTGTTGTACTTTTTTAATGCGTTGAAAAATAGAATGTTTGTGTTTTTTGTTGTTGTTAATTTTTTCACTTAAAGTAGTGTTGCTTACGATCAAAAAAAAAAATAAAAATTCAAAAAACGAAAACTTTAAAGAGCATATTTTGGATAGTTGTCAACATTTTTGTTGCTAAAATAAAAATCAAACAAAATATTAATAGAAACAGTAAAAAAAATTTGTTGAAATTTCAAAAATTTTAAAAAAAGCGTTTGCTTGAAAGTATTTAAGCAATAATTTTTTCTGTGTGATAGCAAAATCATTATTGAGGCCGAACATTTTGTATGAATTAGAGATTTGTTCGAGTGTAAGTTCTGGAAATTTTGAGAAAATAAGGAAATGTTTTCATCGTATAATAAGGTTGGTTTACTGTTTAAATGTGAGAACTTCCATTACTTCATTTGCAGTTGATGTCTTAGGCATGAACTTTGACAGCTTTGTTAAATTGCGATTACTCTTGTTCTTCTTTAAAATATTTAAATATGGTGAGGCTGAATACCTTATGAGACTTTTCGAGTTTCCCCATTCTTCCAGAACTGCAGCCTTAATAAGTCCAAGAATAAATACACTCGTTATGCACAGATCATTTGTTGGCAGAATTTGTAGGTTGTGGAACACCATAATACCATATGATGAGAGAAACTTCTCAGTAAATTTGACACAATTTAAGAATTTTATTTTAAAAAATACTTAAAATAGTGCGCTATAATTGTTACTAACTACTTGCTGATATTATTTAAAATAAACTTAAATTACCGTGGTGCATTAGTGCAAGCCAGCCTGCAGCAGTTCACACATAAATACATTCATATACACATTTTGAAGCTACAGATTAGAAGACTTTATTTTCAAAATTGTTGTTGCTTTTCGGTTTTTTTAATTTTTTAAAAAAATTTATTAATATAAAAACTTCGACTTCGCAAAAAAATAATATGATGGAAGTTACCAGAAGAATGGAAAATAAAACCAGTTAAGAAAATTATGGTAATGAGTCATCATTCACACCGCTAAAAGAACAAAATTGTACTTCCGCGAAAAATCTGGCTATACCATCGCTATCATCTGCTGATCAAAACCAAGTCGCCAAAGTCACCGTCACCATTGCCTTATATTGAACAAAATATAATTATATCCATGGAACCGGCATCGCGACTTTAATCAAAAGCGTTTCTCGTTTAGATTTATTAAATGCGCACAGTTTCTTTGTTCGAAAACATAAAAAAAAGAACGAAAAGCATTTCAAAAGCACACACATAACTTTCAGTCTTAATCTTAAATTTATAATTGAAATTGTTCAATATATAAGAAAAAAAAGTATATAAACAATATAACAAATGTTAAAAAGAGTTTAAGGACAACCATATATTTGAATTTGAATAGAAAATCAAGCAATAAAATTAAGAAATTGGACCTTCCCAATGGGCCTCCTAGTTATGGCCAATATTTACATGAAATCTTTTTCAAACAGTAAATGCCATAAATTATTCTTTTAACCGATAATAAAAATTTTAAGTTAACTTTAAAATTTAACTGCCTTATTCATAAAAAACTAAATTGGATATGAAATCTATTTTAAGGAAAATTTGTGTGGAAATTTTGTTTTAAAATACGTTTGAAATCTATTTTATTTTTTATGAATACGGCAGTATGTGTTTTATTTTGCATTATAAATCAACCCTCACAATAAATCAACAGATATAATAAAAGTGGAAGAATGATTAAAATCTAAACTTTTAGTTTAACATTTTTTTTAAGTAGAGAAAAATTCAGCTGGGAGGTGATTAAATACTGAATGTTTTGGTAATTGTTCAGCACAGGCCATTATGAAGATGAGGAGGCTCCAGAGCCGTCTTTAGCTGTGGCTTATCGTTTTTGAACACCTTAATTATAAACACGGGCCATGTTAACTTCGGTGGTAATAATTTGATCTCTTAAAAGGTTTTGAACGTAGTCCCCAGTTTTTAAATTTGAAATAGCTGCAGTCATATTTTGTTTGCAAAAAACCACATCTTCTTCAGTGGGATATTCCACCATAACACTGGCACCCAACCAAAAACACCAGTTTAAGTGGGTTGCATCATGGTTTTGATAGACACTTGTTCCAATGTTCTGTAATTGCCGAGTCGAGAAACTTTTCGATTGAAATATTAGAAGAGGACATAAACAAGTGTTTTTTCCACTTAATTGCGTATATAATAGGGAGATCGATTATTCGACTTTTTTCAATAACCGGTTTTCGAATATTACGAATAGTTGCTATTTTAAAGAACCCGGTTTTCGGTTAAGCAATTTTTAAATAACCGGTTAACCGGTTTTAGTTCGAATACTTAAAAACACAAAAATCAAATAAGTTTTTAAAATAAAACGTTAATTTGAATAAAAACAAAACAATTTGCAAGGGTTAGGAACCAACAAAATACATAGATATGACTTAGATCAGACCTAACAAATATTTTACGATAAAATCCAAGAAAAGTGGGACCAGTAAATTGATCAAACTTTAGCTAAATTTTTAACAATTTTTGAATGATATTTGATCTAGACAAACGTTTTGCAAAAGCAAATAAATTATAGGAATTTTATAAAGTTATTATTTGAAATATTCTCTCAAATTTATTTAGAATGAGTTTTAATTTGTTAGTGGTTAAGCATGCCTATATAAATCAACCATATTTATCAAAAGTTGCAAATAAAACCTCTTAGCCAGGATTGTCTATTTCAAATTATTTTGTTTCAGCATAATAGAAACGAAAAGTGAACTGAACACTCTTTTTGTGTAAAATATTTGTCAATTCGTCGACTAATATTTAAAACATTCCATGACATTGCTTGATTTTTTCATTTTTGTTTTTTAGTTCTTGGTATTTTAATAAAAAAAACTGGTAGAAATTTTTCCATATCGTTGATTCCGCCGTAATGTTGTAGTTTTCAGCATGAAGAGATGCTAGAACTACTTGACAGTTTTTAGTGCCTTAACGGGCATTACGTCCTCGGCAACACAACGGGTTAATATTTCACCCAATGATTAATTTTTTGCAGAGTATTTTAGTAAATTATTATTTGTCGTCTCCTTAGAACTACTTCGAGTTAAGTTTCATTTGGATCACATTAATGTCAAGCATGTATACTAATTAAACGTGATTAATTAGTCGTGACATGGAAGAACCTTTGTAACTTATCATTTTGGGGTACTTCAGGAAACTATCCTTGTCTTTTTAATCGCGTTCGAAAAATATAAAGAGATAACCTTTATGTAAAAATATATTTAATATTTAGAATGCTCTTGCACAAATTACCATTTACTTTTTAACTGCACACGTTTTTGTAGTATTTTGAATAGTTTTTAGTTTTTTTTTTCTACAAGAACACATCTTTTATAAGCTATTTGTTTTTACAGTGTTCATAATGTTTTTTGACCTTTGTTACATTTTGTTTTGACATTCTTCATAAAAAGTTTAAGTTGGCCCAATATGCAATTAGAAAATACTTAAATTACGGGTACATCTACAACAAGAGTAAGAAAAATGTATATAAATTACACATTATTAAAATAACCGGTTTATTATACCAAAATAACCGGTTTATTCGATATTCGAAAAATGGGCATTTTAAAATAACCGACTTGGGCAAAGCTAAAATAACCGGTTAAAACCGGTAGAATAATAACCGTTCGATCTCCCTAGTATATAACCTTTTAGCTGTGACGTAAAAAATTTACTCGCAAATTTCCAAAAAAGTGTGCCTGTAAAATTGTTGTGAGAACGTTTCCACTTTAAATTGTACTGACAAATAAACTCACGAATAAAAACGGGTTGAGAAAAAATTTTCGACACAAAAATATATATTAAAAATTCAATGAGTAATAACACATAGCTGGTAAGTATTTTTGTTCTTAGCTGATATTTTATTTTTTAATTATTTTGTTTTATACATTTTTGAAAACTATACGACAAATATTAAAGTCGCACTTTACACTATTTGGTGTAGCCAGATGACAACAATATGTGTGTTTGACGTTCTCAACATCTGCAATTACACATCGGCTTTGAGTGGAATATTAAGACATTTATAACATTTATAAAGGACAGGAAAATAAATGACATTCTCTTTTCCATTTAAGCATATTTGCAGCTAAATTAAGCATTAAACATGTTTAGTTAGCTGCAAAATTTTCATTTAGCATTTTTAGAAAATGTTTTAAGCTTTTTTTTTTAGCATTATTTGAAAGATTTGGACGAAAAGCTTTATTAATTTTACTTAATTTTTTTTTATACTTTATGATAAATCTTGACTAAAAATAGTTTTACCCAAAATGAAACTTCGTATGAAATTGTATAATTCTTACGTTATGAAACATCTTACCTGTCTTGTTAAAAAGTAGAATATTCAGGGAATATTTGAAATGCCCCATTCATGTTGATTGTAAATATTATTTGCCCTTTGATATTACGATATCATCCATTACAATATAAAAGTAAAAAGAAATTTCACTTTGTATTTAGATACAAATTCTATAGTGTAACGCTATGTTCACACCAATTAAATATTTGACGTCCTACACGTAATCGCTAGTTTTATTAAAAAATTATTTCGTTTTGCAAAACGTTTGGCTAAATAAAACATTATTTAACAGTCTTTAAATACCATTAATCAATTATTTTCTTCCAAACAAAGTTTAGTAAATCAATAGAAATAGTAAAAAATAATACTGAAGTTTGATCAAATTACTGGTCATGTTTTTTTAAATTTTTTTCGTAAAATATTTGTTAGGCCTGAACATACCCAGCAAAAACTTACATCGCAAAGTAATGAGTTAAAAAGCTCTTCACCACTTAAACATTGACATTTTAAATCATTATATTAACACGGTGATGTCACTGGAGGCATGTACTTACCACCCTCGCTTACGAATAGGGAGTTAAATAAGTCATTATCATATTCGCTTACAAATAGGGAGTTAAATAAGTCACTGCCACGTTTGCTTACATATAGACACTTCACATTGTTAAAAAAAAAAATGAATTTGTCAAGAAATTGTGTCTTTAATTTAATTTGCTTTCTAATGCACAATTTTACTACCCTGCATCAAGGACATATTTATACCTAATAAACCAGAGATCGATATGATTGCAAAAATGATTCGATATTTTGATCAAAAAAACGATATTATAAGGAAAGGTACAATTTAAATACTATCGTTTATGATTCAAGATGATATCGAATCTATATATGTATATAAAAATAAGTTGTCCTATGTTCGTCATTTTAAAACTCGAGAACCGCTCAACCGATTTTCAAACGAGTACATGCGTTGAAAAGGTCTACTTTCAATAATGGTTTATAAAAAAAACCATCAAAAAATTTCTACGAATATGCGCTACACGCGCACTTTTATGATGGTGTGTTTTCTCTATATAAAATGTATTTTTTCGTTATGAGAATTACATTTTGTCAGTATAAGGCTCTGCTTGCTCGCGTCATTTGACTTATTTAATTTCTGTGTGCTTATTGATTGTCTTTTAAGTTTACAGTGCGAGCATTGAAATTTTTTAATTATTGATTTGTTATCCTTCAGTTAAAACTTAAATCTTAATAATGTGGTTTCAATTCAGATATTAATATATGTTTTTATTTTTACGAAAATTCTTACCGATTTGTTGAATATTAATTAAAGATTCAGGTGCATTGGTGCGTTATTGCCATTCGACAACCAAGACTAGAAAATTTAATTTTTAATACAAAGACGTAAACGTTTGTTATTGTATTGTCCAGCAACGCGGGCAGGGTTAATCTAGTATATTATAATTTATATTACCTAGACGATATCGTTATAATATCGATTGGTGAAGTTTTTAGTGAAGTTTTTATTCAAAATTTTAATTTTAAAATACATATCAAAATCAATTAAGTATTTAAATTTTTCATATTCAAATTCGTTTATAACAAATAAAAAAAAAAACAAATTGTAAGAACAAATATGTATTTAAAATCAATTTGTATTATATTTGAATAAATAAAACCTTAATTGCATTTTATTATGAATTAATTATAAATTTCACTAATAAACTCATAAACAAGTGCTTATGTATCAGATTATATGTCAACCATTGCTTAACTACTTTTATGTAATGTAGATGGTATAAAGTAGTCATTGAAAGTAAGTTGTTCAGTAATTTCAAGTCGTTACCTAGTTTTACTGGGTACCTTTAGTGTTTGAAAAAATTGTTTGCTTTAAACTACTGAAAAAATAATGATTTTAAAACATCAGCATCTCTATAACTTTCAACTATAAGAAATAAACTTATCTAAGAAAATTGTATAGCATAGAAATAAAATCGTTTAAATTTTGCATGTATCAGGGGTTCGCGGGTTTCTTTATTTAATCTAAACTACCTGTCTACCTCTTGTTTAAATATAACCATTTGTTTGAATTTCTTTAAAAAATGAGGTACTATAATGTGCTTTGTTTCGAATAAAACTTCATACTGGTTTACAATTTGTAACAAATATCTTAAAAAAATGTTACCATTATTTTTGCAATTTTTTAAAATCATTTTTAACATTTTTTGGCCATGACTAATGCCAGATTTAGCTGCAAAAATGTTTAAGATCTGGTCAGTGTGAACCAGCACTTAAGAGTAGTACGTCAACGATACGTGTGACTGGCGTTATCAACGTCTGTAATTTCACATCGTTTTCGAGTGGAATTTTATGACATTTATAACGTTACGAAGTAGTCTCTTTTGATGTTTTGTTTCACATCTTTTCGATGCGAGAAAATGTCCCCAAAGTTAGTTATCGTCCGTACTTGCAATTTTTGTTGCTGCAATTGTTAAAAATTCTGCTTTGAATTTGCATTAGTGTTCAGATTATGAAATTCTAGTTTTGCAGTGTTTGTATTTTTATCTTGTCTTTCCTCTTTTCCTTTTTATAATACACCTATAGCCAACTTCAAGTTAAAAACTGTGAGAATAACAAAACAAAACGGAATTCATGAAACTGAGTACCCATCCCCAATCTTTTTACCTCTCTCACCACTAAACTCAAGAATTGCTACAACATAAATTGCAAGTCTGGACGATGACTAACAAAACATGTGTACAGGTCACTGAGCAAGAACTGTAATTCCCGTACCTCAGTTTCTTTGCGTAAAAAAGTCAATCATGTCAAGGGATTCATAGATTATCTGCTTAGCTAATAATTTAATATGCAATTTATCCAAAATATTCGAAGAAGTGGTCGTTAAATTAATATTAAACACAAAAAATTAGACGAATCACTTTTTTATTGACTATTGTCATTCACTGGAAATTGATGACAAAAAAAAAAAAAAAAATCTGAATTTACATAATATTTTAAATGAAAGTCCTTAATTTTTTTCATTTAAGTTTTTATTATTATATTTTTGATAATCTAAAAAAGTAGCCTCGGATTTTAAAAACTCTTGCTTTGATTTCCTGAAAAATTAGTATTTTGTCATTAACAACGTTATTCGTGGCTTTGCTTCCAGTGTTTTTCTACCAAACTATTTTTGCTGGAGCTTAATTCCAGCTGTTTAAGTTTTCCTAAATTTAACATAAAAATGATTCTTTACTGTTGAGGCTTTCAGGACTGAGTTTGTTTCTAATGGACCGATAGACGAAGAGTTCGACATAACTCAAGGACCCAGAATATATATTCCTTATGGGCTCTTAGATTAAAACTTTTTGATGTTATATACGGAAACTTAGTATATTTACTCTCGTGGTGTGTTATACCCCCACAAAAAAGTTGTATATACATTTTTTTTTATTATTACATTAGTGGGTACTTATTATATTTAATACTAGCGGGCCCGTTGCCTGCTTCGCACGGCAAAACAAAATAAGAAAAGAAACACACTTGTTTTTAATAAAGTTGGTTTTGTTCCCTATTATTCAACTTTTAATTCTAGTTTCTTACAATCTTAGACTATGTATCACTTAAACTATCTTAGAGCTCTTTCGTAGACAACATTTTTGGTTTTGCCATGAGTTGTTGTGTAGATAAAGAGAACTGAAGGCTTGCCAACACGTGAGCACGAAACATATAACTGGCCGTGTGAAAAGCAAGGATATTCTAAATCAATTCCGCACAATTCCAACGATTGCCCTTGCGCTTTATTTATTGTAATAGCAAATGCAAGACGTCTTGGAAACTGTAGTCTTTTGAATTCAAAAGGCAAATCTGATGGAATCATTGGAATTCGTGGAATCAATAAATCTTCACCTTTAAACTTCCCCTTTAAAATTGTTGCTTCGATCAAATTGTTCATGACCTTTTAAGCCAGCAATAGTCAATGATTGGCCTTGTGCTTTGTTGATGGTAATAGCAAAGGCAAGACGCAAAGGGAATTGGAGCCGCTTGAATTCAAATGGTAAATCGTTGGAATCGGTCATGCCGTTCTCCAGTTATGCGCTTAGTAGAAAAAGTGGGCGTAAAAGTAGGCGTGGTCAATTTTTCTTTCGATGAAAACTTAAAGTTGATTAATACGAACATTTGAAAGAAAAATTAGTCAACTCGATGGAGCCGTTTTCTGATTTTAGGTAAATCGAAAAAAGTGGGCGTAAAAGTGGGCGGGGCAAAATGTTCTTTCCGTAAAAACCTAAGTTGGACCATGGCGATCATTTTAAAGAAAAAATCGTTCAAATCGGTCAAGCCGTTCTCAAGTTATGGATTTTGCCACGCCCCTCCGCCCCCACACCGAAAATTTCAACCAAACTTCATATAAACCATATATGGGCCACTGCCTACGTAGTGTATAAGTTTGGTTGAAATCGCACGACGCGTTTATGATTAGTTCGGCGACGTACATATACGGACTTATTTTTATATATATAGATTATATTCATATTTTTTTATATATATTATACTTATTCATACATTCTATACTCACTCATATAATTTGACCTGAATCTTTAACACAGAATGTTTTTTTGCCATTGTTGTTGTTTTTGTTTTATAATGAGTTATACTTGGAGTAGATGTAATTAAAATTGCAAGCACAAACAAGTGTGGCCAACTATACTTAAATTATTATCTAGATTTTTTTTGTTTGAACTTTTGAGCTTTATTCTTGTTGTTTTTGTTGATGGCAACACAACATGTATGAGTACTTAAGGTGATATTAAAACCATTTGTCGACTAAACGTGACCATATCACACAAACCAAACAACATCCTAAACCTGTCGACCCATAAAAATGTTGGTTAAAAATACAAAAAGGATCATTCTTTTATGGATGTGGGTGTGTTGAATGTTAAAGTGTTAAAACGTTATTAAATTTAAAAATTATAATTGCTTGTTCATTTGTGCAAAAACATTAAAAACGGACGCAGGAATGATACTTTGGTTATTATAGAGAAATAGTACCTAAAGCATTTTAACTTTTGTTTGTTATCTAAAGATGAGAAGGTATAAATGGAAATTTAATATTAACATATTATTTCATATGTAAATAAACAATTTGATGAGTTTGTGCTAATCTTGTCATTTGTTATTTGGGAAAAGAATTTACAGCACTCGAGGGAAAATAAATATCTAAACACATTTCATGTTATGATGAGCTAGAACTTATTTATTATATTAAGAAAATATACATATGTGCATATGCTATGTTATGATAAATGAAAAATATTGTTAAGCTTTAATGTGTAAGTTTTTAAAAATTTATTAAATTAAGGTAGTCTTAGCAAAATCAAATAAATACATTCGGTCCGAATCTATAGTAACTAGCACAATAGTTTAAGAAAGTTGCTAAACACATCGTAACATAACACTCAATTTTGTTAGCTTAAATTCTTCACCCAGATATGTATATTAGGTCCGTTTGTTTAATTTTCCAGTAAAATCCAGTAGGTGAGTAAATTTTGGGCTATTAGAAAATTTTACTCTCCAGAATGGCTCTTGCACAAAAAACTAAGCGAATGATAAATTGCAAAAACTTGCAGGTTAATCAAAACAGATGATCATAAAAAAGCTAATTGTTGTTTTATATGTGTTATTTAATTTGTTTTACGTTGAAAATAATTATTTTTAAGTTTTTGCTGCACTTTTAATTCAGTGTTTGTTTGTTCTTTTAAATGTTTTTATTACAAATTGTATGCTTTTTGTTTGCTTTACTAAATTTGTTTGTTTACTAAATAGAATCCAAGGATGAAAAAGTTGGTTCAATTGTACCATTTTTGGTACCATCGAGTTATAAAAAGTACAATGAGACACCAATTGCATGTTTTGTACAAGTTATACATTTTTTCAGTGTATCACTTTTATTTTACTTATTATTATTAAAAACGTTTAAAAATTACAGTATTTGTGATTCCTGTAAGAAGATTTTAACATTAAACAAAGAACTAAAAAAATAATGTTGAAGACCTATTAACAGTTGCTTGTTGAATATTAGCAATTCCACATTTAGCTGCTCATGTAGAAAGAGCCTTTTCATATCAAAAGTAAAAGCTTGAAAAAGAAATAGGCTGTATGTTTAAAAGCAAAAAAATCGATGTATTCTACAAATTTTTGTTGCCATAATTTTAAAAATCCAATTATTTTTTATGCCAAATATATGAGTGATCTCAATTGTAAGCACCTATTTAATATTTATGAAATAGATAAAAAATATTTATATGTTAGTTTTTTATGTCCTTTTAACGAACAAGTGAATTTTTTGTACGATGTTCCGATTAATTACTACCCGATTAACTGATCGGTTAATTTAAAATTGGCTATTTTCGATTAACGATTAAACCGTTTAATTTCAGTCGATTAACCCATGTTGCAAAATTTTTAATTTTTTGTAGTATTATAACACATTTTTTTGTGTTTTATATTATTTGTTTCGTCTCATATACAAAGGGT
Organism: Pollenia amentaria; assembly: GCA_943735925.1. Classification (NCBI taxonomy): domain Eukaryota; kingdom Metazoa; phylum Arthropoda; class Insecta; order Diptera; family Polleniidae; genus Pollenia; species Pollenia amentaria. The sequence continues at coordinate 142,675,784 of OX031009.1, read as the reverse complement.
ATGTGTTTAGAAAATATTTTTTCATAGAAAAGATGGTGCTTAGTGAACCTCTTTTTAAATAGGTGTTTGCTGTCAACAGCTTTTTGTTTCACGTACTTTTTATATGTATCGGGAATGTTCTGGAAATCGAAATCACGTGGAATTGAAATTGAACCTATTTTGGAAACTGTACCGTGTTCGAAGTTCTTAAAAATATGTCCTGTTCTATATTTCATACTTTGAGGACCAACTCCTGCTACCTTAACTACTTTTGAAATCAGGAATCGCTACGTTCATTTTAACAAAACTTCAATTGAAAATCTATATCGATTTAAATTTCACGTGACTTCGATTTTTAGAATATATGTCTGTAAATATATGTATGTATTACATATTTATGAATTATCGTTTTGTTTGCTTATTTTAGTTTAAGAGTTGTTATGTAATTATTTTCTTTTCTAATAGACTCCAAATAATAAATAATTTATGCATTTTTCTTATTGAAATTACTTAATTTATAAAAAATACTTTATTAATCGGTTAACCGATCAATTACAAAATTAGCCGATTATTAACCGATTAAAGCAAAACCTCGGTTAATTAATCGAGCGATTAACTGATTAAAGTAAAAGTCCGATTAAATGAATACCCTAGTAGATGCTCTCTTTTGCCAAATTATGTGTTAACGAATTTAGTAAAATCCAATACAAATTTGTACAAATTTTTGCAAATTTTCGGGTATACGAACACAGCTATTTTCGCTAACAGTCGTCTATAACGTTTGTATGTACGTATGATTAATATTTTTATATTGCAATATTACTTATACTTACTTCAGGATGTCTATGTATTCGTCGATGGCTTATATTAGTCTGGCTTCACACAATAAAATTTTATTTGAGATAGTCTGATTTTATTGGTGAGAGGTAAAGAGAACATGCTATTATTCTCACCGCTCTCACCAATAAGTTGTGACCTTGTGAAGGGAAACTTTCATAGCGAGAAACCAGTAGCCCATTTCTGTATTTCTCGCATCGTAAAATTTCCCGCATGAAACAAGTGAATTATGACAAAAACAGTGCAGTATGAAACAACAAATGGTTTTTCTCACATAAGTGTTTCTGTATATTTACTTTGGGAGAATTATCTGTCATTTAAATAATTTTCCAGCATATATTGGAAGGATGTGAGAAAAAGTGTTTCTGTATTAATATGTTGCTAAAAGTTTCTCACAAGAACTGTCAAAATAAGTTACATTTAAAATTGATGCGAGAAAAATAAAATTTAAAAAAATGGAGCACAAATTATCTATCTATGTACGCAAGTATGTGTATTTTTTTTTTTTTTTATTTGAAGGGAAAGAATTTTAATGATGAAAATAAATAAAACACAATTGTTAAATTTTATTATTTTAATTTTTTTAAGCCCTTCATTGCTTTCGTTTTATGCAGGGCTGCCAGATAAATTTTTGAAAAAATCGTTAATTTCCTAAGAAAGAATAAAAAAAAATCGGCTAATTTGTTTAAAAAAATCGGACAATTTAAAAATAATTTTGACAAATTTTGTTCGATTTTTATTAAAACATAATCAAAAAAATTGGTAAAGTTCATGGGTAAAATACATATTTTATTCATACATATATACATACATACTTAAACTTGAGGTCAATTTAAATAAAATTATTTATTTTATTTTTCTCTTTAATCCGATAACAGTTTAAAATTTCAGACTGTTTTTTTCTGAAAATATCGGCGTAACAAAATATCATATTGAACTTGCCAACAAAAAAAAGGCCAAAATTTCCTATAGGGCATTGATTAAAAATGGTGTAGAAGTTTAATGTATTGATCACATAAAAAAATGTATTAAATAATCTAAGGAAATAAAAAATTAACAGTTTTCCTTCGAAATTTTGATTTTGCCCATAAATTTTTAAACTGCCATGTTTTTAAAGATATCGTTTTTCTGTGGTGCTGAATATATAATCATACTAAACTAATTAAAATTATTTTATTTCGAAGACTGAATAATAGTATCTTCACCAGAAAAAATCAGCAAATCCGCACTTTGCCAATTTTGGAAGAAAAAATCGTCAAAATGACGATAGATCGACAAATCTGGCAGCCCTATTTTTATTATATCTATTTCTTTCGTTGACGTTTCGCTTGTATTTGACAATTAATTACTGGAAGTATTCCAGTTAAAATAGAACCTGTGTTGTCTGTTCTCACAATCAAATACAGAAACACTTTTTTCTCACAAATCGAGAAACGATGGAATTTTTTGTTTCACACTTAATGTGAGAAATTTTGCAATGCGAGAAATACAGAAACGAGCTACAGACTTATATAAAAATTTCGTGCCAAGTCTTTTTCCAAAGAACATGCGAGTTAGACAAAAAAAAAAAAAAAAAAAAAAAGGAAACAAATTAACTTATTTTTAATATCAAACGAGTTTGGAGTCTAAGAAATATTCTTAAAAATAATTAGTATTGTGGTTAAAAGATATCTAAATTTGGATTAAAAAATTATTCTTAAAAATATTTACCACTCTCACCAAAACCGAATGCCAAATCAGTTTGCAATTAGCCTTTGGGTGGTGGGTATACAAATTATAATTACAATTACTTTATGCCAATTTACTAAGAAACCTTAAAATTGTTGCTGCATTAAGTGTCTCGAAGAAATTCCAAAACGTTATGCCCAGAAGACGTGTAGTTGGCTTGATCTTCTACAGTAATTACGAATTCAAAATACTACACAATTAACACCGAACTATAATAATATTGGACAAAAGCTTGTAAATTATAGGTTGTTTATTAAATATTTACAGTTTCTTTATTAGAAATGAAATAATGTTCGTTTTAAATGATAGAAAATATATAGTTTTCCCTAAATTCTATCTTTTTTCTAATTTAAATTAACTTTGTCATATTCTATACTAACGCCAACCTAATAGTAAATACTACAGATAATTTTTCCTTTATAAAATGAATAACGTCTTCTGAAAAAAACTTAATGAAATTCATAAAAAAAATTAACAAACTTTATCCATTGTCCTTTAAATAAATAATCCTAAGAAAAAAAGGCAAAAGTAGAAAAGGTAAATAATAAAAAGAATATTACCCAAATAATCTCTTTCAATTGACACTTCCCATAAATAAAATCTCATGTCTTTAGCAAATAAGAAAAACCTTTAGATACATTTTTCGACAAAGCATTAAATAAAACGACCTTAGTGTGATAAAATGCGGTCTTGTTAAATTTAAATTTCATTTACATAAAACACAAACATTAGAATATAAAAAAATATTTTGTGAATTTCCTTATTCAAAGAACTGAAGAAATTTACAGATACTAAGTAAAGCAAATCGACTTGCTTGACTACCTTTGAATACTTTATATTTTCTTAGCAAATAATCAAATTCAGTTCAAAGTTTGTTTTCCCAAAAATTTAACCTTAACATTTGCTTAACTCTTAAATAAATAAAGAAACAAAAATCCTTTAAGTTTCTATTGTTTTTGTTTAGCTCAAACTTAAAATGTTTAAGTAAAAAAAACTTGAGATAAAAGAATTGGTAAATAAAAACACTGTTCTCGTTAAAAAAAACTTACAAGCGTGGCACTTGGCGTTTTAACTTAATTCGGGTGCGCTGAGTAAAGTGGTGGTAGCCGATTTTTTATGTTAGCTCTTGTTTTCGAGATTTTGAGAATGGAGGAGGTGGCACAACATATATTCACGTAACTGAAAAACAGTTTGGTTTATTGAATAAACAAACAAAACCGAAATTCCGTAATAAATTTAATTTTAAGTTTCGTTATCCATTTTTATATGCGTCGTCGTTTTGGGAACAACAGTTTTTTTTTAATAAAATTTTAGCAAAATTTCGAAATTTTTGTTTTTTTTAAAAAGGTATAAACAATTGGAAAATGCATCTGGCTCAAAATCACCAAGGTGCAGAGAATTGGTTTTGCTAGCAATTTAATGTATTAAATCTTGACTTTATTGAAAAAGAAAAAGTTATAAACTATTAAAACTAGCCGGTTTTATAATATAGGCAAATTCTGCCAAAATAAAAAATTAATAAGCGATAAGCAATTCGGATTTAAGTATAAACATAAGCAATACACATGCTTACATCCAGTATAAACTGGAATTGGAAAAGGAAGCTGTGTACAGGGGTTTGCCTAATAGATATGGAAAAAGCTTTTGATAGTGTTTGGACTCTAGGCTTAATTTTTAAATTGAGGAGGTACCGATTCCCAATTTATTACATAATTCTTATCTATAATATGATAAGCAATAAAACGTTTAAAGTATGTCATCAAAAACACGAGGGCAAAAAAGTGTTCAGTATTAAGAACGGTTTACAACAGGGAACTGTGAACTCCCCTACTCATTTTAATCTATTTATTTTAGATATGCTAAGTAAAATAGAAAATATTATATCCTTTGCTGATGATATTGTAATATATCACGCAGATAGTACTATTGAAAAAATAAATCACAATCTACAAAAATCTTTTAACGCGGTCGAAAAATTTACCACTGATTGGAATATAAAAATTAACACACATAAGTGTGAGCCAATTCTATTTATACCACCGGTAATTAAATGCAATTATAATATAAGGAAAAATTGGAAATCGTTTGGGAGTAAATCTATTATTAACAACATATATATACCAAATAAGGAAATTGTCAAATATTTGGCAGTGCATTTAGACAAATTCTTGTATTTTAACAAACACGTAGATGAAACACTAAGGCCCTAATCATGTACAACGCAGCGCAACGCCAAACAATAATATTGAAAGCAAAAACAATGTCATAAATCTTTTGTAATTTTGTTGTTGCTTTCAACAGAAATTCATGTACCGTTTTAAAATTTTCAACGATACAAGCAATGGAGCGTTTGAAATTTTAAAACGCAATGAGAATTTCTGTAGAAAGCAACAACAAAATTACAAAATATTTATGACATTGTTTGTGCTTTCAATGTTATTCTTTGGCGTTGCGTTAGTTCTGTGGCGTTGCGCTGCGTTCTTTATGTATAAATCTCTATTTTATTCAAGATATGTAAAACCGAGAGTTAAAATTATTATGTACCAGGCATTAATAAGACCTATAATAACTTATGCATGCCCAGTTTGGTTTAACATTTCGCCATCTTACATAAAATTGTATAATATCGCAAATATAATAAGAATTGATAACTTTATAATACATTTAATAAGAAACTATATTTTAAGATGCACATCATGCATAGAAAATAACTTAATATTAGCACCGTACTATGTAAATGAAGAATACGTAATTAATACCTTGCAAACAGGATTTGTTCCACCGGAGGCCTTTTTGTTCCTCGACAAAGCTAAATTAATGCAAGATGAAAATTACACCCCTGTATTTTACCATAACTTTAGGCGGGCCAATATCAAAGCAATTATTATCTCCAACATCAAGTAATAATTTGAGGTATAATACTAGTATATCGAATATAAAATTTTGCATTTCGCAAAGATAAAAAACCAATGGCTAAATTAATACTTATTTATATGGATATGTGTATGGTATGTGTATTTATGTGTATTGTATATATGTATGTATGTACATAAGTATATATATATATATATATACATATCCTTTTTCCTATATTTTATCCTTTTGACTTTTTTAATAACCTCTGAAAAATACCTAAGTAATGTTTTTTTTAACTTTTCATTACAAAAAAAAATTAAGTATTCTTCATTTGAAGTATGTACATCAATTATGAATTTTGTAAATAATTTGTTACTCTAATAATACTCGAGAGCTCTATGAAGGGACTTTGTATATAAAAAAAAATTAATATTGTTAACTAGTGTTTATTTTAGTTTAAGTTTTCAAAATTGTGAATTAATAAACGAAAAAAAAAACTAGCCGGTTTTATGTGAACATTAAACAATAGAATTAATTAAACAAGTAAATTTTAAATCAAATCAATATACATGCAGAGAAAGTCATTTCGGGAACGCGTCAGTTTTGTCATTCCCGGAACGATTTATCATTTTAGGGAACATTAATATTTTTCGATAAAATACGCATAAATTGAGTTTTTTTTTTGGAAAAGCCATGGTTTGTTATATTACAGAACTTTCATTCTGTTCATGTAACGTTAATTCCATTATAAGAGTTTTGAATATTTTGAAATTTCTGAAATATTATGCAGGATTATAGCAACTTCTTTAATTTTTTGGCGAATTTTGCTTGTAGAAGATTTTTTATGTATTGTTTTTACTTATGTTTATATAAAATAGATTCATAATAAGCCCATGTTATTAAACGATGCTTGAGTTATTTACTTTGTTTTGTTTTCCTAATTTTATCAAACTTAGAAAAACGTTCCCGAATTAATGGTTTTCTGAAAGATATTCACTAAAAAGTAATAGTGTGAAAAAAGTGTAGAATTGTGTGCGCTGCCCTGTCAAAGTTTATTAATACATATACACGTTTTGCAATAGTATAAACTAAGAGCCATCATCAAAGCTTAAAATTCTTTCTGGCATAAAATAAATCTTGAAATTTATAACATTAGTGATTTTGAGCCAGCTATTCTTATAATTTTTTCTATACGTATAGAAACAAAGTTCCAAACAAGCTATAAATTATTAAAATCTGTGAACAACTTTTAATTTTGTTTACAAAAGATGAAAAATTTTAATTGAGTTTAAGAATTTCATAAAATGCCATATTTTTATGGGAGCCCCCCTAAGGGGTGGTGATAAAGGGCAAGTAAGTTTTGAGAAAATATTAAGGGCGAAATACTAACGGAGGTCGGTGATACATTTCATCCCCTTAAGGGTGACTCTTAGGCACTTTTAGGTACTTTTCCTTCAATATTTTTCTAGCCTATAATAAAATTTTTTTATGGGAGCCCCCTTGAGAAATGGAGATGGCACGTAGGTATCTTAGAAATAAATGATGGAGAAGGAAACTGAAGTAGAGTTGGTCATACATTTGACCCGTCTTGGAGCATCCTAAGTGCTGCAGGGGCCAAATCTAAGAATTTGATTAAACCGCCATATTTGTATGGGAGCACCCTAACGGGCGGAGATAAATGGCAAGTATGTTTTGTGAAAATGTTAAGGACAAAGAACTAATGGATGTCAGTCCATTACAGAGTTATGGGTCCTTTACTTCAATATATATGAAAAATATAATTAATTCATGTATGACCGAGCTCGATTTGTTTTTGTTATTAACATTTTCTCACTTTTGGTGGTTTTTTACCCGATAATATTTTAAATTGTGGAAACTAACACTAATAATAAATAGATATTGGGAATTATTTCTTTTTCATAAGCAACTTATTTGTATTCAAAATTTTTTATTTTTCGAATTTATTCTATGAGTTAAATTAAATGAATAGCAGCAGCGTTACCCATCTGCCTGAATTCACTCTTAAAAAATCTAAAATTTATTATTAGTTCAACATTTTTTATTTTTCGAATTTATTCTATGAGTTAAATTTCAGTTATGTATTTTATAAATCTTTTTGTAATAGCTCTATTCCTTAAATTTTTTTAGGAATGAGAAAATACAATATAATAGTCTGGTAGTGTATAAAGTCATTCCTAAAAAAATTTAAGGAATAGAGCTATTACAAAAAGATTTATAAAATACATAACTGAAATTTAACTCATAGAATAAATTCGAAAAATAAAAAATGTTGAACTAATAATAAATTTTAGATTTTTTAAGAGTGAATTCAGGCAGATGGGTAACGCTGCTGCTATTCACGAAGCACATCAGGACGGCCAGTTTTGGGCCCCAAATAGTGCATTTACGATGTAAAGGAATCTTTAGGGTCTGTTGTGAATAAGTCTCACTGCGTATGTCGAAAGTTTGTTTCTTTACAAGACCGGTTAGCTTAAAATTAATGCCAGCGCTGAACACAATTTTGTCTTTCATGACTTGCGCAAATGTAGTCTGTTGTAACTTGTTCTCACTCCATATATCGCAAGTTTGTTTTTTAACAAGACCGTTAAGCTAAAAATGAGTCCCAGCGCTGAACACAATTTTGTCTTCCATGAGACTTGCGCGAATCGAAAGCTAATTTTTTGGATAATTTGTTAGCATTGTTGAAGCGTGAATCTGTTCATACTTATTTACAAGAGTTTACTAACCATATATGCTAAAAAGTGAGCAGTAATGATAGTTCGTTTGATGTCTAACTTCTTGTTAGTTCTATCGGTCCAAAAAAAAAAAAAACACACACACATTATCCAAGAATCAAATTTTAAAAGGCAAAGTATAGTATGATTTTGATTAATAGAGTAATATATATACATATGATATCATATATAAATATGATAAAAAAATATGCATTATTTTTTTTATAATAATATAATATGTTGCAATAATTGTAAAGATTAGAGAAAAGTAAATCTATTTCAAAGATACTGAGTTCATTATAATGTGAAGATTAAGAAAAGTAAAAAATATTCTTCAGATATTAAATTTATTTTAAAGAAAAAAAAAAAAAAAAATTCGAGTTTTTCCTATTAAATACCATCCCAACACGATGTCCTGGGCCATAGGAGTTGTTGATATTGGAGAGTTTATAACAGATTGTATAATAAGAATCTATCATTACGGTATGGGCAATGTTATACTGATATTAAAAATCGATATCAGGGGTCATTTCGGTCCAAAAACCTTCAGCACCGAATGCAATTTCTAAAACACCAACATTTTTTTTTTTTTTTTTTAATTTTTATTACAAAGTAAAAAAATTAAAACAAGCTTAATTAAATAACTTATACATTATTGTTGCACATTATAAACTTTAAATTGAGAGTTCGTGTTGATTTGCAGAACGGAAAAATGTCTTGAACAACTTTCACAGCCCGCTCAGCGCATATATTGCTGCTGTTTAAAAATTCTTGATGGCTCTTTAACCCAGTGTCGAAGAAAACAGTTGTGAGCGTTATTAAATGTTTCCAATGACTGACTTAAAATTTCAAAGTTTTTTTCATCATAAAAATGGTCCGAAAACCAAACCAAATACCATGCTCCACAAATAAATTCACAAATTGGTTTTAATTCAGTTCGGTAATTTGGAATAAGTATATATGCTAAAATTGCTAGTATAGCAAGAGTTCCAACGAGCATTGCTTATTGGAGGTATAGATTTAAAATGTATGTATGGAAATATGTTATTTTTTTTGTAATATTTGTATGCTTTGCCGAGCTCATACAAATATTGCATGTCAGCACGCCATTTTATATTTTTAGATTCGATGCGTTCTTCATTTTGCTTGTAATTTATTTTTAAATAATCGTAATCACTAATTAATTCATCAACAAAATTGTATGAAATATTTGGGGATGATGTTTTTTCGTCTAGCACCTCATCCATTACATGCCTTAACACTAAATCGAGTACATGGTGTTGGCAACCAATATATTGTGGGGGTGGAAGTTCAATTGTTTTAAAATAGTTTTGAATTTGAGTAATAACTCCATTTTTTCCCCCGTGTTTACGTTTGTGGTATCAGTTATTATCATTTTAATTGATTTATCAAATACTATTACATAATTTAAAAATGTGACAGTTTTTACTGTAAGACACAATTTGCCAATTTTAATAATCAAACAAGTAGAAATTTCTTAACTAATTCTGAGCTATATTAAAAAAAAAGAAAAATAATTAAAAATATCTATGAAAATAATACATATTTTAACGCATATGTTTTATAATGGGAATCCTTCCCTTTCTCTAGTTTCCAGAAGCAGATAACGCGGAGAAAACGTACAATAACATTACATAAAATTGTTTGTTTTTTTAGTTTGACTATTGATTTTTTTTTTGGTGGGAGTCCTTCCCCAAAAAATATTTGTGGGAACATCTAAGAAGTTAATATTAATAAAAATATATGTATTTTTACGTTATATTTTTGTCGCATAAATTGTAATATAAATTTTTATGGTGGGTATCCTTTCCTTGTACCGTTTTTTTGGTTTCTTTTTTTGGAGTGCAAGGAATCGCCATTTCATAAAAAAAAACACGAAATCCAAAGACGAGCATGGCTTTCTACGTTAGAATTATGGATTTCCTGTAAAACTGAAAAAAATTATAAGCTAAAACTTCATCGCGATCGGTGCCGAACCTTTTTGAACGCTCGCGAAAAAAGGAAGGCACATTTTTTCATATTTTTTATGCACTATCTCACTATGATAGGTCCTTTTTGATATATGCAGAAAAATGCAAATGGTTATATCCCCATTGTATAAGTTATGGGTATATATCAGTGTCTAAACATATATTTATCTCACACGATTTATATAACTTTGGATCTGTTAAACGAATATTACCATAATTGTCAGCTATTGTTTTGTCCAAATTGTTAAGTTCTTAGACTATATGGGAAGGTTGTGGTAACGCTTGCAGTGACGGAATGGGACCGAACCTATCAATAAAATAAGGTATACATTTATTAAGTTGTATCGCACACTGCGTTTTTTTTAAACATGAAAATTTTATTTCGGAAAAATATTCAACAAAACAAACCTAAACAGCGATCTGTCAGATAAGATCTGTCAGCCAGGTGTTCTTGGTTTCGCGTTCTTAAGGTTTATTTTGTATTAACTGTCTGAAAATGATAAGTCTTGACATAAATAAAAAAACTAAACATTAAAAAGCGCATCATTAACTTAAAACATTATAACTGAATTCTTTCATTTAATTCTTAGCCATTTTGCTTTGCACTTTGCACACTTTAGCACAGAGTTACAGACATATGTACCAACACATCAACATTTTTTTTTTGGAATTTTAAAAAAATATTGAGCTTTAATAGTAGAGCTAAAACTTCAAAACATGTAAACAATTACAAATTTCGATCAAAATATTGCCAACTTTGCCTGTTGTAGGAGGGTCGGAAACTTAATAAATTTTGTTATTGGTTTTTAATGTAATTATGTGGCTTTTTAACAACGATATTAAGGAAAGCAAATTTTTTATATAAATCATAAAAATGTCAATACCATGAGAGCTTTGTTGAACAATAAGCCAAACTAAACGCACCACTTTACATGATATGTATCGATTTTTAAAATGCATTCGATGCTGTAAGCCGTAAATTTGTTTGAAAATCGGAAAAAATTGTTCATATTCTACGAAAATCATATGAAGGAGCTAGCAACAGAGTGTTGCATGATGGCGCTCTAAGCAAACAATTCCAATCTATCAGTGGAGTTAAACAAGGTTGAACAAAAAATTTCCACTCAGATATTAAACTTCGATGTCTTATGTGTATAATGTCATTTGATCTTCTAGAGAGTGTAAATTGGATTTTCTCAAAAAGGTATAGTGGTTCACGGGTATATACGATTTTGTGTAGGAGGATCAAAGTTCTTATTTTCTACAAATTACTTATTGTAACTCCATAAAGCTGTTTCGCGTACTGAGAGATATGGTCATATTTTCTCAAATTAAAAACATATCTCAGTATAGCGTTATACGTGGATTTAAGGATTTTCAAACTTCGAGAGTCGTAGCTGGCATATATTTCGCATCCGTATAATAATGTAGGTATTAAATAAGATTTTGCAAGTAGAATTCGAATATTAAGTGGAGTAATAGACTGGGAATTCCAAAGAATTCGTAGCCTTGCAAAAGTTTTCCCTGCAGCAGCATTTATGTGGTCAGACCAGGTAAGTGTGCCATTAAAAGTGATACCAAGATTTTTAGCTGTATATACAGTTTAAATTTTTTGGTTATCAAGCATTATTAAAGGTTCAACGGGCAACTTAAAATTTTTCCTAGTAATTACCAAACCTTTAGACGTTTTGGGATTTATACATAATCCATTTGTATTTGCACATTCATTAATGTGTTTTAGATCCGTATTTAGTTTTTCCACACAGTTATTTATCTCCATTAAGTCACTACTTATGTAAAGTTAAACGTCGTCAGCGTACATGTGTACATGACAGTATTGAAGATTTTTTCCAAATCATTTATATAAAGTGCAAGAAGTATTGGCCCAAGTATTGATCCTTGTGGCACACCTTTCAAAACAGGTAACGATCGAGACGTTTTATTATTTTTAAAAACGGATTGACTTCGACCTGATAAATACGATGACATTAAACGTGTTGATAAGGGGGAGAAATTAAACATTTTTTGCAGCTTTAAGCGGAGGATTTCATTGTCCACAGTGTCAAATGCCTTGGAAAGGTTCAGAAGAACAAGGAATGATATATTACTATCATCAAGTTTGCTACGTATTTCTTCAGATACTTCAGTTAGGGCGGTTATGCAGCTGTGACTGCGTTATAATCCTGATTGCCTTTTTGCAAGTAACCCGTTATCAATAACAAGTTTAATAATTTGTTGATTAGATTATCGCCTTTACTTTTCATATGTTCAGACCTTACAAATATTTGACGAACAAGTTCGAAATATTCGTGACCAGTAAATTGATCAAACTTTAGCTTTATTTTTAATAATTTCTATTTATTAACTAAACTTTATTTGTAAGAAGTTAATTGTATAATGTGATTTAGAAACTGTTTATGATGTTTGATCTGGCCAATCGATTTTCAAAAGCAAATAACTTTTAAATAAAACTAGTGGTTACGTGTAGGACGTCAAATATTTAATAGGTATGAACATAGCTATAGTTCTTCAATATATACTTATGAGCATGTCAATAAAAGAACATTATTTTGATAGCCTTTCATATAAAATTTTTGGAATATGACATTTCATAAAGAAATTATAACAACAATAAGAAACTACAAAGTTTGGTAAGCTGCGGATTTTTTAGGAGTATTTAGATAATGATACCACAGATTAGTATATGGGCCCACGAGTAAAAGGGCTTTGAGTACCACAACCAAGTTAGTCCAAGTTTTTTAATTATAACGCTTTTAGTGATCCCTCTTATTGCAAATTAAACACTTCTCAATGTGTGGAAAGTATAGAAAAATAAATAATGTATGAAATAATATCAGTTATTATTGAAAACATTGAGCAAATCTCAAAAAAATGGTAATAAATCCGAATATACTTAGGAACTGATCATATTGCAAAATGATGTATGAATGTGTAGTAGAGGAGGACATAGGCTTTAAGAAAATTGGGCTTGTGACTAACCTATTAAAACACAAGGCCAAATTTGACCCCTTCGGGCATTTCAACTTTGTAAAGCTTGAAAATATTGACAGATTTCAATGATTTAATTTTTATAATTAGCTGTTAGGAAAGTAGTTAAAAATTTTCAGTTTATTTCACTAAGTTATTTCTTGTAAAGGTCCAACCACAATGCACGATGTTGATTGTGAGTCACACCTTAACATCAAGTTTTTGGCGCAACTTAATTTGACATTTCTTTGTTTCAGTGTTTGACTAATTCAACCATAGAAAGGTACACAGTTGAGTCGCGTGTTAAGATTGTTGAAGCTTTTTACGAAAATGGGCGTTCAAATCAAAATGCATTTCATATACTTCGTGAGTTTTTTGGTCAGCATGATCGATCAAATGTGTTCACAATCGGAATAATTGTGCGCAAGTTTCAACAAACCGGGTCTGTAGGAAATCTGAAAACATATGTGCATGCTCGCCCAGTTCGTTCTACGGAAAACATTGCTGTTGTTCGCGGTAGGGCCGTACTTCTTCGAAAATGATAACAAGAGTTCTTTTGGGCGAGAAATTACAATAACCGTGTTATCTCACGTCGTGGCCATGTTAATTGGCCACCACGAACATTTGATTTGACATCGTTGGACTTCTTTTTTTTTTTTTTGGGATATTTAAGTGTAACGTAAAAGTATACGTCAATAAGCCAAGAATAATTCAAGAGCTAAAGGATGAGATAACTCGGCACATTAACGATATTGAACTCAATTATGTCTCAGAGTCATTGGAAATATATAACCATATGATTGAGATGGCATACCGAAGCTGTGGCGAGCATTTGGCCGATATTTTACAATTGACAGCATGCATTTTGGTTGGACCACCGCTTAGTATAATATTTCAGTTTGGTTCTTTTAAAGTTTTTTAAATTGCAAATATAGTCGGCAGTGATGGTTCAATTATTTTTCTAAAAACATCCTTTTATTTCTAATAAATTCAGAAATGACACGTAAAATTTTTTTTACAATATCTCAATTTGCCTCGTCGTGAAGAATAGTCACAGTAGAAATTTTGAAATGAGTTTTGCTTTTTTTTTTAATTATATTAACAGATTTATTTTTAATAATCTGCCTTTTAAACCCTACCTGCCCGCTAAAGAACGAGGACAGGTGACATTTTCAATAACATTTTTATTAAATTGCATAAAAAACACATTTAAAAAATTATTTGTTCTATAATTTGTTAAAATGTTAAAAATTTTAACTTATCTTGAACTCATATTTTTTTTTATCAACTTTCAAAAAAAAAAAAAAAAAAAAACGAACACCAATGTATTTGTAAAAAAAAACGCATAGTTTTTTTTGCAACCGGACCTAAATTGAGATTAAATTAAAAATGTGTACACATTTACCCATCCATTGATATATAGCGTGTCTATTTAGTCGGTTTCAAATAGTTAACAAAATGGCCACAACGCAGACAACTCAGGTAAAATTTATCCACAGAGTCACTCCTAGAAGGGTAAAATGTATGTCCGACCATCAATAGTTTTGCCTTCCCGAAAGTTTATCGAACAAACTTACCCCCTAGTGTCAGTCCTTAAGGGGGGCTTCCATACAAGACTTATGAAATTTGAAAAACTTGGCAACACAACTTCTATGATGCCTCTTGCAGGATCACATCACATCCCCAATATTTCCCGCAATCTCTATTTTGTTATACCATTCACCACCACTGGTGGTGAATATGGGTATACTACGTTTGTTATTCCATGTAAAACTTTTTTATGATACATCTAAGGCCCTATAAAGTAATTCTAAGTCGATTTAGCCATGTCCATAAGTTACCATAGGCCCCATATAAAACCCACTTTGAGAAAATAATTAAATTCGCCTAAAACCGTAGCAGAAAGATATATTACGCTCAAATATGTTCCAACTAAGATTCATATAGCCAGAAAAATATCATGCAATTTTATGATATACGGTCCATAATTTACCTTAGATCCCATATTAAGTAGCCTTCTGAAATTCACTGTTAACGCCAACACTAATTTCACTGCTGTATTGAAATTTATTCTAATTTATTTTTTTTGATACCAGAAATCAGTCTACAGGATTTTGGGATGATTGGTGCATAATTTACTCTGGGTCCAATACAAATTCCCCACCTGAAAATTATTTTAGTTCGGCTAATACTGTTACGAATCATGATATTTTACTCAAGCTGGTTCAAATTTCTAAAAAGAAAAGCATAAAACTCTGATTGTCGGTCAGTAATTTAATATAGATCCAAACCGTAACCGATTTAAATGCTGACGTTCGTTTTTATAAAGATTATTTAATAAAATATAGATGTCATATAGAGCCCATTCCTGTCGGTGGAGGGTATCAAAGATTCGGCACAGCTGAATATAGCAAACTTACTTTTTTTTTTTGTTCATTTAACCATGAATTGAAATTACATTTGTTGTTTTTTTAATCTTATTAATATTAATTTTAATTGATCTCACATGTTTTCCTTACTTCTGTTTTTTCGTAAAATGTCAACAAGAAAAAAGAAAGACAAAACATGATAAACAAAAAAAATGTACTTTGGACTTCAAGAAGAATTCTTGACAAAAGTACGAAAAAACAGAAGTAAGGAAAACATGTGAGATCAATTAAAAATGGATAATCATTCAAAAAGCAAATTTCGATCTACCAAAGGTTAAAATACAATTTGGTTTAAGGATTGATGTTTGACTACTGACGTCAGCAGTCATCGATGGCTGCGAGTGTAAGACGGCAAATCCCTCTGAGGAGACCTAGTGGTTGAGGTCGAAACATGTCAGGGTAACCAGCCGCCTGGGTTCGAATCACACGCCAGCCAGCCTGGCTTCGAATCCCAGGTCAGTCAAGAATGAAAATTATCAAAAACAATTTTAATTAATCTTCCATGTTGTAAAAATTCCTTTCTTCATAAAAATAATTTAATGAAAATTAAATTTAATGAACTTAAGCCTAATTAAAATAGTAAAAATTTGGATTAAAAGCATAAAATATTTAATTTTTGGAGCTAATCAGTAAAAAACCAATAACATAACAAACATATCAATTCTTGAACTAAAAAAAAAAAAACAAATGAATAATTCATAAATATCTAATACATCGTTTTTAAAAAATAAATATTATGTATTAACTAAAAAATTAACTGTGAGATCATTTTATTAGTTATTTCAATAGTTTAGGAAGATCTTATAAAATAATCTTTTATACAAATAATTTGGTTTAAATGTTATGGTTTAAGCATTTATTTTTTTGATAAAACTTAATTTTTTTTTTTTTTTTTGTATTATATTTTATTTACTTGGAAACAATTCTTTTATTTATCATAGATGATGGAGAAATTAAAACCAACCTATAAGAGAGAACAACTAATTTTTCAGTCCTCTTCCTGTATTTTGTTTAACATATAAAATCTACCATAACGTGAAGATCGCTGAACACCTTCTTTGTTTGTATGAAAAAATATTTTCTAAACAAATAGCTTTTGTATACGAGACGAAACAAAAATTATAAACTCAAAAAATTATGTTATAATACTAAAAAAAGTAAAAAATTTTGTTACATCGGTTAATCGGTTAATCGACTTAAATTAACCGATTTTATCGTTAATCGAAAAAGGAAATTTTAAATTAATTGATCAGTTAATCGGGTAGTAATTAAAATTAATTAAACCGTTAACCGGTTAGCAGGTTATCAAGTCTTATTGTTATTTTTTTTTTTTTTTTTTTTTTTTTGGTAAAAATAATAGATTTGTGATATTTAAATAAGAAAAGTGTGCTTAAAGACATTTGAGAACTTTCAGTCCATTAAAATAAAACCAGATTCAGTTTTCAGAAGTTAGCAACGTTTCTTGTTAGCTATGATTTATTGTCAAGTAGAGAAAGTCTTTCGGATGAAATGCATAATAGTGAATACAACTAGACCAAAGAAAAACTAAAACTCAGGGGTTTCATTTATACCGCTTCAATTTAGCTTATAAAAGGATACGTAAGTCTTTTATTCTGTTTGCAGTTCTTCATCAGTCGTATATATAGTTTATTCGACAAAATAAATTTTCAATGACAGGTACGTTGGTTAAAATAGATATTACAAAGACCCCAGAGATGATCTAATTTTACTATTGAAACTTATAATTTTTTTAAAAATTGATTTCAGTTAAGAAATTTGTGATATTAATTAAAAAAATTAATTTAATTTGCACCAGTAAACAAACTAATATTATTAATTAAACGTTTAGTTCACTTAATTAATCGTTTAATTCACTTGATTACATGTTTAATTAAAACTCATTTTATTTTTGATTTATGCTTTAATTGGTGAAATATTTTGGAGGATTCTTAAAATAAATTTAACTAAAAATTTCAAATTAATTGAATGACCAACATGAGTTTTGTATAACACATTTTCGTATTTGTTATGTTTTGCATGTTTTCAGTTTAGTTTTATATTATTTTCTAAAGGTTTTAGTAAAATGCCACTAGCACCGAATGCCATAATTAAAAGTTTCTTACAAAATTCTTGAGCTTTTCATTTAATTATTTCTGTGTGTGTTAGTTTATTGTCAAAGTTCGTAAATGTATTTGTAACATTTATGTATGTTTAAAAGTATTTTGAAAGTAATTGTAGCATACTTTAAGGAGACCAAAGTAATTAACAAAATATTTTCAAAGTGTGTGTGTTAAAGTAATTGTATAATAAAATATTTATGCGTATGGGAATAAGTGTATGTGTGATTATATTTAAATGTATGTTAAAATACAGTAAACGTTTGGTGTATATTGAAAATTTTAATTACCACATTTGTCAACTGTGTCAAAAAAATTGCATCGATCGATATAAAACAGTTGTGCTTGTATTAAATAGCAGTGTATGGGAAATTTTGAAAAGTAAGATAGACCAAGAAGCTAAGTGGTTGTTAAAACCTTCGTCCAAATAATTTCATTAATTCTCCTAGATCCCATACAAATATTCACCGAAATAAGAGATTTGGCGCAAAAGTAGATTTACGAAATGACCTAAAAAATTATCAGTAGATTTTTATCAATTAAAACAATTTTTAAAAGCATTTCCATTTAATAAATGTGATAATTTAATCAATTCTTTTCTTAGTTGAAAGAAAATTAAAAATTTAATTTTTATTTAATTAACATTTTAGTTTTTTAAATTAAATTTTGAATTAAAATATTAATTAAATAACAAATTTTTAGTAATCAATATAACCATTTTGGTAATAGGTGTTAAGTCAACAAATTGTTTGCTTGATTCTTTGAATTTGTTACGAATTCGGTAATTAGAGACAATTTTTGATGTTTCCTGTGTAACAATATTTCAGCTTAAAATTTTATTTATATTAGAGGCCTATTTCATCAATTCTATTTAAATATCTATTTATATTGATATATAGTTTTTCATCATGGTCCAATAAGAAGGTCTGTGCAAAACTACAGCAATGCAACAATTGAAAAACAACACACCTTTTGTTTGTGAAAATTATGTTAAAGATGTCAAAAAACCGATGCATTTGATTGTGTAAAAAATGGACACGATGTCAAAAACAATTGCCACAAAAACAAATTTTACGATAAAAATACAAATGTACAAAAAATCAGCAGGCCTTCGAGCAGACCTACTAATTGGGCCGTGGTTTTTCATATGATTTAATTTTTATTTGACATGAAAAACGAATTTTAATAAGCTAAAAATGTGGACTTAACCGCCAAATCGTTTCTTGAAATTATGTAAACATACTTAACACTAAAGATAAGATTTAATTTTAAGGTGCTAGAAAATTCAAATATAAGTTATGAGCTGAGGCTCTGTTTATAAATGTGTCATGCCGTTTGTACTTTCTGCAATATTTATCTTAGGCCCTGTAAAGTAATATATATTGAGGGTCCTTATGAGTACCAAAGTTGAATTAACGTGTGTATGTTAAAATGGGTTTTACGAAGAACACTGAAATTATTAAGACTAGTTTGTGCAATATTTATGTTATATATCGTCACCTTAAAGACGAAATAACCTATCTGCAGTTTTCAAACGTTTACAGGAGAGGGGAAAAACGTTATAAAATTGGAACTATTAAAAATATTGAAACGAAAATTACATATTTTGATTAAAATGAAACCAGAAATATATATCGGTTGAGAAAATTTTGTTTTTCTAAACACAGCTTTTATTATGTCACTTAGGTTATCTGGAACTGTAAAAATCTGAAACCAAATAACCTATCAGCAGTACTAATTGGTATGAAAAAATAAAAATTTCTTTATACATATGAATATTATATGCAATAAATAATAACAGTTATAGTTTCTTTTACTCGTTTAAGCAAAAAAAGTACTTAATGTTTGTTTAAATTACAATATGCAACAAAATTAAACTTTTATGGTGCTTTTTGAAGATTTATTTTTCTCTTTTTTTAGTGCGTAACGGTCCTCTAGGTATAAAACATGTCGAAATTTAAATACTATGGATAAAGATTTTTAAAAACAGTTTGTTTTATTATATAAAAAAAAAATGCTTTGGAGTTTGTGCGTCGATAATTTTCTACACAAGTTCTCTTTTAAGCGAAAACTTTAATACTAGTGGTTACATACGTTTTCTTCTGGTCCCATGACATCTGCTAAAAACTTTCAAATATTTCCTGACGTAAATTTTTGAAAAAATAGAACAATCTCTATTCGAAGCCCTTTCACAACATTTTGACGTGCACCCAGGTTTCATTTCTCTTGGCTTTTTGTAAACGATTTTGTCTTTTGAAAAACGTTCATATCCCTTACCGTTCATACGATTTTTATTTCTTTCTTCTTTTTTGTTGACCTTTTTAGGAACTTTCACGTTTTCCTCAAAACTATTTTCGATTATGGATTAATTTTTGTTGCTTTTAATGCCTGATTTTCCAAATTTATTTTTATAAAATATCAATGTGTTTTTTTTTTATTCGCCAGATAAAGGGAAAAAATACTAAAATATAAAATTCATTTTTTATACATTTAATTGTAGAAATTAAGCAAGTATCAATTTTGATGCTATTAATATTTTTTTGTATTGAAAATTTTAAAAATTTAATAACTACAAGTGCACAACTCGATTTAAAGTCCGGTATCAAATTTGAAACTTCAGGCATTTAAGGGTTAACACTTTTATATTTTTTTCACTTCTAACAATAAATAAAACTTAATAAAACACAAAGAATACCAAATGAAATGTAACTTCGTTTCAAAAAAAAGTAAATTAAATAAATAGTTACTTAGGTTATTTGGTTTCAGAAAATTGAACACTTGCTGATAGGTTATTTGGTAATTTGGTTATCACTTGGTCATTTGTAATATTACATGTTAAAAATTTTGCACACATATGCGTTATGATATAGGGAATAAAAATCCATAAAAAACTCAATTTTGAAATTTTTGCAGATAGGTTATTAGGTCTTTAAGATGACGATATGTATACTCCGTTAAAGTTTAAAATTTAAATTCAGCCAGAACGGTTTATAAATGACTGAGCGACAAACTAGGACTGCCTCTAAATTTACCCATAAGTCCCTTGTTGCTGTTGTTGTGTTTTTATTCCTCTTTTCTGGAAGAATGTCAAGAGCCAAAGTTTCCAAATTATGTACAAGCATTTTGGTTATCAGTACACAACCTTTCTTGATTGGAGAGGTGTGCGTGGCATTTCCCATATAAAGACAGTATACATTTTTGTATATCTGGGGAACGAAAAGAGATAAAGTATCCAAAATAGGCACACATATCTCGGTTATCAATACACTGCAACCCACAAAATGTGGGTTTTTTTTTCTATATCTCAAGAACGGTAAAAAAATTTTTCTAAAATTGGTGCACATAGCTGAATTATTAACACACTACCCATTTCATAATATGGGCGAGATTGGATACGTGAGCGTGGAACCTCCTGTTAAAAACATTACAGATTTCTGCATATCTGGAGAACGGCAGGAGCCAAGGTTTCCAAATTAGGTACAAGTATCTTGGTAATCATTACACAACAACTTACTAAATGTGGGCGGAATTGCAAAAGTAGGGTTGGATCAAATATATTAATTTGTATCTACAGAGCGGTACACAAGACTAATTTCGGGGGGTTCTTATTAAACATTATTGTTTTAATGAAGGCCACGGATACAGAAAATACTATGCAGATTGTTTATTTTAAACTTACAACAAATCTTAAAGCTAAAAGCACTAGCAGCAATGGCTATCGGCTTACTGATTGTTTAATCCAGTACTTATCGCTTATAAGCATTTCATAATTTGCACGTTTTTAACGCTTTTAAACGAGATATCCATTTATAAATAAATATATATATATATATATATGTATATACTGTGCTAATAAAAAACCTCGATTGATTTCATCAGCATCATGAAAAAAGTCATTTAACTTGCATCGAAAGTGTTAAATGCTTATAACTGGTGTGCAAGTTATCGATAAATACTGTATGTGTTACAAATACAATTAAAAATTTTGCTCTTACACAAATTAGCGATCAGTTTTTGCATAGGCCTTTAGTCCATTGTAGTGAAATATACTATAGTCTCTGGCTATTAAAAACGCTTTCAACCAAATAACCTTCAGAAGCACCCAACTATAAATTTTATTATTTGCTTTACTTAATAAGTTGGCAGTGTTATTTGTATAATAGAATATTTAATTTTTTTCTAAAACGACCACTTAAGCGATCTTTAACCGCTGCTATATTGAAGCCCGCACTTATATTTGTGTATGTGTATTAAGCTTTAAATATAAAATATTTACTTTGGCCAACGCCCAATACGTATGAAAGTAAAAAACACGAAAAAAAATGTAAAAAATGTCAAAGTGTTAAATAATCCAAAAAAAAATATAAAATACTATAGTCGATACAAATACTCACACATTCATACAAACATACAGATTTGTACAACGGCGGCAAGAGTAGCAATAAAACCAAATTGTATATACAGGCAAAACATATATGATGGCTTATATTAAAGGCCATATACAATTCATATATATGAATATATATATATATATAAACGTTCTTTACATAAATACACTTATATTTAAAAAACACTTATAAGCTCATGTAATGTGTATATGTGTAATAAAGTACTGATATGAACATACACATATGTATGACTATATGTATAAATAAATGAATGCTTTCTGTAAACGCAAACCAATATTTATGAAATATAGCGAAATAAAATGCACTCGTATGTATGTGCAAAAGCATTTTAAAATATAAATTGTAAAAAAATTTGCAATAAAATTAAATACAAGAAAAAAAATCAATAAAAAAATGTATCATATACATACATAAGTATGTACATTCATAATATTTTTCATTTATATATAGTTTTATATAATTTGCAAATACAAAAATTTATATATATATTTTTTTTAAATTAAAAGTAAAATATTTAAATAATACAAACTAAATAAACCATAATAAAGGCGCAGTGATTCAACCACATTTGTATACTGGCAATTAAAATTTAAAAAGAAATATTTATTGAATACAAAAAAAACCTTCTACGAATTAATTGAATTTTAAAGTTTGTTTTTTAATAAATTTGTACAATAGGGTTGAGTATTTTCGAATTCTGCATAAAAATAAAATGGTAATCTGGAAATAGGCCGTGCCTTGGGAAATAAAAAAAAATTTTTTTGTACTTAATATTTTATGAATTTTATTGAGGCCGCCACAGCTCATAGGGGTCTAGTAACTTGTTACCGTTGTGTCACCATGTTTCACCAACTATCAAGGGTTCTATGCTACCTAGCTGCGAGTATTCTTACTCACTTACCCAGTTGATTCTATAAAGCAGTGGATCCCTTTCAAAAAAAAAAAAAAAATCAGAGAGACATATAAATATCAGAGTCGCAAATCAATTTCAGAGAGACAGTGCCATATACAATACACATACAAGTAACCATCAATTTACGCGTTCTGTTGGGACCGAATAAAACACGTGTGAATCAAATTCGCGTAGAACGAGGTTCAGGACTGGTACAAATTCTGATTATGGGACCACAAATTTAATGTACCGCGTAAATAAAATTTAAATTTAAGAGAAAAAGAAAGAAACTCTACATCTAAAAATAACCTACATTTTTCCAAAAAAAAATTTTTATTAAAAGACAACAAAGACAGACATACTGTTGTTAAACAAAAATAAAACAACAAAACTTTCTGTTTTTGTATTTGTTATTTATTATTTATCGAAAGGCGCTTGCACTAAGGCCTTTTAGAATTTGGTTGATAAAAACTTTATTTTTAATTCTAGGAGTGTAACATTTTCAAGACACATTTATTTTAATTTGGTGCATCAAAATCGATCAAAAAGTCGATTTGAGTTTTTTTTAACAGATGGTTTTTTTGAAAACATATGACGGTATATTTTTTTACTTTTTGAAAATGTATATCTAGCTTATATTTTAGTTATTAATATTGTTATATTGTAAACATAATCCTTTAATTTTTAGACTTTTCTCAGGTAAAATATATTTTTTGCATTTGTTTCAGTAATAGGTAAAAACTAAATGATTTATTCTCTAACGTGTAAAAATGTACTGAAAACTGTTAGTTTTTAAATTTTTACTAAATAACAGTACATTTTTTGTGTTTACTGACAAAATTGTGTAAGCGCGTGAATGTTGAAAATCTATTGTTCAGGGAGTTGAAGAGAAACACTCAAAGTGATCAGACGTGCGCGGAAGAATAATTTATAATTTTACTCTCTTTTTCTATTTTATTTTATTTTGTGTTTAAGTATTAAATAAATGAATTATATATCCTGACAAACGTATTTAGTTTTATATAAGAAACTACTTCTTCTTATAATTGAAATAATTTTATGAGCGTGTTTTATCAAAATCGCATAAAAAAGCGCGTAATTCAAAAAAAAGGTTAATATTATTGATCCGTGTTATATCTAAAGCGCGTAATTCCAAAAAATTTTACTATTATTGATCCGTATTATATCGAATTTGCGGAAATAAAGTAACGCGTAAATCAAGGGATGTCTGTATATCGATAATAACATTTGACCTAAGTATTTTGAAAACAAATTTTTAAATAAAGGGTCCCCCATCTAACGTTTTTTTTTTCAACTAGTGCTTATTTCGTGAATGGTAACACTTAGCTCATGTATGATTTGACAGATAATTAGTTTTATCCTTCCGCTGAACGAATATGGTTGTGTGTACGCTTGAACAACGCTGGGAAATATTGCGACATTACTTTGAAAATCATGGTAATGTTGCAGAATGTGTGCGAAAATTGCGTACGGATTTTGGAAGAAGAGAAGCACCATCAGCTCCATATGTTCGTTATCCTGTGAAAAAAGTGAAAGAAACTGGCATCCTCATCGATAAACAAAAGCGTGAAAAGCCAAAAACAGTGCGTACACCCGAGAATATTGCTGCTGTGGCAGAAAGTCAATTCACAGTCGGAGAAATCATTGAGACGAATTTTGCATAAAGACCTAGGTTTGACGCCGTTTGAATGAAATTATTTGCCATTATTAACCGGAAGGATTGTAATTTCAAATTAAAAAAGAAATTTTAGAAAATATTCAGTAGTTTTTTTTATAGCATTTTCAAAAAAAAAAAAAAAGTAATTTGGCGGACCCTTTACATATGGATGTGCACATCTCATTTACACGAAAAGAAAAAAACATGGTTGTGGTAAACATATTCAAGGAGCAACATATTATGACAAGAATCATGATTGTAGTCAACATATTACGATTATTATTGAATCATATTATGACCAAATTTATTCATAATATTACATCATAATATTTTTTCCTTAACCCTTATTTGTTTTTATTACATCATATTATAATTATTTAATGTAACCATATAATTATCATGTTAATCATAATAAGTTAAGAAGTAATCATATTATTATCATGTTAATCATAATAATATGTATATTAAATCTAAAACCGAAAAATATTTTGAATATATATTCACTGGCAACCTTAACGTAAAACTGGTACAGATATTTCACATCATAATATGATGCAACTTTAAACATAAATTTTTTAACCATTTTTGTCGTAGGTCGCAATTATTTATAAATTATTTTATATAATTTTTATTCTTTTTCTCTAAAATAACACAAAACATTGGTCAATGTTTTTGCACCACTTTCAAACAATATTAATTTTTTTTTTAGCATTGATTTTCTATTTTGAGACACTTTTTAATTTTTTTTTACTTAGTTTTTTTAATGGGAGGTTTTTTTTAATTTTTTAACCACTGAATGCCAAATAATTCGCAGGAATATGTAAAATAAACGTCACAACTGATGCAAAATTATTTTACGAATGCCGATAACAAAATATTATTAGAGTAAAGATATTTATTTTGCATCTTAAACATATTATGAGTACACGGATAGAAAGTTATCAAGTTATGACTATTAAATATCATTAAATGGTTATGAGGAATACAATATATTTTCAAAGGTATCATTATTTAGTTGTTATAAAAATGATTATTTTTCTGTGAACCATACTTAAATTTTTAATTGCGATAAACATTGACATCTTTAAAGTAACTTTAATATTGTTCATTGTTGTGTACGACAACAATATATTGTTAGAATAAACACTGTGTAGCTGCCGTAACCATGCCCAACCATATTTTTTTCTCTGCGAGTAAAAACGTTAAGGATCAAATTTTATTTGTTTGCCATTTAATCTTAAAATTTTATGGTGAGTATGAATATCAACCTACGAATTCGTTCGAAATTGTTATTTCAAAAAAATCACTCTGCTCTGAAATTAATTTTACATATGAATGTTTTTTTTACCCACCACAACTTACACGCAGAGAAAAAATGTTGTTGGGCATGGTTACGGCAGCTACACTATGTGTATTGTAACAATATATTGTTGTCGTACACAAAATATTGTTACTTTTATTTAATATCAACAATATAAAAGTCACTGTAAACATGTCAATGTTTATCGCAATTATATATTTAAGTATGGTTTACAGAAAAATAATCATTTTTATAACAACTAAATAATGATACCTTTGAAAATATGATTTACTCCTCATAACTATTTAATGATATTTCATATCCATAACATGATAACTTTCATTACGTGTTCTCATAATATGTTTAAAATGCAAACAAAATATCTTAACTCTAATAATATTTTGTTATCGCCATTTGTAAAATAATTTTGCATCAGTTGTGTCGTTTGTTTAACATATTCCTGCGATTTATTTGTCATTCAGTGGTCAAACAATTTAAAAAACCCCCATTAAAATATCCAAGTAAAAAAAAAATAAATTTAAGTGTCTCAAAATATAATATCAATGCTAAAAAAATTTTAATATTGTTTGAAAATGGTGCAAAAATATTGAACATTATTTTGTGTTATTTTAGAGAAAAAGAACGAAAATTCTATAAAATAATTTATAAATAATGGCGACCTACGACAAAAATTGGTTAAAAAATTTATGTTTAAGGTTGCGTCATATTATGATTTGAAATATCTGTAACAGTTTTACGTTAAGGTTGCCAGTAAGTAAATAAGCATAAATATACATATATTAAAAATAATTTTCAGCGTAAGATTTAATTTACATATTATTATGATTAACACGATAATAATATGATTACTTCTTAGCTTATTAGATTAACATGATAATAATATGATTACTTCTTAACTTATTATGCTTAATATGATAATTATATGATTACCTTAAATTATAATATGATGTAATAAAAACAAAGTAGGATTAAGGGAAAAATATTATGATGTAATATTACGAACATATTTGGTCATAATATGAAGATTCATATACTTTTCGATTCATAGCTCTTATTTAAATCGACTCACGGAACCTCTAAACAGAAAAGTATTCTAACGGAATGACACACATAGTTACAATTACACGCAAAGAAAAAACATTGTTGTGGTAAACATATTCTAAGAGCAACATATTATTATAAGATTAATGATTGTAGTGAACATTTTACGATTATTATTGAATTATGACCGAATATATTCGAAATATTACATCACAATATTTCTCCCTTAATCCTAATTTGTTTTTATTACATCATATTATAATTATTTGATGTAATCATATTATTATCATGCTAATTATAATAATATCTAGATTAAATCTTAAACCGAAAAATATTTTTAATATACATATATTTATGCTTATTTTCTTACTGACAGCTTTAACGTAAAACTGTTACAGATATTTCACACCATAATATAATGCAACTTTAAACATAATATTTTTAACCTGTTTTTGTCGTAGGTCGCAATTATTTATAAGAATTTTCATTCTTTTTCTCTAAAACAACACAAAATAATGCTCAATATTTTTGCACCATTTTCAAACAATATTAAAAATTTTTTAGCATTGATATTTTATTTTGTAACACCTTACAATTTTTTTTATGTACTCGTACCTACACGTTCTTTATTTTTTAATTTCCTTAATTTTGGTTTTTAATGGGTATTTTTTTAAGTTGTTAAAATACTGAATAACATATAATTCGATAGGCATATGTAAAACAAATGACACAACTGATGCAAAATTATTTTACAAATGGCCATAACAAAATATTATTAGAGTTAAGATATTTTGTTTGCATCTTAAACATATTATGAGTACACGCATAGAAAGTTATCATGTTATGGCTACTAAGTATCATTAAATGGCTGTGAGGAATATAGTATGTTTTTAAGGTTATCATTATTTAGTTGTTATAAAAATGATTAGTTTTCAGTGAACCATATTTAAATTTATAATTGCGATAGTCATTGACATGTTAAATAAAAATAACAATATTTTGTGTACGACAACAATATATTGTTGCAATAAACATAGTTTAGTTGGCGTAACCATGCCCAACCATATTTTTTCTTTGCGTGTATACAGGTATTTCTCGATATGCGATAATACCTTAGCCAGTTAGCGGAGATTTCGGCCTTCAGGACACTACGTCCTTCCGACAGACGAAAGGGAGCCAATTTCGTGATGATCGCTCCATAATTTACCACGGATTCGATGATACAGCCCACTCTCGGAAAATACTTTAGTATGCCCTAAAACGTAATGTTACAAAATTAAGTATATCAAAGTTCCATAAAACTGGAAGTCACACAATCAAATTTTATGTAAATCGGTACATAAGTTACCGTAGGCTCCATATAAATAAATTCCTTTCTTGGAAATCAATTAAATACACCTAAGAACGTTACAAATATAGATATTGTGGTAAAAAAAAACATCATGCATTTAAGTGATAAACGGTCCGTGATTCACAATAGGTCGCATATAAAGCGACCTGTCGAAACGCACTTAAAAACTTATAAAACGCAAAAAATTGCACTTCTGTGTTTAAATTTGGGTAAACTTAGGTTTTTTAATACCAGGAAATACTCAGTCGTATTTTTTGATAATGAATCCATAATTTACCATAAAATCCCGATACGAATCATGATATTTTATTTATATAAGTTCAGATTAAGTTTTATATAACTGGAAATAAAAGCATAACACTTTCTGATTGTCGGCCAATAAAACCGCAAAAAATTATAATGCTGTGAGCTTGGTTGTCAAATTAAGTGGTTGATAATTTATAGATCCCATAAGAAGCCCACTTTTCAAACATTCTAACGCTCGGTGGAGGGTATCGGAAATTAGGCACAGGAGAATATAGCACTCTTAGGACTAATAAATCGAAACAAGTTTAACTATCTTTTTGGCTTAAAATATGTTTAGCCCAACAAATCTATAAATCTGTAAACATATAAGCCATCTTTAAACGATTAAATTGGGCGTTTAACCTACCAATACAAACCATATGAATTGAACAACATTTATCGTAGTGCTGCCACATTGACTTTTTAAACTACATATAATACATGGTACACTGCTTTACAACTGTTGAGTTTAAACTACATATAAATTAAAGTTTAATTCAACTAAAGCCGCGTTTTATTACTCACTGATTTATTAGCCTTAACTTGTTTAAAAGAAGTTGACCTGGACGTATGAATAATAATTATTGGTTTGTTGATTAATCATATTAAGTATACGTATTTTCTGATTTTCTTTAGCCATTATTTTTTTATTATTTACAATAAAGTAAGCTGTAAATTTAATTTTATTTTTTATGTAAAAGTAACAACAACACTATTTATTATAAATAAGAGAGGAGCGATGGGCAGGTTTAACTATTTTGCAATCTGTAAAACTTATGAGTATTGAATGGTACAGAAATGAAACTTATGGGAAATTAAATATAGGCCGGCTTCCATAAAATAATATGATTAAGATTGCAAAAAAGCATTTTGTTGGGCTGAAAAATGCAAAGAAGATCAATGGACACTAAGGCTTTATTCTGAGAGGACATTTGTATTTGGGCTAGAAGAAAAGGCGTTGGCCTTAATTTAACCAAATCGGCACCCTTAAATAAATTTAGTGCTAATTGGATTGAAGTCTTCCAATGAATTGGGTCTGCTTACCACAAATCCTTACTAAATCGCTGAAAACTTGTAAAAGAACTATTTGTAAAACAGTATATAACAAGATTTATCTCTTCCTCCTGATCCACTCAAAAAGTCTGCTGACCCATAACCCATATGAACTCTTCACTTTAGTTGAAGGCATTAAAAATTGAGTTATTAACAATTTTTTTTTTGCATGAAATTTATATTTTGCTCCATAAATAATATATTAGCAAAATAAATTTGCTTAAAAGCAGCAAGAATTTTTTTCTTTTACAATATTTGTGTCGGACAACGATAATTTGTTTTCTCGCAATAAAAAGGGATATAAGAGTTCTGGTGTTACCTCTAAATTAAAAACAAATTGAAAAAAAAATAAGTTTTTGAAACCTGTCCACATGTGATGGCGAAGCAAAGCCGAGAAATCCGAAAAATATAAGTTTTGTTAGAGTAATTTAAAGTTTTTAGGAAGTTTTCTTTGAGTTACTAAAAATCAAAAAATTTTTCGCTTGACTTGTTTTTTAAATAAATATCTTAACTATTAATTAAACCTTGTTTTATTTAAAGATTTGTGCGATTGTTTTATTTCCCCCAAGGCAGTTAAGTCGGTGAGGAATTATTTAACACCCAATATAAATAATGGCCTTTATTTACTGATTGACTAAAAAGAAGCTTGAAAGCAGTTTTTTCATGGTGGAATTAAGCTACCTTCTTTGCCCTTCGCTTATTGTACTAATTTGATTCATTTGATTTGTATTCATCCAAAGGATATTTCCCCTTTTGGTGTTACATCCTCCCACGTAAATATGCAATGGTGAATTTAGTTGACGTAGCGCACGAAATGTACTGGCATACTTTTGTATCTCATACATTTTAAAAATGGATGCATGCAAACCTAGAATGCGACAAACATCCAAAATGACAGCGCTCTTGAAGTTTTCAGAATTCGTGAGTCTTGTTATTTCTTTTGAGCCGGAGCTACGGGAATTAGTAGGCGCCGGAATTTCGGTACGGGACGGACCATTGGCTGAGGACTCCCTTAGTATGCTTTTTGCAAGAACTTCTTCTGAGTCTGAGGATTCAGAAGATTTTCTTGTCCTTTGAAGGAATGCTTTCGAGGATCATGTAGTGGCTGTAGTTTGTACCAAAAACCACGGTGGGTATTACCTAGATTGTTCACACTTGCGGAAAACAAGATATTAAACAAG
This sequence comes from Pollenia amentaria, assembly GCA_943735925.1. Taxonomy (NCBI): domain Eukaryota; kingdom Metazoa; phylum Arthropoda; class Insecta; order Diptera; family Polleniidae; genus Pollenia; species Pollenia amentaria. Next base: position 142,644,913 of record OX031009.1, on the reverse strand, counting down.
TAAAAGTAGTATATTCGGTTGTGTCGAATCTCAAATTCCATTAACCATGGAGAAATAAAAACAAAATGTTATATAAATACTGTTCCTTAGATACAACTAAACCTTTTATGAGCTACGACCATGCCCACATTCTGTCGTATGTTGTGTATTGATAGCTTGCTTGTAGCTAATTTGGAAATATTGGCTCGTAGTGCTCTCCAGATATACAGTAGTCTATATTGTCTTTGTAACGGAGCAGCCTTGCCCACTTCTACAATCCCGTCCATATTTTTAAGGAGATGGTGTACTAATAACCCGCCTATGCATACAAAATTTGGAAAATTCTTCTCTTAGCGTTCTTTAAAAACTATTTTGTACCAAGCCCACTTCTCAAATATGGCCCAGATGAGATGGACCGAGATGTACCTAATTTGGAAATTTTGGGCCTTTCCGTTCTCCACATATACAGAAATTTATAATGTCTGTGTATGGGGACTGGCATATCCACTTTTTAAGTCCTACCCCTTTTTGTTTGCTTTCACCTAATTTGAAAACTTTGACATATTGCCGATCTTTAGACATAAAAAAAAAAAAAGAATAAAACACAACAAAAGAGATTTGGGGGTAAAATTAGAGGCAGTCTGGGTTTATCTATTTTTAGACCGATCCGACTGAATTTCCGTAGTGGACTTTAACGGAGAATATGTGACATAAATAAATAACAACCAAGTCCCTATAATTTTATGGGTCTTCGGAAAACCCACAATACACACTGACAGGGGGGCAGGCGGACATCGTTAAAACAACTTCGCTACTCAAAGAGACCCAAAATTTATATACTTTATATAGTTTAAGATCAATATTTAATTTTCGGTGAAGGGTATAAAAATGTTGCCCATTCCGTCACCGCTAGCAAAAAAACAAACAGAAAAACAAAAAATCTAAATTTTGGCTGAGCCAAACAAAATTATTTCAGCGGGACACATAAAAAACATTTTAAAGAAACTGAGCAAACACGGTACAGCTTTCGATTTTCTTAAGGTTAATGACGCAAAATTACAAACGGTTTTTTCGTAGGGCCAGGCGTAATCGAAGATTTATTTTTACATCTATTCTTAATGATATTAAGAAAAGCATGGAGCTATTTTATTGAGACTTTCGTTGAAAACAAGAATTCAGCTCTCATATGTCAAAATTAGTACAAGTTTCTAGGAAAATTTTATTCTCGATAAGAACGAAGATGAATTTCCCAAAAAAAAAATAAAAGTTTTGTTAGACTATTTCTATAAAGTAGGATTTAAATTTTTTCCTTAAAGATATGGGGTGACTCAGTTAAAAGAAATTATAGAGAACGCTTTCACCGAGTTGTTGCTGCATTTAAGAGGCATTAAAGAAAGATGGAAGCCCCTTAATTCCTATAGCTCCGTCAATAAAGACCGGAAAAATTAATAAATTTATAAATAAATTCGTGATTTAATAATTGGATTTCTGTAAAAGAAGATGTGATAGAAAGTTTTCTTTCACGTATTTTTTTTACAATGGAAAAATATAATAATGCAACTTTAGATAAAATTAAAAGTTGAAAATTTGTTGGGTTGTTTTGCTGAATAAATTTCAGTCGTCATTAGTTTCTATAATTGTTGCTTGAGTTCCTGCAAGGAGCACAGGGCCTTTCATTTATTCAGGTTTCTGAAATCGGTTGGTTTAGCTGATTAGGCTTCTTCTTCCACTCCTGGAGTTAGGGCTGCCTGCGAAGGGTCCAGGTGGACAAGGTGGTGTGCCCGCCAGCCGATGATGTCTGTTTTAAGGCGACAGTATTTTGCCTTGATATTCAAAGTATTGTAGGCACTCAGAATTTGTTAGGAGTCTAGTTGCAACTACAAACCCGCAGACGCTCTCCACTTGTAACCACTTTTTCGGTAATAAGTAAAAATGTACAGGTTATGACAATTAAATTGCAGTAGCAGTGAACATTTATTTTTACTGCATTTTTACAATTTTTATAATGTAACCGAAATGTAATAAATAAAAATATTTAAAGACAGAAAAATGTGTAACTCTCTTCTACAATAATTGCATTTTCTTTTCTTAAAAAAGTGTATCATAAGTGTTACATGTGATGTGGCAAACCTTTAAGAAGTGTTGCACATTTTACGTTTACAAAAGAACATAAGCAAAATATAATAAAGAAAAATTAGCGTTTAAAATTTGAAGCACTTTTATACCGCTTATTTCTTTGTAGATAAAAATACAAAAACAATATAATTATCACGAGAGACGAACTAAAAAGTAATTTATATTTTCAGAAATAATAACAAAACTGCTGTTGTTCTAATGCTCATTACCCTTTAAATAATATGACTGTGGGACATGTAGCATTTTTTTTTAAGGGAAGTTAATGGGAAAAGAACGCGTTTGAAATTACACATCTTATTCAGAATATAACATGAAGAAATGTAAAAAGCCGAATAAATGCCGAAAATTACTCAGAAAAGAAAACCCCATTAGCAGTCTTCTAAAACAAAGTAAAACTGTTGAATATTGAAAAACAATTTTTAGCTTTATTACGCTTTTTCTTAGACATCGTAAGGACTATTAGGGCATATTTTCAAATACCAGGCTCTGCCAAAAACCAATAATTCACAATTTTGCTAAAAAAAAGGAGACCTTGGAGTTGTGAATATAAAACAGTTCATAAACAACAAAGACCTTGATATCTAACACCAACATATATTGTTTTATTTTTACCTTTTATATTCTATATAATACATTTTCTTCATATAAACTGTCAAATTTAAGACACATTAATTTTCATAACAAAACAACGTCTACCATTAAACAAAATACCTGGAGAAATTTCACAAATAAATAAAAAGGGGAACCGAAAAAAGAGAAAACATTTATTATAATGTTGGTATAATAAACTGCCACTTTGTTTGGGGAAAATGTGTTTTCACACTTTTGTGGACAGGTTGCAGATGCTCATAATAAAAACTATAAAAAAACAACACAAAAAAAAAACGACAACATTAACGACAAAGTTCATGTTACAACTTCAAACAATGCATCATTTTATATTGTTAAAGATGAAAAACTGAACCGTAGAGCAAAAAGCAAAAACTACAAAAAACTAAACTAAAATATTATAATAATACAAATAGAAGCATGTCCTTGTTGCAGTAAATATATACAGGGTGACGCAGAATGAGTTATCGTTTAAATTGCTTATATATTTTTTATGCGATTATGTAAAGTTTCCTTATTATAAATACAGAATGGGCACGTTCGTAAATGCATAACAACTGTGCATCACTGCTGCAGTGATGCAAAATTTTGTTGCTAATGCGTATTCACCAGTTGCAGTTGTGATACTGATGCTTCTTTACAAAGTTTGCATTTTTGAGCTTGAGCTAAATTTTAAAAGTTTTATAAATGAATATAAAATAATAATAAAAATGTTGTCAACAATAGTGATGACATATTTTATTGAATATATTGAAACAAAATGGGAAATTTTCTTATAAATAACAAGAAAAAGCATTAAAAAAGAAAAATAAAACGATTTCTTTTATATCAAAAGTTATTGCATCAGAAAATTAACTAATGCAATAATTGCAAAAATTTGCTGCAGAGCTGCGGCATCACGGCATAAAAAACCTTTTGAGCTACCAGAGTGATGCCAAGTTTCTTACAAGTGATGCTTTTACGAACATTAAACTTTAATGATGCGCAAGTGATGCGCAACAACTGCATTTACGAAAGTACCCTATTGCTCATTTTCTTTTTTGCACATTTAACAAATTTGTAAGAATTTTCGCAAAATTTCGGGGTGACTTTATTTAAAATTCTGTTTTTTTTGTTGGGATCTGGTTCTTGGCTTGCTAATGTACACTGTTTCTTTGAAATATCTTCAAATAAATCTTAAAGCAGATATACCAAACGTCTTTAAGCGGCTTTTTTTTTTAAAAAAGTTAAATATGAAACACAAAAACCATTTACTTATGTGCAAGTTAAAAGCAAAACTTAGGCCCTAATCATGTAAAGTGCAACGCAACGCAAAATAATAACATTCAAAGCACAAACAATGTCATAAATATTTTGTAATTTTGACTGAAAATTTTAAAACGCTACATGAATTTCTGTAGAAAGCAACAACAAAATATTTATGACATTGTTTGTGCTTTCAATGTAATTATTTGGCGTTGCGTTGCGTTTTACGTGATGAGGGCCTTTATTAAGGGACTACATTTTTCTTTAAATATTTTGTTTTAGTTAGAAATTTGCTCTTAAAAGCGTTGTTGTACACATAAGCAAGTGCTTTGAAAGGTTTTATTAGGTAAACGTGGAGGACAGATAAAATTGCTTGTGCTCGAAACAATGCCTTTGCCGAACATGCAATTGAAGCAGCTGCAGTATGTGCTGTGATTCCAATTTGTTTAAACCACAAGGTTGGATGGTTTTCAACAGCTGGCGTAAGGAAGCTTTTCAACATGGTCCAATATGCGCCACTGTTGGCAGAGATTGAAAAGTCGCTGTCATTTTCAATTGACATATTATTCTTTCGGACATAGTACTGCACCAGAAAGTACACTTAAGTTGTGTTGTGTTTGATCACCTGTTCTTGGATTCTCTGTACTCCAAATCGTGCAGTTTAGCTTGTTGATTAAATAGAAAATTGGCTCATTTTAAAATTGTTAATTAAGTCAGGATATTTTGGAAAAACAAAATTCAATCGTTCTCGTACGTTGTTCGCGTCTGTGGTTGTTCGTTTTGCATTTTAAATTGGAAAAAAAAATATAATTTAAAGGGTTAATAGGCCGTTCTGAGCTACCCTGTATATATAAGTATATGTCTCTTGTAAACTTCGAATAATATTTGGAAAACATTGTTGTATGCATTTGTATTAGTAAACATGCTGTGGGTGGTGGAAAGGGGAAAGTGTGAGAAAGAGAGAGGGGGAGACAGAGTACGGGAAATAAAAAACTTTTTATTTCCTAGAATATATACGAGTATTCACATACAGAGGAATGTGTGTGTATTTAGGGTTAGTTATTGTTGAATATAAGTTTGACAAAGTTACACAATTTTCAAGCTCATTAATGATATTGCTTGTCTTCTTGGTTTTTTGCCTCTACAGGATTTTCTTTCTTAGAGACACAGCCATATTGTTTTCATTTTTTTTTTGCATGCACAGGGAGAACGGAAGATAAATTTATTTTTGCTTAGACACATTTATGGAACTAATAGATGGAGACCAACATAATAATTTAGAAAACCCAAAGAGCAGCACACAAAATGAGTGAGTGTGAAATTAATTTATATACTAGTAAGTAAGTTGGTTAAAACACATAAATTTTAAAACAAACAAAAAGAAGCTTAAAAGCAATACTTTGTTAATTATACGGTGATGGAACAGTAAGGAGAAAAATATATGCAAGAGTTCTCGTACAGAAGCTCTGCTTCAGTGGACTCCATACATTACGAAAAATCACCTTTAGTTTTTCTCAATTTCTAATATTTTGTGTATACAAAAGTGACACAAAGTTATCATTAGTCATTTAATCAACGGTCATACTTTTTAAATATTTGACCAAATAAACATAACCAGTAATTTTGTTAACAGTTAGTGAGATTTATCAAGGTCAAGGTCACAAAATAAAACAAATTCTTCTGCCAGACGCAACAAAAAACAGTTTTTTGTTTGATGTAGTATTATATTCAAAATAAATATTGCAGTTAAGGAAATTAAATTTTAGTTGTCTATTGGTTACGTCTTTTTCGTCTTTTGCCAAGTGTGACCGTAGCTTAAGTTTCTAAAAGAGTTTTATGGGTTTAGGTATCTAGGAAAGCTGCATTAGTGTACTTTTCCTAGCAAAAAGGGAACCAGCACGAAACTTGTCACGTGACAAATTTAAAGTGGTAAGGACCAGTTCTAGTTCTAACACTTTATATAAACAGCACTTGTCACTTTAAAATGGCAATGTCCTAAAAGGGGGTTAATTTACACTTATTAAACTCTTTGTAAGCGGTTACTGAAAAAGCCTTAATTGATACATTCAACTTCAGTTCATATAATGTCTGTCGCTTATATTGTCCATAGTAATCAAATACCTAAACCAAACAACCAAGTGTACTCAAAAATATGTCAATTTACCTAGACCAACACCATGTTATTATTAAAGAGCCCCTTCATATAAAGTTAAAGAACCAGATATAATCAGCCACTACCCGCACAAAATCCAGTCACATTATTTGTCTTGCGTCATTTAACTACATTTTAAACATATTTTCTCCAATTGAGTAATATATCTTGTTTGCAGCAATCATATATAATTTGGTCCTTTTATTATAATATTGTGTTCAAGGTTAATGGGATAAGTGCTTTAAGAACAATTAACCCAAATTTCCCGCAGGGATATAAATGTACGATAAACTAGATCGTAGAATAAATACAAATTTGTTAAAGAAAGTACTTTTTAACTTAAATGGTCAAAATGCAGCCATAACCCAAGTAACTAAAATAAATATGTCTTCTAAAATCTTTCAAAATAAATCAAAAAAGACACGATTTCGTTATATCATGCTTATAGATCCGACAGTCAATGCCAACTGGTCTGCAGAAACTGTAGTAATAATTCAAATGCAAAACAGTAATGAATTCTTGCTAGCCTTTATTCTCTGACATTAAGGTTTTAGAAAACGAGATCTAGTGTGTAAACACTAGATTGGGATACTTGAGGTCATTGGCTCTTAGAGCAAACCAATTGGCCTTCTCGAGACAAAAACATTGATATATCTTTAAGATCGGGGACTGTAAATTCCAAAGATATAACAAAAAGTTTAAAAAAGCGTCCCCAACGTGTTTCTTTAATATTCCTCTATACGATTTATGCTCCTTGCTTAGAATGTGGAGCTATATTGCAAAAAAGCTTTTTTTGCTTAGAAAATGTTCTCAGCGATAAACATATATATGTAAAATTGTATATAGATTTTCATTCAAGCTGACGGGAAAAAGATTAACCCTGGCAGTTTTAAGATTTTGCCCCCGCTTGTTGATTTGAAATCGCAATCATCCTGTGATTCGTGTGTTCTAGTTTTCGACTCGTATTGAAAACGCAAAATTTTTGGAATCCGCATAGATCATAAATTGGTGTTTTCAAATCCACATGTTTTTGTTTATTCACAGTTGTTCTTTAAAAAAACAAATATATATAGATGACAAAAACATAAAAAACAGTTTTTTATCAGCTCAAAATCCAAATTTATCAAAAATTATTCCTAAAAAATAAAACTTTATGAACAATTGCCAGGAGCTTTTGTTTTTATATTTTTAAATAAATAAAAGTAACTTGAAATTTTCGAATAAGTAAAAAAAAAAAAATTTTGCAAAATTTTACTAAAAAAAATTTTGTAAGACATATTTTTTTAAAATTATTTGTTTTTGGAAAATAAGGTACTACATTTTTAATCACAAAAAATAAAGAAACCAAAAATTATTTTATTTTTTTAAACAAAACCGGTACTTTACTTCACATACCTTTTTTTTTTATAAAAAAAACGATATATCAAAAACTTATTTAAAAAGAAACAAAAACCTGAAAGGTATTTTTCACAGCCAAACGTATGCAGGTCGTTATAATTAGGTATACAAACTACAGGTCAACCTTTTGGAGGTTTTTTAATCAATCAAAATAAAAAAATTTTTTTTTGTATCTAATGGATGGTAAGAGAAAAATTTCAATAAGTTGTACACACAGATGGGTTACCAATAAGCAACCCCTCTACGAAAATTGACGGGATTGGAGAAGTGGGATTTGGATTGGAGAAGAGATTAAAGATTTCAGTATAACTGGAGAATGGTAACAGTAAGTGTATTCAAACTTGGTACAAATAGCTTCCTAAACAATGCACTAGACCTGTTTTTAAAAAAATTTACCTTTTTTATTTTTATAAGGGTAGCATAGCGCACTGAGTTAAGCTTGTATCATATAAAATATTTTTTTACCAACAGGAAAACGGACGGGTGGTAAAAATAATTCCATGAAAATATTAAGTTAATTTTGATGTGGGGTCAATTTTTTTCTAAAATATTTTCGAAGAAAAAATTACGTAAATGTTGACGAGTGGTAATTTTTACACCAGTATGTCCGTAGCTCCGCTCGTGCTAAGTCGAGCTCAGCCAAAACACTAGTGATTACCAACGATCACGATATTAGAAGATACTAAGATAATTATATAGATAGAGCGCAATGGAAAAGAGTATTTAAAAAAAATTTTAAGAGAGGGTAAAGTTACCACCTCCTCCACAGTTTAAGGTTAATCAAATTGGGAGAAACCGTTTGGTAGAGAAAGATACGCCTCGTCGACCAGCATGTAGTTTTTCTTCAATTTGAGTCTTGATGTTTGTAAAAATGTTTGATAAGAAAAACTTTTCTAAAGCTGCAAATACGAAATATGAAAAGTTTTTTGTCTGTCCTGTAAATTGTCCTGTAAGCCGACGATATATCTTTTTTTGATGAAATTGAATAAAGATATTTTCGAACTAAAAACCAAAATTTAGATTTTGTTAAAAATATTATGACATATAAGAATAAAAGTCGATTCCTAAAATCGAATAAAAACATGTGGATGTGAATTGCGGAATACCATGAATGCTGAGCTAATCCACTTTTAAGTGAGTGTGGATTCTAGAACACACCCGCCTAGCAGGTCCTAAGGGTTCAGGTCCTGTGGTACGAGATTGTACTCTGATTAGCCGCGTCCTTAGTAGAGCTAGATTCGATTATGAACGGCTTAAAGATGTTTTTTGCTACGTGATCAGGGATATTATCTGATAATCTAACTATTTTTTGGGCAGCGAAATACCCTACAGTTCATGGTAATGATTTCAAATGTTCGTAGATTTCGTAAAAAATATGGCTTATTCTTCAGGTACCCACAGACAAGGCAACATTTGTCGAAACATGTGGTACTACTTATATTTCAGTTTTGCGTGTTTTGTGAATATACTCGTACTACTACAATTTAATTATATTTTTTTTTTGTTTTTTAACCTATCACATGTCAAATTACCTTTCAAATTTTTTTATCCAATTATAATTTTTTTCCAATACTCATAATTAGCAATTGTTGCCATTTTCCGATTATTTTCCTAATATTCTATTCTCCGTGAGTTGCAAAGGCACCGTACTCAACAACTGCTCTTAACAAAATGAGAAAGAAAAAACAGTAAACATCGCTACACACAATGAAACATTGTGTTTGGAAACATAAAATATCAAAAATTTGTGATATTTGCGAAACCAAAAAGGTAACACGAATTTCACCCAGAAACATCCCCCAAAACGTAGCAACATTTTGTGAAACATGCCCATGTTTCGACAAATGTTAACTGGTCTGTGGGTACCTTTAGAGTCACAACTGCCGGCGATTAATGGCACTTTGCTTGAAACTCTAAAAGTAATCACTTGTGATTTCTTTTCTTAATTCTTAACTATATGGGTCACAAAAAAATGGGCTTAAAGAAAATATTTGCATTAAAATTTTTAAACTATTATATTTTATACAAGTTCGCTATTTATTTACTTTTTCTCCAAAACTTCTTAATATATTTCACTTAAATTTTATCTACAAAAACATGAAATTTAATTTTTACCATAATGCTTAAGTTTTGAAATGTCTTAGCAATAAACCATTTCAGATTAAATTTGTTTCTAAAGGGGAAAAACACAAAAAATATATCGCCTGCTGCTGCTGCAGGGCAACATAAACAGACAAATGAACGTCTCAAAAAATAAAATAAAAACAACGTCTTCAAAAAAAGTGAACGTTTAATAGCAAACGTTATTTAATTTAGATTTCCCTCTATTTTTTAATTTAATCTTTAAGTCTGGCAAAAAGCAAACAGTTTTATAGTTAAATGCTTAAACAGTCGTTACAACATCAAAATATTATTAGAGTTTTTTCTTTTGAAAATTCTTAACAGAGCGGTAGGTGAGAGGGAGCTCTTAGAGGTCAGTAACAAGTTCCTAGAAAGTTTTCTTATTAACCCGTATTTCTTGATTCAAATAAACTAATTTTTTTGATTGAATTCAAAAATATTCACACTTTTCAAATTATCTGCTTTTTTAAAGTTACGTTCTTGATTTTTTTGTCTTGTCTGTCTGGAAATATACTTATTTAAATACAAATACAAACACAAACGCAAACACACCACACTTACACACACCCACTTTTAGTTGCATATCGCATTACAAACGACATCAGTTTTCATATTTTTTGCCTTCAAGTGCTGAGTTAAGATTTCGAAATGATGATAATCTTTTTACTCTGCAGAGTAATTTCAAATTAAATTTGTAAAAAAAAAATGTATAAACGAATATATTTTTAACATTTCAGTTAACTAAATGTATTTTAATTCGAGACGTTATTTAAGCGCGGCGACATTGTAAATAAATTATAAAATTTGTATTAAAAAAGTAAAACGATTTAACTTTGAAATGAGAAATAAAAACTTAATTGTGTTTGTTTAATTGAAGCTTGATTTGGAATGTAAATAAACAAAAGTGTTTCTTTTTCAAATTAAACATTAATTTAATTAAACTGAATATTGGGAATTATTTATAAGCAACTTTATTATAATCATAGAATAAATTCGAAAAAATAAAAAATGTTGAATATAATAAAGTTGCTTATAAAAAGAAATAATTCCCAATATCTATTTGTTAAAATAGTTGAGTTAAATACATTCAATTTGTAAAGTATCACTTTCCAGTCTGACACAAATAATGCTGACGAAGGCCGTAGCGGGCCAGAAAATGCATTACATTCTGCTGGTGTCTAATAATTGTAAATTTTTCTGTACATACAATATACTTCATTGCTATCCAACGGAAAGCTAAGGTAAAATGTAGCAAGAATTCTTAAGATACAAGATAATAGTCTGGTAGTGTATAAAGTCATTCCTGAAAATTTAAGGAATAGAACTATTACAAAAAGCTTTATAAAATACATAACTGAAATTTAACTCATAGAATAAATTCGAATAAATAAAAAATGTTGAATATTTAATTAAAATGTTTAGAAAACTTAATGTTTGCTAAGACTTAAGAAGTGACTCTGTTTTCAAATAGACTTCACTGTTTCTAATAATTGATTTCTTCTGTATGAGTTTTACCTTTCTGTAAACCGATTTCTGTAAACTCGGTGTGGGTCCATGTAAAAGTTGCGTTTAAAGTGCAGTGCTTAATTTTGAAGACATTTTCTTTAAATCTTAATAAAAAAAGATCACTAGGAGTAAATATGTTGAAATATACATATATAATAATTTTCTAATTTATTGGGGAAAAACTAGGCGCAATAGCTTTTATTGAAATACTTACTCTTGCTTTGTTCCGATACAAAGCGCTCTACAAATTTCTCAAATTACCCTTCCTACTCTATGAGGCTAAAACATGGGCATTGAAAACATCAAATTGTTGGCAGTGCTTAAGAAGAAAATTCTCCGTAAGATTTACGGCCCTATACTTGTTGATGATGGATTGGGAAGTTGAACGAACCATGAGCTGTGTGAGCTTTACGCCGACTTAGATGAAGTCAAGCGAATTAAAATCCAACGAATACGTTGGCTCCGATGCGTTTGGTGACTCGATAAACTCCCTCCAACACTTAAAGCATACAAACAGTTTCCCACGCATCAGAAACGTAGAAAAGGGCGACGTTGGAATGACAAGGTGCAACAAGATCTGAAACCACTTGATGTCTCCAATTGGCACCAGCATACAGAAAACAGAAGTAGCTTGCGCTCTATTTTAGTTCATGCACAGATCGATCCCGGTTGTAATAGCCATATAAATTAAAGTAAATGATGAAACAGAATTGAGTCTTCAACTTCAAGCCAAAATTGTTTAGCCCATAATTCAAACGTCGACCGTAAACGAAAGAAATGAGTACGTCTTAAAGATAATGTTGTTAGCGAATTTCGGGAATATGATGCACCATTTTCATGTTATTTCAATATATGTGCTGAAAGTGCCTTAATTTTGGACATAACGGTATATCTCTAAAACTGGAGCTGATAGAGAAAAATGAAGGTTAGATTTGGAATCAGCGACCTCAAATTAGTAAAAAATTACACAAAGTTCCAGACCGCAAAATGGCTGTTCCGCAGTGTTATTTTATAGAATTTTCATTCTTTTTCTCTAAAATAACACAAAACAATGGTCAATATTTTTGCACCATTTTCAAACAATATTAAAAATTTTAGCATTGATACTTTATTTTGTGACACTTTAGAATTTTTTTTAATGCACTTGTGTTTTTAACTTGGGTTTTTAATGGATATTTTTTTAAGTTGCTTACCACAACATAAAAAATAATTCGAAAGGCATATGTAAAACAAGCTATACAACTAATGCAAAATTATTTTATAAATGGCGATAAAAAAATATTATTAGAGTAAAGATATTTTATTTTTTTCTTAAACATATTATGAGAACACGTATAGAAAGTTATCATGTTATGGCTATTAAATATCATTAAATGGTTGTAAGGAATATAATATATTTTCAAGTTATCATTATTTAGTTGTTATATTAACAACTAAAAAACAACTTAAATTAATAATTGCGATAAACATTGACTTGTTAACAGTAACTATAATATTGTTGATATTAAATAAAAATAACAATATTTTGTGTAGGACAACAATATATTGTTGCAATTAACATAGAGTAGTTGCCGTAACCGTGCCCAGCCGTATTTTTCTCTGCGTGTGATTACACATGAAAATTAGTGCCAACCTAATATACGAAAATATCTAAGAAACTATTAAAAAATTAAAAATAATACATAAAATTTTAGTAAATAAATGCAAAATTTGTTATATGAAAAATCGTAAAATTTAGGGCAAAAATTGTCAAATCGTCAATGTGCCATTTTCGGACTCAAAATTCGTCAAAATTTTTCTTTCCACTTATGATGAAGGGTATAACAATTTAAATAAGAAATACAGAATGGTCGCATTTGTTCACTACTTTTGACTGTAGATTGCACCAAGTTAAAAATGATTCGAATCGGTATTTATTTACCTGAGTTCCGGTATATTTTTCACACTTTAATTTCTTAATTGTAATACCCTGTAAGATGTCGCAATCAAGAAACTTTTCAGTATTTCAAGCAAACTACAAAAAAAAAAAAAAAAAAAAAACAGAAGTTAGGATGAACATGTAGGTCAATTAAAATATATAATCATTCATTCAAAAAGCAAATTTCGATCTACCAAGGTGAAATACCATTTGGTCTAAAGATTGATCTTTGACTCTTGAAGTCATCCGGCTTCAATAGCCGAGTGAGTAAAACAGCACACCCCACTGAAGAGATTGTGTGGTTTCAATCGAAACTAGTCTGGGCAACCTGTCCGTGAAAGCCTGGGTTCAATTCTCAGCGCAGTCAAGAATGAAAAATTATCAATAACATTTTAATTAATTTCATGTTGTACAATCAATGAACTTAAGCCTAATTAAAATATTTAAATTTGGATTAAAAGCCATTAACAGTTAAATAAAATAACCACAATACTAATTATTAAAAATAATACTTAAAACTTTTGTAAATAAGTGCAAAATTTGTCATATGAAAAATCGTAAAATTTAGTGCAAAAATTGGCAAATCGTCAATGTGCCATTTTCGGACTCTAAAATCGTCAAAATGTTACTTTCCACTTATGATGAAGGGTATAACAATTGAGGTATTCACAAGGTGTGCTATCATGGTTTATTGTCATTATGTTCTAACATTTTACAATGGTTTAAAAATATTGTTGTTGGTTTGTAAACAAAAAGTGTCTTAAATAAATAGAACGTTGCTTGCTCTGTTTATTGTGCTGTCGTAATTAATAGCACATTAAATTATGAGGGGTTGCTCACAAAAGTCGTATTTTTTCATGTTATTTTTTTAAGACATATGACTTTATGACACCTTGTGAATCCCCCAATATAAACAAGAAATACAGAATAGTCGAATTTTCTCACTACTTTTACCTGAGTTCCGCTATATTTTTCACACTTTAATGTCTTAATTGTAATACCCTGTAAGATGTCGCAATCCATAAACTTTTCAGTACTACTATACTACTACTATATTTGTTACTAATTTTTTTCTGTTTTAAACCATACCGAGCTATTGAAATTTGGCTTAATGTAAAAAATATATGCACAAATTTCACGTACATTCCTTTAATAAAGAATATGAATAATACTAATAAGGAGTTCAATCTCTCCCATAATAAACACTGATCAGAATTTAATTAAAAAGCATATATTTTTTGATAAAAATTCAACTCACCTTTAGCATCTATAATGTATCTATTAATTTTTTTCTCCAAGGCTCCCATAAATATCTAAAGTTATTTGATATAAAGATTTTTGCTTTTAGTTCACATTTCACTACCCACCCAAACGCACACACTTTTAAACATACCACGCCTTAATGATGCCAAAGCGTATTTAACTCTTATACACACCTATACACAAACTTTTTTATAATTTATATCCGCCTTCATAAAAACACACACACAGAGAAACATATACATAGGAGTATATATATAAATTTTCATGTTTGTCAAATGAGAAGTATAATGTTTTAGTGGTTTCACATGCTTTTGTGTAGAACGAAAACCAAAGGTTTAATTAAAGTGCCAACAATTTGTGGCTTTGCCATATTGTGTTTTTATTTTGTTGTATGTTATTTGTTTTTTATACAAGAAAAAAAATGAGCGCAAAAAGTTGTTAAATGTAATCGGCCAGGAAAATTTAGAATGAGAAAATATATTTTTAAATAACTTATTTAATACTACAGACAACAGCAGCAAGAACAAAAGTTAGAACAAACATGTTGTGAAGTTAGCAAAGTGGTATCAAATACTTTGATTTTTTATTGACAAGTATTTTAAATTGTTGCATTTCAAATATTGTTATGTTTTCACGCTTTTTTTTGACACCCAAAAAAAAAACGGGCAACAATAATAATTTCCCTGTTATCCCGAGATTCCCACCCATTATTACATGAAAATTATCGAATTTCAAATACTGCTTTAGTGGTAAAATTGTATCTTATGTAGTTTCATAAGACTCGAAATGAAACTACTAAATTTCTTGAATATTGCGTTGAAATTTGTTTTGATAAACCAAAAAACTATTTTTTCTTAAAATATTCTGGAGATCCTGAAAAAGAATTCCCAGGAAAGGGGGAATTGAACACAATTGAATATCACGGAAATTCCCGGGACGCGAAGGTGTCTATATAATAAGAAAAATAATTTTAATGTATACTTTACTAAATGCCAAAGAGCACTTTCTTTCGCACAAGTTCATGCAAAACAAAATTATATTCTCAAAAGTTTGTTTTCGTTCCAAATGTATTTGAACGAAAGAAAGTGTGCTTTCGACATCGTTAAACTGGCATTTATTTAATGGTGATACCGATATATCGGCGATATTTTACGTTTGGCAATATATCGGTATTTGCGATATTTTTCTGCCGATACGCTGATACTTTTTTATTGATTTTTTGAACAAACAATTAAATTTTCAATGCCTTTTTTTGCATAGCAACTAATAGCAAAAAATCAAACAGAATAATAAATTTAATATTAATAAGTTCATTTATTATTGACGTGCTAAACTCCCAATTTTTATTTTTGATAAAAACACTGAAATTTATTGTTGTGGGAAAGCTAGTTTCTATGCGCATTTCGCTGGTTGCTTAGGCCAGCTCGTCAGGAAACTTTTTCCAAAGATTTTAGAAAAGCTAAAAATATTATACAACTAAAACCATCAAGTGAATAAGAATTTTAAACACTCAGGTCCTACATGTAACAATATCAAAGCTTCAACAAAGCCACAACAATAAACAGTTCATCCTTTATACATTCCCCTACAATCGGCTCTTTTCTTCCAACACGAATTGTAGTTGTAAGAGGGTAAAAAAAAAAACAAAATTAAAAAAACAAATTGCTTAATAAAGCAACTTGCCATTTAAGTTTTTTATTTGCCGAGCACACCCAGAGAAAAAACATGTTTATATATGGTCACCTCCAACAAAACTATTTTAAAAGAAAAATTGTAAACATATTATGTTTAATTTAATCATACTCTTGTCACCGACAAACATATTATGGTTAAATTTGTCCTCCATCAAGAAGCCACAACCATATTATGTTTGCCTCCAAACATATTTTGGTTAATAATAACTAACATATGCTTAGCACTTATAAAAGCATGGTTGGTTTTCAACCATAGCATGCTGCTCTTGGAAAAGAGGAAAATATTATTGTTAAATTAATAACAAATTATTGTCATATTTAACCAAAACATGTTTAAAGACAACCATAATATGGTTGTGGCTTCTTGATGGAGGACCAATTTAACAATAATATGGTTGTCGGTGACAATAATATGGTTAAACTAAACATAATATGTTTAAAAATTTTCTTTAAAAATAGTTTAGTTGGAGGTGACCATTTTTAAACATATTTTTTCACTGCGTGCACATTCAAATTTTATTATCAAAAGTTATTTTCGGGAAAACAACATTTATTATAAATGAATTCATTTATTAATGACGTGCTAGACTCCTAATTTTTATTTTTGATAAAAACACTGATTTTGTTTTTTTTATCCTCTTATAACTACAATTCGTGTCATTAATAAATGAATTAAGTAATAATAAATTCTTTCTTTTTTTCTTAAACTGGAGGTCGGTCCACACCACGCATTTTTCCTTTTTTCGAGACGCCTGCCAAAGTAGTGCTTTCGATACGTATATGCATTTAACACGTTTGCTTTGTAATTTGTGAATATAATTTTACACTACGACTTTTTGCAATTATGCAAAAACGCATTGAACGCTTGGTGTGAACCAACAGCATCAGCCGTTTTGCTTTGCACCATAATTGTTAAATTGTCTCCCATTAGTAAATCATGCATGTAGGTTTTAATAATATTCTGCTCATTTTTAATGTTTTTTTTGTAAATAAAAATAATTTCGAACAAATTTTGGGTTGCTTCAAAGAGACCACAAAATCCATAAGCAAAGTCACTGATACATTTTCTGCCGCTATTTCGCTAGTTAACGATCTTCGAACATTATTAGAAAATACGATATGTGAATAATCTGAGATGTAGAATACTTCATATTCCCAAAAATTGCCGATTTACGTAGCATTACCTCTGAATGAAAGATTTAAGTGCTTAGAGAATAATAAAATCTATTGTTTACCTACAATTGAATCACAGCCGCGAATAACGTTGTAAGCAGTGTTGCCAATTTAGCATTTTTTCTGTTAACACGAAAAAACGCTTCTAGCATATAGCTTTTTTTCAGCATTTTCCCAAAATTATTTAGAACTTTTATAGCATTTTTTTGGTTTTAATGATACATTTTTGTTTTTTACATTAATTTACAGCTTTTTACTAGATGTGCAAACACGTATTTACATAAATATTAATATTGTTTTTTTTAAGATATAAAATGATATTCTTATTTTTAATATTTTAAAAATTAATTGTGAACGTAATAGAATTAAATTTTTTTCAAAAAGTAAACTTTTAAATGTGATTCAATATGAGTTTTTAAATCTGCGTTATTTTTTTTATCAACTAATGATACATTTTTGCATCTATTTTGTTTTATTTTTAATGTTAAAAAATTATATGATTTTTATACACTCTACCACTAATTGTGAATGAGGGTATACTTAGTTTGTCATTCCGTGTGAAACTCTTTTATTGATCATGTACGACCCTTGATCATATCCGCCTGGATGTCCGTCTGTTTGAAGCACGCTTACTTTCGAAAGACTCAACAGAAAATAACAATATTGATGTTAAATTATTTCTTGTTCCCCAAATCAGTTTGGAGAACAAACTGATTTGTTCCCCTACCTGAAATAGGCTTAGTAGAAAAACAGTTATGAGCCCAAATGTGGAGCAGCCTCCCTAAAAATTTTAAGTTTTTGTTACAAAAAATAACAAAAAATCAAAAGTGGTGACAGAATGTACCGATTCTCATTAACTTTTGGACAAATTCGTTTTATATGACCGGAAATCGCACAAAAATTTTATGAAGATGGAGCCCTTAATTTACCATAGCCCAATGTAAAGAGTCCTTCCCAAAATCATATAAAATTGCATTAAATTCTTATAAAATTTTATTTCTGTATTGAGATTCGGTTTAATTTAAGTTTTTTAAAATATTTTTTATGAGCGCCTTTTAACTTACGATTCAACATAAATCTAATCCTGAAAATCGCTTCAATGCGCTTAATGATAATTCTGAAACAAATTAGAATATTTCATTTAACTTAGGCAACGAATTATACTACTGTGAGGTCAGGTTTTATGAATATTGGCTTATAATTTATAGGTCCCATATGAAGCCCACCCCTAAATTATTCGAACTCACGGTAAAGGGTATTAACGATTCGGCATAGCCGAATATAGCACTCTTACTTCTTTTACATTTTACTTCCCAATTTAATTGTAAAATACTATAAAGTACTAACGGCTATTTTTACCAAGTTCAGTTATAATTAACTATCTGTTATAACTGTCAAAAACATATTTATAACTGCAAGTTAAAGTAATAGTAAGTTTTATCTGAACTTGATAAGATTGGTCTTAGTTCATGTAATTTTATAACATGCTAATTATTTTCAAATTAAATTGGTTTCTTTTTATTTTTATATTATATTTTTAACTTTTTTTTAAGCAGTTTTTCGCATTTTTTAGCATTTTTTTCACAAAAATCTAGCATTTTTTCTTCATTAATTTTTATGTCAAAAATCAGGAACATTAAATTGCAAATTAAATGATCATTTACAATTTATAATTTTTTTTAGTAGATAAACGTATCATATCCAAAATCGCGATGTCAATTAAAAAGTTTTTTCACTATGCAAGCTTTTAAAACGTTATTCCACGTTGGAAAACCAGTTCGTTTGTACCAGTTTGTTGGTAACTTATAACTTTCTTAAACTGGCTGACTCTTTATATCGCATTTTAGCGGCTTTAAGGTGCATATTTTTGGGTGATTTAATGTTTAAACAGTGTAAGAGAGTAAAGCTAGCGGTTATCTGCAAAAAAATAGTTGTTTCAAAAAGTGGCTTCTGCAACGTTTTTCGCAGCTTTGCTTTAATTATCTACTTTAGATATAAAGCTAGAAAATTTCAAAGACAATACAGTGAAAAAACGTCTTATTGAGCTACTTAACATGGCTCTATATTGTGAAAATCTTAAAAGAACATTGGGATAAGAATGATCCTCTGTCCACTCTACGCTGTGGTTGATCTAAAGAAGAAGTCTAGCTAGATGTTCCTTAGATCTTCTTATCATTCTAGAGACGCAGATTCGTTTGTTTTCTGGCGCTATTAAATATTATACGCAAAATTTAAGACCATGGCGCTGAAATACTTAATTTGTCAAATAAGTTCATTCACATCTGAGAGACAATTTTTTAATGCAGTTCAGCTTCAAACGCAGGTGTGAAATTATTTCCGCTTAAGTTGAGAATACTTTGTTTTTTAAACAAAAATGTTATTAAAATCAATTTTAAATATTAATATTCTCTTACACTTTAATTCAGTATAATAAAGAAATTATCCTATTTAAGTTTTGTTAATTTAACCTTGAATTTAAATTTAATATACGTATCGGTATCGGCGATATTTCTTTTTTAGGTATCGGTATCGGCAAAAAGGCGTATCGTTACGTCCCTAGTATTAGAATTCTTTGAAAATGTAGTTAAATATGGGTGGCGTATGATTATTGATTTATTTTGAGGTTTGAGTTAAATATTACGTATACGCTTAGGCCATTTATGTTAATTTTTTTCGCTGGCAATGTTGTCTTTGTTTAACCCATTCCTGCCTAATGGGTATTTAAATGCCCGAAAAATTAAGACGGTAAACTAATTCTAGCACGGCAAGGTTATAGCTCGTTGCTGCCACTTGCATTTTTAACTAAAAGTAGACATTGATTAGCTTATATTTCATTATATTTGTTTTATACATCAGTAATTTCTACGATTTTTTTATTATAAAAAAATGTTTGTAATTATAAAATTTTTTTAATACCAATTTTTTCTAGTTGAATCTATATTTCTGGAGTGGCTTAAGATTTTGTTCTACAGCTTTTAATCTTTGGTGATGTTTTGCTTGGCTAATTAAAAAATTTTCCTAACTTTTATACGTTTAGATTTATTTTTTTTTTTTTGTAATTTTGCGATTTTTATATTTTGTGAATTCCTTAAGTATTTAAGAATTAACGTTTTTAGCAATATAAAATTTATAAACCTTTTACACGGGGATTCCCCCTAAGATAAGATGTAAATTCATCATCATCAAAAAATATTTTAAACAAAAAAAAAAAAAAAAAAAAAAAACAAACCAGTAAGAAAAAAGGAATAAAACTTTACGGTACGAGAATCAGGCAATTGTAAAATCTTATAAGATTAACATAAATACATGTTCCCTTTGCTTAAGATTATCATGAAGAAATGTGTTTCCTCATTCCGTCGACGTTCTCAGAGTTATTACATCAGATATTATTTTAGTTGTAGACCCAGTGTTAGGGAAATTTTTTAAGATTCCTATTCTGACCATATAATTCCATTAATAAACAAAAAATCTTTACAAATTATACAGAAGTAATAAATTATTAAGTTAAGTAAAAGTATGTATACAATTAGAAATTAGTTAATTCATAAATCCTAATATAACTATAACTTTATGAGAGAGCATTTAAATAACTTAGTAATATATGTTATAAAATGTGAAAAAAACTAATAGCAAAAATAAACGTTTCGCAAATATCATTACGAAATTATTACTTCTACAACTAAAAGCATCATTAAAATTTCGTAGTTTCATTAAAAAGTATTTACAAGTGCTTGTGAGTATTTCTACTAAAACTCAAACACACATTAGTTTACCCATATATAAATACACATCTAATTCATATGTATTTGTTTATGCATATATATGTTATTGTGTATGCTTTGCTTAATCCATATAAAGTACAAGTACAACTGCAACGTGTACAGAATTTGTTAACTAATTTTAACATCCTCGTCGTTGTATTTTCTTCGTTTTCCATTTCACTATCTCTCTCTCTCTCCTTCCCTCATTCCTCTTTTCTCACTACCCTTTCTTTTCGATGTCTTCCATAACAATACGCAATTCATTTCTATGTACAATAACTACAAGTTGTGTATTAGCTGTGTGTTAAGTTTTGAGGCTTGTTACAACATCTGCTTAAACTATAATTGTACTTAAATGTATACATGCAACATACAAACATTTATTCATTTATTCATCTACATGTATTTTAAGCTTTATACCCGACAAGCACTTGTTACGTTAGAATTTTGGGAAAAGGAGTCGACATTTTTTTTCAATTACCGCCAATCATATTATCTATTTATCACGACTTGTTCACCGTAGAAGTTTCGTCCTAAGGAAACAAATTAACTAGAAGTTCTTTTCAGGGTCTTGGTTGCAAACGTGTATTGTAAATAATGCATTTTTACCACCTCAAACACTATTATTAAAGCGATAAAATATAAAGATTATACTTTATCTAATATTTTTATTTTTATTAGAATTCAATTCATTTCAACAAAGTTTTTATCATTTACATTTTATGTAGCATAATGATGAACTTCTCGTTAAAGTCCATTATTTTGTATATAAGTATAATGAAATCAAGGAATAAATCAATTTTTGGCCGACCGGTGATTAAAATTACCAGCACTCTTGCTCTTTTTTTAATGGTTTTTCCTATCAGTTTCTTAGAATCTTATTTCGTTATTATCTTCAACATCGATCAACAGGAATGCTGCGAAAAATGGGTTAAGAGGTAGATAACCTTAAGTGTTAAGAAATAAGCCTTTGCTCAATATGGGAGCAGTAACTTGGTTTTTTCTTCTATTGTATTTCTACCCAAATAAAGTATTCCACATATTTTCCTTTTATTTTTCGAACTTAAATGTAACAAACATTTTTTTTTAATTGAATATACTTCTACCCCAGCAAAAACTGATGCTTCCGTGGAAGCAGTAATGTAAGGGAGAATTCGAAATTAAGCGTTTACACTTCTATGAAATATTATATGATTTCTGTTTGGAATTCCTCGCGTAGAAGCTCTGCTTTAGAGATCTGAAATATGGCCTTGAAAACAGACATGATTTAGGTGAATAAAGAAATTGCAAAAATTAAGCTTTGGAATCAATTTTATTTCAGCGTTTAAACACTTTTTATAAATCAAAAACATTTTTTTTTAATAAGAGGGTTATAGTTTTATATACAATTGAATCATTTACTTCGAAAAGGGCTCAGGTACAAAAATACAAAGTGTTCAGGAGACACAAAAAACTAAATATCTCTTTTTGAAGCAAAGTTTTTCCTAATGTTGTAAGCCTCTGTTTATGTTATAAAGCGTGATCCATTTCGAGTTTTATATACAATTGAATCATTTACTTCCAAAAGGGCTCAGGTACAAAAATACAAAGTGTTCAGGAGACACAAAAAACTAAATATCTCTTTTTGAAGCAAAGTTTTTCCTAATGTTGTAAGCCTCTGTTTATGTTATAAATCGAGATCCATTTCGAGTCGAGGTTCCTAACCTTTAAAAAAAAAAACACAGAAAATTCAAATTTAATGGAGAATGTTTATTATCATTTGAAAGAATATTATTTGGCACTTATTTTTTGAAGAGTATGCCTATCAAATGTTGGCCGTTGCTACGTCGCAGATAGTCCATCCGTTGAGTCCAATTTTCGATGACTCGTTCGAGCATTGCGACTGAATCGAAGCGGGTTTATCAGTATAAACTTTAGACTTTACATATCCTCACAGGAAAAAGTCTAACGGTGTGATATCACACGATCTTGGTGGACAATCGACCGGCCCAAAACGTGAAATTATATGCTCACCGAAGTGTTCTCTCAATAAATCCATTGATTGATGCGATGTATGGGAAGTGGCGCCGTCTTACTGAAACCAAATGTCGCCGAGATCACGATCTTTAATTTCAGGCATCAAATAGTCGGTTATCATGGCACGATAACGGTCGCCATTGACGGTTACGTTCGCACCGGCATCATTTTTAAAGAAATATGGAACGATGATTCCACCGGCCCACAAACCACACCAAACCGTTGTTTTTTCTGGATGAAGTGGTAGTTCTTGAGTCTCTTCAGGTTGCTCTTCGTCCCAAATGCGGCAAGTTTGTTTGTTGACATACCTATTGAGCCAGAAATGGGCCTCATCGCTAAACAAAATTTGCCTCGAAAACGTCGGATTTTCTTTGAACTTTTCCAGAGCCCATAGAGCGAAGCAATGTCGTTTGGGAAGGTCAAGCGGCTTCAGTTGTTGCACAAGCTGTATTTTGTACGCTTTCAATTTAGGATCTCGACGTAAAATGCGCCAAGTCGTACATACGTCAGTCCTAGTTGCTGCGAACGGCGCCGAATCGACTCTCCACGGTCTTCGTGTACACTCTCAGCTACGGCCGCTATATTCTCTTCACAGCGTACTGGACGTGGTCTACTCGGTCGAATATTATCTAATAAAGAATGCTGGGTCTCAAAATGGGTGATGGTGTTGCGAATAGTACGCCATAAGTTGAGCGAAGTGCACGAAACACATTCCTCACAGAAAGTGAATTTTCGTAATAAAGTTGACCGATTTGTAAACGTTGTTCAGGCGTAAGTCTTTCCATTATGAAATGCCAAGCAATACTAAACAAAAATAACATGACAGCATGACACGACTCACACGTGATCATCTGTCAAAAAAAAGCTATTGCAAAAAGTATCTCTACTTAAATCACCCATGTAAAAACAAATAATTATTTGAAGTAATATTTGAAGGAGAAAATAGTCAATACATATTGAGGAGATCAGCCATTTTAGAAAAATAATTTTTTAATTTTCATGGTTTTGGTAGCAAAATTTTATCTGTAGTGTATGCAATGTTTTGGAACACACAAAAATTCAGATAATCTGTAACGTTTAACTATATATTTTGAATTGAATTGAACGAACGAACTCCAAAATTTTAATAAAAGTTAACAAAATTATCGGCGAAAGCTTTTTATTATAAAGGAACAATAAGGACCCTTCGGTACATTTTTGTCTGTTTATTACGATTACAAATTAGAAAACACATACATACATATAAATATTCTTCTTTCTATATGTACATGTGAATACATGTCGGTTTTGCCATTGCAGAATATGTTCATATAAATTTTGGAAATCGGCAATTTGGATATAATTATTCTCCGAGCAGCTGTATTTACAAATTTTTAAAATGAAGATAATAAAAATTGTGTTATTATTTTAATTTTTTCTCCTGAATCATTGTTTGCTATTCAGATTTTTTTAATAATGGCAAAATCAAAAATTTTTTTTTCATAACAAACCACATATTCAAAACTTAAATCTCCCCGTAAAAATTTTAATTTTTTTTAATTTGCTAACTAAAACACACACATAAAATATTCTAAATAATTATGGAGATGAGCCCTTTTTAAAATTCATTTTAAAAAGGCACGTGTTTTTCATCGCTGTGGAAGTAGTATACAACCTTTCATTCTTACATTATATCGGTCTATATGTGTACTTCCAAAAACAGCAAAAAAAAAACTCAATTTCCATAAATTTGTAATTGAGCCCTTTCCGAAATAAATGATATTATTTTATTTAATTGTTGTAAAATTTAGTTTAATTTTTTTTTTTTTTTATCAAAGGAATAATGGATTTTACTGTTTCAATGAAAAATATAATCTTAAAAAAAACGAATAAACAGCGATTCACTTATAGTGTTTAGCACCGCATTTAAAGATTTCAGGATTAAATGCCTTATCTTACAGCACTAGAGCAAGGCAGTCATTTTAAGAAACAAAAAAGGAAGTGGTTGGGATGCAGTATACGTATTAACTGCTTCCAAATCTTCATATATTTTTGCTGGGACTTCAGCAACAATTTTTATGAAACTGTATATGACGTTTATAATCATTTTATTTAGCTTTAAATAAAAATTTTAATAAATTATTACATTAATACATTTAACGCAGTTTTTTGCTTCCATATATCGCCAATTACTCGTTGAATGTTGATTTCCAGGTAAATAATTTTGTCTGCTTTATCCGCGTAGACGATTGCTTTTAGATAACCCTAAAGAATATAATCCAATGGGGTTAATTCACACGATCTTGATGGATAATTAACAGTAGCATGGCGTGATGATGATGTTTTCTTATATCCTACAGACACAGTGCTATGCAGAATAAGGTGAATGATCTGGACATCGATTCCAAGAATATAAGTTTGGAAATAAACAGAAAGGCCATGTGCATTTATAACTCCATATATGACAAACTATACGTTGATAACATCGAAATAGAATACGTGGGAACTTATGATATTTGGGATGCATTATGAAAACACAAGGTGGCGCACAGTGATGGGATTTTATATAACGTTCGGCCAAAAATAAAAGGAGTTATAATTAAGTGATAAAATTTAGCACACATGTCTTAATTTATAAACATAATCAAACCCAAACTTTTGTTCATTTAAATTGCAGATATTTGTGTTCTTCCCGTAAATCCTGAAATTATAAATTGCCAAAACGTAGAGAAAAAAAGATTACTTAAGAACATTTTGTACCGACATTAGTTATATCATGCTCCACGATCCGTCGAGATTTCTTTCAATTCCGATACGCCACCATGTATCGTTGCTTACATTTTCTGAACCAACTAAAGGATCGTCTAAATGTTTGACGTTTGTTGTCTAAATGTTTGATGTTTCAAATCTTTTTTTGCAAAAAGCAGTGTTTATTTACAGAAAGTTATGGATTATTTTCAATAAATGTTACTAGTAAGCAGCGCTGACACGACTAATAGAATTTTAATAACCAAAATTTATTTAAAAGTTACCAAATGTGAAAAAATAAAACCAAATTAGAGTAACATTAAAGTTTGTCTTAAGTTGCATTGTCAGACAAAGGTTATTTGGACTTAATAGGATCAAATTAATTAAAAATTAAGTAACCAAATATTAAGAAAATTACGAGTAACTTAAATTAAAAGTTTTTATTATAACAAAAAAAAAAAAAATAATTAAAATTCCTTAAAAAATACTATTTTTTTTTCTTTTGTTAATACAATACAAATCGCTTATTTAAAACAAGTAAATTTGAATATATAGGTACAAAAAAACTAAAATAATAAGAACTCGAATTTTTGCTAATGATAAAAGAAATTTAAGAGAATCAAGTCAATTGTACGTGTAAATAGCTCAATTTTTGTTCTTTTTTATATGAGTGTAGTATGCTGAGTGTAGGAGTTCACTAAAGTATAGAGAGTATGAGAGAAAGAGCATGAAAGTGTAAGAAAGCAATAAAAAAAGATCGTTGAACCAGAGATGAGTACGTGAGCCGATTTTGCATGATTCACTTGAAAAACACTGACGCAGAGTGTTTAAACATTATTCACGTGAATCACGCGATATTTTGAGTTTAATCACGAGATTGTGAATGTGTATAGAACTAAAATGAGCCACGATGTCAGTGCGTGATTAGAAAATGTTTCTCTTGTATGAGTGAGTGTGAGTCAATATCCCCTCACGCACCCATCACTAAAATAAACATTCTTGAAAATACTTTTTAAAAATACTGTTATTTTTTTTTGATAATTGCAAAACTTCTGTCTTTTAGTTAGTGTTTTTAAAGTCGAATTAGAAAAAAATTGTTTTTTTAAATTAAGGTATTTTTTTAAAACAATATTGTGCTTACGTGAAGTGTATTTTTAATATTATATTATTACAATCCAATACAAAGTTTGCCCACCTTTATAATGTGTAATAAGCGTAATGCTTTTTGTTACATTTGTGGCTTATTTGTTGACAAAAAACATCGCATCGAATTGGTAAAAAATAAGTCTGTGGTAGAAGCTTATAATCTATATTTTGATCGGTTGTACGTAAGGAGTGCTTGGAATGAACCCCAATATGTTTGTTCGAAATGGTCATGTATAAATTGGTGATACAAATATAAAATTCGTTAAGTTTTATTAGATTAAAGTTATTTTATTAAATCATGCTAATCTAATCGAAACAGGTTTCCACTCTTTTGTTCGCAAAAAGTATTATTACTTCCTCATTTCTCAACCGATTCCCACAACTGATGTCAAAAAAAAAAAATACTGTCTTTAATATATTTTTTGTCTTTAAACTAAATTCGGAAAAAAGTCGCGTAGAAATTTTAAAAGTTTAAAAAAAATTAAAAATTTTCCATATAATTGAAAAAATCTATTCATATTTGTGCTTATATTGTATGAAAAGTATATATATTTAAAAATAACAATTATTTTGCTTTCCAAAACCGTTTGAATTTCAAAAATCGGTTAATAAATAAAAAAGTTATAAATGTTTAAAAGTAGCAGCCTCAATAAAATTTCTTTGGTCCATAAGTCGGGAATTTGGAGGTACATATATTGAAACTTTTAAAACCGGTTTTATAATACACTCATCTAGACCTATAACATACACTAGGTCACTTTGAAAGTGCTTGCAAAAAAGGAAATTTTGTAGCACCGTGTAATTATAAATACCGACAGGTTATAAAAAGTAAAATTTAAAATTTCTTAAATTCACGCCATTTTCTTACAGTAAATTCCATAAATTCGAAAATGTTAGATTATATATCAATTTATTTTTAAAAAATCCCTCTGAGGAGACCTAGTGGTTGAGGTCGAAACATGTCAGGGTAACCAGCCGCCTGGGTTCGAATCACACGCCAGCCAGCCTGGCTTCGAATCCTTAAAATCTATGTGTATTTCAATATAATTCAATATACTATTGGAAGTAATGTAAATTTAGAATATTTTACTGATATTCAAGTTTTGAGAAACAATAAAACAACTTTTGTGTACTTTTTCTGTGGTGTTTTGACATCCAGTAAAATGTCTTACTACTACTTACAAAAATTAATTGAAAGTCTTCAAAGCTTCATTAACAGCTTTATCTTTTCCGGGGGATTAATGGTTTTTGATATCTTTAATGCAGGCTTTTACTTCTTCGGTGGTGACTTCTGGCAGATCCACAGATCCAACGTTAATATGTTTTCTCTCATTCAGTGATTCAGGTATTCAGATTTCTATTTACTGTAACCTAATTTGTATATAAGGTTTTGTAAAATATCTCTGGGAGTATTAATTTGCGACCAGTTGTCTCATATCCATCGGGGTCTTTTAGCTTCTGTATTTCGTTTTTTCCTTAAGAAAGTGTTTTCTCATAACCTCCATGTTTCGATTTTCTTCAATTGAAGAAGACGACATGCAGATGATAGAAATGTGCTTGCTTTGTATTTTGTTTTAGTAGAAAACATCAAAAATCTATTTAAATCGTCCAGAAGTAAAGTCAAAGTAACGTCTGGTTTATTTTCATATTCCAAAAATGTTCGAAACGCTTGCGGGGTACACAGGAATACACGATTATGGGTATGTACTCGCATGCAAGTATGTATCTTTATGTTTATGTTTACTGCACTTGCATGTGTATGACTACAAACAGATTGCAAGATTTAAAGAAAAACAAAGTTGCGAAACCTTAATCTTTATGCTAACGTCAGTATGTCTAGAGAGATTTTAGGACCCAGTGGTGAAGCTGCTTATAGAAGATTAGTTTCACAATCACTGCGAGTAGAGAAATCTCTTGAACGCTATCTATCTATCTATCTATTGGTGGTGTGGATAGAAAATGTGGTATTTGAGGGAAATTAATAAATTAATGGTCTTTATAGGCAAGAGCTTCATTTTATTTCCAATTTCAAAATGTAACAGCTTATGGTAAAAAGGGTTTTTATGATTTTGTAATGAGCAGGGCTGACTTTTGCTAAAAATATTGTAATAATAATTTGAAATATTTTTCCGTTACTGGTAATTTTTTTAAATAAAGTTGTTAATTAAAATAAAACTTATTCAAGAAACATAATTTTTATCAGAAAGATACAAAATTTAATTTCTTAAATTTTAGGGGTAAATATTCTTTAATTTTCTAACTCATAATGCCCGATAGTTCTCGGGACTACTAAAATGAATGTGAAATTCTAAATTTACATAGCTACTGTTACGTATGATTAATATGGTTATTGTTATTATTAGCGGAATTCACCCTTGATAGTAAAGTCCCTTGTAGATCTTGTTAATCTTATAATTTTAGTAAAATTACTAACATTTACAACACTGCAACAACAAAATGTATTAGACTAAAATATACTACGCTGTTGTTGGAAAATTCCACAAAAAGCAGTAGTAAACAAGTGTGTGAATTTACCAGAATAAAACGGTTGAAGAAACTTTATCTGTCCCTTTCTCTCACTTAGCAAATTCATTAATTTACAATGCATACGAAAAAGACACTCACGCTTTGAAGTATAAAATCGTTTTAAATATAACAGAGTTGTACACTTAATACAAAGGGTGAAAACCGCTATTACTATTATCGGGATCATACTAATATAATCTTATTTGTACAATGGCAATTAAAGTGCGTGCAACAAAGTATACATTATTAAGAGAGAGATTAGAAAAGGTTAAACAAAAATGTAAGGCAAGAAATGTGGCATTCTAAGTGTTTTTTACTCTATTTTACAATGTTAAGCCAAATTGAATGCTAAAGTACCGTTCGAGAGTATATTCAGCACCTTATCTCGACTATTTGAAACATTAAGTACGTTTAAGCACTTTTTTGCAACATTTTTGCAAATATGAAAAGCATCTAAGATCGCTTTATAAGGAACAAGAGCATCGTTGAAATTCAGAGTTGATTTATCAAAAGTTATTAAGTTATCCTGTGGTAACAAGCTGCATAGCTTAATCGGCATTTACTAAAGCAGCTCGTTCTACGTAGTGTAAAAACTGTGGCTAACTTTTTTGTTATGAGTACGGTTGAAAATGTTTAGAGGAAACCATACTATGGTTGTGGCTTCTTGAGTCCCAGTGTGTAGAATTTTTCCATGTTTTGCAGGCCTGTGTAATTAATTGGTTTTAAATTAACAATAGTATTTCCTACTTTTTTAAGAGCAACTTACTATTGTTCAAAGACAACCATGCCTTTATAGGTGTTAAACATATTCTAATTGCTACTGGACATAAGATGTTCGGAGGCAACAATAATATGATTGAGGATTTTTGATGGGCGACTAATTTGTCCATAATATTTTTACCGTTGACAATAATCACATTTATTAAATTATTTCAATTTAATAAAAGTGATAATTTAATCAATTATTTTTTAAGTTCAAAGAAAATTAAAAATTTAATTTTGATTTAGTAAGACTAAAGATATGATCGCACCTATTAAATATTTGACGTCCTTTACGTGACCACTAGTTTTATTAAAATATTTTGCTTTCGCAAAACGTTTGATGGATCAAACATCATTTAACAATTTCTTTATTGAATAATACAATTATCTTCTTACAAATAAAGAAGTCAATAAAAATTGCAAAAAAATAAAGCTTAAGTTTGATCAATTTGCTGGTCATGCTGTTTTGGATTTTTTCGTCAAATATTTATTAGGTCTGAACATACCTTTAGTTAATCTAAAAACAGATTCCTGCCGCTATTGCCAAGTTTGTTTACAAATTTTTGACGGAACAGCTTAGCTTTGCTTAAAATGTTGGTCTTTAATGAAATAATTAAAAAATTAAATTTCGCCTAAAACATCCGAGTTTAAAACTACGTTAAACTAATTTTAAACTTTGTCCACACCTTAAAACTCCGACCCTAGGTGGATGTTATTGCATATCGTGTTGTACTTTTTTTTTTAATTTTTCAGTATTAGAAGCAACATTTGGGAGATTCAGTAGCCATTGAGGAAGTAGTAAAATTTAATTTTTTTAGTTTAACCCTCCGACGCGCGGTAAGGTGCCTATGGACTTTTTACATTTTTAAACAAGTGCCATTTGAAAACGGATGTGGAGAATGGCCACATATTTCATGACTTCTATTATTGGAGTGTTATTAGTGTTTTAATACTAATTCCAGGAGATTTCTTATTTGCAGAGTATTTTATTTTTTATTTTAAAGACTTTTAGTACGCCGTTGAACAGTAAGGTCCGTAGGGACCTTGTATGAATTTTCATATGAATGACTAAAAAATGTACTAAATTTCTTAAAACAAATGTTTAAAATGCATATTCAAAATAATAACAAAGTAAGCATTCAGATAAATTTGATTTTTTTATTTGAAAAGTTTTTAAATAAAAAAAAACGAAGTAGGCGGCCAAAAAATCTGGAATACGTTGCAAATTTTAGTAGGAAGAAAATCAGTTTCATCGTGAGTTTTAATACAAACGAACGTGTTTTTAAAGAAAAAAAAAAATGAATTGGGAGCGTGTGAAACTACACTAAACCGTTCATCAGCTTTCCAACAGCTTAGTGTCAGCGATCAGGAAACTGCTAATAACGATTTAACTATGTTCCTTGAAAATGAGGAAGACGAAGAACCATTTGTTAATGACGATACTGATGACGATTATGCAGTAAATGATGAAGCATCTGATGCTGAATCCGACATCGATATTGAAGAAGCTGATGAATATTGTTCAGATGACGACAATAATAGTGATGATTTTAACATATATACATCAAAATGAATTAAAATATATATACATTTTAGCAAAATTTAATGCATTTTCATATAAGGTCCATATGGACCTTACCGTTCAACGACCGACTTAAAAGTTACCGCTCGTCGGAGGGTTAAACCCAAAGAAAACTTCGAAATTTTTTTAACACCAGAAATACAACTTTACGGAATCAAGTACTAATTTCAGTCACTCGTTTTCTTGGATCCTCTAGTGACTTATCTCGGTGTGGAAATCACATTGAAGCCAAGATAATATCGAACGATTTCAGGAGAGCTTAAATGAGCTTGCTGAACCATCGACTCGTAAACGTGCCACTCAGCTTCAATGGTACTGAAGTTTACTGATGCGAAGAATAATAAAAAACACAAGATACAAATGGTACATGAAATTTTACCGCAAGACTGCTCAACCCCCTCAAGATTTTGTGAAAAATTTACCAAATTATTAACGGATGTTCAGTGACTTATGGCTCACATATTAAATTCTCCAAGTCTTCTTTACGAATTATGGAAAGAAGCGAAAAAAAATAAAATAAAAGTTATAAAGAATTCAATCATATTGCTCATTCTGCGCCAGCCTGTTTTATTCAAGTAGTAAACGATACCAATTTTTTCTTTTTGAACAACAAAATTATTTGACATCTTCCTGCTTTTATGATGGTGTATGAATAATATGAATGTAGTTAAACACTGGTAATAAATTTGTTTATTAGTTGGTTAACCAGTAAACAAGTACTGCTTTTTTAGGATTAACAATTTAATAAACAAAAAAAAATATATAATTTTATAGTCACATCAAAAATAGTTTTGAGTTAATGTTTGTAATACCTTCAAGTGTTGCTCGAAGACCGAACTTTATGTATACCGATCGACTCAGAATCACTTTCTGATTCGATCTAACGATGTCTGTCCGTCCGCCTGGCTGGCTGGGGAGAATTGGTCCATAATTTCACATAGCCCCCATACAAGCTTCTTTCCGGAATAGGGTCTTCTTTTTATGTTGTAAATAAAACAAATTGTTTTTGGATTGTTTTATTTATTCTTTGCAAGAGAGCTCTCAATGGTGTTAAGCAAAGAATTGTCTTTATTGAACCAAATCGAACCTAATATATAATACAAAATTGCTTTCTTAGCACTTCCACTTACAGTGGAAAATATAGCAATGGACTGAATACATGCGGTTAGATTTGTTATGTGTGTAACAACGATCAGTGTTCAACACCAAGGATGTTGACTGTTTAGCAGAGTATCCACTCAATTAATCGTTGCTCGATTAATCAAAGAAATGTTTTGCCATTTGTAATTCTTTGGGTCAGCTTCCACAAAGAATTTTAAACAATTGTCGCTTTGGCTGTCCAGCACTGTAGGGCACCTTTAAAAGATGGTAGATGCTCTTGTAGACAATTGTAATTACAACCGCTCATATGAGTGGTTATAATTGTAGGGAGTTGGGTTAAGTAGAAAGAAATAGAAAGAGATAAACTTAATTATTTCTTTGCCAAGTAAGAGCTAAATCTAAAAACTTGGATGGTTATTACCTTTTAGTTTGGGGTTGGGTTTCCACCGTAGGTTCATGTGAGGGATACTAGGGGAAGTATTTGATGAGTTGTGATTCCAAATTTAGATGTTCAGGTTTAATTTTAAATTAATTACTTTAAGGTTTAAGCAAATATTAGGTTTAATTTTAAGTAAACTGTTTTAAGGTAGGTTAAGAACTTTAGATTTAAGTAGCCAAATGTAATGAGTTTTAAGTTAGGTTTAAGTATTTAAGTAGGAACTGCTAGCGTCTGTTGCTATGCCAAAAGTGATCAATACATAATTTTATTTTTAGATATTAATCTGTCTTCGGTTCGTTATTAGCCGAAGAGGTTTGGAATAATTCCGTAAGTACTAAGAAATTACAAATTCATTTACATTTCATATCTACCGCTCAGTATAAAACAGATTTTAAAACCAATGACTTTCAAACTATTACATAATTTAATTTAGGAATTACATCTCATACGTTACAATTCAAATTAGAGTTAAATACTAAATTCAATTTATTTTCTTTTTAAATTAAATATTCTAAATTCATCAAATTTTCAGATTTTAAATTCATGTTTACATATTTAATTTAAGGATTAATTTTTAATACTTAATTAAGATTTGTTTTCCTAATTGATTCTTTCATTTTTCATCTATTGTTCAAATGTGGTTTGAACACCATTATTTGATGGAATAATTAAAATTGCCAATTTCAAATAACGAATAACTCGAACAATTTATGTCAATTAAACGATTAAAATTTATATATTAAAAAATTCCCCCTTTTTTATATAGAAATATTTCTGTTTTAGATTTCTAACTAATAAAAAGCATAACAAGTATATAGCACGTTCTTATATTCTGTATCTATTTTGTTACTCGCACTTCTGAACATATTTTAGTTCCTTTTTAGATGTAGCTGTGTGTGAGACAAATCACGTAATAAACGACTAACTACTTATTCCTAACGTAAGAATGTTCGTGCTAAAATAGCGCCTTTTGAGTTTGACGTTCATTGTAAATAAATTAATCTAGATTGATAAATATGTAAACCATGCACTTTCAGATTATGGGTTACCTCTTTTTACCCGACCTTCAATTTCTTTATAACCTCTTACCATCCAAACAGCTAGATGATTTTTGACATTTTAGATATTGTTAGATTCATCTTAAAAGCCGAAGTGTCCTTAGATAGGTAGTTGAAAACAAAATCACGGATTGTTGGCGCAAAATAATAATAATATGTACGTTAAAGAAACAAATTACCCAAGCCTATAGAGAAAATGAATAAAATAAGAATTAAAATGAGGAAAAATAAAGTTATCAGCCATGTTCGGTAAATCGAATACATATGAGGGAAAATTAAATAGAACAAACTTTGAAAACGATCCAGTTTAGAAAGCTTCTTCATACTTTGAGTTCTTAAAACCTTCTCCTAACGCAGGGAAAATACTGTGATTAAAAAAAAAATAATTGAGAATCTCCATTGATTTCAATTTTGCTTGATTTTCAGGAATAACAAATTAGTTAAATTGAATTACGAATAATATATTTTTTTTAATTAGGCTGGACCTCTCATAAAAATGTCGCGATAAAAAAGTCAAAAATTAAATAAATAATTTAAAAATAATTTATAAAAATATGAGATGAAAGCCTATGTTGAATTCCCGTATTGAGTATAGCAGGCGGGACATAATTGCTAATTATACACTGAAATAAAATTAATGAACCCCGATTGCTGCTGATCCCAATGCATGTATTAAATTTTGGCTTTCAGATCATTTTCAAGTCTGTTCAACCAAAGTAGTGTTTAATTTGTTTATAGTTTTATTTTACCTTAATCCTGTTTCGGTCTCTTAAGCGCCTTAAAAACTGTCTGCCGTATTCATAAAAAACTAAAATGGATATGATATCTGTTTTAAGAAAAATTTGTATGGAAATTTTGTTTTAAAATACTTTTGAAATCTATTTTATTTTTTATGAATACGGCAGTGTATGTTTTGCAGCAGAGTTTTTGATTTTTTAATTATTTATTTCATTTAAAAGATTTAGAACTGTATGCGTAGTATAAATGAATTGTTATTTTATTGCTTCACTGTATTTTTATTTTATTGTTTTTTTTCTCTGTTTATTAATATAAAAAAACATCAGATATGTATGTTTTTTTCATTGGATAAAATTATTTGAATTATTTGAGTTATTCGAACATATTAAAACTCTTATTTGATTAATCGAGCAAAATTAAATTTTGAAAATCAATTAATTCCTTACTCGAACAAAACCAAAAGTCAAATAATTGGATACTCTACTGTTTAGTTATGTTTACAGTTTACAGTAGTAACGTTTACTTAGAATACTGTAATTACAACATATCGCTCATTTCGTGCAAGACCGTCAAACTCAAAATTAGAAACTTTACAGGAGAGCCTTTTTAAGATTCCAACCTATTATTTTTTACCTTCTCTTTCACTAAAATACAGTTATAAAATCAAATGTTTCTTTTTTGCTACAAAGAAAACCACATGTACAAGAGGAATGCCAAACACAAACTGAAATGTGACCTTGTTGATGTTAATTGCTCAAGTTTGTTACGAGAGGTCATAGCGTCACAAGCATCTCTATTACCGTTATTCTTTCGATAATTCTCTCCGTTCTTAGATCAATTTGTAGAGATTTAAGAGAAGAACATTTCCGCATTACTTACTCGAAAATGCCAAAT
Organism: Pollenia amentaria; assembly: GCA_943735925.1. NCBI lineage: Eukaryota > Metazoa > Arthropoda > Insecta > Diptera > Polleniidae > Pollenia > Pollenia amentaria. The sequence goes on along the minus strand of OX031009.1, from coordinate 142,608,969 downwards.
TTTGAGTTGTGACGGTCTTGCACGAAATGAGCGATATGATCTTTTTATATTTTAATAACCAAAAATATTCTTGTCGGTAATAACGCATGCAATGAATGCTACGCATGCTACAATGTTGGTATTTAGATTAAATTTGGTCCAAACTTACTTTATTGCAATGTTAATCATCTTAGCAAATTTTATTGAAATTGCTCTCATACAAATATGTACTACTCCCTATAATTTCTTATAGATGTTGGTATTTACATGAAAATTGGCAACAATAACTTTTACTATAACTAATATATCATGTCAAAATGTTTGGCTGGTGGATTCAAAATTAACCATAGGTCCCATATAAACCACTTATGTGCGATTTTCACATTACAAGTGATTGAACGAGTTTAAAAAGTTATATAAATCTAATGAATATTCAGCACAAAGAACTTTTACATGAATCTTAGCCTTATAATTTAATTTTGCCTAGGAGCGCCCAGGATTGCCTATGGTTCCTTAATAGGGCACACTCTGGTAAACTTGTTTTTAAAAACTGTGGTGTAGGGTATCATATGGAGGGGGCTTTGAATCGGGACGGTTCCACATATGTAGGTGCTTCACTCCCAAGGTGTAAGCAACTAATAGCGCACAAGTTTCATCTTATCGCCAGTCAGAGGTGGCACGATGAAACCACCTGTGGGGAAACCAGGAAAATCTGGCCCATCATAGATGAAAAAAGGACACGGCGGGCATTACAGCTGTCCAGACATCATCTAAGAAACCTAACTGCGGTTATAACTGGCCACTGGCCAATTGGGAGGCACGCCCAGAGGCTGGGGCTCCCTTATAACGACTTGTGCAGAAGTTGCGACGATGAGGAGGAGGAAGAGTCAACGGAACATCTTCTCTGTAACTGCCCGGCTTTCGGAGACTTAAGACTCAAAATGTTTGGTCGAAGAACCCTTGGGGACAAAACTTGTCTCTCTGATGTTGATGTAAACAGGATCCACTCCTTTATTGAATCGACCTGTTGGCTGCATGGGAATACTAGCAGCCAGATTTCATAGGACCCATGGGAGACGGCGTGATATGGTAACACAACGGGAACTAAGTAATGGACCCACGTGAGCTGTGCTTGATCACGGCTGCCAATGGAACCTAACCTAACCTATGGAGGGGGCTTGACGGACTATACTCTCTTACTTGTTTTCTATGATATACCCAAGGCGAATTCACACCAACGGACCTTAGGTTGCTACATAAGCAGCAACTGATAATTAATGGTCAAAATGGTATACCGTTCTGGTGGGTGGTTCTGGGGAATCTTTTATAAATTTTATACTTTTCGCTTGGAATTATGAAATTTAAAACGTTTTTACATTATTTCATTTCAAAACACACAATTTAAAATTAAAAACAAAATTAAATGTGACAGCATATACATACTTTTGACACACAGCTGATTTGTTTACTACAGTGTTGTATAATTTTGACACAACGTTATAGTTTTTTACAGTGTTGTATCCGTTTCAGTGTTGCCACTTTGCGCGTAATTACCCGAATTTGGTATAATTTTTACTGTCGTGGGTAGAGCGTGGGTAATTGGTTGCAGGTGTAGATCAGGTGTAATTTAAAATTCTTTCGTTTTAAAACCAAAAAATGTAAATCTTTAATATCACAAAAAATATATACCCTTTAAAATATTGTTTCTTATTACGAAAATGTTTCAATCGGTTTTGAACCCGAAGCTTATTGGAAAAAGGTATTCAAACTAAAATATATGTTTCTAATATTTTAAAAAGGAATAAATTTCATATTATTTTGTCACTTCCAAATGCTTTATTTGGGAGCATATTTAGCGCCCTTAACACTGATTTAAGAAACAGACTATTGTCTAAAACCATAAAGGATATTTCTTGAAGCCCATAAGACTTGATTGTACAAATAAGTACAAAAAATAAACTTTATTCAAAAGACAACCCCACGACATTTACATTTGAAAGTGTATTCAGTCCTATGAGCACCGTGGCGGTTCTTGACGAAACACACTCTGGCCGTCCAATTATTGGCCACTTTTTCAAGTATTTCTGGCGGTACGTCACAAAAAAAGTTCCTTCAATTGTTGCTCACGTCATAATGAAGAGGTGTCAAATTGCACAAGCTTTGATGCTTATTGGCAGGTCTTTTTCGCAGAATCAACCTTTTGGCCTCATTTAAAAACCGATGATGATACCTACGTGTAAACTGCACCAAACGGTGAGTCTGTTGTAGATTGGTCTCACATATGTTCATAACAAGCCTGGTCAGATAGAAGATTATGTCCGCTATAAAAATCATTAAGTCCCCTTTTAGTTGTGCGAATAGATGACGAATTTTTAAAGTTAATTTTCATAATAAATTTTTATAAAATAAAACGTTAATTTAAAATCAGGTGAAATTTTAGTTAAATTGGGTAATTTTTCTTCATCTCAAGTGTAATTTTGAATTTAACTGGTGGTAACACTGATCCGTTTTCAAGATTAAGCCCACCTTGTATGAATTCACCTTGGATATACCTATTTATTTTCTACAAATAAAACAAATTGTTAATATGACAATTTACAAACATGTTAACTAAAAAAGTTGTTAAGAATATAAAAAAGATTTAGCAAATTTTCTTTAATTACTTTCAGTGTACATAATAGAACAACACATACATATACATGTATACAATTGTAGTTGTTTCTGTATGCAAGCAACATTAAAGTTATAGCATCTAAAACTGTTAGAAAGTGTTGGGTTGCCGTTGTGTTTCTTCTTTTTCTCATGCAAACAATCAAAATAAAAAAATTAAGAAAAGCAGGACTTGCACAAGATTTTGGGAATTTAATTGTTACTTTTAATAGCTGTTGGCTTTTATGACAGTCTAGATTAAAATAACAGTTTTTGTTGCAGCTGTTATTGTTTTTTATTCAACGCTATTTAGCTTTTTAAAAAGTTTATCTTTAATAAAGTTTTAACAGTTTGGTTATTTTCTAGAGGGTATCTTTTTTTGTTTAATTATTATTTTTAACTTTTTCAGAAGAGGACATTTTATGATGACATTATTGCGGTCAAAAAATGGAAAGTGCACCAGATATAAAAATTTTGTATTTTATTATTGCTTTGTTATAAAAATTTAAATTAAAATATAAAATAATTTCGAATTTTTAATACTTAAATATTTAGGATTAATATTTGAATTTGTATTAGATTTTTAATTCGACTGTAAAAATTAATTAAAAATGGCTGCTTAAAAACTTTCAAATGTCTTGGATAAATAAAACGTAAAATCATAAAATAGTAATAAAGTATTTTTGGGTTAAATATACATTCTTTTATTAGGGTAATTTTTGTATGCTGGAAGGTTGATTAAAATTTCCATTAAAAATGTAGCACATTCATATTTTAAACATTTCAATATGTTATTAAACACAGAACAGAAGAGTTGTCCTAAACCGTATTTGGTGTTATAAAAAGTTTTTTTATCTCATAAAAATTTTAAGATTTAATAGAAAAAACCAATTAAAAAATTGTTTGAAACTTTAATACAGCATTACATAATTTAAAGTTTGTGTGTATGCTTAAATATTTGCAACAATACACATAAACAATATAATTTTTATTTTCAAATAAAGCAAATTGGTTGATGTAATTGAAAAAAATTTTGTTGAAATTTTTTTTGTGTGGGGTAAGTGTTTAGCTTAGAATCAAACCCACTTTCGGATTATTTCAATTACGAGTTCGGGATTTAACCAACTTGAAAATTCTTCAATTTGTAGCCCAATTTTAGTTAAGTCAATCCCGTTTTGGATTATTTTCAGTACGGTGCTCAAGTATTCTGTACTTGGTTTAAGAAAATCCGTAGTTGCCGTACTATTGCCACCGCTTCGGCTTGATTGAAGAACGGATGATTGATTTTTCCTGCCGGTGTATGAGTATTACTAACACTTCCGATATATTCCAAAAATAAAATAATTTTGTTTAGTTCGAGGCCAGTAGTGCAATTCTGTAACTTTTAACGATCACTTTTAGCGTTAATTTTACCGGCACTGTTTATTGGTTGCGGTAACAATACAGAAATTCAGTAACTCAATTTTACCAACATACATTGCTAAACATTTCAGTCAGGTGGTATCTTTGTTAAGCAATTTGTCAAAATAACGAAACGGAATAAAAAAAAAACAAATTTCTTAATTTTTTTTTGTAAAAAGTAAGTAAATAATTTGAATTTTTATACTGTTGATGTGTGCAATGAGCTTCAAACATATTTATTTATGAATGGCTTTTATTTACCAAAATATTTGTTTGTTTTTTTTTCAATTTTATGAAAAACTTTGAAAAATATCTTCGAATTTAAAAATAAACAATGACCGCATTTAGATTATGTAATTAACGCCGAGTTTTTTCTCTATTCTTTTTTAAAGTTGCTTCGAAGCTTTTTTACCGTTTACATTTAAATTTTTTTGAAGCATTTTTTCAGTCAAATGTAAACCAAACAACTGTGTAGTCAACCTGGCATTTTCTATCATTGCTAAGCGATTAAAAATTCTAACAGATACTAATAAAAAAAAGTGGCCATCACAACTTTTTTAATATGTTGTCTTCTATTATTATACAAATAGATATGTATAAATATATTTTACAGACTTAAAACAATCTCTTTAATTAATATTTAGTTATAATTAAAAAATTTACTTCCTGAACAACGTACTTTTTAAAAAATGTCCTTTTTTAAAATTTACTATTGTTTAGAAAGTGGCTTTTTCGAAAAGATTTTTTAAGAGAAATTTTTTCTTTTGGAAATATGTAATTCTTTACAAGATATCTTTGATATATATTATTATATTAGATATCTGTTTTACTAAAAAATATAACATTTTTATTTGTTTTTACCTCTTGGTTGCAAAATTTAAGAAAAAATACTTTAGTCGAGCTTTGGTTTATACCGTGCTCACATATGCACCTTAATTGAGTTTTGCACAGTAAATGCCATTACTGAGCTTATTATCCATATAAAACTTTAATTCCGTTATTGTTCAATTTATACTTAATTGTTATAATATTGAGTAAAATTTAAATGCACCACTGTAACAAGTGCGTTTAGTGAGCAAAACACAACTCACTGAACAAAGTGTCCTGACATTTGGTAATTGAAATGCTACACAAAGGTCCAGCCATTAGGTCTGCGCAAGAACCAGATGTTTATTCCTTGAAGATGTCAGAAGTTGTTCACATTTTGCTTATGCATGTCTATTTTTGTTTACGTTTTTGGTTTTTTGCCACACATACATGCATACCGAGCATGTTTTTCCTTTTTCACACTGTCAAACGCTAATTAAATTAGCTAAATTGTATATGTGTGAACAGAATGATAATTTTGTGAATAAACTGAATATTAACTCAATAAAAACTGTATATCTGAACACCATTTTAATTTGTTTTTTTAAAATTTTTTTAAATTTAAAACATTTTTATAAAAACGGCGCACAGTGCGCTGTCCCCATATAGTCAATCGGCAAAACTAGAGTTCTTATCGCAGAACGACAAAATTAAGTATACTGATTCTTAATGTCTAAGTTATGAAAAATTTCAAGGTTGAGAAAAACTTAGGATATGCCTACCTTTCATGCATCCTGAAATAAAAAATTAGTTTTTTAGCCACAATTTATATAAGAATGAAGCAAAAGCTAGTATTTGTTTGTAAACTTTCACATTCTAGAGTTGTGGTAATTTTATTGCATTTGGTGCAAGGACATGCCAACCTCCCATATATCGTTTTTTTGAAAAATGCACTAAAAATTATTAAGTAATTCTAAAATAATGCGTTGCAGATCTGTTGTAAATTTGGTTTCATTGTGCAGCATTTGCTATTGCTTTAGTTAGTTTTCTTATTATGGAATTTTTAGCTTTTATTATGGAATTTTTTAGCTTTTATAAGAAATTATGTAAACAATTTTTTCATTGCAGTCCTGTGTAATTAAACGGTTTTCTGGGAGTGTAAAAAATGCAAAATTTCCATTTTTCGGCAAAAAATCTTGAATTTTTTTTCTTAACGGTCGATAGACATCCTAATATTGTATCTAAATAAAAAAAAAACACTTACGTTTTATTTACATATATTTTTAGTATCGTCAAACTTTGTACATCATTAGGATCGACCTAAAAAAAAAAAAATTATTGCTTTAAATTTTTCCATTTTTGTCCTTGTTTAAAAAAAATACTTAGTACATAAAAGATGAGTTAATTTGTTATAGTAACAAAGAAAAAAGGTATTTATAACTTAATAATTTCCAATTTTGGTTGTACTATAAACTTTGTAAATTTTTTGGTTACTTCGAATATATACGACTCAAGATATGAACGCAATTTTTATACTTCCGGCAGAAAATTCTAGGACTTCTTTGAGGATTCTATTAAAACACTCCAAAAAGTACTTAAATCAGCAATAAAAATTTAGGTACTCTGAAAAGTTAGTTAATTATACTCTACCAAACTTTAGCAATTTCCGGGAGTAATATTGTTTACCAACAATAATTTTCCTTTTTCGTGCGTTTTGTGGTAAATAAGTTTGAAAAGAATATATTAAGAAATTAATTTTTGGCAATTTTTTTTTAGTAAAACAGGTAAAAGTCGTTGTTTTATTTAACAGTTTAGTTCAAAAATTATATGATTTTGGTGCCCTCTACTGTAAATAAAAAGTGAAAATAATGAATTCTACTTACAAATCTATTTAGGGTGCTTTGTTAGCTTAAAAATATATATTTCAGAAATATTTAAGCACTTTATAAATCTTTAGTTTTTCTTACGAATCGTTTCCAATCTGTATATTTGTGTAATAAAATTTTCACTGCAGAAATATCCATATAAATGCAGATCATGTTCAAATTCATATTAGCTGTGAGAAAGGATTTATTCGTGAATGCACTGATAAGCTTAAAGAGAATGTCAATAAAAAATTTTTATATGCATCGTCAAATGGACCTTATTTAAATCCCAAAAATTCAAAATGCTTATTAATAACTCAAAAAAAATCAAACCACCGCTGTGGCTGTTCCAGTATTATTAGGTAACCAAAATATTGCAATTTTAGAATCAACTAGAAATCTTGGAATAATTTTTAACAAAATTGAAACCATCACATTAATTCTGTATCTGGAAAAATATTTGTGAAGCGTAGAACATTGTACCCTACACAACATCTTACACCTTGTGCTTCTAGCTTAATTTTTATAATGCCGCAGCTTCCATATAATTGTGAAATTGTTGCCTATTGTGATTCAGAAAGTAAGAGAAGATTATTAGTAGCGTATAATGCGACCCTACGTTATGTATACCGAATTAAAATTTATGATGGAACCTCTGAGTAGTCCAAGTCTTTATACGGAGTTAACCTCATGGACCTACTTAGGATAATATCATTAACTCTATTCCACAAGGTAATATATACCAAAAACCAACTTATTTATTTGAACGCCTTCAATTTGCACGATCCAGTAGATGAATTAATGTTATGCAATTCAGATATCGAACCCTAATCTCTAGATGGCAATTTTACAAATAATAGGAAACGATTTACTATTTAAGAACGAATAGTTTGAAAATGATTTTATCTCAAATTTTCAACTATTTTAAATATTGATTCATTTTTGATTATACATATGGGTGTTTCTCTGGTTATGTACGCGACATTTGTACGCGTTTTATTGTGTTTGAATATTAAAAAAATAGAAGTGGATTGGAATTTTAGAATGAATTCTAGAATCGTTACATTGTTTGTGATGAGTTCTTTCTAAAAAGTATATATAATGGTAAATTGAGCACTGGGTACCCAAATGCCATGCAATCAAAGTTGACTTACTCACGTGACAAAAATAGAAGTGCCTTTTAGGACCGTAAGAAAAAGTGCGAAAGTAAGTAAATTGTAGGAGGTTTTTATTTCGGAAAAAATGTTTTTATAAAGGTTAGTAATGGGCCTTTATAATCATGTTTTGTTCAAAAGCAACTATGCATGGGTTGGCGAAGAAAAAAATAAATTGTAAATTACGCACGTGACACTTTTTACCTTCATACATATTTTAGTAATTTTACATATATTTTCAGAAGTTTTTAACAAAAAAATTAAACTTTTATTCAAAAATTAAAAATAAAAAATAAAAATATACTACAAAATTAATCCAACTTAATTTTTTCCTTGAAAAAAATTATGCGAGCGCTTTGATTTTTTAAGTCACGGTGGACCCTTTCAGAGAAATACCCATATATATTTTTCTCTTAATATGGATTGATTTTTAATTACATTTATTCTTATACCAGTATAATTTAAGTTAATTGTTTTTGTATGTATATTTTTTGTTCCTTGAAAATATTGTAATTATTTTCACAAATTGATTGTATCGCTACAAGATCACATACTGTAATTAAAGAGATTTATGTCTTGTTGTATGTGATATACGCATTAAATAAAATAAATAAATAAAATGGGACAGAGCACTGTGCGGCGTGGCGTTTTTTCTTCATGACAAAAATTTAAAACATTTTGAATAACAAAACAATTAAATCCGAAAATAAAACAAAACAAAAAAGAATAAAATGCCTATTTATGCGTGCAATTTTTTCCACCCCGTTTTCTTCCCTACTCCTCTCACTGCCAAACAAAATGTTGCATGCAAAAACTGCGGCCAATAACAAATATTTTGCCGTTAAGTTAGCTTAAATTTCTGACGGTATGATATGACATAGTGGTTAACGTTATTACTAAAAAGGTTACTGAATAAAATTAACGCTAATTATGCTGTTAAAAATTTTTAACAACACAACTGAATTTAAAATTGAATAGAGAATCGCGCTACAGTTTTGTTTTTTGAAAGAGCATTTTATTTTAACTTTTTTATACAAATCGCACTAATAACCAATGCAAAAAATTTATAATATCCAATTTTTAAAATCATTGTTAAATATTTTTACAAATTTTCTCTTTTCGCATTGAAGTCGACGGCAACTTTTATTTGTCTGCAACATGAACGTATGGGTAACGAGGCCTTAATTCCTTTAATTATTTTCCTTATTTTATACATCAGTTGTTCCTGTCACATTAATTTAAAGCGAAAATAACCATTAACAGTTTTCTGTATATCAATAATGCTCCAGTGTATTTGGAAATCTCTTATCTTTTAGCCCATTTAATTCTACAACTACTAATTCTAGTTTTATTGTTTCTTTTTTATTGTATTTTATAATATAAAAATACATAAAATAGATTGTAAATGTAATAAAATTATTCTCCCACATTTAATTAGTTTTGTCTTTTAATTATAATTTTTATTCAGTATATAATTTTGTTCAATTTCGTTTTATTTGCCCCTTTTGACCTTTTGATTTATGATCACTTTATATTCCTTATAAAGTTCACCAACACAATCATATATGTGTGGTTATATCTGCTCTCTATACATTTTTATTATCGTTTTTATAATTACAAAATTTTTATGTAAAAGAGGAAGAAGAAGCACTACACTTCCTGTTTGTCTGTTGTCATGCAAATTAAGTTCCTGTATTTTGAAAATCATTTCCGTTTTAGGTAATATTTACATGTATATTTTGTTGTTTTATTTTCCTATTTGAAGGAAATAAAGGACATTGGCTTTCATAGTGATAGAGAAGTAATAATTTATCTAAATTTTTTTGTTTGCTTAATTGTAACAATATCGAATTTTATGTATAGTTAGCCAACGGGAAAACTCAGAAGACCTCCCTACTTCAGGCCTTTTTAAAGGCCTGCTTAAATTTTTTTTGATTCAATTACTGTTCTTATCTAACTCTCAAAGAATGCCTCATAGAACCCTTCGCTCTTTCGTATAGACGATAAGATACACATTCAACACTCGCTTCTATGAGAAGGGAGTAGAGAAGGATTACATTTTTTGTTTGGTTTTTTTTTTGCCAAAGCATAATCAAAATAATTATTTTTTTATCCCGTTATAATTCTTATGTACCTGCTAAAAAAGCGAGTGCAGAGTAAATATGGAATGGAGCGAGAACGCCTTACACATCCAAAAGAAGGGGTACAAAGGCCTTCTAGAAGGCATCCAGACTCCTTCTTTTTCCCGCTGGGAAGTTGTTAGATAGCTTGTTTGTGTGTGTCTGGGAGGGATTTTAAAAGACAATTTAACTTGCTGAAGGATTTTCATTTGTTATTAAGTATTTTTGAGTATGACTGAATGATAATAAATTAGTTTTAGTTAATGAAAATAATATCCGGTACATTGTCTAGATAACAAATGAATCTTTTGGTTGCATTTTTGTAGAAAAGTTCCTTAAACAAGTGTTGTTAAAGGAAATATGATTTTTACTAACGATAAAACTTAAATAAAATTGTTAAAGAACTAAAAATTTTTTTAAACAAACAAGGCGAAGAATATGTTTTTATCGCAGGGGCGTATCCCTTGATAAAACAATCTTCTTAAATATAAGTGTTAATTTATGCAACATCTGATCTTATTTGCATGTACAAATAAGCCAAAAAAAAAATCATTATGTTTTATTGCCAAAATGAAAAAAGCCATAAATTCTTATTTATAACACCAATTTCAAACAAAAATTAATTAACATAAAATATATATATTAAATAAAATTTAGTTATAACAAGTTATCAGTGCGTTTCACTTGGCTTATTCAGCTTAAAATTATATTATTTGTTTTTGATTGTAGAAGTATTCTAATAAATGAAGTTATTTATTTAATCGCTGAGTTATACATGGTCCATTACACAAATTAACATTTATTAGCTTTCTTTGCTACATAAGCATACACGCGCATACACACATTTTCCCTTACAATCATGATCCCAGTAAACAAAGAAATATTCCATATGTATTGCCAAACGTATTGCCTGGATGAAAAAAATTATTGCGTCAATAAAGGGTTTCGTATTGCGGAAGACACTTCCTTCGGGAAGAAACGTGTCTCGATAGCAACACTCCTTCGCAACACGAAAGCGATTCTTCTATATGATAAACTAGAAATATAGACAGATAATCACTTGTAAGAAAATAGGAAGATATCGCCTCAAGTTGATAAAAAGAATATTTTGCATTTTATGAAATATTAATTTATATATAACCACACATTTTTATTTTAAATTATATGGTTTATTATATAAATTATAGTTACAAATAATATAATTTTCAATTTAACTAGAGTAGTTTTATATGCAAATATTTCTATCCTTAATTGATAAGCTCGAGAGGTCACAATTGTTTTTTAATAAATTTTAATCTTTATTTTAAAATTGTAGGTGGACATAGTAACGGAGGAATTACTCAAGCATTGCATTCAACATCTTAAAGTTAAACCAAGACTACTAACGAAATACGTGGACGACCTGTTTGGAATTATCAACACAAGTGCAATAGATGACACACTAGCTCAACTTAATAGTTTTCACCAACAGATCAAGTTTACAATTGAAGAGGAAGAAAATGAAAGAATACCATATTTGGACACACTGATAATAAGAAAAGACAACAGAAATAAAATAGATTGGTACCAGAAACCGACTTCATCTGGAAGAATTATCAATTTTTATTAATGCCAACCCAAAAATAGCATCATGAACACGGCTAGAAATCTAATAAACAGGGTACTAACGATAAGTCACAGGGTATTTCATAAAGAAATTATCAAACCGATTAAGGAAATGCTGGGGAAAAACTATTTCCCACAAGAAAAATAACATAAGAGAAGCAAAAGAACCACGAACTTAGAAATCAATGACATATATACCAAAAATATCGGAAACGATTGAAAAATCAGGAGTTTACAATAAAATAAAATATAAAACAGCGCCAAGATCAGAATACACACTCAAAAATCTGTTTTGTAGCACAAAAACAAAAGTGGATAAAATGGAGAAGGCAAACGTTATATTCAAAATAGAGTGCAATGGTGATGGAAACAACGTATGCGATCAAGTATATGTAGGAACCATCAAAAATAAATTAAAGACGAGAATTGCAGGACACAAATCGGATTCAAGATGTAGAAATAATTCACTGACACATAAAACAGCACTTGTGGCCCATTGTGCTGAAAGAAATCACATACCCAAACTAGACGATGTACAAATATAAAAAACAGAAGAGAGTTAGAATAAACATTTTACACTGGAAATGCTACATATAATAAACATAAAACAAGATAAGAGAATTAACTTTAAGAGCAATGTAGATAACGTAGCACAGAGCTTTAGGCATATTATAAATAAAAAGAGACAGGATCAACAGTACAATCTAACATTTGAACGAGCATATTCATTTTGTGTTTTATTATTGTTACTCGTACTTTATAACTCCTGACGATGCCATCCATAGGATGGGGAAATATTAAAAATATAAAGGAAAAATAAACATTAAAATTTATTAAAAAAACAACTGTGACCTCGAGCTTATTAATGATTAAAGTATTGTAGTTTTATATAAATAGCAAGAGAACAAGAAAGTATTACATTGTTACAGAAATAAACAAACCTTGTCTTTATTTACCCGATGTACGACACTTGAATTAAATCTTTCTTAGTTTTTCTTAAAAAATTTCGTCTAAAAATTTTGCAGGTTTTCCTTTGCTTATTTTTCGTATCTGTAATATTTATTATTGAATAAAATTATTATTTATATAAAATGTACATATGAATGTATATCTATATATATATATATATAAATGAAAGAGAGTGACGTTAGTTACTACGCTTATAACTCAAGAATGCCTTTGTTTTACCATTTTTTGCGACAATTTTTTTCCACCAAACTTATGTGAAAATTGTTTTTGTGGCAATTTTTTTGTCATACATTAAAACGAAATGCTGGTTCCGGAATTGCCATTAGATGGCGTTGTGTGCATAAACGTTTCATTTGCACAGTCTTTCCATCGCATGCTATTGTGTTGCGCAGACCATGATGTGCACATTGTTAATAATTATGTTCTTTGTGATTGCGTGCGCATCGATAGTCAATCCAAACGTTAATTTCCAATTGTGCAATTTATTTGAGGGTGGATAACTTTGAAAACCAATAAGAATTTGCTGTTCATTTAATTCTGATTGATCATTTTAGTGTGATTTTCTATTTCCAAACGGTTAGTTCCCAACGAAGGTTTTTATTTTGTGATACTATGATATTTCTGTGGTTTTCACGAATAATCGCGTAAGTTATAAAACCAAACTTTTCAGGAGGGCAAAAACAATTATTTTTTTCAATTGCGGCTTCTGTAGATGCTTTTTTAAACTTTTTTCTTTACTATCCTCTTAACAGTGACATTCTACGTATTATACATAGTTTTCATGAAAAAATCCTCACAGGATCACAATCTGTAAAAGGATTAAAAATGCATATGCTTGATTGACTCATTAAGTGTGCGCAATATAACATCATATCTCCACATAAGTGATTTTTTGTGAAAATAAATGTTGTCATTTTAATCACACATGACGACTTACGTTGTTATTTTTACGACTTTAGTTGTTATTAATAGAAAAATTTTCAAAAAATACTTTCATATTTTTTGCACAAATAACAACATAACATCACATATGCATTTTATTTGAAAACATATTCAGCAATTTTTAAATTTTTGGCGATGTATGTCGACATAAATCGTTATAATAGCAAAATATTTTATTAAACAGTTAACTTAAGTTGTTTTTAGCAGAAAAAAATTAATAATACTACATTATATTCTAAAAAGCTTAATACTTATAAAAACCTAATGCAAAATGTAGCACTTTGACATCATTATCTCAATTTCGGTAAAAACCGACTTACGTGATTATTCGTAAAAACCACAGATTTGTCATGAATCAATTGCAATGTACATACAATTGGAAACAGATTCTTTGCAATTTGAAATGACGCAGAGCAACGCCTGCGCAACGGAGTTCGCCGGGTCCTCTCTAATGAATAACACTAACATTCTCTTAATTATGTATATCCTTTTTGTCATTTAATAGTTCAATTATCTTTCATATTAAAATTTTTTTTTTTTTTTAATATAAATTAAATTTAAGGGAAAAACAACGTTTGGCGGGTCAGATGACAATTTTTTTTGTAATTTTCTTAAACAACTATAAGAGAAAGAAAATAAAAAATTACATTGATTATTTCCTTCTAGATGAAAATTTTGGAATATTGCTAAACTATTGCCTTAGGGGATATCTTCCAATTGTTGCAGGGGATGAAAGGCAAGCATATCGCATACGTAGTCATAAACAGGCACAACTCAAATTCTAAAAACTGAAAACTGGTTTTAAAAATATGTAACCATGTTCCGTAACTTTGCTGAGAACTTCTCGCATCGATGACATGCGAAACAAAAATTCCATCGTTTCTCGAAAAATTTCACAGACACAGTTTAGTGAGTAAAACATGTGTTTGTTTCAATTTATGGCATTTTTGTTTCATTTCACACATTTTAATCGAAAATTTTCTTGACGCAGGAGTTGCAGAATACGAGCAATGGTTGCAATTTTTAATCAAATTGATTTTCAGAAATGTTAAAAAAGAAACATTAAAGAAGAAGCGACATTTTCATGGTTGCCATAGATTTCATTAGTGAACTAACTGGCTTATGAAAAAAATAGATTTTGATAAATTTTGAGTTGTGTCTGTTTATGACTTAGTGTAATATATGTATCCTTTAATTCCCAGCAAGCATGTGTTATTGCAAAGTTATAGAAAAAAGTTTCCATTGTATGAAAATGATCGCCAATTCTATCCTCCTACTTTCATGTCTCTAATCTTCTGTCAGTGATGGTTTCTTACGTTGGAAGAGTGGTTTTGCAAATAAGAATAGAATAAATCTCTTCCAGACGACATTAAGTGTCTCTAAGAAGGGACTTAAAGTATAATATAAGAGGTATCTTGATGACGAACTCTCGCTCCCCAGTGTTGTTAAAACCATAAAAAATTAAAATCATGCTGTCTTTCAGTGTTTAAAAAACTGCAATAACTTTCATTTCTTTTGATTTGACTTCTGCTTGTGCTTCTGAAATCAACAACAGTTTCAGTCAAAGCAAAACCACAAAACGAGAAACAAACAGTTGAACGAAACTTTTGCCAGCAGTTGTTTTAAAAATTGTGATTTTGATTTTCTTTTCTTTTGAACAGTTTCGCAAGTAAAAGTAAAATCAATCTCTTTGCTTTTGTAAGTCGCAAACAGTCGCAGAAGCAAAAACATCTTTGTATTTGCAAATTATAAGTCCCAATCAGGGTTGTCAGATTGATTTTGAACTTTTTCGCCAAATTCAATGTCAAAAATCGCCAAAATCGACATAGCATTTATTTTTTAGTTTTTGACAAAAATATTTGTATTTTTAGAATAATTAAAAATATTTTTTTATAAATCCCAAAAAAAAAATTTGTTCCGTATCGCTAAAATCCGCTTAATTGCATTTTTCATTGAATGTTATTAAATAGGGCTGAACTTTACAATATATAAATTTACATAAGCCGTTGTATATAACGTTTACTTTTTATATGTAATGCTGAATTGTTCGATTTTGTTATTAAAAACATGTTTTTTTGTGTTTAAAATAGACATTTTTAATTTGCCGATTTTTTTTTTTTTTTTTTTTTTATTATGCCGATTTTTTACCAACACCATCTGGCACCCCTGTGTGTGAGTAAGTATAAATGTAAAAAAAAACAGAAGAGAAAAGAGAATATTTTTCTGTTAAAAATGTACAAAACTAAAAGACTGCCTGCTTTTAGGACTGCCACTTCTGAAAACTTTCAAAAGCAAAGACACTGCTTGTGATTTTGATTTTTTTAACTTATCAAAAGCAGAAGAAAACTTACGACTGCCGATTGTTTTCATAAGTTTTAACAAAATCAATGTTTGATTTTAAAAAGCAGAGAAAAGTAAAAGCATTGAAAAGTTAAAATTTTGCGACTTTTCGACTTTTGACTTAAGTTTTTTAAACACTGCTGTCTTTTATATATATTTTATTTTAAATACATTTTTTTTTAAATTTCAACAATATTTATTTATTTATTTATTTATTTAGGTTTAACATTAGAATAAAGATATTTTAATGCTAAGATTCTAGCTGTTTTATTATCATATCAAAATATGAAAGTGGTGTTTTAAATGCTTCTGTAAATATCAGTGCGCCTCACTGCCCTCATTGAAATAAAATTAGCAAACTATTTTTAATAAAGATCTCGTTTGATAACGCAGTTATTTTAACATAATTTGGCAATTTTTAGTTTAAGCGTTTTTAAGAGATATAGAAGTTTATATTCAGCTCACTTTTTAAATAGATGTTGCGTATTGATAACCAAGCGATTTCTCTACATACCTATACAGAAATCTATTATGTCTTTGTATGGAGAGTTGACATACCCACTTTTTGATAGATGTTTATGGATACCCAGCCGTTTGTAGCAAATTTGGAAGCTGAAGCTATTACCGTTGTACAGAATTATATTTGGTGACACGCCCACTTATTCAATCCATCAAACGTATTGCAAGTTGTTTTGCATTGATAACCAAACTATTTGTTCAAAATTGGAAAACTTAACCTTTTGAAATTCTGCAGATGTATCTAAATCATATTTTCTCTCAATTGGAGGTGGCCGTCCCACCTATTCAATAATACTTATCTGTTGACGGCTTTCGTATTTTGACAACTCAGCTATGTGTACTAAATTTGGTTAATTTTTGTCGTACCGGTCTATACATATTAGGGAAATCGATTATTCGACTTTTTTCAAAAATCGGTTTTCGATCATTTCGGACAGTTGATGTTTTAAAGAACCCGGTTTTCGGTTAATAATTTCAAGAATAACCGGTTAACCGGTTTTTATCCGAATACATAAACACAGAAAAAATATAATTAGTTTTTAAGATACAAAGTAAATTTGAATAAAAAATAAACAATTCACAAATGTAAGGAACCAACAAATACGATACCGATAGCGTTACTCAAGAAGAAATTTCGCCGATACTTAAACGAATATTAAATTTAAATTTTTGGTAAAGTAAACAAGACTCAAGTAGAATTCTTTCTTTATTATACAAAATTTCAGTGTAAGCGATTATTAATATATAAGATTTTGGTTTAATAAACAAAGAATTCTCAACTTTTGCGGAGATAATTTCACGGCTACGTTTGCAGCATACCTGCAGTAAAAAATCGTCTCTCAGATTTGACTGAACTCATTTGCCAACTTTAGTATTTTTGCACCATGATTTTACATATTTAGTATAGCATTTAATTGCGCCAGTAAGCGAGCGGATCTGCGGCTCTAGAAAAACAAAAAAATTAACGGATCGGCAGAGGATCATCCTTCTCAAAAATTTATCTTTAAGATTTGCACAAACGCTCCAAGGGTCAGTTCTTTTAGACTTATCAGAACTTTTACTAGGTGTAGGGATGACCGTGTCTTCAACACTTTCCGAATGTAGAGTCATGTTGAGTAGGTCAATAAGACGTTTTTTCTTTCTATTGTCTTTGAAATTTTCAAGCTTTGTACCGAAGGTAAAGAGAAAATATATGGTTGGGCCCGGTTACGGGAACTACACTATATTTATTGCTACAATATATTATTGCCGTACACAAAATATGATAATTTTTAGTTAATATCAACAATATTATAGTTAATGTAAACCTGTCAATGTTTATCGCAATTATAAATTTAAATATGGTTCACTGAAAAATAATCATGTTTATAAAAACTAAATAATGATAACTTTGCAAACATATTATATTCCTCACAACCATTTAATATATTTATACGTGTACTCACAATATGTTTAAGATGCAAACAAAATATCTTTACTCTAATAATATTGTGTTATCGCTATTTGTAACATAATTTTGCATCAGTTGTGTCCTTTGTCCTTTGTTTTGCATATGTCTACCGAATTATTTGTTATTCAGTGGTTAAACAATGTAAAAAAATACCCATTAAAAACCAGGTTTAAAGAAATTATAGGTACATTAAAAAAAATTATAAAGTGTCATAAAATAAAATATCAATGCTAAAAAATTTTAATATTGTTTGAAAATGGTGCACAAATATTGAGCATTATTTTGTGTTATTTTAGAGAAAAAGAATGAAAATTCTTATAAATAATTTATAAATAATTGCGACCTACGACAAAAATATGTTAAAAATATTATGTTTAAAGTTGCACCATATTATGATGTGAAATATCTGTAACAGTTTTACGTTAAGGTTGCCAGTGAATATATATTCAAAATATTTTTCGGTTTAAGATTTAATATACATATTATTATGATTAATATTATAATAATATGATTACTTCTTAACTTATTATGATTAACATGATAATAATATGATTACTTCTTAACTTATTATGATTAACATGATAATAATATGATTACATTAAATTATAATAGGATGTAATAAAAACAAATTAGGGTTAAGGGAAAAATATTATGATGTAATATTACGAATAAATTTGGTCATAATATGATTCAATAATAATCGTAATATGTTGACTACAATCATGAATCTTATCATAATATGTATGTTGCTCTTAGAATATGTTTACCACAACCATGTTTTTTCTTTGCGTGTAGATAAACAATAGATTTTATTATTCTATAAGCACTCAAAACTTTCATTGTGAGCTAATGCCACGTAAATCGCCAATTTTTGGGACTTTAATCAGTTTATTCATTTATCGTATTTTCTTAAAATGTTCGAAGACTTTTAACTACCGAAATAGCATAAGAAAATGTAGCGTATAGATTTTGTGGTCTCTTCGAAGTAACCCAAAAGTTGTAGCGAAGTGATTTTTATTTTCAAAAAAATCATCAAAAGCATGTAGAAAATTCTGCTGCAGGTTTAAACCAAGACTTCAATGCGTTTATGCATCCGTCCAAAAAGTCGTAGTGTAGAAACATACGCATAGGACGCTTAAGAATTAAAAGAATAAATTTATTATTCTGGTTGATTTTTGCTATTCGTTGTTATGCAAAAAATAGGCATTGAAAATTAAATTGTTTGTTCAAAAAAACTATAAAAAGTTTTCCGAAAAGAAAAAGGTATATGCATTTTTTGTCGACTTCAAAGCAGCCTTCGATAAAGTGGCAGGAAAATCACTTATATATAAATTATATTCAATTGGTATTTCCTATAAATTTTTAAACAATATTGGAGGATATTTATACAGATACGAGATCCACTGTATGTAATGGCGAAGAGTTATCCGAGTATTTTCAAACCAATTCAGGTGTTAAGCAAGGATGTTTACTATCCCCACTTCTATTTTCGCTTTATATGAACGATTTACACGAATCCCTAGGTGGTGGGATACTAGTAGAATATATAAATATTCGGCTGATGATGACTCTTGAAGAGATGATCTTTAACCTGGAAAAATACTGCAATCTATGGAATCTAGAGGTAAACTTGAACAAATCGAAAATAGTTGTATTCAGAAATGGTGGTAGAATAAAATTACAAGAAAAATGGCAGTTCAACGGAAACAATATTAAAATCACCAATGAGTATAAGTACCTAGGATTAATTCTTACACCGAAAATGAAATTCGCCAAACATGTGGAAAGTAGAAATACACAGGCAAAATTATGGTTATGGGTATTTTGAGGAGATTGATTTACTACAAAGATATTTCTTGAAAAAAGTTTTGTACTGCCAGATTTTACACCTAATTATGCTCTGATGCTTGAAACTGCCGCGGTAAACAACCATTTATATACATTGGAACTAAATCTGCTGTACTTATTTCGAGTTATGTTTCAATACCCGGCTAATAGGTTACCGTTACAAATTGCACATATAATTGCCCGAAAAAATTTGTTCTGCTTTAAAGAATTGCAAAAGGTTGCAGACAATCTAAATATTCTATGGTCCAGTACACAACCTAATAAACAACAATGAATCACCCAATGCAATGAACTAACAAATAGTATAAAACAACATCAGCTTAATCTGTGGTTACAGAATAAAGCTGCAACCTCTAGAATTTATAAACATTTGGATTTCGAAAGAGGTTCAAGTTATTTTATCGACAACATGAATCAATCTAAAATAACGTGGGTCTTTAAAGCAAGATGTGGTCTCATTAAACTAAATTACAACACATTCGGGGTGACAACTGAGAACAAAATATGCAAGCTTTGTAATATGGGTACAATGGAAACATTTGAACATTTCCTAGGTGTTTGTCCAGTCATCAAGGAGTTCCGAATTGCTAGTTTTGAAAAACGGAATTTACTTTACACTCAAATGATTGATATACTTAATGGTGAAAAAATACAGATTGGGAAAGATTGGTTGATTATCTAAAGCCAGCATTACATTATCGTAATTTTTTAATACAAGAATATAATTAGCTATTTTGTTAAATAGTTTTATAAAACAGACGTTTTATAAAACTTTGTCGAATATTACTTTCAATCTTCTAATTTTCAATAAAAATTTATTTCATAAATTAAGATGAAATTTGTAAACAAAAATGTGAAGTATCGTCGATATATTGGTATCGGTATTCGTAACATCAATAGTTTAGACCAAACAAACATTTGTCGATAAAATAAAAAAAAAGAAGAAAAAAACCTGACTAGCAAATTTCAAACTTTTACTTTATTTTTAAAAATTTATTGTTTTTTTTTAATAATAATTATTTATTTTAGTTTACTAAACTGTTAAATGATGTTTGATCTAGCTGAACGTTTTGCAAAAGTAAATATTTTTTAATCAAATTAGTGGTTACATGTAGGACGTCAAATATTCAATAGGTGTGAACATACACAGAAAAAATTAAAAATTTTCTCTAATCACCAAATTTATTCCAAATTCATAGAATCAAGCAAACAATTTGTTGATTTTGCACCTATTACCAATATAATTATATTGATTCAATAAATAATAATTTTAATTTAAATTGAAAAACTGATCAAAAAACTTTGCCATTTCAAACAATGTGTTCATTTATTTTATTAAATATTGACAATTCCCAACAACAATTCTACAAGTTCAAATTATTTTATTTTAAAAGAAAAAAAAAAAACACTTAATATGTTTTGATATTTAATTATAATTTAAATTAAAAATTTATTTCAAAACAACTAAAATGTTAATTAAATAAAAATTATATTTTTAATTTTCTTTCAGCTAAAAAAAATTGATTCAATTATCACATTAATTATATTTAAATACTTTTTAAACCATTTTTTTAATTGATAAAAAACTTTTTTCTGTGTAGGTTTAGAATTTTTGAAGAAAATTTATAAATTTATTTGAGATATTCTTTCAATCTTACTCGTATGTTGTTGTATAATTTATTGAGCTTGAGGTTTTAATTTTAACATTTATTTTATAACTCCAATATTTCGATACAGCATTGTGTATCATCATCAGATAAAAAATTAAACTATCGTTTTTTTTTTAATAATGAAAAAACAATAACAATTGTCACAGAAAAAATAAATTAGTTACAACTAAAAAAATTTAAGTTTTCATAAGATTCTTCGTCGTACCCACATATACTTTTTTGCATTGTCCATAAATATTTCCCATAAATGGTATTTTATAGACTACATTCGACATTTAAAACTTGTGTACTTTATCGTTTAAAATAAGTTTTAATTTGTTGGTGATTAAGCATGTCTATATGAATCAGTAGACTTCAACCATATTTTAAAAAAGTTGCAAACAAAACCTCTTAGCCAGGATTACATATATCTCTTATATACATTTATGTCAAGCTTGTCGACTAATTAAAGGTGATTAATAAGTCGTGACGTCGAAGAACCGGCTTGGGCAAAACCAAAATAAATGGTAAAAATCGGTCGAATAATAACCGTTCGATCTCCTTAATACATATAAAGAAATCTGTTTCATGCCACGCCCACTTCCCAATTATCCTCCCTTCTTGCCAGACGACATGCATTGACGTCGAACCTATTTGAACTAGTTTGGTAACTTTTACTGTTATGGTTCTTTAGATTAACAGAAATCCATTTTGCATTTATATGAGGGGTGCCACTCCCACTTCTCCCATCCCGCCCACATTTTGTCGAATGTTGTGTATTTAAAGCTAATATGATTGTAACTTATTTGGAATCTTTGGTTCTTGCTGTTCTCCAGGTATAGAAAATTCTGTAATATCATTGTATGGAAGATGCCACGCTCACTTCTCCAGTCCCGTTTTTGTGTTGACACCCCAGCTGTGTGCACCGAATTTGGACAATTTTTCTCTTACCGTTGCATATACATTTAACAACTCTTTTTTTGTGTTACGCTCGATTTTCAATCCCGCCCATTTTTTGTCAGATGTTGTGTACTGTTATCCAAGACATTTGTGCCAAATTTGAAAAATTTTGCTTTTGCCTTTTTCCTGATATACAGAAATTTATATTATTTTTGTATGAGAGGTTCAAAAGAGAATTAATAAAACCGACGTATCTTAAAATACATCGTAGAAATGCCGCCATACAAAAAACTTTAAAATTTTCAATTTAAATTCCGAAAATAAAAAAACAATAAATATGTATTTTGGTTTTGTAAAATGCGTGCTTTCTTTAAATCATCTATATTTGTTTCTTGTAAAAAGAAACGCTTTCTCGTATACAATGTTTTGTACTTTTATTTTGCCCTGCCCTCATTATCATCTGAAAGTGACGTATAAGACAACTATAATATGATTATAATCCGATATCAATGTATTTTGATTTTGTTAATCTTTTAATAATCCAGAAGTGGAGAACACGCGAAGCTCGGTCATTTTCATCTGCCGAGTACTTAAAAAATGCTTGCAGGGTTACGATGTTTGTATTTGTATGTCTGAGTATGTGGGTATTGAAGATATTAATAGTTTGATTAAAACAAAATCGTTTAATCAAGAAATCAGAAATTTCCATTTAATAGCATTCCTTTTTCATTCCATCTCCTATTTTGTCTTTTCTTCTGTGGGTGTGTGTGTGTATGTGTGCGTGGGAATTTTATTTTGTTTTTGTTTCTTCGAAAAATTTTTGCAATAAACGAAAACCATTTCAAGCAAATAAATTTGTAACCACACGCATTCAGAACTAAAGCATGTAGAAAAACTTTGAAACATGGAACTGTTTAATACTGCATACCGTAGTAACTTAAAGTATTAAGTAAGGGGAAAAGTTATTTTAAGGATGTTTGAAACGTATATATTTGATTATGTTGAATTTTTGATACCATCTAGCAAGAATTGGGATGATATTTGTTTAGATAATAAAAACGTGACTTTACATTAGAGATGTGGCATCAATCATTAACAATTTTACGGTAAAATTTTTTAAAATTTTAAGGCCTCTGGTTACTTTCAAAAAAACCCGTCAATCAGTGCATATGTGTTAGTGTCGTTTAAGCACGGCAATCAACAATTGTATTTTGTAAAAAACCAAAATATTTATATTTTTCATGACAACAAACACAAAGAAAATAATTTTTTTTTTTTTGTCAATCACAACAGGAGACTATCAAATAATCAGCCATCAAATAAAAAAATCAAAACTTCTTGATTTTCATCAAGCATTGCCGACAACGCGTATGTGTACCCGAAAAAGAACGACTGCACGCACACAACTATGTGATTGATGTATTTATCTGATAGTCTCCCGGGCGTTTTAAACTTCTTTGTTTTTTTTTTTATTTTAAACATTTTTATGCTATTTGATTTCATAATTTAAACTCAAATAAGAGATATTAATATTAAATTTTTTTTTAACGAACCCGTATTTTAATTCCATTACAATTTATTTTTGTTGAATAGGATTTGTTGAGTTATACCTAGTATTTTCGAGCTCTTGAACAATATGCAGTTGTTTTTTCTAGATCACCTCCACAAATTAAAATCTACTTTGGGACTAGATTTAAATGAAATCTAGTAATATTTAGTCATTCAATTAGTCGGAAACCACACTATGAAGTGTTTATTTAGAGGAAGGATTTAGTCATAATATAAAATTCATTCGTTAACAAAAGTTTAATTACCCTTGACAATATAAAAAAAAATTTTTCTCCCCGTGAATTGAACTAATTTTTGTCCATATTAAATTATAAACAGAGGTTTTAAACAGTTTGCCTCATGATTCCTGGTGTGGGTAATTCCATGTCAAATCGACTAAGACCCGACCCCTTTCGATTTGAATGAAATTTGGTGAGAAGGTTCCAAACTTAATAAATACTTATTTCTCAAAATTACAATATGAAAATTTCATATGAAAATTTCACAGGGTGCGAAAGAAAATAATCATATCTTAAAAAAAACACCTCCTTCAAAGTTGCAGGATTTTAAAAGAACAGTTTGAGGTGGTCTATAAAAAAAATTATCCAAATAAAAAATTAGGTTTTTGACTTAGTATTTTGCAGATATTACATTTTTCAACAACAATTTTTTTTCATATATTGTTTGTAGCCCCAAGTATTGTCTTAAAGCACTTATAAAGGTAATTGCTCTAACGATGGAGCCACGTTCAGCTGATATCATTGACACGATTTGTCACCTTCTATAACTTTGGGATGGCACCTTTGAATAATGAAAATACCTGCCTATTGCATACTCCATACAGAAGACGGAGGAAAGTTATGCTGGCTGCATTCTTTTTCCGTGCCTACTTCATTTTAAAAACGTCTCATAAATCCATTTAGCCCTTCACAGCAGGGCATTATTTCGAAAAAATAAATTATTCAAGCTTCCATTTCTTTTCGCAGCATGAAGGGCAATAGATCGGATTTCATTTCAAATAAAGCCCCACGAACGAGTTGGCATTTCAATGGCATATTTTATTAAGTCAGCTTCCAGTTCTTTGGAAAAAATGGCATCCTATTGGAGCTGTCGAAATATCGGTAACGTTAGTTTGACTTCTGCCCAAACTATAAAGTAAAGTACGAGTAACACTAAAAGTTCTTGCAGCTAATTGTTATGAACCTGTTCTACGGCTTGCTTCATGCTTATTAGATCTAATTTTCGAAAACTGGGTTTTTTATACCCTCCAGCACTAGTGGTGCATGAGACTATGTTTGTCATTCTGTGTAAAACTTTTTTACTTTTGATATAGGAGTATCTATATTCTGGATCCTTGAGCAATTCTAAGATTATTTACCTCTGTCCGTCTGTCAGTCCGTTCGTCCGTCTGTCCAGCTATCCGGCTGTTCTTTAGTTAAAAACCGCTCACTTTCGAAAAACTCAAAAGAAAAAGAACAATAATGGTGTCAAATTGTTTAGAGTTACCCTTAGCAGCTTGAGATTGAAATCCAGCAAAATCTGTTCAGTAAGATAAGAGTTATGAATCCAAATGTGGAACCACCACCTTAAAAAATTTATAATTTTGTTACAAAAACTAACACAAATAGTGGTGGAATGCAGATATTGGATATAAGATTTTGCGCAAACTCTTTCCATATGACTAGAAATTATACCACACAATTTCATCAATTTATGGTCACAATTAAGAGGCAGGCATGAAAATAACCTTAGACTTAAAAAAAAACACAAAATATGTTTACTATATTCCGTTTCTAATTGAAAGAAAAAACTGTTTTTCCTACCAATTTAAAAGTTTATCCTTACGCTTGTGAATTACTCTCATGAATATTTTATAACGTGACTTCCTCCTGTTGCGTGCTTTGATTCCATAAGGATGTTAGAGACAAAAAACTGTGAATATTATCATCACGATATAAAGTCTCGCACTCACTCGCTCATTCATTTACTGCATCCAACACACAAACACAAGTACATGTGCAACTCTTATAATTTATCAATTTATGGCATTCTACGGATATTTGTGTATGCAATGAGTATTTCAAATATTTTTTGAAAAAAAAAAATAAGGAAAAGCAATACTGCTGTGGATGGAAGTGTAAATTATTGTATTAGCGATGTTTTGTCGTTAGTTTAAAAAATAATATTATAGAAGATAAAGAAAAACTTCTGAGTTTTAAAGAACTTGTTAAATAAATTTTTACGTTGAGCAAAAGGATTTTGATTAAATGATTTTATTCCCAACTAACGTCCTCATTTTCAGCACATACTTATTTTCTAGTTGAATGATTTAACAGCTCTCAAAAGAAAAATTTATTATCTAAATTATTCAATCTTAATTACACTATAACATTCTTTTAATAAGTTTCACTATAGGTGGAGAAGCTGTATAATTTTGATTTTATATAAGTTTGTCATTCCATTTGCAATTTCTTCAATATTGATCTTAGACCTTATAATGTATATAAAGTCATTCCTAAAAATTGAAGGAATAGAACTATTACAAAAAAAAAAAACTTTATAAAATACATAACTGAAATGTAGCTCTTAGAATAAATTCGAGAAATAAAAAAAAAACGTGTAATTCTAGATCATTAAGGGTAGCGGAGTTGACTAAAAGCTGTCCATCCGTCTTTGTGTCTGTTCGTGTGTATGTTGAAATGGGTTTTCCGAGCAATCTGGGTATGTTGGGCAACAGATTTTTATATACTTATAATACATGTGGTCCGGAATAATTTTCTATTTAAATGCAACTTGATCGGCTTATAAATTTCTGACAAATTCATGACAAATTTCTCCCAGACTTTTATTTTTCCATACAAACATGTAACGTTACTGACTGATTCACCATCGCACAGCCTTAACGCCTAAAGCTTAAAATGTTGTCATTTGGACCGGAGGTTGGTCTCCCACCAACGCGATCAACTTAGACGGGAATTTTAGCAATTCATATGTTAAGGCGACACAAAAAGGTTAAAACGAGAAAATTCGCTAACTCACACTAAAAAAGATACACAAAAAGTTCTGTGGAAATAAGGAAAAGGTGATTAAGGCGTTTTATATTTTTTATTTTTTTTGGAGTGCAGTTTCAAACTTTAAAGTGTTTTTTTCTGAAAATAAATTACATTCAGCACTTCTCTTCGGTTATAGTTTTAAGTTTTTATATCGAAGTACTACCTACGTCAGAAATCAAAAGTAAACTTAAGCTTTTATTCCAAATTTGATTGAATTTGCTCTTACTTCATAAAAAATCGTTCAAAATAATTGTCCATGGGTTAAGGTTTCATAAATTCAAATTTAGCTTAAGTCGTCTTAACCACTATTTCCTTTTTACCACAGAATTATTGTTGTTCATCAAAAAACTAAGCGAACAACAGTCTGGTACATTTTTTAAATTCGGCTCTTTTGGGGAGTAAACGGGTAAAACTTGTATTTTAGAGCTTTTTTTTTTTGTCCCCATCTATCTTTAAAACCAATAAACATAGAAATAAAAATTATATTACATTCGTTACTTTCCTTAAAACAACAAATATAAATTTAGCAATGTTTCGAAATTCGAACGAAATCGTATCTCTTTTTAGTACTTTTTTTACAAAACATTTTTCTCCATTCATTGACATATACGTATTGAATGGGCTCCCACTACAGTATTGAAATTTTTTATACTTCAATGGGGAGAAATAAATTATTAAAAGGGCAAAATAAATATCTTTCGGCTTAAATTCTTATTATATATAAGGAATATTAAATACTGAAATGGAGCAAAATGGGTATATTCTTTCACCTGGCCCACATAAAAACGTACTCAAGAATTTATGTTCTTTTGGTACGACGGGTCATACCTCTGCCGAAATTGGTGTGATTTTAATAGCCTCCCTTGGTGGCATACAGTCCTTCTTAGCAGCAATATTGTGATGATAAGCAGATTACAGATTTCAGCCTTTTTCAATCGCACGTACTCTGAGCTGAATATATTTTGCTCTTTTGTTAACTTCAAATCTAAAAATAAGGCTATACCTCTTCATTTAAGAACTTTTTATCATCGCTTGGCGTTGGAATACTCTTAAGAACCCGTTTTATGTGAGTTGTTTTTGTGATCCCAGTTGATATAGCAAAGCTTGTGCAATATTTTTATCTCCGATTTCATCGTTGATATCCTTACGTTTCCGCCTTTAAGATATATCGCTACAGTTTTCAAGTGATTTCTTTGGTCTTCCAAGGTTCTTTTCATTTGTACCTTCTGAAGATATCTTGACATTGAGTTCGCCATTTAACCAGTTTGCATAACTGTTCAAAAATCTAGGTTTACTCCGTCCAACTTGTTCGAAGCGCTTTGTTAAGTTTTTTACGAAATAAGTTATTTTATTTTGCAGTTCTGATTGCATTTCAGTGCTGCAACATATTTCTTCTTTTTATTTTTAAAATACTCTTCAAATAATTCTTTATAGCCGAAGCTCTCCATTTTTATATACATATATTTATTTTAGATTGTTATGGCCTAGATTTATTATAACAACTGAGTTTTTATTCGAATACCACTGGCGTTTATACATGGCATGCGTCATATTGTTCCAGGGTAGCATAATAAGGTAGAATAAAAAACCAAAAAGGCAAAATAAAAAGAGCAAAAAAAAAAATATTTCGAGTAATTTTACTCAAATTAAAAAAGTTTTCTATAGGCTGGTCTAACCAGGTGCAAAAGTGTTTATCCCTTTCAGACCGTGATGCATCGATTGTGCGGGTGGGTTTCATTCTCAATATGTTCGCTTCTATTTGACAAATAGATCGGCATGCATCGACTGCGTCGGTTGTTCTTTATGTTTGTTTCTCACATAATTCCGCTATTCGCTTTACCAATACTTGAATTTTCGCGTCATATTTCAATTTTGTCAAAATGAGCCGCTGAATTAAGTTGTGTTTTGAAGTTCAAAAGTAGTAATCGGTAACAAATAGTAAAGTGGGAATACTTTAACTGAACAAAATGGTAAAATTTAATGTTTCAAACCAATTGAAGTCATTTGATGCAATAAAAATGCTTTTTGGCTTAAAATTTTAACGAGATGAATCAATTGTGTGTGTTCTAAACACCTTTCAAGGATATAAAAATGGTAAAATCTAAGCATTGAGACCATATGTATATTCCAAAAATTATGACAAAAGTCCCAGTAGTTTAGCGTCAGGTATGCAAGGGATATGGGCTTAAAGTGGATACTTTCACCTTCCTACAGCTCTAACAGCCTTTGAAAATTCTATTCTTCTGAATTTCAATTTGACTAAAATATAGAACCTGAAAAAATATTTAATAACATAGCAGGTATAAACGGTACAGTAATAGAACATAACATTGTTTATAGACTGAACCCACTATTGATAACAGTTTGACATAAGACATTATCAACCCGATTAAAAAAAAACGGAAAATTCAATAAAAAAAACCTGCCAAAAAATCCGTTTTATCCGAATATAACCAAAGGTAGAGGAGATAAGCTTAACATTTGAGCATATTTTTTGTAACTCGGCTTATGTTGAATTTTTGCTTGCGACCCATATATATTTCTTTGCGAATTTTTTAAAAGTTTGAATATCTGAGGATAGCAATTTGTGAGGTCCGCAAGTCACTCTCCCGACCCTCCATGGACCCGCGTTGCTTCAAATCAACTCAAGAGCTACCCGGCTTTGACTGTTTAAAATTTCATTCAAATATGTTCAGCCTTTCATAAGTTAAAAGGAAAAAAGTGTTTAACAGACAGTTCCAAACAGTTGCACGGGTATATATGGAGTTAAAGAGGACACTTTCAACTTTCTGATGGTACTAAAATCTCTTTAACCCTTTTTGACCCTAACAAAGTCTACTCCTCTGAAATTCGGGTTTAAGTAAAATAAAGAACCCATAATTGATAACAGTTTGCGAAAAATCATAAATTAGTTCTGATAAAATTTACAAATACTAAATTTTTTTCTAAAAAAACATAAGATATTTGTCTCCAGCAGCATGTCACAGCCACAATTACCAATATTTTAATCCAGTTTTTTGGATACCTAAGTTATAATATTTGTGGTTTTCATTGGTAACCGTGTATGTCCATTTTTTCGAAGTTGAGATATTGATGCCATATTGCTGAATTTTAAGCGCCCTTTTCATGGTTGTTAAAATTTCTGAAAACATATGGACCAATACCGATTTTTTACGTAATGACCAATATAAAAAAGTTCAATACCTAGCCCATAGTTCGATCTAGAATGTTTTTCCGCTCTCCTGAAATATATTATTTTAAGACATACGCGGTTACCCATGAAAACCACAGACATGTTGCTATCGAATGACATTACATTTTTTGAAATCGGCGATGACAAAACATTGGACTTTTGGCCGATGAAGTTAAATTTTCAGCCACAGTGTGACGAGTATAACACTTTTACTTGTTTTACCTCAACCAATTCCTATAACAATGCATTAATCCCTTTTCAGTGTCTCATATATTACAATCGTATTGCAAAAAACTAATTATTTGATCAAACCTTTTTTCCTTGAAATTTAATAAAACCCAAATCACGTTTCTCTAACTCAAAATAATTTTGCAGTTTTTTTTTTTTTTTTTTTTTTTTTTTTTTTTTAAATCTTCCTTCCTTTACCTCCTTTTAAATTATAAAAACATTCTATTGTTATAAGTTTGGATGTTTGATTAACTCTCATTCTCTACACACAGCCTTTGTATATTGGATTAAGGTAATCAAGGTGTTTGTTTAAACTTTTGTATAAAGGAAAATATTTCAGATGGTACATGAACGTGTAAGAGGAATGCAACTAAAATGCATACGACAACATGTTTGCTACATTTGAAGTAAAATATAAACTAAATTTCCTTAAGCTTTATGTAAACATTTATACGTACACATACTATTACTTACATGCATGTACTTACGTGCACACTTGAACATACGAACACATACATACAAGCTTTAACTCGTTCTTGAAGTTTGTTTTTTTTTTGTTGGCCCCGTTATTGGATTTCAAATGAAAATGTAAGATCTTATTTTTAAAATTCTTATGAAATCTTCGTATTTTCTTGGGTTTCAGTTTAGTTTCCTTCGATTTCTTTAATATTGTCACGTGTTCAATTGCATTCTGTATAGAAAATTTATTGAATTTATATTTTCTTTTAAAAGTTGCTTAAACTCTTATTTTATTTGAAAACTGAACAAATTTGTTTAAATTTAATGTTGTTTGTTTTTTTTACAATTTTAGACAATTGTTTGAAATCAAAAAGTTTTATTGCTGTGTTCAAAAAATATCTTAAGATGTTCAAAAACAAAAAATTTCTAGAAAATTTTTTAATTTAAGATATTACAGCAACAAACAGTATAAATAGTGACCTTCCAAAAATATAATTTTTATTTAAAATGCAGATTGTCAATCATTCGCAAAAAGGGCGAATGTCTGGGATAAATACAGGGTGGCAAGGCGAATTAATACAAGGTGGTCTTATTTTGAAAACGGGTACAACACTGTAAAATGCTTTAAAATACTTTAAGCAGGCAAAAAAAAAAAAAAAAAAATTCGCCCCAATTAAAGCATCAAAAATAAAATCAGTTTTAATTAAAAATTTAATTTAGTGAATTAAACGTTTATTCAAGTGAATGAAACGTCTAATGAAGTGAATTAAAAGTTTAATTGGTACTATTTATTTGCACCAGTAAACAAATTAATAGTAACAATTAAATGTTTAATTCACTCGGTTAAACGTTTAATTTATTTGATTACATTTTTAATTTAAACTAATTTTATTTTTGATTCATTTTTTAATTGGTGCAAAATTTTTGTCTGTGCAAATTAGCTGTGTGTCAATAATAAATGCTATCGCATTTAGTTTTGTTTTTAGTTTTAAATTGCGTATTTTTAAATGTAATAATTTAAAAATGTTTTAAATTGCATATTCTAAGTGGAAATTATAGAATTTATGAAAGCTTACCATTTTTAAATATTGTTAGTTACCAGCTGTCGCTTATGTAGCAAGCAAAGGCCACCTGGTGTGAATTTGGCTTGCAGGTTGGCCTAAAGGAAATAATTTGAATTATCAATAGTTTCTTTCTTAAAAAGGCAATTCGTTTTATTTTATTTAAAAAAATTCGTCGCCTCTTGTAATATTATTTTAAACGATATTGTCCCGTAACAGCTTATCTGTATAGCTCTTGTTCTTAACAAAGCAATAGGTATATGATTACGCAATTGTAACACATACCGCCTAACTGGTGTTCGATACAACCCATACTACAGGAAAGGTCTAAAGCTGGAGGTCCACACTCAGAGTTTTGAGCTTTGTTGCAATTATATAAGTATAATGCATGATGTATGTTTGTTTTTCTCTATTCCAGTTTACGTACGGTGGTCTGTTTGACGCCTGGTTATTGAAAGCGTGCAAATAAATGATCTTTAATTTCCTCCGATTTTTTTATATATGGTTCTATAGCCTATCAACGCCAGGGTTGCAAGTTCGATCCCCGCCCAAGACTGTGGTCTTTTTCAAGGTTTCATTGCTCGGTAAATTAGGTTAGAGTATAGTTTGTAATTAAATTTGTAACATTTTATAAATAAATAAAATGCAAATCAATTAATTGAAAATTAATGTCATTTGGTTATTCAAGGGAACAGCTATTTATTATAAATTTGTTAATAGCCTGAAACTTGTTCAATTGAAATATTTACTTAAAAAAAACCCCCACTTTCCTATATAAAAAATACTCTTGTATTATACATAAGCACTATAATAGTTATTTATAAAGTATTTACATTAAATTATTTTATTTTCCTAAAAAACTTTTTCATTACCAAAATGCTCCAGCGCATGCAACAAGTGTTTTCCTTCAGTGGTTTTTGTGTTTGTTCTATCTGTGCACTCGTTACATTGTATCTGTGTGTGTGTGTATTTTTTACTGTGAGAATGTGTTTCATTTATTTTTTTTTTATATCACTGACAAATCTGCTTTGTGTTTATTTCGGTTTGCTTAAGTAATTTATGTAAATTTTGTAGGAATTCAATTGTTCATTTTGTATGAATTTGGATGTCTTGCAGGGAGAAACATTTGCAAATTGTTATGCCCTACACCACCGTATGTGTGCTGAAGTTCTTAATATACTTCAATATTGGTTTTGTAACACTTGGCTTAGAAAAACTTTTTACATTGATCTAAGCATATCCTTATGTCTGTCTAGTTAGCTAGTTTTCTATGTGTCCGTCCACATTTAGAATATAAAGAACAGGTCGAGATTTTGAAGATAATATGACAAAATTGGTCATGTGTTCTTGAGAACAAAGCCTTCTACAATTATGAGAATTGACTCAAGATTTCGCATAGATCCTATATAAATGTTGTCCCGAAATTTATATATATATATATATATATTTGGGTATATATATATATATATATATATATAGCCAAAATATACAACAAAAATTGTTATATTGCAACTCTTATTATGATACTAAATTTTAATGGTTATTAAATATTATCAAAAATCAAATCAATTTATAACTTTTGCATTAGCCTTTATAGTATAATAGTGTTTGGAGTAAGTAGGTCCACAATTTACTGTGCGGCGCGGCGCGTTACAGGTTTTACGCCAATTTTTTTATATCCCAGAAATCGGAAAACAATTTTGAATCTTTTGGGATCCCGGGATACCAGCAACATATTAAAAAGATGTTGACTGTATTTGATATGTATAAAATACCCGTAACTTATTTTTTTTTTTTTTAAATAGATGTTTTGTGTATAGCTGGAAGACAAACGCCAAATGCATCTTGCCATTAAATTTATTGGGGCTATACTATAAAATTTGTTCCATTGTTTTTATTAAAAATTGCACTAAAACTTTATTTTTCAAAAATTTGACGGATTTTATTAATTTTTTTTTCTTTCCCTGCAAACAAAGAAAAAATCGTGTTAAGCCTTTTTTTATATAACATCCCCCTTATGCAAAAAAAAAGTTTAAGTTCATATTAGTTAACCAACAAATTAAGCCAATTCACTTTTTCTGGGTTTAATGAGTTTAATGAGTGTCCCCAAAAAAATTTTTGTTTTTTTTTTGGATTCTCAATTGTGCTCAAGCAAAATTTTAAAGCTTATAGGGTATAGAATTTTTGAGAGTTTTTTCAGATTTTTTGGAAAGGGTTTTAAGGTTTCACAAGTCGAACTTTTTCAAAAAATCGGGATTGCCGGTCTTTTTTAAGGTTTCTTCATAACTGTGTCAAAAACCAAGACTTTCTTCACTTTTAAGGAAACAGTTTAAGAGAAAAGTGTCCAAGCTTAATTTTTGTGTGCAAAAACAATAAGTTCAGCGAATGAATTTGGCTCATTTAGGCACACAACATTACAGTTTTTCCTAACTTGTCCATACATTTTTTAAATAATGCTTTATACCTTTTAAAATGTCTATGAAAATGCAAAAAACTAACGACGAAGTTTGAAAAATCAATTAATTCTTCATAATTTAGAAATAGTTAGTTTTTTTTGAATTTGCTTTTATCGTTCCTGAGTTTTACCCGTTTTAAGCTTTGTACCTAATTTATGATATTATTTAAGCTGTTTGCCAGTTTAGCGCTCATACCCAGCCAACAAATACAAATCAAACCTTTATTTTGCTTGGTTAAAAAATCATATATTGGGGCTCTAAAGATTTAATTCGATGTCCTGCACTCATTTATTGGGGTTCTTACGATATAGTTTAATAAATTCTCAAAATCAGTTTCAGAAGTTGTGACATTGATTTAAGTGTAAGCGAAAGCCACATTATTTACCACTTGCAAATGTTGAACGTTATTCTTGCATCTGGAAATGACTTGTTGGCTTCCCATTTTTCAAAATCTGGTTTTAAAAAATCAATTGAAATATTGCAAGCTTCAAAAAAAATAAGGTTGGTCTTGGAAATAAATCCTTGCATTTCTTTATTTTTAAGGTTGCCTTCTGTTAAAATTCCGTTTTCTACTCCATTCTTGTTACTTAGCATATGTAGATTTTTAACCATTAAACGCAAAGTTTTAGTGTTCATACTATCATTAAAAAAACTCTTTGGTAGCCAAATTTCGGGTAAAGAACCACTGATGACCTAGAGAAGCTTTAAACGTGGGGACTGCGACATTAATAATTTTGTAGTTATCCAACCGCTTTAATAGACTTTGATCATTAAAAGGAGCGTAACAGGGGCATTGGCAGAGGTACAACTTTTTAAATATATATTCTTAAAATAAATGAACTGAGTTCAAGCAAAGCATCAATTTTCGAATTGTTTTTCTAAGATTGCAGGGATTAAATCTATCACCCAAAAATATTAGGCTCAGATGAAGCAATTCTTTATAATCTTCTCTTCGTTGCATATCTTTCAGCTGGCCTCAAATAAACTTGCTCAAATCTTCGCGTATTGATTCTGAGATAATTTTTCAACAATTTTCTGATTTATATATATGAAAAATTAGACTTATCAGTGGAATTCTCACGTGTGATGAACCTTTTTATACGTGGTGATTCGCATATAACTATTCATTGGACCATGTGTAAGACCAAATAAAATTTTTTTAATTGCTTAGAACCTATCCACCTTTAAAACTGCATCACTAGTTTTTATACCTTTTATAGAAATTTTAAAAGAAACAAACCGTTTTTTATAGCATTTATACAAAAGTTACAAAAAAATTTACTACCTGGCCCACAATTTCGACAAAAATATATCTTTCGTATATTTAAATATACAAAAGGGCCAAATGGGCCAAAAGTCACGCCTTCGTGTTTTATTATATTTTTATTATTATTTTTTTTTTAAATATAAATAGTATTAATATTAACAGGCGTGACTTTTGGCCCACCTTGCACAAAGTCCAATTTTAGTTTTTATTATTATTTTCAATATAAATATGCGAAAGAAATGTCCTTGTCGATATTGGGTGTGGTGGCAGTTAATAAATTACACTGGTTCAACAATAGTTTATTAACTCAACATTTTTGTTTTCACTTTTTGGAAAAAAATCGCCACTTAAAATTCAAACATAGACACTGTAAAAATAACGCGCTATTTGGTCCACTTTTTGGTTATGAAACGGTTTGCTTAAAAATTATTTTTCAAATATATTTAATGCAAAATTAAAAATTGTTTTGCTTCTGCTGAAAGTTTTTAAATTTCGAGTTAATACAGTATTGTTGAACAAGTGAAATACGGTACCTAAATGGATAAAAATATTCCCGGAACTTATGGTTTATGTACATAGAAGTAAAGTTTGGAAATTTTTCTTCAAAAATATTTTGTCAAACAAGTTAAACAACGTGGTTATTGACCCAGCTATGATTAAAGCTAAAAACGGGCGAAAATCCCCCACTTTAAATTCAAAATTTGACTTGAACGACCTCTAAGCCTCATCCGAAAAATATAAAAAAAACTTAAAAATGTTTGACCTTACACTGAAAAAATTTTCAGTAGTTTTTTATCGATTTAAATAATTGTTTGAAAAGTATTTCAGTTATTCTTTTAGTTGAAAAAAAAATTTTAAAAATATAATTTTGATTTAATTAGCATTTTAGTTGTTTTAAAATAAATTTGTAATTAAAATATTAATTAAATAACAAAAAATCTTGATTTTTTCGCTTCAAATAAAATAATTTAAACTTGTAGAATTGTTGTTAGTAATTTTCAAAACATGAGCTATATATAATTCAATCAATTTGCACATTGTTTGAAATGACAACGTCTTTTGATCATTTTTTTAATTAAAATTAATTATATCATTTATTGAAAAATAATTTTAAATTTTTACAATTTTTAGTAATCTATATTATCATTTTGGTAAAAGGTGCAAAATCGACAAATTGTTCTTGATTCTATGAATTTGGTGATTCGAGACAATTTTAAATTTATTTTGTGTTTGAACAAAAATTTCAAAAATTGAACTTACACATTAGTTTATATTAGTTTATACACAGAAAAATTTATAAGTAGTTTTTTATCAATTAAAAAAGTACTTAAATTTAATTTATGTGATAATTAAATCAATGTGTAAATTGATTTA
This sequence comes from Pollenia amentaria, assembly GCA_943735925.1. Classification (NCBI taxonomy): domain Eukaryota; kingdom Metazoa; phylum Arthropoda; class Insecta; order Diptera; family Polleniidae; genus Pollenia; species Pollenia amentaria. The sequence goes on along the minus strand of OX031009.1, from coordinate 142,572,133 downwards.
AATAACTATAGCTCAGGTTTTGACAATTCCTAACAACAATTCTACAAGTTTGAATTATTTTATTTTAAACGAAAAAATCAATTACGATTTTTTGGTAACTAATATCTAATTTTGGTTTCAGAAATCTAATTTTGATATAAAATAACATGAGGTTCGCTTTTAAACAATCTAGATTATTTATATTTTATCCCAAAACTGTATATTTGAAATGGGTAATGTGATTTTGAAGTTGAATAGTCTACTTTTGACGAAATCATGCCTTTTATTCCTTTTTTAACGTGTAATTATAGAGTTGTATCTCAATTTTATTTTCGCGAAATTTTAATTTCAATGTTACCAAACAAACAAAAAATTCAAAACCATTTCTATTGAAAGTGGAATAATCAAGTTTTAAAAAGAACCTCCTCCACTATACGTCCCATATAAACCCCCTTTCTAAAATCACTCTAACCCCCTTTACAAAATCATACTATCTAAATAATATTCGGCCTAAAGAATAACTTTGTTCTGACGGTTCCATGATGACCCATGGGTGTCAAATAGAATACACTCTTAAAAATTGTTTTTAAATGCTGTGGTGTAGGGTCACATATGGGTGGCCTTGACCAAATATAATTCCTTACTTCTTTTTTATTTGAATATTTTAAATGGGGATTTTTAGATATTGCATGTCATATTGTGAGAATTGTTGCTACTGTTTTTTTTTTGTTCGCTTTATTTTAAATGAAATTTTATTATAAAATGTTCATGTTTAGATGTTTTTTTTTTTTGTCGAAGGAATTGAATTAACATTGCTTTGTCTCCCGGGTTGCGTTAATACAAATTTAGAAGATATTAAATTAGATGTGATACTGTTGTCTTTTAGATTATATTAACATATTTAGCATTGATTTGGCTTTGAGTGTTTTGTCGTAGAGACAGGGGAGCAGTTGTTGCATTTGGCATCAAATTGAATATTTTAGTTTTTTCAAAGATAATTTTTAAGATTTGTAACTTAAAAAAAACACTTACAAGGCAAATTCCCTAATACAGAGATAAATTAAGATGCAAATAAAAGCGATATTTGGTTTCAAACAACAAATTTAAAGTTTTTTAAATCTTGATTGTTGAGATAAATAAGTTTTATAAGAAAAAAAGAACTTTAATTGCAAAAAATTATTTTTGTATAATTTTTCCATGCTGATAAAAAATGTTTTAAAATTTAAAAAATAATTAATACTTTCCGCTTTCACGCAGTTTTGTAGGAATAAAAGTACTGAATTACTTGGAACAAAAGTGAATTTTTTTTATTTAAATAAACCTTTAATTTTCAGAATTTGTAAATAAATACATAAATATTTGTTGTGAGAGTGCTCAGTGAAAATTTAAATTAAACATGTTTGATAAGTTTGTAATTAGAGTTAAAAGCTTTTTCCAAAAATTGTATTTTGTATAGCAGAGTTATTTCCTTTGACAGGGTTGCGAATAAGTAACGTTATAATTAATTTATTGAATACATTTTTTTCTTTTTTTTAACGTTGAAATTTATTACAATTTATATTATAGTTTCAAAATATATTCACATTATATTAGATGATAATCCGCCTAAGTTATAAAAAAATAAAACATGTTAATTAAAGGGTTTATGAAACGAATTTTGTATGAAAATCCGTTTCATAATTTTGTATAAAAATCCGTTTCATAAACCCTTAATTAACCTGTGTTATTTTATATAACTTAGGCCGAATATCTTTTAGATGGTGATTTTCGTTTGCTTAGACCTAATGTGCTCTTTCCAGAGTATTTCCCATAACATTACTAAGAATTTCAGGTCCTAGGACCACTTTTTTCGATTATTCGCTGTTGGGTACTTCTTGGGTTATTGGCATTACCGTTAAAATTGCACGCAGGGAAGCCATAGTTTGACGAGCTGTGTCGGCTGTGACTCCATGTTGTTGGAACTACAATTCTAGATTTATCTCTACCTCTGGCATTTAAAAATTTTCAATAATTGCCCACAATTTAAAGCCATTCACAATAACCGCAACTTGTTCGACGTTTTCGAAAAAATATGATTAAAAAATATCTGCATCTAAGTGGAATTATTTGATTCAGCTATTCCAGCAATTACTCTAAGATTTTGGTCGCCCCATATCCTGCAATTTTGTTTATTCACGAGACCATTGAAGGTGAAAACGGGCCTCATAACTCATTTTTCGATATGAGCTTTGTGTCTGAATAATAGAATACTCGCTTTCAAAATAAAATTTAACAATTTCGGTACTTTGTTCTGTGCTAAATCTTTTTATAATAAATTTCCTAAGATTTTCAAAGCCTAATCTGGAAAAAGATATAAAAAAAAAAAAAATTTAAACAAAAAATTTGATGCACTTATTAAATCATTACGTTACTTTTGCACCCCCCTGTTTTTCTTTTTTTATTGCAGGTAAAAGCGAAAAAGGCATTGACTTCTCTTTTTGTACGTATGAATGAATGAATGATGAATTCATTGTTAAAACAAACGACCTTTAGCAAATAATTCGCTTGTTAATAATTTGTTAATTTTGAGCTTTGATGGATTTTGTAGCAGAAAATGTCTGACGTATAATTATGTCTTTGGATTACTGTTTTATTGTAATTAAAATGTTGAGAAGAATGAACAATAAACATCTTAAAAGATTTATATTTTAAAAATATAAAGCCGGATGTTTGCTTAAATTTTTTGTTTCATGAAGTCATAAAATTTGACATTGATTACTTTGTGGAAGGTTACGAAAATATTAAAGGATTTATGAAAATGGCTTAAATTTGTAAATGGTTTCTAATGCGAGGTTTAAAATATCACACTAATGAGCTGTTTTTTAATAGAATGACTAAACGACAAATGAAATTTGTTGAGGTATTTATTTAATTTTTTAGTAGCAGCATTTGTTTTTAACTTTAATGTATTAGCTCATATATAATGATAAAGTTTTTATAGATGAAGTTAATTCAAGGTTTGTTTGCAAAAGAAAACCGATTTACGGATTAAAATTGTAACTAGTTAAATTTGGCAGAGTCAATCATATGAATATATTCCACATCGTGGTTAAGTACGATTTAAATAGCACTCTAAATTATTTGTCTCTATTAATTTAAAACCGAGGTTTCGAATTTGTATTGCTTTTCGGATTAATTTAATTCATTATATGTAGAGGGTCCCGCACAAATTTTGGGGGAAAAAATGACAGGAAATTGGTGCGAAAATTCCCGGGAATTTTTTATTTTATTACGGCAGCTTTAATGCCCACAAAAATTCCATAGTCAGTTACTTGTGTTATAATTGTCGACATAGGCATTTCCTTAAAATATTTAACAAGATGCTTCTTTACACGCAAGCGCTAAATATTTTTAAATAAAATTATATAGGTTTTTAAAATATTTTTTATAACATTCTGTTCTATATTTTTTGTTTACCGCTTTATTTGTTTTTTGTTTACTCCTTTGGTTTCTATTCTGATTTGGTGGTGGCCAGAGTTCCATTTTTTTTGGCTTATTTATATGTTCTGTCGATTTTGATTTCGAAACTGACGTTTTATTTATAATACAATGGCTAAAATGGATTTAAATGTGGTCGCGAGTGGACAACCAACTTATTGGCCTACTGATCAGCAAAAATGTCCAGATGTCATCGATTTTGGCGTGGTTAAAAACATCCCCGCAGAAACGATTCACGTTGAAGCTTCTTTAGAATTATCTTCTGATCACACACCTACAATTCTTACCATATCAAACCCTAATAGAATTGTATCTCCGTCTGGTTACTTAGTGACGTCAGCCACACAAACAAATTGGTTAAAACATAAAAAATATCTCAGTACCCACTGCACTTAAAATATTCCGCTTAGAACACCGGAGAATGTGAATCTTTCTATTGTAAATTTTGACAATTATCTCAAACTAGCTGTTCAACATTCTAGCATAGCCCGCAAAAATATCAAAAATAGTAAAATATATTCTACTGATGTCGAGCGTCTCTTGACTGAAAAAAGGAGAGTTCGAAGAGAGTGGCAATTGCACAGATCCCCTCAACTTAAAAATTTACTAAAAGAGTGCACAAAAAGGCTAAGAAACTTACTGCAGTCTCAAAAAACGGCTTCTCTGGAAAAATATCTTAAGGAACTTGATGCAACTCCTCAATCTGATTACTCATTATGGCGTGCAGCTAGAAATCTTAAAAGACCAGTTATCACTAAACCGCCATTAAGAAACTTAAATGGAAGTTGGGCACGAAATGACATAGAAAAAGGAAATATTTTTGTTAATCATTTGAAAACCGTATTTACCCCTCATACATCTTTCGATACTGCAGTCGAGTTACCACCTGTTGCTGTTAGATCAGCTGTTCCACTAAATTTTGAAGTAAGAGAAATCGAGAAGGCTATTCATGATATAAACCCCAAGAATGCCCCTGGTTTTGATAAGATCAGTAACAAAATGCTTTTGGAGCTACCCAGCATAGCAAAGAAAATTATTCTACTAATTTTTAATGCTATTTTACGGCTTAAATACTACCCACAAGAGTGGAAAGTATACTTAGTTACCATGATACCTAAACCAGGAAAGGATCCCACAAAAGTTGAGTCATATAGACCTATTAGCTTATTGTCTAATATATCAAAGCTTTTTGAGAAACTTCTAGTGTCAAAATTAACGCCGATTTTAAATGATAACAGATGTATCATCATCACTTCTAGTGTCAAAACTAACGCCGATTTTAATGATAACAGATGTATCATCATCATCAATTCGGTTTTAGAAGAAAACACAGCACAATTGAACAAACTCATCGAATAGTAAATGTCATAAGAAAAGCCTTTGAAGAAAAAAAATATTGCTCAGCACTCTTCATCGATGTGTCTCAAGCTTTTGATAAAGTCTGGTATGAAGGTTTACTACTGAAATTGCAGCAAAACTTACCAGCAAATATACACAAGCTGTTAGAAAGCTACTTAGTCGGTCGTCAATTTATTATTAAAGAAGGCGAATTTTTAAGTTCTCCACAGCCATTTAACGCTGGAGTCCCACAAGGCAGCATCCTGGGCCCTCTATTATACTTAATTTATACTTCGGACTTGCCAACAAACAGCTACACCCATACCTCAACATTTGCGGAGACACAGCTTTTCTAAGCGTACACGCAAACTGTCAAGAAGCAGCTCGTTACCTACTGGATCATATATTTGAACTAGAAAGGTGGTTAAAAAAAATGCGTCGGGAAACATGCCCCCCTATTAAAATAAATAATCAAATAATACCCCAACACTCGCATGTAAAATACCTCGGTATACATCTAGATCGGCGTTTAACGTGGAAATGGCATATAGAAGCTAAATTAACTCAAATGAAACTAAAAGCAATCCAAATTAATTGGCTTATTGGAAGAAATTCTGTTCTTAGTCTCGATTGCAAACTTCTACTTTACAACTCTATCTTAAAGCCAATTTGGTGCTACGGTATTCAGTTATGGGGCACTGCCTCGGCTTCTAACATCGAAAAAATTCAAAGGCGCCAAAATAAACTTCTTCGAATAATCACAGCCGCCTCCAGGTACGTCAAAAACTCAAATATCCACAAGGATCTCAATGTGCCATTAGTAAAAACTATGATAACGAAATATGCTGGAACTGCACCCAAATCCATTAGCTAGAAATATTTTAAATTATGGCGGCCACACTCGCTTAAGAAGAAGAGACACTGCAGCACTCACCCAATCAGATGAGCGCTAAACACCTACATATGTGAACAGATACCGTGATGACGAAATCTTTTTTGTTTGGCACTGGCAGGACATAAAGCAAATATTAGGATAAGATTTGATTAATTATTGTTAGTTCATATTTAATATATGAAGATTCAATAAACAAATACTGAAAAAAAAAAACGTTTTATTTATGGAATTGATGATGTGGTCATTTGACAATAAATAAATGAATTACGTTAGACACGTAAAACCTGTCGACCGACAAGTCGATTGTTAGTGGGCCGCTTAAGAGAACGATAAAGAGTGACTTGTTGTCGCTCGCTTAAGTTGTCGATCGACATCGGGGGACTGGATGTAAAATTTATTGTTTAGGGAAATATGATCTAGCTTTCCCTGTTTATTGTTGTTGTTTTGTTTAAGCTTTGATATTGTTTATAATGTATTTATCAAATTGTGTTATGTATTTTTATTAGTCTTTGCTAGATTTTTTGAATGCTGCTTCTAGCTGCAGCACTTTTGAATTCTTCTAAGCACCTTTTGAGTGCTCGGGTAGAATATTGAGAAACACTAGTTAATTTGTTTAAACTAAAAAGTATTCTGATTTTATTAATATAGATTACTGGCTTATATACTAATTATGCTATACAATTCATACAATTTCTATCTTACTTCTAATCTTACATTCTACCTTATCTAACTCATAGCAAGGCAAACTTGAATCATTCATGTACTTCCAATTGGTTAAATTCCATAGTTCAATTTCACTTAATAAAATTTGAATTGAGTTACTTTTGTTTTGTTTAAAATAATGTATGTCTGTCATATGTACTAAATTTAAAGTGCTTTGACCCTTTTTAAATGCAATTGCACATTGCACATCTTTGTAGTTTTGTGTGGTCTAAGTTGTTTCAGGTTTCCTTACTTTCAAGTGTGTCGTACTAAAGCAGTGTTGTATTACGTTAATAATTATTTCAATTTTTTAAGCTAAGTGGGTCAGTATGTAGTGTGTCATTCTATTTTACAGAGTGACAAAACAAATACACTACATGTTACAAGTAACCTCTGAGTGTTTAAAATTCTTATTTGCTTTACAGTTTTATTTTCATAATATTGTTTTTATCCAAAATAAACGTGGTAGAGAAATCTTTATGACAATAATTTTATTTAAAAAGGGAATCACTAATTTTTAAAGGAAGTCTTAGCATTCTGAAAGTTTTTATAATTTTCTTTTGAAAATAAAAGAAAACATTCGTAGAAAGGGAACGTGTTTTCCCATTAAAAGGATTCGATTCCGAAAATACTTATTCTATACTAAAATTCTATTTTCAAAGAAATATCTTGTTTAAATAATTCAACTATTTTCATTTTAGGTCAGTGCAGTGGGCTGTGAATTTAAAAAACTGAACTTGTTTTTATTATTCTACTAATGTTCAGAAGGTCATATAGACTTCCCGACGACCGCAGGGTATTTCAGGCGGATGTTCTGGGGGCTCTCAGGGCCATGTGATTGGTAGGGGCCAACATTTCCAAGGGCTAGGAGGTCACTATATATGTGGGCAGCCAGGCGGCTCTTAGGGCCTTGATGGGCTGTTATGTGAACTTCAGGCTAGTGGACGATTGCAGGAGGGCTCTAGGAGAAATCTTAGGGAATTATGTTGTGAGGCTTTGCTGGGTACCGGGTCACTGAAACATCACCGGCAATGAGATAGCTGATGAGTCGGCGAGACTGGGCTCTGAAATGGAGGATCCTGACAGTTTGCAGTTCAGGCCCCTAATGGGCATCTGCTTTAGAATAATTAGGGAATGGCTTCTGAGCGGGCATCGCGCACGCTGTGGCCGATGCTTAGTAGGTCGAACTCGGACGCGCTGCTGGGCAAGAGTAGAGTCTGAGTCAGAAAAATTACAGGTATTATCACGGGCCACTGTATGATAGGCATGACGGCGGTGAGAATGGGATCTGACATATCGGATATATTGTGGTTGTATGAGGACCCAGAGGAGTTGGAGACAGTTGAGCACTTTCTATGGCACTGTCCCAGGCTACAGAACATCAGGCTGAGATTACGGGATAGCAGATTCCTGCACGAATTGGGAGATGCCTCGGGCTGCGGGCTCGAGAATCTGACGGATTTTTAATGGGAATGATCTGGATGCGCGGCAGGAGGCTGGAGACTGGGCACATTTATGGCAGTTTTCCTGTTTGGTAGGGTTGTTTTTGCTTTAGCTGTCCGCTTTTTTATCTTTGACTTCCTTCTTTTCATCATGCTTTCACTCTTTACTTCTCCTATTCTTTCATACTAGAATTCTGTCATTAAGCAAGGCGTCACAAGGTACAATATTGGCCTCTGGGCGAGGGTGTGAAGTTTACTTCGCACCAGCCTTTCTACCCTAACCTAACCTAACCTAACCTATGTTCAAACAAATTATATTTAATTATATATTGTTCTGGCTCCTTAGGAATGCTATATATAGCGGGAAATTTAAAAGTAAGTCCCGCTTTCCCGGGATATGAAAAAGTCGGGGAAAAGAAAAACTCTAGTGAAGCAGGACAAGCTATAAATTCTTTAAAACTTTTTATATTAAAAATTTTGTCTTGTTTTGCTTTAGAATTTCGTGAAGAGTTTGGGAGTTTAATAAGAATAAGAACCACGTATCAAAACAATTGATATATATTTTTCAAACCAACAATTTACTGTGTTGCCACTGCGTACATATTGTCCTCATTTTAATATGCACATTTCAAAAGTAAACCAATTAATTAGAAGCTTCCGTTACAATAATAAGCCACTTAATAAGAAGTTTTCTTAAATATAGGTCCGTAAGCCCCTTCCTTGTGCCGGCAGAATACCTACCGGGATCACTGCTTAGAAATTTTGAACGTGTAAGGGAGAGCGAACATCACATTTACAAGGAGACGTTTGACATAACTTGGATTATCGCGTCTGTCGCTGCAGAAAACTGAAGCCGGCAGACAACACGCTACGGCCTAACTAAGCCTATTTCCCATTTAAAGACTACAAGCCAAAGTGCAGGAATTGGACTACGAAGAATCAGATAAGCAACCACAATAACACCCAATTAAAACTGTTGTTTGGTGGGGTGTTTCGTCCGGAAGAATTGGCCCATATTTTTTCTTAAATTGCATTGGAGTTAAAATATCTTTTGTCGGTGATGCATATCGGACGATATTAATTTTTTTTTTAATGGAAGCTGTCGAAAATTATCAAAGTATTAATGACTTTAGAAAGATGGACCCACAGCATATAATGCAGGTTACTTAATGGCTTTGGTAAACGAACATTTTCGGCTTCAAAAATCATGCATCCCATCGGCAAGATTTTAGGCGATTATTTTGCATTTTCATAGTGAAAACCTGCTTCTTTTGGAGCACACTTTTACAGGTACTCACAACATATAAAAAAAAGTAGAGATAAAACTGCGAGATTCATCTAAAATAGCTCGATTGCCATCACTTTTTAACAATAGCAGTTTACTACTTAAGACGCTGTCAAAATCGGATTTTTCAATTGCAAAGGTTTAACGCCGCACTATTTGGGTTACTTTGAACAGTTTGTATAACAGATAGAAAAAGTCGGACGTGCTTATTTATGCTGGACTGTGAGATATTAATTTTCTTTCAATCTATGAGTTACTTTATCAAAAGAGAGAGGTATATAAGGAAAGAAAAGCACAATTCCAATTAATTAGGTGTTTTATTTAATGTTAAAATTTACTCAAGAATTAACTTTACAAGCAAGAGATTTAATTAGAACTTAAAAATGGAGAATTAACAAAAAGGAACTAAGATGTCAGACAAATAATGAGATTAACAATGTTGTTAATTAAGCGGTTAGAATTAAACAATTCTCAGTGTTGCACCATTAGCTGTTTTAACATTTTCTTAAAAAAAATAGATCAAATATAAACTTCAGGATTCTAATCTTATGGTCGAAAAAGAAGTATGGCTTTAAAAATAATATAAACCAACAGGAGCCATCTATTTAAATACAGCGGGATCTTATTCTTACTACCAATAAATGTTTTTATACCCTCCACCACTTGTGGAAATGATCGTATACTTAGTTTGTCATTCCAAGTGAAACCTTTTTAATAATTAACTAAGACCCCATTAAGTATATATATATTCTGGCTCCCTAGGAATTCCAAGTCGATTGAGCCATGCTCATCTGGTTGTGTGTCTGTCTGACCGTCTGTCCGTCTGTCTGTCTGTTTGAAACACGCTCACTTTCGAAAAACACAAACGAAAAGAACAATGTTTTTGTTAAATCGTTTTCAGTTATCCAAAGCAGGTTAGGCCTGAAATCCAGACAAATTTTTGCAGTAGAATAAGAGTCATAAATAAAAATGTTGAGCCACCACGCTTGATAATTTTGTTACAAAAACTAACATAAATATTGGCGGAATGCACATATTGATATAGGATTTTGCACCAATTCATTCTTCATTCATATAAATCATACTCGTACAACAACATTTCATGAAGATCGGTCGATAATTTAACATAGGCCGCATATGAAACCCAATTTCGGAAACTCTTTAGAAACCTAAAACCGTAACGAATAAAAATGTAATAAACTTTGGTCTGTCAAAGTTTTATATATCTCAAAATCACACTGTCAAATGTTGGGACGATCGGTCCATAAATTTATAGGTCTTTTTTAAAGCCCTCTCTTGAAATATTCTAACTATCGGTGGAGGGTATCAATGATTCTGCTTAGCCAAAAAAAAAAAACTAACTTGTTTTATCTGTATTTATGAGTTGAGAAGGACTAAAAAAAAAAATAAAATTAATAAAGATTTTCTTTATGATTCCAAATAAATTACTACCCAATTAAGTCAGAAATTCATTGTTGTAAAAATTTATTAAAAAACAACTTACTAATTATCAATCCCGCTGCCTAATTTAGAAATACACACAACTAATTGCAAAGTTGGTTATTGCTTTTTGTTTTTCAATATTCTCAATAACATAAAAATATAATAGCATGACGTCGAAAACTCATTTCACATTCATCATACTTTGATATTTCCCTTACACAAACACAAACACACACACACACACACACACACACACACACACACACACACATACACAAAAGTAATAACTCCACTAGGGGTCTTTATTGACTCTCACTGAAGCAGGAAACGAAAAATGGTCACAGAAACCCATAAAACTAAAATATTTTTTTTGCAGCTTTGGGTTCCTCATTATAAAAGCTAATGGAAAAACTTGTTTCGAATGTTCATAATCGTACGTGCAGGACAATAAACACAATAATTTTTATTTGAGATTTTTCTCACAAGTTTTTCTTCTTCTTGCAAGAAGTTCGAATATTTATAAATACAATTGGAAAAAACTTTATCCGTTCTTTTATTGTTGTGTGTTGAAAACATAAATATGTAACTGAAAACCATTTTAAGTAAAAAAGTTTACTCTTCTTCTGTGTTTCTTTTGAAATATCAGTCAGCTCTAACAACTTAATAATTCTTTTCCTTTTTACAATCCTGCCTGTATAAAAGACCTGCGACGAATCGAACATAGAACAATAAACAATTTTTTTTTTTTGTTTAGCTCCTAAAGTTGAGCCTGCTTTTGCTACTTCATTTTGAGATGTTTTGTTGTTGTTCTTTAATGCGTTATTAAACAATTTTTCTTGTTCAGCACTAAATACGTGAGTATATTTCAAAATTGCTACTTAACTTTTCCATTACAAGATATTCAATTCGTTTACGCATTGATACAAGTTGGTTATTTATAACATATAATGGGAATTTATTAAAATATTTATTATTTATATTCTAGAGATTATAATTATATTAAAACTTTTGTTTGGCTTTTTTCAGAATATTGGGTAAATTGAAATTTGTAATAATAAAAAGAAAATGAGTTTTATTAAAAAATAAATTGCCTTTTCTTTAAAGATATACAACTAACTGCCTCGTCTTTTCAAACTAAAATAAAAATTTTTGCTTAGAAATTTATATTGAAAACAAAAACAAATGGATTTTTTTTTTATTGTTGTTTCAATATAAATTCGCAAGCGAAAATTTTCATTTTGTTTTGAAAAACAGGCACTAAAAAACTACGTTATTATAAAGATCTCGTGCGTTGGTTTTTTTTTTAAAGAAATTTGACTTTGGCAGACCAAAAACTAAAAACTGTTTATAAAAGTAATGCGATTGGGTTAAAAATATATTTATATATATATAATCGTATCTTTAAAAGGCAGGGTCTTTTACGATCGAGTTTGTTTGTGGTGGTATGTTAAAAAAGGGCATTTATCGTGAGGTTGGATTTTCAATAATCTTTTTTTACATACGTGACTTATATCAAACTCCTTTGTAATTTTTGTTAAGTATCGTTTGGAAAGTCATCATGGAAAGACTCACACCACCACAGCGTCTCCAAATTGTTTAGCTGTATTACGAAAGTCACAGTGTTCTGAGAAATCTTTCTTGTGCGAGTCGAGGAACTTAGGGTGCGTATAATCAACCTACTGAAACCACTTTTGCCAATACCATTTGCAAATCTAAGTCTTAGTTTTCATTAGTGATGATACTCGACCGGTTAGACCACACCCAGCACGTAGCGAAGTGAATATAGCAGCTGTAGTTCAGAGTGGTCGTGAACACCATGAACGGACTATGTGCTTGCTGAAAACCAAGCACATGGTCTCGGTCAGCTCTGGTTTCAACAAGACGGCGCACATATGGATTTTTTGCCAATCTAGCAGGACATTAGGCAAAAAATTAAATTTCAGAAATGTAAAATTTTAAGTATGCACCTCGAAATTTTCAAGTCTTCTGCTTGAGATTTGTGTTTTTGGGACACTGTTAAAATCAGGAAAGTTAAGTAAATTGCATGCGTGTTCATTGACTTTTTACGGATTTGAGAGGTTTACAAGATATTTTTTTGTGGGTAAACGAATAAAGATTTTACATTGATTTTTTTTCTGTGAAAGACTATATAAACAGCTTCTTATAATTATTTTTAGCAACTTTTTATTTTAAATTTTTATGATAAAAAAATTTGCTCGAAATTAAAAAGAAATTATTTTTTTGTTCACTTTTTTGTAAAAAAAAATTAAAAGGTATATGAAAGTAAAGCTAGTTGCAACTTTAAAAATGATATTCATCACGATAAAATTAGAAATATATACTTTTAAATTCCATGGCGCGATTTTGCGCCTTTTTTTTTGATGATTTTTTGAACATTTCACCATAAAATGTTTTGGTTGTATGTAGATTTTTTTTATTTAAATTATTACATCTAAGACTAATAATAACTGTGTAAAAAAAATTATCAGAAGAAGCGTCTGAGGCACAAAATAAACATTTTCGGCCTTACAGGCAGAATTTTGTTAAAAAGTTTTCGAATGTTCAGTGTAACAAAGATATTATAAATAGACTTTTGCTCAGTTCTGACCCACTGATTACTAGCATAAGACCAGCTCCAAAAAAAAAAAAAAAATCATTACCCTTTTCGACAGAAGAAATTTCTATTAATTTCTATTATGATTCACCTGTACTTGGCCTTGAGGTGAATTCAGATTCGGAAGAGGACTGACAAAGAAGAACCATGGTACTCATCATCATCTTAGTGCAAAAGAGTAGTTTTTTTAAATCAATTAGTTGTTATTATTTTAAATAAAATTTATTGTTACTGTTATAAACAAGTTATTATTACGAATAAATTAATTATTCTCAGATAAATTAAATATTATGAAATACATAAAAGTAACATAAAAGCTTAAATATGAATGTTTTGTGGAAATTAGCAATAAATAAAAAAAATTAATTTTTTTTACCGGGTCATTCCGGGGGGCGGGTTTTGAGGGATAGCTCCCCTGCCCATAAAACTTCAAGAATTTAATTCTTATGGTATTAAGGCGTTAGTAATCTATTCACAGAAAAAAGTTTTTTATCAATTAAAAAATGGCTTAAAAAGTACGAGTTTAATTAATGTTATAATTGAATCAATTATTTTTTTAGTTGAAAGAAAATTAAAAACATCATTTTGATTTAAATAACATTTTAGTTGCTTTAAAATAAATTTTTAAATTAAATATTTATTAAATATTAAAAAATATTAATTGATTTTTTTCGTTTAAAATAAAATAATTTAAACTTGTAGAGTTGTTGTTGGGAATTGTAAATATTTAATTAAATAAATTAACACATTGTTTGAAATGGCAAGGTTTTTTGATCATTTTTTTTAATTAAAATTAAAAATATAATTTATTGAAAAAAAAAAATATTCCCAATTTTTAGTAATCAATATAATTATTTTGGTACTAGATGCAAAATTTACAAATTATTTGCTTGATATTATGAATTTGGTATAAATTTGGTGATTAGAGAAAATTTTTAAAATTTTCTGTGTTTCTTTTAGTATTTAAAGTTTTTTTAAATATTATTTTATGTTACCACCCACAAAAGGGGGCGGGGGTGAAAAGTGTATTTTTACGGTTTCCTGGGTCCAATTTTAGGTTTTTTTTTAACTTTCGCAGACGTTAAAAGTTGCATTTGCTAAACACAAGTAGGGGAAAACGTACTGCCAGTTCATCGATTCGAACGTTAACGTTCGCATAGAAAATTACATTTAAAACAGCAACAACATCTTAAAATTCGTTAACAAAAATTGCATTTTTTAGAGGTTGGATTATTTTATCTCGGGGGAACTTTTGCCTCCTTCTTCCGATTTTATTTATTTTTGAACTATGACATTAACACATATTTCTGCCTAGTTTCATTGATCCAGGGGCACTCAATAACTTTTGCGAAGCAATAAAAGCTAAAACAAAAAGTAGTGTCCAGCTAGATTGGCAAAATACCCTTATGTGCGGCGCTGCGAGCCATACAGCACGTGAAACAATGACATTGTTGAGAAATCATTTTGGTAAATACTTAACTTTACGTTTTGCTGCGGTAAATTGGCTACCTATGTAAATCGTGCGAGATAACAATTTTGGACTATTTTCTCTGGGGAAATGTAAAGTCTGACATAAGCCAGTTCTGGAATAAGCCAGATATGATTTACACTTTGGAAGCCAACATTACTCGTGTTATTCGCGAGGAACTAGTCGCTTTGTTCCAAATGGACCAACTTAGACGTAGCCATTTACCTGCTATCATTTTGAAACAGTACATGCCATAAATTGTTCTTTTAACCTATAATAAAAATTTTAAGTTCACTTCCAAATTTATGTCTTTGATTAAACATTATAAATCAAACCTCACGATGAATTACCCGATATATTTTGTCATACATATTTTTTTGTTTTTGTATTTTCTTTTCACGATAGTTTTGTACAAATAACCCATATCAGAATATCAAAAAATAATAAAAATAGTTCTGTGAAAACCACGTTTTGAAAAATTTTTTAAATACTTTTTTGGTCATCAAAATTGTCTTACAGAAGCGGGAAAAATAAGTTTAGTTCAAGGTATTTACTCGACTATTACGGTACAATTTTTAAAAGTTGCCCGTTCGTCTTATCCGTTTCACTAAAAAATTAAAATCCGCTGTAAGAGAGCATTGATGGGTGTTCATAATTTTCAATTGGGCGGCATTTGCAGCATTTTAACTTATCTGCGTAACCACGACATGCCGGAAGTTACATAAAAATTTAGCTCTTAACCCTTCCGGGGTCAAACAAAAATTTGTGACAAGATACCAATTTGTAAATTCGTATTTGAGGTAATGTGATTTCCTTGAAGCCAGGCAAAATAATAGTTTTCGTCTCATGTAGCTCCCTTGGTTTTTAGGAAATGCCGAATATATTTACAAAAGACCTTCAAAGGTCCACAAAATTACAATTTATTTGTGCAATATGTTTTCAAGTATATATTTATTAACGCATTTATCAATACTTAAATTAATTTTTATTATTGCCCGATCACCGAAGTTATTATAATATGTTTTCTTAATATATATAACCTTTAACAAATTTCCTGATTAATGTGCTCAAAAATAAAAAAAAAAGGCAATGCCTACTATAATAAAAATTCAAAATAGCAAAAGTGTCTCTCTTTCAGATAAAAAAAACAAAATGTATTTAAGTGTACATTTTTAGACAGTAAAAGGGCGTAGAAACCGAGCAAAATGTAATGTTGAAAATATTCAACAAAAACACTGAAAGAGTTAAGCCTTGCTGGTGTAAGAACTAAAGGCCAACTACCACCATCAATCATGATAATTTTTGTTAAAAGTAACAGGATGGTTTTCAAGGAAAAAAAAAGTTTTTATCAAATTTCACATTTGGGCATTGGAAACATCTAGTTAAATATTTTGAATATCCTTTATATTCTACTTGTGTTGATTTTAGGTGGCAATTTTGCTAGCTTATCGCTATAGGATTACGATAACGTTAAAAAATAGGGCAGACTATTTGGATATTTATTTTCAAGAAGATGGTAAGATATGACAGATGACAAAACAATGATATTGGAAGAAAAATTTCATTAACTTTGGAGGATTTGCCCATTTGCCTTGACTTTGCTATCGCAACAAAACAAAAAGTATTTTTAAACGAGCTTCACCCGGTGCGCTTCGTTTCCCTCATTAAAGAAAATAAACAAAGTAAATTTTTATTAAATAGTTCCCGTGTATTGATAACGAAGCAATTTGTACCAAATTAAGATACTTTTACTGTAACCGGTCTCCAGATTTACAGAATCTGTATTGTGCATCTTTTGAAGCTGCCATGGACACTTCTCCAACACTACCCACTTTTTGAAGATGTTTTGCATAGAAAACCATATTATTTGTTCCAAGTTTTAAACTTTTTTTATTACCGTGCCAACTTTTTCAATTGAGCATACTTTTTGACAGATGTTATGTATTGATAATCATAACATTTTTACCAAATTTGGAAACTGATACCGTTCTCCAGATATACAGAAAACTAGATTGTCTTTGTAAGGCAGATGCAAATCCCACTTCTCTTATCCTACCCACTTTCTGGCAGATGTTGTGTATTGATATCTAAATTTAAATTCAAATTAGGAAATTTTTAATGTCACCGTTCTCCCGGTAAAAGGTAATTCATAATGTCTCTGTATGGGAGCTGCAACGACAACTTGGAACTTTACAAATATTTATAGCCGAGTTTAAGCTAATCAGGAAACTGCTTGGAAAATGTGAATCGAATGCTTTGAAAATGTCAGGCAAATCGGTTCGCTAGTTAATGAGTATGTGGGGAACAAATTAACTAACATACAAACAAGCGGTTTTTAATTTTTATGCATATATCGACGACTAAATACCTAATCATGCTATGTCGACCAAGCATATTTTTACGTTTTTCAAATAAGTACTAATCAACTTAAATTCTTTGAAATTTTGGCGTTGATCGGCAAATCAAATCCAAAGTTATGCATAATAAAGGACTCAGCATACAAATAAGTGTTGTATCGCCCGTAAACTTTATTATATTCTCCTGCAAAACTCACTTTTTCGACTTACACTTTTGGAATTGAGCTGCCGATATGTAGACATGTATAAACTAGAAACATATAGAGCCACTCAAGATAATAATTGTCATAACCAGGGAAACCATAAATATGTAATTGCATGTTTTTCCTTGTGCGACGAATGAAAACAGAATCCATATATTTATTTTTTTTATAGCTTTTTATTAACTTTGACATTCTTATGTTAGTGCATATTTTTGCATATTTCACCCCTTACAGCATTTTTTTTTTTGCATAATTTAGTTAAAAGAGCATTTTTACAGCATTTTTTTAAGTGTATAGCGCATATTTTGCCTTTTGAGGCATATTTTGGAACATTTAAATTTTTTTATGTGCTTACAAGAGCTTTCGCAGCAAGTAATATATTTGTTTTTTAATTCCGTTTTTCTCTTTTAAATATCCATGTGTATCCCCAACGTGTTGCTTCAATTTCGCCATCTACATTTAATTTTTACTCTAAAATTGTAAGCCAAGGCAGATTGTCATTAAAGATAAATGTTATTTTAAACTTTTAAGTTTTTTATTTATAGAAGCAAAAATTAAGGAAAAATAAATTATATAAGTTTTTGGCGATTTAATACATAGAAATCTGGACCAATATTTTACTATACCGACCGACTTAGAATCACAGTTTAAAGTGATCTAACGATGTTCATCCGGCCGTCTGGCTGGTTCTTTGTCCATGTATACTTTATGCGCAAAGTACAAGTTGTAATTTTGTAGATAATTTTATAAAATTTGGTAAATATATTTAATTTGTACTAAAGACGAAGTCTATGTAAATGGCGAGAATCGGTCTGCAGTATCACATATTTACCATAAAAACTTTTTTCCAAATTAGAGTTTTGTAAACCATCTGATTACGTTGGTATTCAGATTAAATTCGCCGCAAAAATATTTTATTGCAAATTAAATTCTTTTCGAATCGGTTCAGATTTGGCCTATGCTTCGAATCTATAAATAGCTTTAACTGCCTTTTTAAATACATGTTAACATTAATAGCCAATTTAGCGACCTTCAGGGACGGTCCCTCTTAGACAATCCCTTTAAGGCAAACAACATCATATGGATTTTAATATCTAGATAATATTCGCTACAAATAACTCTTATATGAATTTTAACTTCATAATATAACCTTGTTTTTATGAGTTTATAACTGTCCATCGTTTTAAAAATCTCTTAAATTCGTCTGCATATACTATAGTGTTTGGGCTTTAACGATTATAATTTTATGTTTGTTTTTTTTAAATGAAATTTTTTTTAAATTGTTGAATATTTTATTTTCAAATGAGCAATTTATAATTTTTTTTTTGCATATTTTAATAACTTTCAGGGCATATTTTCGAGTTTTTACTGAATATTAAATTAGCATAAATCTGTGGTTTTCATGGGTAACCGCGTATGTCTATTTTTTACAATTTTAAGATTGCTGAATCTTAAACGCTCTTTTCACGGTTCTTAAAATTTCTGAAAAATATGGACCAATTCCGATTTTTTACGTAATGACCAATTACAAAAAGTTCAATTCCTAGCCCATTGCTCGATCTAGAATGTTTTTCCACTCTCCTGAAGAATTTGATTTTAAGACATACGCGGTTACCTATGAAAACCACAGAAATTGCTTTTTACGCCATATTTCTGGTTTCCCTGGATATAACATTGCCGAGATAGAAACAAAATAAAATAAACAAAGAAAATATTTAATAAATATTTTCTACAAAAAATGTGAAATTTTATTAAAAAAAAAATTCACTTTGGTGTTCGTTTCTTCAAAATGTTTTGTGCTCTAAAAGGGTTGCATGTTTTTTTTCCAAAAAAATTAACGCTTAATAATGGCATAAGGCATTGTTCTTTACGCCACGTATAAATCGACAGTTTTGGTAATGCCCTGTGCGTCAAAGAGCAACAAAGTTACTCGAATATTGGAAAAATTTGCAAAAATAGCGAAAATTCGTGAAAATTTTTAATAGAACAAATAAGCCATAAAATTGACTAAAAGCCCCTTAAACTATGAGGAATGGCAAGAATTCGTTAAAATTGCTGAATAAGTGGAAATTCGCAAACATTTGAAACAGTGGCATGATATCATAGTCAAATATTTATTAAAATTCGTTTAAGCTGTATAGAATCAGGAAATTGCTTCTACAGCGAACACGGCTAAAATTCGCAAAACCTACAAAATTGGAAGCAAACAATAAAATTTATTTAAAATCGCTAAGTCAGTTAAAAAGAACATTATGTCTGAAAACAAAATAAGGAAAAGTTTACAAAAATAGCAAAAATTTTCAAAATTTCAAGCAAGTCATAAATTGATTTAAAGTCCCTAAAATTTAAAGGAATGGCATTAATTCGGAAAAAATTGCTTAATAAGCGGAAATTGGCAATAATTTGCAAAGTCCAATATTTATTAACAATCGTTAAAGCTCTAAAGAATCTGAAAAGTTACATGAAAAAATCGATCTCTTTCGCCAACATGGCTAAAATTCGCAAAAAATTGCCAAATTTGAAGCAAAACCTAAAATATGTTTGAAATCGTTAAATAGGCTAAACACAAAATGTCGGAAAATAGCATAAGAAGCGTTAAAAAAATTAGCTATAATGATGAAGAACAAACTTTTTGTCAGGTGTTGAAAACAGGGCAATCGACTTTTTTTTATAATTTGTGTTTTGTTCTCGAAAAATCACGACCTTAGGACAACTAGGTTCTATCTTAAATGCAGTTTAGGAGCGAATAGAACCTTGTTGTCCTAAGGTCGCGAAATAACAAATATCATTATTTCAGTGTTAGCAAGATATTCTATACATGAACATTTTTAGAAGTTGATAGTTTTGTGTAGAAAAGAAAACAACATAATTTTATTTTTAAAATATAATCTTATGGTGTTTTCTTTTCTACAAAAAATACCACCTTGTTGAAAGGCACATGTATAAAATGTCTTGCCGACCCTGTAATAATGCAATTTTTTATTTAACGAGAACAAAACACAAAATTGGACCGCCATGTTTTTAACAGCTGACAAAAAGTTTGTTCTTCCAAATGTAAAAAAATATGTACATGAGCTAAAAAGTTTGTTCTTCCAAATATAAATAAATATACATAAGCCAAAATTTTTTAATAGATTGATATTAAATAAATGAACAAAATTAATGACGAAATTCCAATTTCTTTAGTTTGTTTTTAATAATATATGTAAACAAGAAAATACCTTTGCCAGATTGCTGATATATTAACACCAAGTTTTTTAGATTTCTTGATTTGACTTTTTTTTCAAAAACAGTTTTATAAAACCAAATCCACTTAAATTTTATATCACTGACAATCGATCATTAACAATGTAATGCTTTCTTATGTTTTTACTATTAAATAAAAGAAAAAATATCTTTTTAAGTCTAAAATTTGTACTGTCCTGATTAGAGGCGATTTTTTCCCAACTTCGTCTGGTAGCCCTTTATATAAACAGAAGCCATCTTTTTACAGGGAATTATCAACACTGTCGATTTATACGGGGCGTAAAGTGCAATGCCTTATGCCATTAGTAAGGGTGCATTTTTTAGAATAAAACAAGCCACCCTTTTAGAGAGCGAAGCATTTTTAAGAAACGAACACCAAATTGCACTTTTTTAAATAAAATTTCACATTTTTTGTAGAAAAGAAAACACCATTAATTTATTTGTGTAAGTGGATTCTTTAGAGATTTAAAAATAAATATGTTTTTCGAGTCGTTGTTGCGAAATTTCAGAAGTGATAGAATAAATTGAAAAGTGATTTGATGAAGATTTAAAAATTGTCCAGAAAACTACAAGGCAGCTCTTTATTTTAATCGAATGTCTTTTTATAGACAGCTTTTTGCCTTATTTGTAGATGTTATTTAGAAAAGTTTAAAAGCGCTGTTGTAATTGAACACTTATAAAACATTTTTATACCTACAATGATTTTATTTGAAAAATAAAATCTATTTGAAAAATAAAATCATTGTAGGTATAAAAATAACCGAATTCTTGATATTCAACGCATATCTAGCTCTTGCTAATTTATCCATCTGTTTTCTTCCAGAGTAATTATTATGCTCTCTGACTCGCACCATAATAAAAGTAGTTTGACAATTTTCTATGCAAATTGTGTGCTTACATTGACGTGATAGGACGGAGAAAGTAAAATATGGCTTAAATGCTTTACGACTTGAAACATTCATGATTTCTATATTCCTTATATTTCACTTTTTAGAACATAGGCTTCATTAGGTTGACGGTACGAATAACTAATGCCAGATACCTTTTAAAATGCACATGAAAAATTTTAGATCTGTCTGTATAAAACCTAGTCTGATATTTGATTAACAGGTTGTCGTTTTTATTTTAGACTAGAAGGAAATATAAAAAATTGGTTTATGACCTGTCATGCTTAAATGTACTTAGTTTGAATCAACAGAAGCCAAAAGACTTATGTTATTCTTAGAAGTTTCTTATTGACATCTTGTAAATATCAATAAGAACTGAATGCAGTGAAAAGCGCATTTCTTCTGTTTGGAAGTCGACATATATGTAAAGGGTGGTTGAACCAAAACGCACGATCTTAATTGTAAATAAAATAGAAAGTATTCAGAGAATTATCTAAATATTTTCTTTATGGTAGATGGATCTATGACAACTATGTGTGAAACAAAATATCGGCCAAATGCTCGTGACGGAATCGGTGGCATACCTCTATCCGTTGGTTCATATTTGCAGTGACTCTGAGACATAATGGCGTTTCAATGTGCTGGATTATAACATCCTTCAACTCTTAAATTGTTCTTGGGTTATTGACGTACACGTTTTCTTTTAAATACCAGAGAAAGAAGTCCAACGGTGTAAAATCACATGATCTTGGCGGCCAATTAATATCGCCACGACGCACTGTGGCTGAAAATTGAATTTCATCGGCCAAAAGTCCAATTTTTTGTCATCGCCGATTTCAAAAATTTTAATGACATTCGATAGCAAACATATTAGAACTAAGGTATCAAAAAAACTAGATTAAAATATTTGTAATTGTGGCTGTGGCATGTTGCTGGAAACAAATATTTTATTTTGTTTCAGAAAAAAATTAATTTTTGTAAATTTGATCAGAACTAATTTATGATTTCTTGCAAACCGTTATCAATAATTGGTCGAATTTTTTTTAGTTATATTAAATGGATAGTAGTCTTTAAGAAATGGATCATTACATGAATGTATCATTTATACCTGATGTGTTATTAAATGTTTCCCCAGGTTCTATATTTTAGTTAAATCCGAATTTTAGTGAAGTAGAACTTGTTAGGGTCAAAAGGGGTCAAAGAGATTTTAGTACCATCAGAAAGCTGAAGGTGTCCTCTTTAACCCCATATATACTTGTGAAATTACTCGCAACATTTTTTTTTTGCTCTTTTTATTTAAGCTGCTCATATGACTGAAATATAACACAATGGTTTACAAGCGTTTTGTTTTGAAAAATAATTTTGCTTCTTATGAACGGCTGAACATATTTGAATGAAATTTTAAACTGTCATGGCCGGGTAGCTTTTGTGTTGAATTGGAAGAACACGGGTCCATGGAGGGTCGGGAGAGCGACTTGCGGACCTCTAAAATTGGTAACCTCGGAAATTCAAACTTTTAAAAAATTCACCAAAAATATATTTATGGATTGCAAAAAAAAAAATTAACTTAAGCTGAGTTACAAAAAATATGCTTAAATGTTTAGGTTATCTCCTTTGCTTTTGGAGATATTCGGATAAAACGGATTTTTTGGCTTGATTTTTATTATGTTTTATGTCAAACTGTTATCAATAGTGGGTTCAACATTTTTTATATTGGTAGTAAAGCAGTCTTTAAACAATGTTATGTTGTAGTACTGTACCGATTATACCTGCTGTGTTATTAAATATTTTTTCAGGTTCTATATTTTAGTCAAATTGAAGTTAAGAAGAATAGAATTTATGAGGTCAAAAGGGGTTAAAGAAATTTTACTAGCTGTAGGTAGGTGAAAGTATCCACTTTAAACCCAAATGCACTTTTGTAGCTGTTTCGACCAGCCTATAGAACACTTTTTTAGTTTGTGTAAAATTATTCGCAACATTTCTTTTGCTCTTTTAATTTTACCTATTCATATGACTGAAGTATAAGTTTACCAAGCCAAGTATTTTATACACGTAGGGTTTTGGACCTACAGGATCAATAAGAAACAATGACACCAACAAGGATTTAAGAAGTATAAAAAAGAAGCATGTTCAGGATGAATTTTGCAAATGTGGGTTGATTATAGACCAACCAAAACAAGGATCAGGCAATACGAATGATGGGAATACAGCAAAAAGGTTCTTTTCTGATCCAAAAAAAGCATCTTAAATAACAGGTGTTGATATAAGTCTTATATCAAGATTTAAATCAATCATTGATGTACTTGCATGCAATGAACAAATTGATTATAGAAAATTTGGGGATTATGCCAAAGAAACAGCACGAATATATACTACCAAATATCCATGGAGAAATATGTCTGCAACAGTTCATAAAATCCTTTATCATGGAGAGGACGTCATTAGGCATCATTTAGTACCACTAGGAGATCTGTCAGAGGAAGCCCAGGAAAAAAGGAATAAAGATTACAGATTTTATAGGGAGCACAATACCAGAAAAATGTCACGAGACTTTACAAACGAAGATCTGTTTAATATAATGTTGGCAACGTCAGATCCGCTCATCTCTAGCATTCGAAGTCAATGGAAAGTAGATCATCGGGACGTACGTAGATGAAGAAGCAAAAGGGCTGCTATAGGACAGACGTAATACAAAACCAAATATGGAATATTTGGAGGCAATTTTCCAACCGAATGAATAGTAGATATAATTAACTTTTATTGTTATTTAAGCAAAAAATATGTTTTTTGTCCTTATTGTTATTTAAATAAAAAAGAAAATAAATATTTAATAATTTACACTTATTTATTTTTTTAATCTAAAAAGTATTCCAGTGGAACTGGTTCCAGTTGAACCTGTTGTAGAGTTGATAATGTAGAAACCTATTCACAAAATTATCATTGGTATTATTACATGCCTATGCATTTTTTAAAAAGGTATAATGGTATATACGAGGCGAATGTATGTATATGCATATAAAGGTAATACGAATACTCATTTGTTCTCTCGCTGATAAAAAAATATTTTCTCCAGAAATAAATAAAAATGTTTATATTTTTCGAAAGAAAACATTACGAGTATGCTTGTAGAAGCAATTTTTAGTCAGTTTAACATCTTTACTCCCATATGCCCTATTCCAAATCAAATTTTTCAAACAAAAAAAAAAAAATAATTTGAGTAAAAAATTCTAATAATTCAACACACCGATTTTTATACAATTAGAAAATTCTGATCAATATCGAGTGGTAAATTGTATTGCCTTTTTTGAACAAAAAGAAAAATTTAAAGCCGTTTTCCGGGATTGGGAATTTGGGTATTTCTTAATCAAAAATGGGGATATTTTTCAGTCCACTGTTTTAAGAACTTTTAAATCTACATAACTGCCAAAATTCATTATGATACCTTTATTCATGTTAGATTTATAGAATGTCAAACATTAAAATTATTATTTATATAGTGTAAATGAATAAAAGGGCTTTCAACATGAGTAAAAAATAATAATTTTAAGGTTTGACATTCTATAAATCTGACATGAACAAAGATATCTTAATGAAATTTGGCAGTTATGTAGATTAAAAAGTTCTTAAAACAGTGGGCAGAAAAACATCCCACTTTTTGAATAAAAAATACCATAATTCTCAATCTCAATCATTAGCATTTTCATACTAAATGCTAAAAAACATCAAAAGTTCAACTTTGACCTTAAATTTCTCAACAACTACTGAACCGATTTTAACAAAATTAACACTGCAAAAAAGTTCAAGAAGTCTTCTCTCCTGCAAAAAAAAAATGCAAAATTATCTCTATCGGTTCAAAAGTTACAGATTTTTGGCCGATGAAAAACGATTTTCAGCCACTGTGCGACGCACAGTGGCGCCCGTAGAGCAAGCGAGGTTGCAAAAATCAAAATTTTCATGAGTGCCGACGAAGTTTTGAATAAACCCATGTTATAGGAAACTTTTCAACGATTTCAAATATGCCACTCTTAATAATATCACATTTTTAGTTTAGAAGATATAACCGTTCAAAGTTGACCTACTTTCGGTTTTCAAAAAAACACACAATTTTTAGTCAATTTGTTGCGATTTCAGGTGTAATATCACGAAAAATAGGTAACGAATCGCCTTATTTTTTATTTGTATTGATTGATGTATTTATTAAATGTATAATGATAAAAAAAAAATTAACTGTTTGCTTTGTGTTTCTCCTGGTAAATCACTATTTAAAAACTATCCGTTTTTTCACTATTTTTCAACTTTGACGGAAAATAAAAAAAAACTATGTTTTTCTATATTTGCCATATTTGCAAAACCTGTTCTTTGATTATTTCTTTACATAATTCAAAAAGTTTTATCTGCCCGTACGTGCCCGTTTGGCTTCTAGAGGTAAAAAAGTTTAAAAAGACATGGTTGCAGAAATTGTATGGCGTCCATCCCTTATATGTTTTGACGGACAGTAGTTTGATCTAATAGTTTGAAAAAAACTACTCATTGAAATTAGCATGTACGTACCTCACATAAACAATACTTTGGCGTACAAATGGTCAGGAACAATATTGACTTATGGTCCCTACAGGTAGGCACAAATCTTATTTGGACACGTGCATAATATCAAAATTGCATTATTCAGCCTAAATCCATATGTATGCAGGGAACAGGTAAATTTTTAGGCATGGTAGCATAAGCCTATATATTGCAAAATAAGCATAATGCCTGGATTAGTCTACGCCTGAAAGTTGGCGCAACAATTACTGAAACCATTAAACAATTTAAGTACTGAAAACATGGCGTTGAACAATTTAAAATTATTTGAACTGTTTAGAAAGTCAACCACACCAAAGTTTTTCACGGAAGTGAAAATTCTTCCTGAGAAGTTGACAGTGATCAGCAAATGGGGCTGCGATGGATCATCCGGACAAAGCGTTTATAAGCAAAGGATATCTTCCGATGACGCTACAATATCGGACGGAAATATGTTTATGGCATCTGTTGTTCCTTTGCGGCTAAAATCGGATGATTCCCTACACTGGAAAAATCCACGTCCGTCATCAGTGCATTATTGCCGACCAATAATGTTTCAGTTTGCAAGGGAATCGGCAGAACTCATAAGGACTACGGTGAAGGACATTGAAGAACAAATAAGCAAGATTAAGCCTACAAAGCTGCAAATTGGAGAAGGAAAATATATTGAATGCAATTACGAACTGACAGGAACAACCTCAACAATGTCATGCCCGATTTGCAAAAAGAGTCAGAAGAACTTTTTTCAATTCAATTCAATTTATTTCATATATAATATGTTACATCTCAATTTTATATAATTAGTTGTAAAGAGTTTAAGATTAGTATCTTTTTCTGCTTAATTATAATATATTTCAATTAGTTATCATATACATATATATAGACAGAATTATATTGGAGGTAAAAATTTAGCAAAAACCTATTTAATCCCCTTTTTTCGTTTTATTTTTATATTTTTTATTATCGATTTTATATTATTATTTGTCAGAAGAACTTTGGTAATTTAAACGATTCTACAAATGAGGAGAATTACGAATATGGAATGTCACCATTGCACGCAAGGATAAGGTGTATGGAATTCTTGCTAAAACTGGCATATACCCTACCACAAGAGGAGGAAAACTTCGATGAAAATACATCAATAAAGGATAAGGAAAAGATCAGAAAGAAGCAAATACAGGATGCTTTTTTTAAACATGTTGGACTAAAAGTAGACTGTCCCAAGCACGGATACGGTAACTCAAACGATGGAAACACTTCTAGGAGATTTTTTGAAAATGATGAGGCAGTAACTAGAATCATTGGAATTGACAATCAAATCGTGAAAATTGAGTACCAGTCTTTGCCAATTGGAGAGCTTTCTTAAGAAGCACAGGAGTCTCTTAACATATTTTATAAAAAATATAGATTGCAGAACACATTCAAAGCATCAAGGGTAAGGCAAAATAAGGACCTCTTCAACATGTTGGCAGCATCTTCCGATCCACTTATTTCTTCCCTGCGGCATGTGAAGTCACGAATAGAGTTACAAAATAATTATAGTTTAGAAATGGTTAGTCTTTTAGATATACCTTCTCTTACGAATTGTGATGAATATTTTACAGAAAATTGAAAAAATAAATTAAAAAAAAAAATAATTTTTTTTTTAATTTGTTGGGTAATAATTTAAAACATAAAACCCTTAAGAAAAAAAATAAAAACAATCTAAAAATGTAAAAATAATTTTTTTTAGTTACCATAAAATTGATTTTTCTAGCACCCTTTCCAAACGCTCATTTCATAGGCTGAACAGTTATCTATCATATGCTGTTTAAACTGTTCAATTGTCTTATTCGGTTCAAAAGATATGATTTTTGCAACGAAAAAACTCAAATGGCGCCACTGTGCGACGTAAGAAAACGCGGCCATTGAATTTCTCGCGCAAAAGAGCCATTATTTCGTTGGCTCTGTGGCAAGTGGCACCACATATCGTCAAGGTTCATATCCTCAATTTCTGGCCACAAGAAGCCCGTTATCATCTCGCTATAGCTAACACCATTGACGGTAACTGCTTGGCCCGCCTCATAAGCCGCTCCAACCAGTCACTCTTTGTGAATGCATCGGTTTTTTAACAATCACTCGTGGATTCTTATTAGCATTAATGCTGCGATTCTGCTTGTTAATGGATTTAGTGAGTTCGATTATGCTGACCAAAACAATTACAAACATTATTGTAAAAGGCTTCAACAATCTTAATGCGCTGCTCAATAGTGTTCCTCTCCATGGTTGAATTTGTCAAACACTGAAACAAGGAAATATCGAATTAAGGAAGGCAAAAAACTTGACGGTAAGTTGTGACTCATAATAAACAACGTGCATTTTGTGGGACCACACTTTATATTCATAAATGTATGCATATATATATATAAGCAGATATAAGTATTTCTCGAATAAGAAGCAAGAGAAGCTAATAAATAACTAACTATTATTAGCATTTTTTGATTATTATTTTTTATAAAGTTTTTCTATAAATCTAAAGCAATCTTTGTTGTTTAAGTTTAATTCCGGTAGCATAAAACTTAATTAGCTTCAGTATTTGTTAAAATATCATTAGAGTTGATTCTGTTTTTAACCGTTTAATTTCCATATAAACTTAAGACTTATAATTTTTATTGAATTACATACTTTTAAAAACTTCAAAACTAATATCAACTAAAATCCTTAGTACAACACCTACGTATACGCAACATTTATGACATCCAAATAAAGTATACGCCATCATCACCAACTGTTGCCAAAAGCTGAAGCAACATTAAAATAAATGCATTTTATTCAATTATACCAAATTTAATTTCAAACACAGAAGAAATCCCAATATAAGAAAGTTTTGTTGGAGTTTAGCCTCTTTAGCAGCAGTTTTTTGGTTAAACCGTATTAAAGGCTTTACTAACTTCTTGTATTTTTTTATTGGTGTTTAAAAAAGTTTATTTTATTTTTTCAATTCAATATTCATGCATACACTTGGCACTTTTTCGTTTACTTTTTCAAGTATTTCCCTACACAATTCCGAAGTTGTTAAATAAAATCAACTTTGAACCGACAACAACAAAATGAAAGAGAAAATTGCTCTGTTCCTCTGTTCAAATATTTTTTTGAAGTACTTTTAAAGTTAAACAGAAAAATTTTACCATTGGGTCTATTTTGCATTCTAAATATTTTTTATTTAATTTTGTTTTGTTATGATTTTTTTTAACACAAAATAAAAAAAATACTCAGGCTTTTTATTATATAAACAATATAATAAAATATAAAACAAAGTGCACAAAAAATAAAAAAATATTTCAAATAAAAAAAAAATGTAATCAAAAAACTTAAAGCATTTGATATTTTATTTTACAGTGCTTTTTTGTGTAGTTTTTGTTTAATGGATCTTCAAAATGAATAAAACTTTTTCAATTACGCCATTTTTGTTAGAATATTTTTTTGTACTTTTTTTGTTCTTGTTTCAGCTAAAAGGGAATAACTTGTTTTTTTTTTGCTTATAAATGCGAAACTAATACCTCATTGAAATAAAATACTCTACAGTACTTAAATAAAATAGAGCAATAAATAACTGTAAGTGTGTTAGAAAGTTTGGCCCAAAAATTTATTTGATTTATTTGTTTTTTTTTTTTTTTATTTTAATAATGTTCATTTAATACAATTAAAGGTGTAAAAGTAAATGATATTGGATTGTAAAAGGGACTTGAGGTTTTTTTTTGTAAAGACTGACATGTATAAACTTATATGAGTTTTTTGTGAAATATTTGAGCTTATGTTTCTCTCTTCTTGTATTATTAAATATCAAAGTTAAATGAAATTAATTGTGTTCCGTAATAATTTTTTTTATCATCATATAATATTTTACAATACTTTATCAATTGATAAGTTCCAGGCCACAACCTTATCAATTGATAAAGTATTGAAAATTACAAGGTCGAATAAGAATAGTAATATTTATAAGATTTTACTTTAAGGGAAAGCATTATAAAAATTATTTTGTTCTAATGAATTACTGAGATTAAATCTCCTCTATATAAATAGCTACACATGAATCCTAATCTTGTCTATATTGACTTGAAATTTTAATTTATTATTTCTTTGTAAGCCTTTGTCATTAATATATTGTTTACATAATACATAAGCCTTGCTAATACATAACCCTTTGATAAGGCCTTGGATTGTACTAGTTCTCTGAATGATCTGGGGAGACCTAACAACTTGACCTTTTGTTGGCTGCCAGAGTATGAGTGCTATACAGACAACGAAAGGGCAGATTTCTTGGTATATAGAGGTTCTCGCCGTACAGAGCGGCCAATACCATTAAAAGTGGCGATTAATTCAAAATATGAACTTTAACTTTCTTAACGGCATTTGGTTCCGGGGGAAGGAAGATAAAATGCTGCATCTCCAATTGTTCTTAGTTGTTTATTTTATTAGCAGTTGTATTAAAAGTAATTATAATTATTTGTAAGTGCATTTGTTAAAATTAAAAATTTTGATATGTCAAGGAATTACTTTTTTTATTCAAGACTTTTAAAAGTTTTATAATGGAACCGTCTACTTCAGGTATTTGAGCATATACCAATTATATTTTGTTTAGATAAAAAAAATCCCATATGTGCATTTCCTTGGATCACGTACGGACGTTCATACGCTTTTGATGTACAAATAATATAGAAAACAAAATTTTCCTAGCATTTTTTTGCGTTTCGATAACATTTTGGTAGCTCTATGTTTAGTGCAAAAGATGGATTTCATCGAGTTTAAGTTTTCATAATGATAGCTATAAACAGGTGGCTGACAGTAGTGAAATGTAAAAATCTGCGGAATGGAACGAAATATTCAAACGTGATTAATTAATTTGAAAAGTGTATTAATGTAGGTCTTTGTCCAGCAGCTTAAGCACCGGTCGCGAACGTATGGCTCGCGAACGTACGATTTTTCCATATGTTTTAACCGATAATTGACCGCTAATCGATATTTTGTTGTTCTCTTTACACTTTTATCTTCTTAATTGATTTTTGTTTTTTTTTTTTGAGAGAGCGGGGAGATTTCTCCCAACGGAGACGGTACCGCGACCAAACCAGGTCTATTGTACCTACCCCCCTTTAGTTGGCCAAAAGACCCTCTGCCTCCCAGAGAAACCAAAGAAGGTCTTTTGCCGGTATTTCACCGACTCGGGGCGCGCCCATCGTACCGTGCCCCAAGTGTCTCCTTCTGGCCCACGCCAGCGCCGGGCAGTCACACTGTAGGTGCCTTGTGGTACCATCCTCCTCACGAAATAGTCTACATTCCTGGTCCTCTGCCAGGCCCATCCGAAACAGGTGGTGCTTGACCGTATGGTGGCCCGTCAAATAAGCCACCAACAGTCGTAGTTCTCGTCTTTTGAGACCCCTTGTCTCCAATGTACTCCCGGGACATATAAATTCCTTCGCCTGACGTATTTCCGGTAGCGATACCCAAAATTTTCTGTGCTCGCTGGGAGCCCATTCCCCCAATAGGGACTGGGTAGTGGCCCAGCTTAACCCACAAAAGGGCTCGGGGCCCACCATTTGGGCGTTTGCTCCAGCCCTAGCCAGCTCATCAGCCCCATCGTTACCCGGGACCACTGAGTGTCCCGGCAACCAACAGAGTGTCACTCTGTTTCTTGAGCCCAGCTCTTGTAGCCTTCCCCGGCATTCCGCCACCAACTTCGAGGACAATTTCCAGGAAGAGAGTGCCTTAATGGCCGCTTGGCTATCAGTGAATATCGCAATGCTGTTTCCTATCATTCCCTTGTTAAGAATGTTGATACAGCACACATCTTAATTGATTGTAATAGAGAGATTTTAAAGAAAGACTGCAAACATTACAATTTTTTTGCATGTAAAATAATTAAATATAAAATTGATATATATCAATTAAAGTCAGCTGTTACTTTAAGCAGTTTTTTTTCGTTATTTTAACGACAATAATTAACATTGTGTTTATTTAATTGATAAAGTGTATTTTTTGTTTAAAGTGGCTGAGGCCCGACTTCTTTCATACATACTACATACATATGTATTTGTATGAACAAAAACTAAATTCTAAATTAAAAATGTAAAAAAAACAAATTATGAACAAGAACAATATTCTAAATGTAAAATTCACAAAATAAAATATAGAAACAGTAAATTAAGCACAATTTAATTTGTTCTTTCTTTATTCTCTTTTGTTCTTTTCGTTTATTTTAACATTTTGTAGACAGGGATGTTAAAAAAACTACAGTTGTTTACAATCGTTAAAAATAAATAACAGAATCACACTATCATTACTGCAAGCAAATATATATGTCGACAAAAATTACGATTGTTGGATCGTTGAAAGTTAGTGAATCGCATCACAGGCTTTGGAAACTCAAACGATGGCACATCATACTGCGAGGATTTTTTTTATAAATGCCGAAGTATCTGCAGAAATTAAAAAAAAACTGACTTAAAGTTGATAAAAAAAATATACACGCAATATTAGTAGATATTTCTCGTTCCCAGGAAAAACTTTTTGAATTTTGGTAATAGGTCATAGTTATTTCATACGTTACCTGGTAAGTAGTTGTCATTATAATTGTCATTATTCTGAAAACCTCAATAAGTACTTGCTAGTAATGACCTCAGTAAGTACTTTTCACTACTATTATTTTCAGTTATGAATATTTGCTTACTAATAATCAGCTAAATAATTACTTATTTGTTGTCTTGTTTTCAGTACTGAATATTTACTTACTGGTAACTAGTTCCATAACTACTTATTAGGTCTATTAACTAGCGCCAATTAAATAAAAACTAGTTATTTTTTGGCTTCTAGTAAGTATATTGTAAGTACTTACAATTCAACTTACTGGTAGTTAAATAATAACTAGATATTTTGTGACTTCTAGTAAGTGCATTGTAAGTACTGAATTCTGTGGACACCTCGAACAAAAATAAGTAGTTATTCAGCCGAAAAATAAGTAGTGTTTATTTTTCTCCAATGTTACTTGTTAACTTACCAGGTAAGTAAAGTTTTTGCTGGGTTGTATTGAGGTCAATATTAAAAGATTTTCAAATTACGCTAATAATACTGCCAGGCTATTTGTTAAAATTTACCCATGGGCTTATGTGCTTCCTAGTCTACATAAATACTTTATTCCCGGGCCAGAAATCGCGTGTTTATCAACTTACTAATTAATTTCAGGAAGCAATTGAAGATGGTTCAAAAAATTTCATTTAAGTTCAAAACCATCCATTTCCAGTATGAGAAATAGTTGTGAATTCTTTCCAGCAATGAAAATGATAACGGTTTAATGGACGATGAAGATGAATGAACTTAGTGATGATTATGAAGTAAATAATACTTTTTAAGTAAGCATTAATGGGTTGGCTTGCCCATAGATCCGCTGGTACAATGTTACCTGAAATTTTAAGTATGCACCTGGGGGTCCGTAGAAGTTGATTATAGTACGCAAACAAATATAACCTCTTCCCACTCTTGGGATAGCCCATGTGTATTTAAATACCCAACAGGCTTTGGTGTGATATATATCTTGATATATGAAATTTTTTTGTTTTCTTCTGAAGCATAAAATATTTTTTAATTATTAATATGTGTATTTATTTATTATTTGAACATGTCAAATCTCATCGATTTGCATTGCGCCGTTAAAAAAACCAATATACTGTTTCGAACTGTGTTACTATTAGGCGGAATTACGTCATAAAAACAGAAATTAAGCGTACAATTCTATCGCTTAGTAGTTTTACTAAAAAAGTAGACTAAGTTTTTCTGGACTAAGTATTAGGAAGACGAAAAAATCATGGTCCGTACTAGAATTAACACGATTATAGGCGAATATTTCTGAATCTCGACAAACTAAAGGATTTGTCTCTTTATTCCGTAGTAATATAATACAGTTATTTCTGGTTGCAAAAAGAGAACTTAGGCCACTTACTGGGCTATTCACCGGGCACTATGGTGTCCGATACCACCAGTTTATATAAATTAATGCCATTAACTCAGATTCGGCGATATCCAACCGAAATATTGCTATCAAATTAAGCAGAGTAATTGACTTCGTACGTATTCACCATCTGTCATGGTGAATGTAATGGCTGCACAAAATGTCGAAGAGTAAATGCAAATATTTCTACACGTCATCGTTGTCCACAGTGTGGTGGCAATACCTAACACAAATACTGGATGGGCAAACCGAATTTTCATCACAATCTCCTAAAACTATTTAGAACGGGTGGGCATTTATTGTTTTTTGCGTTATGCTTTATTTCGGAACACTTTTTTCGAGCAGTTTTCATTTGACATATATGATAACTTAATGCAAAAACCAACAAATTTTAATGTTCTTATTTTTTTCAGGCCGGAAAAGAGCCTTTGCTAGAATTTTTTAATGAAATAAAGTTAAAAAATATAATTTTTTTTTCTTAAATAGTCATTTATTTTATGCTTATGAATACTGACCAATAAAAAATAATTATATTTTGTTATGTGACTTTTTTGAGTAAAATTTGTGGAACTATAGAATTTGGAGAAA
The DNA here is from genome assembly GCA_943735925.1 of Pollenia amentaria. NCBI lineage: Eukaryota > Metazoa > Arthropoda > Insecta > Diptera > Polleniidae > Pollenia > Pollenia amentaria. Next base: position 142,537,671 of record OX031009.1, on the reverse strand, counting down.
AAAAAATCGGATTATAATTTAATATTTTTGTAAGAAAATATTTATTAATTTTTATTTTTTTAAAACATTTCTAAAAGTGCACAAAAAAATAAAAAAATAACGATAGTTACAAAGTTATTAAAAAATATTTTAAAAACTTTTCTAATATTAATAACAATTTTTTTAATTAAAATTTTTGTAAAAAGTCACATTTACAATTTGTTTTAGTTGAAAATAAATTTTGTGTCAAAAAATTCGAAATAAAATATGGAAAAATTTAATATTTTTCGGATTGAATCACTAAAGGAACGATTATTGAAAACAGAACTCATCTTTGGGGCCAGCAATATTAAAAGTCATTTTATGATTCGTAAAGAGATTTCAACGGGGGTTTCTTCTTACTAGTTTTTAAATTCTTGTTGATAATTGTGCATGCAGATGCCATAACCTCGAAGTGCGTGCTGTCTGTAATAAGTTATGTGTTATGCAATTTGTATTAACTTTAAATAAAAAACTTTATTTTATTATATTTATATTTTAAATGCATTTTCTTCTTTGAATAAGCAAACAATTAGCAAGCAACAAAATATTTTGTTAATATGACAAGCTAGTAATAACACACTATATTTGATTAATCACAAACACTCATTTAATTTAATCACTCATTGTTAAAAATATTTGTTGAATATTAGCAATTTGGACTAACAAAAGTATTTTTTATATTTACAAATTCTCTTGTTGGTGCCCGTTTCAATTAAAAAATTAATTGTATTGACGAATATGGTATTCAATGTGACAATTGATTCGTCGTAATTTCTTTCTATGTAGATTTACATTACATGCTCTAATTTGTAATTTCGTTGTATAGTTTATCGTTTTAAATTCCTAAGTTACAGCGGAAATTATGAAAAAAACAAAATTTTTCCAAAATACAAAAAAGACATAATAGGTTAACAAATTTCGTACCACCTTTTTTAATTTTTTAAATTATGATTGATTTGTATTTATTTATGATATAATAAAAAATAAAAATATTTGCAACGACTTTTTGGATTAATCGCGACTTTTGATGGATTTGGCCCCGTGTGAACCGTTTCGGCTGCATAAAGGGTAAAATCATGGCTTGAACAAAATCTTACTCAGCAATAGGTGAAATTTTTTGGGCTTTCCTCCTGGTTTTTCAGACTGTTAAATTTTTCGTTTTCCAAGGTATGCACTATAAGAAAATTTTTGGCTTTTTTAGGCCAAAAGTCAAAAAAATTTTTTTTTAATTTTGATATTTTTTTTTATGTAGTACATCTTAAACATACCAAACCAGTCATCTGTGTGTATTTTTTTCTACAATGTGGATTTACCGTTACTTTATAGATACAAACATTTATAATTTGTTACCGAGTTAAAATCAATGGTTGAATGCAGTAAAATACTCGTACAATGATTTTTAAATAAAAGTTTTGATACAACTAACTTATGACTACAGAAAAATAAAAATGAAAACTAATGTCAAAAGTGAGTATTTTTTTATATGTATTGAAATATTGGGGAACTCTTATATTATTACGATTTTATCGGCAGAATTTAAGTGGATTAAAATTAAAAAATAGAACTATGAATTGGAATTTCACTTGCAATTGGTAGTTATAAAACTTAATATTTTCTTAAGGGCAACAAACATCTTCCATCAATTTATAACTTTAGCTGCAAACACTTGCAAGTCTCTTAAAAAGCGTATTTTTCTAGGTAACTTAAGTGTGCCAAATTCAGAGTTATTTAATTAATGGCAAGTAAAACGTAGCGAAGCTGACAAACGGGCAGCTGTTTATGACATATAGCTCATATTATATCATACATATATTGTTAGAAGCAGGTATTTCGAATATTTTAAGCAACAGTTATAAGAGCTGTCGGAAGTATTTTGTTAAAATCTCAGTTATAGATGGCGTAAGAGGCGCCGAAAACTACCAACAGGAAGACACAATATTCTAAGAGAGAAGATGAAGAAATTGAGAATCAAGTTTTTTAAATATAAATTGTTTTTTAATTTAACTATAATTTAGAACTAGGAAACCAACTTTTGCAATTAGACGTTGTTTAAAACAAAAGTTTCTTTTATGTATGAATAAAAAAAAAGTAATGGTTTTAATAGAAGTGTTTTTAAAACTTTCGCACATGAGCGCGTGTGGCCAATTTTATTTTTTCAAGAATGAGCAAGAGTGCATTATAATATACAAATTTTTTTCGTGAGAGCGCTTGAGCAGGCGTTAAATTTTTTCCCGTGACAGTGCGTGACAAAAAAATTTATGGGCCTTAAGAGGGAAGAACAGTTCCAAAGACTGAATCAAAAAATCATAATTTGGTCCAGCCGTGTGGCTAAAAATTAGTTTTGACCAAAAAAATGGAAAAATGTCCTATAGTGATATGGTTGGTTTTTACATACATATGCTGACTTTGAATCGACTGCCAGCCATAATTTGAGACCAAACTTAGGATGTTTCGAGGGCATATATTGCCTTAAAGACCGACTACCACGAAAATCAATAGTCACATTTTCGTGACAATTGTAAACCATTGGCATGACAGCTTCCTAGCGATTCCACAAATCTCGAATAGGCGCGAATTATCATTACTATTTCGCTGTTGTAATGAGTACGTTGCAAAATAAAATAAAAAACACCCACACGGAGGGGTTCTGTCCTTTCTTAATCTAAAGTCTTATTGTACAGAGATTTATTACAGACTCCCTTTTTTGTTTAGATTTAATGTGCAAGATCAAATTTGACTATTGTAATAAAAAACCAAAAAATGTGGCCCGCATATGGTCGGCTGAGAAACAAACAATAAACTTAAACTATTATAACTCCATATAGCCTAATGTACCCGATACGAGGTTCTTCAAGGTGTTACGAAGAACTAGTTTCACAACCCTCCTAATTCCTTTGCTCAACACATTTTTTTATAATATAAGGATTTGATTTTAGTGATAACATTTATCTAAAAAATTTGCAATGATTATTTAAAAAAGATTTCCATAGTTCATCAGCCAAAAGATTGATTTTGATCCGCGCCTGAGGGACAATTAGGGTTCGATAAATAAAAGCTTCAAAGTGATTTAAATCCCGAAGTTTATTGGAAAAATTAGGTATTTATACTAAAAAAAAACTCCCTTGGAGAATAAATTTTGTCTTTGCTATCTATTTTAAAATATTAAGCGCCCTTAATATTTGTTAAAATAATTTAAGAAACGTTACGATAATAAAGTATAAAAAGGATGAACGTGAACATTTTGCAGCCACGCTAGATAAATGGAAGTGGGACTTATTATTTTGCGTTTTTATCAAATTTTAATTAATTTATTTAAGCATTTTAATGTTATTTTTGTTAAATTATTGTGAACTTCTTAAAGGGTGCTATGAGTTTATGCTAATGTTACATACAAATATTTGTTGTAGTATACCGATTAGGAAGATGGAATATTTGACTTTTTCGAATATTACGAATAGTTGCTATTTTAAAAAAACCGGGTTTTCGGTTAAGCATTTTTAAAATAACCGGTTTAATTCGTAACCGGTTTTAATTCGTATACATTAAAACACAAAAATCAAATCAGTTTTTTTAATAAAACGTTAATTTGAATAAACACAAAACAATTGACAAAGGTAAGAAACCAATGACATACATAGATATGACTTGAGGTATTTTCAAACCTAACAAATATTTGACTGTAAAATCCAAAGAAATTGTAACCAGTAAATTGATCAAACTTTAGCTTTATTTTTAATAATTTCTATTTAGTAACTAAACTTTATTTGTAAGAAGATAATTGTATAATGTTATTTAGAAACTGGTTAATGATGTTTGATCTAGACAAACGTTTTGCAAAAGCAAATAAAAAATTATAGTAATTTAAAACATTAATATATGAGATATTCTTCCAAATTTACTTTAAATGAGCTGTAATTTGTTGGTGGTTAAGAATGTCTTTATGTATCAGTAGACTTCAACCATATTTTTGAGAAGTTGTAAACAAAACCTCCTAGCCAGGATTATATATTTCAAATTAGTTTGTTTCAGCTTTATAGAAACGAATAATAATATGAACATGCTTTTTGTATTAAATATTTGTCAATTCACTGACCACAATTTAAAACCTTCCATTACATTGTTTGATTTCTTCAATTTCAATTTAGTTTTTTAGTTCTTGGTGTTTTAATAAATAAAACTCATGAAATTTTTCCATATCATTGATTCCGCCGGAATGTTGTAGTTTTAAGCGTGAAGATATGCTAGATCTACTAAAGAGTTTTTAGTGCCTTAACGGGCATTCCGCTCTCGGCAACACAACTTGTTAATATTTCACCCAATGATTAATTTTTGGTAGCGTATTTAAGTAAAATATTATGGCCCTAATCATGTAAAACGAAACGCCACGCCAAAAAATTACATTGAAAGCACAAACAATGTCATAAATATTTTGTAATTTTGTTGTTGCTTTTTACAGAAATTCACATTGCGTTTTAAAATTTCAAACGCTGTATAGCTTGTGAAAATTTTAAAACGGTACACATACAAATATTGTGCAATACAAATATTCCATTTGTATTGCATAAGGCAAGACATATTTGGTCAAGATGTGTGTACAAATAAAAGTGTTTTTTGGCGGTTTGAAACCTTTTCAAGAGCTTGCTGAAATAGTTTTAAGTATGCTTTTTGTACCAACAAGCGTTACTTCTGTTTGTTGAGTTTTTTTCCATAATAAAAACAACCAAAATCAAAATTTGTAGCAGACTGCAGTATAAGTTATTAGAAGATCTTCATAAAATAACACTTTAAAAATAATGTAGCTTGCTGTGACAAATTTCATCATCTCAAATTACTATCATCTCAAATGCACTTTTTAAACAAACAACATGAAAAACAAAATTGCATTGCCTGATGAATCAGAAGATTTTGATTCCCTAGTTCTTGAAATGATAAATATTGACGCATGATTATTATTCTTTTGCGTTTGTACGTTACCATTGTTACATAGATACTATGCATGTGAACGAGATATTTATAACTCAAAGAATAAATAACATTAGTTTTAATAATATAACACAAATGGATTTATTTAAATAAGTCAATAAATTTTTCCTTTGACATAATATGATATTTTATTTTTAAGGAAATGTGGGGATTTTTGGGGATAAGAAAATAGCTGTTTTGGGGATGAGAAATCGCAAATTGGGAATAAGGCTCAAAATAAAACTGGGAACCCTGTTTTTATAAGTTTGTTATATAAATTAACGGTCATTTGATATCAGGTTTATTGCATTTAAATTGGATAATTTGGCGTCAATTCAAGTGTAGTTTTGAATTTTCTTTTTAAAATGGCATACAAATCGTCTTCGTATGTGAATTAGTTTTTGAGGTATTGAAAAAATAAACTCAACACATTCGGCTTATTCGGTGAAATTATGACATTTTGAATAACTTTTGAAAAAAATGTTTAATTTGTTTTCGTTAACATATGTTCCTTATAGGATTAAAGGAACCTTCACACCAAATTTTATTCAAATCGAAAGGGGTCGGGTCCCACTCTTGGACAATTTGACATGGAATTACCCATATACTTGCAACATTAAATTAATTTTCCATATAAAATTATATTATCAATTTGTTACAATTCTCTTCAGGAGTATTTTAAAACATATCTTTTTTTATAAACTATTAATATTTATTTTATAATATTTTTTTTCAATATATTTTGTCAACGAAAAATTTATGATATTTTGCCACACATTTTTCCCCTCTTTAACATTTTATTCAATCCGACAATCTGACACAGATGACACGTTGATGCAATTTTAAACACATAAAAGGGAAAACTTTTATATTGTTGTTGTTGTAGTCATCATTTTTATTTTTTTATTTTATTTTTTACTCGAAAAAGCTTTACTTAACATTTAGTGGAATTAATTACATTAAAAACACATGTATGTTGTAAGTACATACAATACATACGCATATATATCTTTATATATAAAGAAAAATATGTGTAAATGAATGAGTAAGAAAGTTTTTTGGTAGCAGTTAGCGAATTAGGGTGAACGCTTAAGCAAGCTACACAGAATAAAATTGTCTCTTATCACCAAATTCATAGAATCAAGCAAACAATTTGTTGATTTTGCCCCTATTACCAAAATGATTATATAAATTACTAAAAATTATAAAAATTTTATATATTGGTTTTTTTTCAATAAACGATATTTATAATTTTAATTAAAAAATGATCACAAAACTTTGCCGTTTTCAAACAATGTGTTAATTGATTAAATTAGATATAGCTCAGGTTTTGACCATTCCCCACAAAAATTCTACAAGTTAAAATTATTTTATTTTAAACGTATAAATCAATTAAGATTTTGTAACATTTAATTAACATTTTAATTAAAAAGCTATTTAAAAACAAGTAAAATGTTAATTAAATCAAAATTTTATTTTTAATTTTCTTTCAACTAAAAAAACAACTGTTACAATTACCACTATAATTAATTTGAAATACTTTTTAATTAATGTTTTTATTTGATAAAAACTACGATAATTTTTTTATTACTAAACTATTATAAAGGTAGTAGTTTACTTTGATGTCAAACATAATCAAGCAACTGCGTATGCCCATTTTTTCGATCTTGAGATGTTGATGCAATATTTCTTAATTTTAAATTTTTTTAAGATGGACCGAATCCGATTTTTGTTACCGTAAAAACAAAGTTCGAAAGTGCAATACCGAGACCAAAGCTTGATTTAAAAGGGGGTTTCGGCTCTCTTAATTTTAAGACATACATGGTTGCCCGTGAAAGCCACAGACGTTCGAAAATAAATATAAAGTATGCGTAACATATATCTTCTCTCTTATTTATTGAACTTACGAAAGAGTAGAATAATTTTATAAAGGGTCCGCTAAATAACTTTTTTTTTTTTTGAAAATGCTATAGGAACAGCTTATCCTCAAACAATAAATTTCAGTATTTTTTTTATCAATTATAAAAATAGGGAATTAAGCACAACAAACAAAATCTTTTAATGAAAAATCAGAGTCAATTTATATCGATGCAGACGTTAACTTTGCGTACGGCATACCAAACGACATCGTTTCGTATTGATGACCCAAATGGAATAAGGGTAGATGTTGATAAAAAAATAAATTAAGTATATTAATTAAGTATTAATAAGTCTATGTTACACAAAAGACTTAGTCAGCGGTTTTTGTTATGCAAACAAAATTTGGATGATGTCAAAAAAGGACATTGTAAACCCACTCGATTTTGAGGAAGATTTTAAATCAAATCTTCTAGATTTCGTTGTAATGTAAGCGGATTTTTAAAAGGCTTCTATTCAATGAATATCTACTATAGGAATTTTGTATTCTTCCAAAATAAGTTAAATAAAATCGTAAAATAATGGAGAATTCTTAAACATGAACTACAACTTATATTAGGCAAATCTTAAGCTACAAACTGCTGCATCACTTTAAAATGCTTCAAAATTCTATAACCACATACTTCAAACTAAAGCCTCAATTTACTATTGAACGAGGTAGGGTAATTTAATGTACGAAAACAAAACACATACGCACAGACTTAAACAAGTTCTTCTAAAAGCGTGTGTATATCAAATCATATATTTGTGTGGCTACGTGTGTGTGAGTGTATGTACGTATGTTTGTTTTGTGAACATTGCAGGAGTAACGACAAAGTTTTGAACAATTAACTGTTAAGTTGTGCAGTCATGTGACACATGCTCAAATACAAAGTGCCACAAAAACATATACAAGCATTCCTCTATATAAATACAGAAACATATATGCATAGATGTATAAGGATACACACAAATGCACCAAAATACAATGAAAATGTACATGATTTTATATGTGTAACATGGAAATGATAATATTTTTTAGACAAAATAAACCCAAACTCGCATGTTTCAATAATTATAACATGCAGTACACACTTTTACACACATACACTGAATCATTAGAACAGAGATATTATAATATTTATGCATAATACTAACACACATATTGGCTATTGTAAGAGTATGTTACTACAACTACAACACAGTTGCAGTAAAAACTTTAGAGTTGCTAATGATTACTGACAGCAAACAGGATGTGCACATTTTATGCATATGTGTATGTTAGATAGTATGCATGTGTGTAAGACTATGGTATATTAAGTTTTTCGGCAAGCCTTTGTTATCGCGGAAGTTCGAGAAAAGTGTCGCCATGCGAATAAAATGATCACCAATCAAAGAATGCGATATAGGCAAAAATCTTATGTAAGACATTTTTAGAGGATTCGTTTGAGTGTCTCTGCAATGTGACTTAAGTTATAAGATAAGAAGCGTCGAAAACGTTTGTTTTAATCCCACTATTTGTAAAACAACAATAAATAAAAACAAGTTAGAGTGCTATATTCGGCTGTGCCGAATCTTTGATACCCTCCACCGACAGGAGTGGGTTCTATATGATAAATACATATATATTATTAACTAAGCTTCACAAAAACGAGCGTCAGCATTAAAATTGGTTGCGGTTTAGACGTATATTAAATTACTGACCGAAAATAAGAAAGTGTTATGCGTTTTTTGTTAGAACTTTGAACTGGCTTGAGTAAAATATCATGATTCTTAACAGTTTTAGATGAACTAAAATGATTTTAAAGAGGGTAATTTGTATTGGACCTATGGTTAATTATTTACCAATCATCCCAAAATTCTGAAGACTGATTTCTGGTATTACAAAAAATAAATTTGAATAAATTTCAATATAGCCGTGCAATTAGTTTAAGCGTAAACAGTGAATATGGGATCTAAGGTAAATTATGGACGGTATATCAAAAAATTGCATATAATATTATTATTATTTCTACACTAAATCCCGCGAAGCTTTTTGCTTGTCTGCAGGAGGCCAGAGTCTCTGGCGGGAATCGAACCCGCAACCCCGGTACTGATAGACTAGCTCACTACCAGCTAGCCTACCGGGGCATCCAATATTTTTTCTGGCCATATGAATCTAAGTTGGAAGAAATTTTACCGCAATATCTATATCTGTTATTGTTTTAGGCGAATATAATTATTTTCCCAAAGTGGGCTTTATTTGGTCATAGGCTTACTAAACGATTTTCCGGGAGTAAGGTTTATATGGGGTCTAGGGTTAATTATAACCCGATCTTCACGAAATTTAGCAGTGTGATTTCTAGTCCTACACAACTGTACCGTACCGAACTGAATTATGATAGCGTTATTTATTACAGTTTAAGGCGTACGAAACTGTTTTCCGGGAGAAGGGTTTATATGGGACCTAGTTTAAATTATGGACCGATGTTAAAAAAATACTACTGTGTGATATATGGTAATATAAAGATGTGACGTACGAAATTTTAGTATGAAAGCGTTATTTATTACGGTTTTAGGCGTACGAAACTGTTTTCCACGAGTAGAGCTTATATGTGGCCCATGGTTAATTATGGACCGATCTTTACGAAATTTAACAGTATAATTTGCAGTCGTAAAAAGCGAATTCGTGCAAAATTGTATAATATTCCGTACATTATTCCACTATTTATGTTAGTTTTTGTATCAAAATTATCAATTTTTTTAAGGAGGTGGTTCCGCATTTTGATTTATAGTTCTGATGCTACTGAACCCAAGTTGCTGGATTTCAATCCGAAACTGCTTAGGATAACTACAAGCAATTTGAGACCAAGTTTGTTCTTTTCTTTTGCGTTTTTCAAAAGTGAGCGTGTTTTCAACAGACGGACAGACGGACAGACAGACGGACATGGCTAAATCGACTTAGAATTACTCAAGGAGCCAGAATATATATACTTTATGGGGTCTTAGATGTATAATAAAAAAGTTTCACACGGAATGACAAACTTATTATACCCTCATTCACCACTAGTGGTGGTGGATGACAAGTAAAAGCAATACTCCCTCTATCCTCCTTCCCATAACCTATTATTCTAGTTCCAACAAAATGTAATGCATTTGTAGGGTTCATCCCTATCACAAATGACATCAGCATCTCCAGATTCTTGGCATCGAAATTTCATAACGGATCCATTAGATTTTCTTTTAGAATTTACAAATGCAAAAAACGATTTTGGATCACGAACGAAATTGTTTTTCACCTTATTTATGTATTGATTATATAAAGCATGATTCAGCAGATTATATTCTAAACGACTGACGGAATATATTCCATAATCAATAAATGATCCAGACTTTTTGAATTTCTTATAATTATTATTCTTTAGATTTTTTAGCATAGTTAGCTGTTTAGAGTTCCATGGTGGTCCAACTAGAGTATAAACAGTTTTTTTAGGTACAAAAATATCAAAAAATTAGTAAATTTTATTATAAATTGTAGAAATCATTACATCAATATCCAAGCTGTTTAAAGGAGCAGGTAAGACGCTTCTCCAGCAAGTATTTCTTATTAATTGGTTTAATAAGACATAATTAGTCCGTTTGAAAATTAAAACTTTATCAACATTTAAGGGCTTTAATTCCACTTCAGATGGAATCGAAAAACTGACTTCAATAGTAGGATAATATCGATCTTCAGGCAACGTTATAGGATCTGAACGGGTAATAATGCAATCATCAACATTATTCACAAACACCAAGTCAAGCAGTTTACCAAAGTCATTGTATACATCATTCATTTGATAAAGAGATAAGCCAAGAATTTCATTTAAAAAGTCTTTATGACAATTTTTATTTTTGACAGGGATTAAATAAGGCGTATCAGACGTATCCATCCATGATATTGAGGGCAAGTTGAAATCACCAACAGCAAAAAAGAGTCATCGTTATAAACATTTAGCATAACAGAATTAATGGCTTGAACATGTTTTGAATAAATAGAACTTTCAGAATCCGGAGGAATGTATGAACGGGTGAAGTAAATTTTTTTATTTTTCAATTTAACCACAACAGCAATAAATTCAATACCAAGGGTATCAGTAACTACAACTTCAGATGGATATAAGCAAGAGACCGCAATCAGAAGTCCACCACCTCTACGTGCATTTCGATTATATCTAAATATTGGGTATTTATTAGAAAGAATTTCGGCATTATATATCATGTTTGCCATGCGTTCAGACTAAAAGAAATATTTGCATCAAATAATTATTTAATGAAAGTGTTCAAAAATAAAAATATATTTCTCAAATAGTAAAAATGAGCGCAAAAGCTAATTTATTTATTTTATTCTGTGGATCAGCATCTCTTATAGTGTTAGAACAGAAGAATTTAAAAGTAGAAAAAATGGGTAACGGGAACATGGCTAAAATTTGCGAAAAATTTCAAAGTTGGAAACAAACCCTAAAATATATTTGAAATTGCTAAATTGGTTAAAAAACAATATGTCAAGAAAAAAACAAAAAAAGGTTGCAAAAATAGCGAAAATTCGCGAAAAATTTAGATATTTCAAACAAGCCATAAAATTTATTAAAAGACCCTAAAAGGAATGGCGAAAATTCGGTAAAAATTGCTAAATTAGCGAAAATTCGCAAAAATTTGCTAATAGCGGCATGATACCAAAGTTTAGTACTCATAATTATTAAAAATAGTTAAAGCTGCAAAGAATCACAGAAATAAATCGCTTCTTTTGCGAACATGGATAAAATTCGCAAAAAATGGCAAACTTGGAAACAAACCCTATAATATATTTGAAATTGCTAAATTGGTTAAAAAAACAAAATTTAGGGGAAAAACAAAAAAAATGTTGCAAAAATAGCGAAAATTCGCGAACCATTTTAATATTTCAAACAAGCCATAAAATTTAGTAAAAGTGCCTAAAACTATAAGGAATGCCAAAAATTCTATAAAAATTGCTAAATTAGCGGTAATTCGCAAAAATTTGCTAATAGCGGCACGATAGCAAAGTCTAATAATTATAAAAAATCTTTAAAGCTGTAAAGAATCCGAAAACTTACAGGAAAAATTGCTTCGGAACATGGCTAAAATTATTTGTCGTTGTTTGCTCTTACAATTTTTTTGTAATATCAAATAAATGTTTGCTCAAAAATCACTAACATATTTGATTTTTTGTGTTCACACTATGTTCACATTGGACAAATATTTGTTTGCCGGCAAATACTTTTATTTGCTCAAAATCAGCTGTTATTTTATTTGATACTCAAAAATATTTTGTGTTCAGACTACGTTAATGAAATATTTGATGTTTGCTTTCAAATATTTCATCAGTCTGAACGTACCTTAATGAATTTCTAGGTGGCAAACGAGCAATATTTTTAGATCTTGGATTTTCCTTAAATATATATTCACGAACAATGATATTAGCAGGCCAAAAACTTGTATCAATAATCTGATCATAGACCCAAGCAGTAACAGCAATTTTAAAATATGTTATACTTCTGGGTTGAGAATACGAAAATTTGTTTATAACAATATCAACATTAGTACCGATTTTTGATTTAATGTAATAATCAATGTCATCTACGGTTGTATCGCATGCCAAACGGGAAATAAATACTGTACGTTTCGGAGGCACTACAATTAACGGCTTAGGACCGGTAACGTTAGCAACATTAGTTACGACACCAGAACCCGATGGACAAGGACTGAGATCAGCAGTATTTTGAAATCTATGTAGTATGGGCGCTATCGTGCCAAATTATTTCTTCTGAAATAGTAGGCCGATTTTAGTTACTTTTAAGCCTAAACAAATCTCATATATAGAGAATATTTGAGTTCAATTTTGTCAATATAGTTTGGTTTATACCGAAAAGATACTTATATGGGGGTTAGCTTAAATACTGAACGTATTTGCTTCACTTTAAATACTTAACACTCTTTATATCTCAGAAATATTTGATCATCATTACTCATGGTATGTTTGTGCCACAACCCTTATTTTGGGAAGAACAAAGTAGTTATTTCTCTGTAACTCGGTCATTTATAAACGGGGGATGTTGTTAGTTTTCCCTACCAGTTCGGATATTGTAAAGACTTTAAATAGTAAAACATTATGGAGTGGGTAAAAATTAGAGATGTTTAAAAAATAGAGGCAGTCGTGGTTTGTTGCTCATATATCAGACACTTGTGGATCTATCTGTCTGAATGCCATAAGCAATCTGTTCCGGACTATATGTGATAAAAATACATAACAACTTAGACTCCACAATATCTGGGACCGTCGGAAAACCGATTTCAACATACACAGAGACCGTCGATTGTAAAGAAGATTCTTGTTTCGATATGGTCAACTCCAACAAAACATCTTTTAACCATAGAATGCACTAACGACTTTAAACGATTATAGCTATAAAATGAATGCTAATAGGGTATTGAAGCCTTGGATCTAGAAAACTACAGAATTGTTGTGTCTTTCTATTGACTATTTATGAAAATCAGGTTAGTTGTTCCATGGCTATAAGCTTCCACAGATAATACCTAGACAAACACATAACCGGCCTCTCCGGGTACCCAATAGTTTTTATTTAAAAAAAAACCCAATAAGAAATGTTCATGTTTTGCGAAGCTCATACAGTTTATTTTAAAAAGCAAGCGCACATTTATGCGCTACGAAATAAGACAAAGAGGCACAGTTAGGTAACTGAACGCATTCTTTAAAAAAAGTAAATATTATATTTAACCCTTTCCTGCCTAATGGGTATTTAAATTAGAAGAAATATCGCCGATACCGATACGAATATAAAATTTTAATTCAAGGTAAAATTAAAAAACTCAAGTAGAGTAATTTCTTTATTATAAAAATTACAGTGTAGGGATTATTTATATTTAAAATTGATTTTAATAAGATTTTCAAAACAATAAAATGAATTTAAATTCATGGAAATATTTATTTATTTTTTAAACAAAAAAAAAAAAAGTGTAAGAGATTGTAAGTATTAAAATTAATATTAATAAGATTTTTGTTTAAAAACAAGGTATTCTCAACTTTTGATAATTTCGCAACTCCGTTTGAAGCAGACCTGCAGTAAAAAATCGTCTTTCAGATGTGGCTGACCTCATTTGACAACTAAGGTATTTCTGCGCGATGGTCTTAAATTTTGAGTATAGCATTTAATTGCGCCACTAAACAAGCAAATCTGCGTCCCTACAAAAATTAGAGAATCAAAGGTATATCTAGACTTCTTCTTTAGCTGAGCCACAGCGTAGGATCGATAGAGGATCATCCTTCTCCAAATGTTCTTTTAAGATTTGCACAAACGCTCCAAAGGTCAGTTCTTGAAGATTTATTAACACTTCTACTAGTTGTAGGGGTGGCCGTGTCTTCAACACTTTCGGAATGTAGAGTCATGTTGAGTAGAAGTTTTCTAGCGAAGGTAGATAATTGTAGTTAAACAATGGATTTAATTAGTCTCGAAACACTTAAATCTTTCATTCAGTGCTAATGCTACGTAAATCGCCAATATTTGGGACTCTAAATTATTCTGCATCTCAGTTTTTTAATTTATCGTGTTTTCTAGTAATGTTAACTAACGAAATAGCGTCTGTAGTGAACGGTTTTTACATTTTTGTTCTATTTTTGTTCTTGTGGCTTAATTGAGTGTTTTGCTTTAACAACTTTTGTTGTTCACTGTAGTATCAAAGTATTGCCTTTAGAGGTTTCTCTTCTTTTTTGTTCTGTTACACCCTATTGTAATTCTTGTTTTGTCGTTCAATCACTCAAAATTCATCAAGCATAGAACTTTTCTAGAAAAGTTTTATATCCATATATCGTCCATTGTGATAAAACTCGTGGACCTGAAAAGATTAATCTTTCTAAAGAAATTAATTTCCAAATTTAGCTAACACGTTTAGCTTCAAAATTTTTAAATAAGTCGAAATTGATTTTACTTATAAAACTTCAATACTGTGAGTTATTATAAAGTCTTAGAAGCGTCAGTAAATTATACGGGGAGAGCAGCATATTCTCTGGTACGACTTTGAGTTTTTAATATTCCTCCATTGTGGGATAATAATTTTCAAACCACATTAAAAGGTATACATTTTACAATCAATCTTGGATTCGATAGTACCAATGACTTTTTCTTTATTTATATTTATTTTCAAGACTACTTAACACTCAATTCGGCACAACAGCAACTGTTTTCTTTAAAACCCAAAAACATATAGGATCCAGCAACCGTAAATTTGATTTTTTTATCAAGGCATAAAACCGGTTGTACTGGAATCCACAGAAATAACGAGAGCGCACATAAAATAAACATAATTAAAATAAGAAATTTGCTTATCACAGAAAAAAGTGTTTTATCAATTAAAAAAATGGCTTAAAAAGTACTTAAATTTAATTAATGTGATAATTGAATCAATTATTTTTTAGTTGAACGAAAATTAAAAATTTAATTTTGATTTAATTAACATTTTAGTTGTTTTGAAATAAATTTTCAATTAAAATTTTAATTAAATAACAAAAAATCTTAATTGACTTTTTTCGTTTAAAAAAAATAATTTAAACATGTAGAGTTGTTGTTGGGAATTGTCAATATTTATTTAAATAAATTAACACATTGTTTAAAATGGCAACGTTTTTTTTTATCACTTTTTTAATTAAAATTAAAAATATTATTTATTGAAAATATTTTTTAAAAATTTTAAAATTTTTAGTAATCAATATAATCATTTTGGTAATAGGTGCAAAATCAACAACTTGTTTGCTTAATATTATGAATTTAGAACAAATTTGGTGATTGGAGAAATTTAATAATTTTTTCTGTGATAAAACATAGCTTGATGACAACGTTCGAAGAGCGACCTGTAATATTTTTATGGTACAACTCAAACAAGTTACATCTTTAATGCTACAATTAAGTATACCTCAGTAACAGAACCCTATTTTATTCAACGTTCCCACTTTTGCTACCAAAGAAAAATATTTCCGCAAGCGCGTAAAATGTCCAGGTCGTTGTTTTAACAGGACTTGGCCGATTACCCTATTACAGGATCGTTAGAGTATTTCGCATTGGTACTTAAATTCAATAATTTTTTTTTAAATTCATTTTCCTTTCAATCTTACTAAAAAAATCGTACTATGTAGTTCTAAACTTTAAGTAAAATTGTATCCCCAATTAATTTTTTGGGTTTAATTCTAATCTAGACACGCGCATTTATTTAAAGAAAGAGCTTCATGTCAATTTGTTTGTTTTCTTTAAGCAAAATATTTCGTAAATCAAATACGTTTGGGTTCGAGCTAAAAAAAAAAAAAAATTTATATATATATATAGATGTATGCATTAATAATATTAAAGAATTTCAGCATAATCACATCCAATCCTTGATCTCTTGGAGGCCTTCACGTAATCGATCCTTTGAAAACGGTGAGCATCCAACATAATGAGGAATTAAAAAAAATTAACCCCAAAAGTAATACTCTTTAAAACAATGATTTCTGATTTGTTTTGCTAAAGTGTGATTTAATGATGTTTTTTTTACCTTTAATAAATTTTATTTACGCCTTTGAATATTCTCGCTCTTTAAAAAAAAAACAAAAACCTGTTTTGATTAAACACCAGAGTACTAATCTGTTTGTATGTAATCTATTGATTTGTTTTTTTGAAAGGCTCGTACTTTAAATATTGATCTTAAAGTGAACTGTTAAAACTTAACACAAGGTAAATTTTTTTGTTATAATGTCGAAATTTATCAACTGAATATAAGCCAACATTTTTTTTTACTAATAATGTAATTTGAAGAATTTTTTTTTTTGGTTTTGAATGAATTATTTAGGAATTAAAAACATGAGTGGATAAATACGTGTTGATTTGTGTTTTCTTTGACAATATAATTATGCATTGATTATGCTACGTAGGGGCTCCAGAAAAAGAAAAACAGTGTGGAGCAAAGGAATTGGGAGGGTAGTGAAACTGGTTCTTCGTAACACCTTGAAGAACCTCGTATCGGGTACATTAGGCATATGGGAGTTGCAATAACTTAAGTAAATTTTCTGTTTCTCATCCGACCATATGCGGCAAACTTTTTTGGTACAGTCTTACAATAGTTAAATCTGATTTTACACATTAAGCGTAAACAAAAAAGGAAGTCTGTAATAAATTGCTGTAGAACAGGACTTTAGATCAAGAAAGGACAGAACCCTCCTATGCCCGACTGTTGCTAGCCTAATGATGGCGCCCGCATTCCTCTTCTTGTCAAAGATGGATTTTATTTGCAACGTGTTCATTAAACGTCAGAAAATGTAGCAGTGAATTTGCTTATGGATTTTATGGTCTCTTCGAAGTAACCCAAAAGTTGTAGCGAAGTGATTTTTATTTTCACAAACATCATTTAAAATTAGCAGAAAATTCTTCTGCAGGTCTAAACCAAGCGTTCAATGCTTTTATGCATCAGTCCAATAAGTCGTGCTGTAAAATTATATTGACAAGTTACGCAGTAAACGCGTAAAACTCGTCGTATTGTGAGCATGAAGTAGGATTACTTTTTACTTAGGCATGCATGCAAAAAGGAAAAAAAGAAACATACGCATAAAACGCATGGTTTGGAAAGACCTCCAGCTTAAGAACTAAAAGAAACAATTTATTGTTTTGTTTTAACTTTTTGCTCTTACTTGTTATGCAAAAAATTAACATTGAAAATTAAATTGTTTGTTCAAAAAAAAACTAAAAAAAAAGTATCGGCGTATCGACAGTAAATATCGCCGATACCGATATATCGGCAAACGTGAAGTATCGCCGATATAGCGGTATCTGTATTCGTTACATCCCTATTTTAAATACACGGAAAAAATTTAAACAGTAAAACAATTCTAGCAAAGGCCGGAAGACTTACATTTTAATTTAAAATAAGATACATATTGATTAACCTGGAAAAAATAAAAGCATTATTACCATTTTTGGGTTTTTGTATTTAGTTATCATGCATGTCAAATGAAGGTTTTTTTGTATGTCAGAAAAAAAAGTAATAAAGTAATAAAGCTCAATGCGTTAAACAAAAATTTTCACCCGTTCTAAATAGTTTAAGGCGACCATTTAGCACTGTATGAAAGTAAAATGCGAGTTGATAACACACCATGGCCGACACAGGTTGTATTAAGAAAATGGGTATTTAAAAGCTGAGTTTATATATTGAGTTCCGAATATGATTTTTTTTCAATAGCGCAAAAAATTCATTTTGGCGTAAATTAAAAGCGAAATAAATTTATTTTGGCGTAAACAAGGGCGAATTTATATTTTTGAAATTTATTTGAAGAAAAAAAATTAAAAGTGCTTGCTATTTAAGAATCATGTGGCGCAATTCCATTGTGAAAGTCCTTAATTAAAATTCGCCTGGCACATCCAGCATTTGTGTTAGGTATTGCCATCCCACTGTGGACAGCGATGAGTTTTGTGATTAAATATATACCCTTCGGCCTGTTGAACAGCCACGACATTCACTGACAGAGGAAGGATACGAACGAAGTAGAGTTTTTTTATTCCCGTACTTTTGGATTCCCAGGAAAGCGGGTAATAAAATTTAAATTCCCGGGTCCCCGGGATTCCTGCCAAAAATTTTGTTCTTACGTTTTTATCTGATAAAACTAATATTTCTTACTGGCTATTATGCTTAAGATAATTAAATCTAGTATCTTAATATTATATAACAAAAACGTAAGGAATTTAAGATAAACATTATTTTAAGACACTTAAGAGGTTATTTTAAAGCCAATAGGATTATAGAACGAAAACATTAAATTCTTAGGGGAATAAAAATTCTGGAAGGGTGGTTAGGAACTAAAAGCTCAACATTACGAAGTAGGAATTCTGAAACAATTTTACCGTTTAACAAATTCAGCAGAAAGAAATTTGATTTACTACATAAATTTAATAACATATTTTTATACAGTTTTATAACCCTTAATCAGCAGTGGTGTATGAAGGTATACTAAATTTTTCATTCTATGTGATTTTTTCTTAATATCCATCTAAGGTCCCATAAAGTATTTGTATTGTTAGTCCTTCATTATTTCTAAGCCGATTTTGCCATTTGGGTGTCCAATGGTTTCTAGATCTTTTAGGCTGTTTGGGATTGAATTCCAGCAGAATCACTTCAGTAGGGAAAGAGTTATGCACCCAAATGTGGAACTACCTTCTGAAAAAGTCAACAAAAACCATAGATGGCACTAATTATGCAGTTTCAACTCACAGTTAGTGATAGTGCAAAATTATTGCAATTATTTTG
Organism: Pollenia amentaria; assembly: GCA_943735925.1. Classification (NCBI taxonomy): domain Eukaryota; kingdom Metazoa; phylum Arthropoda; class Insecta; order Diptera; family Polleniidae; genus Pollenia; species Pollenia amentaria. The sequence goes on along the minus strand of OX031009.1, from coordinate 142,518,474 downwards.
TTGATGTTGGGTGATGAATTGAAAATTAGCAACCTCACTAAACATGAGTGATAGTGATTCTAAAAAATTTTGCACCCAAAAAAAAATAAATTTTTTTTGATGTAAGGAAAAGCAATCAGTTTATTGCAACATTTTTGTTCTTCACTCATTTGAGTTCAATTTAAAATTTTGCACTAAATTTACAAACAAAAAAACTTGTTTTTTCATGATTAAAGCCATGAGATATTCCGTTATTGACAAATTATTTACATGTTTTTTAATTTCCTTTCTTATGCATATCATAACAAGAATCAAAAATTATGCTCATTAAAAATTAATTTTTTCAAATTTTAGTGAAAGTCTGTTTATATGCAGCTTTTTTAATTGCAAGTACAAACTTTGCACTATTTGAATTGAGTGAAGATTTTTGCATTCAATCTTCGTTTAGTAATAGTGAAAGAATTTGCAATATCACTTATTTTTTTAGTGGTAGTTAAAAAAATAGCAATCATCTGTAAAGCGGGTAAAAAAGAATGCTCACTAATTTCTTTGCATTTTATACAGTGATAGTGCACTGCGGATTTAAACCAATATTTGGTGCACTACTCCCAACTATGTCAAAAATAACATAAATTTGTGGCGAAATGCTCAGAAATTTCTACTCTCATTAGACTCAAAATTCTTGAAATGCCGCATATAAAACACAATCTAGGAAAACCATTTACTACGCCCTTAAACGCGAAACTTTATAATATTGTTGTTAACTTTACACTTTAATTTGCTAAGAGAAGAAATAAAATTTCGTTAAGGTAGGTCTATAATTTATCATAGGCCCTATGTAAAGCCCGTTCTTAAGAATTAGCTTAATAAGCCTTTGACTATAGAACGCTTAAATATTGTAGTGAAATTAAGTTGGATAAAACAACTAAAGGCACGAGTCCGACATAGATTTTTCATTTATTCCAAGGCTGAGTTTACAGTTATCGTTTGGTATATTATTGATAAGACATTTCTATACATGGAAGTGAATTGTTCATCTGCTTTATTAAATAAATGTTGAGTTTTGATGCAAAAATAAGATGGCATAGATTGATAATTTATTTTTGTAAAATTTGGTCTTCGAAAGTGAACGCTCCCTCTTTGATTTAATGGGTTGGCTTATAAAATATTGGCGTTCTCTTACTATTATCATCCAGAAGAAAAGAGAAACCAACAATCTGATAATTAACTGAATAATACGATCGCAATATACAATATTTCTTCAATCGTTCACAAGAAGATTCAAAAAATTTTCTAAATGCTTGCAGGGATTGTATTGTATATTCTTGTATACATGTAACTTAACATACACTAATACAAATTACTTCTATATATTTAGATTAAAATTAATCTACATATGTATGTATATGAAGGTACGAGTATTTGTCGTCATAGAATATTATTTTGTTTAAAATTGTTTACAATACCAAAGTGTATCAATAAATTATATTATTGAATATCGTTTGGATTTTAGTTTAATACTCGTACCATATCAAATTCACATTACGTAAAATATTCTAAGTTGCTTTTATTGTCGTTGTAGTTGTTGTTAGTTTTATTTGTATACTCTCATATAACAAAAAAACTTTGGACAGTTGAATTTATCGATAATAGAATAATACAAGTAAGCCAAAAGATATTTTTATCAACTTGTTTGAACGGGTGATTTAAATTTGGTGTTCAAATGGGAAAATGCTTGAAGAATATTTAAGAAAGCTTTTTTTCAATATTTTTTACTGTCAGCCTTTGCAAATGTTTTATACTTAAAATATATTATTATTAGTTGTGTTCAACGTTTTAGCTTTGTGAAAAAAGACGCGGTAAAAGAGATTAACCCTTTATATTCCTTGAAAATGGTTAACGAAGTTAACCGAAATATCGGAGAAAATAAATTGTTAAAATAAAATAAAACAACAAAATTGGTTTTGATTTATATTTTATCGTCACAAGACCTTAAGCCGAAACAAATAAATAATCACACATTATTAGAAAACGTTAAATTTAAGTCATATGGAATAAAAATATTTTATTCAAGGTATATTTAAAACTTTAACTTTTGACGAAAAAACGTAACTTTTTTGAATGAAAGGCGTAACTTTTTCATCGTTCGATAGATTGGGTAAATTTTTAATAATTTCTCATACATTCATTTTTTTAGAGCAAATGAAAGTGAAATTAAAAAAAAAATAAATTGATAATTATTAATTAATTCATTTATTAATGATGTGCTAATAATCCCAATTTTTGAATGAAAACACTGAAATTTATTGTTGTGGGAAAGCAAGTTTCTATGCGCATTTCGCTGGTTGCTTAGGCCAGCTCGTCAGGAACCTTTTTCCAAATACTTTAGAAAAGCTAAAAATATTATACAAGTAAGACCATAAAGTGAATAAGAATTTTAAAACACTCAGGTCTTTAATGTAAGGAAGAGAAAATTGATGGTTTATTGTTGTGGCTTTGTTGAAGCTTTGATATTGTTACATTAAAGACCTAAGTGTTTTAAAATTCTTATTCACTTTATGGTCTTACTTGTATAATATTTTTAGCTTTTCTAAAGTATTTGGAAAAAGTTTCCTGACGAGCTGGCCTAAGCAACCAGCGAAATGCGCATAGAAACTAGCTTTCCCACAACAAGAAATTTCAGTGTTTTCATTCAAAAATTGGGATTATTAGCACATCATTAATAAATGAATTAATTAATAATTATCAATTTATTTTTTTTTAATTTCACTTTCATTTGCTCTAAAAAAATGAATGTATGAGAAATTATTAAAAATTTACCCAATCTATCGAACGATACGTTTGGGGTATTTTTTACACTCATTTATGTAACTGTCGTGTACTAGAACACTTTTCGGCAACATTTGGATTTCGCGGGGTCCTTATTTAAGGTACAATATTATAACTATAACATTTCTCAAATATTTAAAATTTCTCTTTATTTTACATAATTTTATAAATTTATTTTACTTCACACGCACGCACCACTGATCACATGGCAATTTAAATACAAACTGTCCTCTTTTACGCATTTTTCTTTTGCAGTATTTTCTATTTAACAGCAAATCGTAGCGAAGAAGTCAATATATTATGGGAAATGTGCAGTTGTGCTATTGTTGTAATTATATAACAGTTACCATTATCTGAACAACTCTTTTAAGTGACAAAAAAGTATAATTTAAGAACTCATAATTCGATTCTAACGTATTTTGTTGTTGTTAAATTCCGAAAAATCTACTGTTTAACTGCCAAATATGCTAAAATGGTTAAAATTCGTAGTTAATCGAAAAAAACTCTACCAAATGCTCGGAGGGGATATACATATAAACCAGCTTTTTGATTTTGGTGATTTTGGATGTCCATATTTAACAAATGATGTATTTATTGCTCTATAAAATAAATTCAAAGGATCTCCACTCTTGAAAGAGAGCGTTTAACTAATTTACCTTAAAATGAGTGCTGAAATGGCGGCAAGCGAACGAACACTCAAAGAAATTCGACGATTTGTAATTTTATTAGTAGTTTGTCAAAAATCGAAAAATGTCGCCAAATTAATATATTTTTGCCACATTATTAAAAAGTTCCTACATGTAAATGATTTTAAAAAATCTGTAAAAAAAAGAAAAATACATCTTCATATTGATGATGCTCTTACATCCGAATTGTGACATCAATGTTATTACAAATGGCATCAATGAGGCAAAAAGTGACATCAATCCATCATAAAACTTTGTCATCATAAAACTTTGTCATATTTTATGCGTCATCTACGCTATAAATACAGTAACATCCATTCAATGCCAGATTTTGTGTACACTGATAAAAAAATGCGTCATAGCGCTGATGTATTTTGACATCAGTACAGACAAACTATCATCAGTGCGATGACATAATATTTCATGTCATAATATATTATTAACATTATTTTCATATTAAAATGGTAAAATTAGAAGCAATATATATTACATTTTTTTCAATTATTTATTTAAATACATAAAATTTTTAAAGTAGAATTATTACGAAAACCTTTCGGGCATGCTGCTGTTGTCTTATAATTGAGAGTTCTTCTGCGAACAAAGGGCGCAATACAACAAAAGTGAAACAAACATGATATTCTCTTAATTTGACTCAAGTCAATTACAATGACTCAATTGGATGACAGTTTGTCATCGCACTGATAACATGCATTATAAAACCGACTCCGATTCGTCATTTCTGTGATGCCAAAGTGTCATCCCATCAATGACACAATTTAAATTTTTGACCCTGATTACAACTTGGCCAAGTGATATTAAGGCTGACATCACAGTGATGTAAAGTGTCATGAGGCCAATAACGAAGACACTACTCATAGTATTGATGTCAAAATACATCAGCGTTATGATGCCTTTTCTATCAGTGTACGGCCATTTTATAGAAGAAAATCCTACGAATAGGAAATTATCCCTAAGTATAACAGCACTCAAGCCAAGAACTTTCACTTTAGCAAATCTACACTTAGTCTTGACCATAAAGTCATGCTGTATCAAAACGGTGTGAATCCGACATGTTACCACAATTAAAGCGGACGGCCAGCAATTCATATATTATGCTTATGCAGAGATCACAATCGAAAGTTCTTAAAACCATGACCGGAATATCATGCTATATAAGAAATGTGAACTTCCAAAGGGATGTAGAGCTTCTACTAGTAAGAGATGAATTTCGCAAGAATAAAAATTAAAAAACTGGTAAGTCAGCGAAAGCCGACTGAAAGGCACCTGTATCTAGTCTACACGCAAACAAGGCTTAAAAGAATCGATTTTCCACCACGATAGGATGAGGACCGTTCAAACGTTTCTGATTTTTAAGTGATATGTTCGGTTTTGTTAATGTTATTGGAAAAAATAAAAAAAGTAATAAAAGAGACCTCATGTGGAAGGAAACTTAACTGGCACCCTTTTCAACTTTTATTTAAATAGAAAGTTTCCTACAATTAAATTTAGTTATTTATACTTTCAGTGGTTGAGTTTACGAGCTATTTAATTATTATATAGTCAAAGTTCCACGTTTTTACTAATATTTGCTGTCAAGGCGACCATTATATATAGAAATCTGTGAGACCCCACGTCCAATCTTATGTTAGAAAACAAAGACTTTCATACTTAAATTTAAGTATCTAATATTTTTAATGCAAATGACTAATAAGCCCAAATAAATAAGCGTTCAAGTTATAACTTTAGTTTAAATTTTATCTAATTTTTTTGTTTTAATTAAATTGTTTATAATAGAACTTTTCACCATTAACTACCACACCCTGTTAAGAAACTATTTTTTGCCTTCCGCATTATTTCTTAACTTTGATTTAGCTTGAGTTGTTGGTTAAAAACTTTTTCCTTATGTCCGCCACTTCCTCTACTGGCAGTCACAGAGTTATTGACAGTTAAAGTTTCTTGTATTTTCCCCAAACAAATAAAGTTTTTTCCTTTTTTTTTTTGCTAAAAAGTTGAAATAATACCCGCACTGTAAATAAAGCTAAGAAAATTAAAAACAAAATGAAAACAGAACTTAAAGTTGAAAGAAAAAAAAGAAGCAAACTTTATCTTTAAAGAAATTTTATTTTTAAATTAAATTGTATTATTTTTTTTTTGATGTTAAGAATCAGGCATAAACTTTTAACTGGACTGTAAATGAGAAAAAGTGAAACAATCTGATTTAAATTGAAATTAAAAAAAATTTTTGAAACACACAAAATTGTGCGTTGGTTTATTGAAAATTATATAAACGATTTAAGTATTTTGAGTTGCTTTATGGAAAAAATCTTTAAAAAAAGACTAAAATTTGTTGATCAAAAAATTTGCTTGTTTTTCATGAAAATGCTTTTTTACAAATCCATTAACTATTAAACTTTTTTGGGTTTTTTATGCAAAAAATTGATTTATAATGGAAATTGTGCCTGCCCACAGATTTGCTCTTTTATCATTGAATTTCTTGTTTGTGAAAGTATTTATTAACCCTTATGTGTGCACCAAGGTATCCTGGTACCTTTGGGGTTTTCAATTGAAGTTGATTTTTTAATTGAAACTGATAATCTTTATGTCTGAAACATCTTGAGAACAACTAACTTTTAAAAAAGTAGCTTTAACGAGGACAAAACAAAGATATTGATTGCAACTACAGTAAATTTAATCCCATTAAAATATTTTAACGAATTATTAGCAGGCAATTAAATTTTCTAGGTATACGCAAAGAAAAAAAATGGTTGTGGTAAACATATTCTAAGAGCAACATATCATAATAAGATTCATGATTGTAGTCAACATATTACGATTATTATTGAATCATATTAAGACTAAATATATTCGTAATATTACATCATAATATTTTTCTCTTAATCCTAATTTGTTTTTCTTACATCATATTATAATTTAAAGTAATCATATTTTTATCATGTTAATCATAATAAGTTAAGAAGTAATCATATTATTATCATGTTAATTATAATAATATGTATTTTTAATATAAAACCGAAAAATATTTTTTATATATATTTATGCTTATTTACTTACTGGCGTAACGTAAAACTGTTACAGATATTTCACATTATATTTTTGTCATAGGACGAAATTATTTATAAATTATTTTATAGAATTTTCATTCTTTTTCTCTTAAATAGCACAAAACAATGGTCAATATTTATGTAGCATTTTGAAACAATATTAAATTTTTTTAGCACTGATGTTTTATTTTGTGACACTTTACAATTTTTTTTAATGTACCTACAATTTCTTTATTTTTTAATTTCTTTAAACTTGATTTTTTTAATGGGTATTTTTTTCTCATTGTTTAACCACTGAATAACAAATAATTCGATAGGCAAATGTAAAACAAACGACACAACTGATGTAAAATTATTTTACAAATGGCGATAACAAAATATTATTAGAGTAAACATATTTTGTTTGCATCTAAAACATATTATGAGTGCACGTTTAGAAAGTTGTAATGTTATGGCTATTAAATATCATATAATTAGTCAATTCACAAGGTATCCTAACATGTCATATTGTCAAAATGTCCTAATATTTCACAATGGTTTAAAAATATTGTTGTACGGCTCAGCCGCTCAGCGCTGGACTTTTCCGATTAATTACGACAGCACAATAAACACAGCAAGCAACGTTCTATTTATTTAAGACACTTTTTGTTAACAAACCAACAACAATATTTTTAAACCATTGTGAAATATTAGGACATTTTGACAATATGACATGTTAGGATACCTTGTGAATTGACTAAATATGTTTTCAAAGTTATCATTTGTTATAAAAATTATTATTTTTCAGTCAACGAATCTAAGCAATCGCTATGAAAACAAAAACCGCTTGTGATACCTGTGCCGAAACATTGGTACTTGCAAAAATCGATAAAGACGTATTAGGAATTCTTAACACTTTAATTTGTAAAATTTATGAGCCCGTATGCGTTCATGACGAATAAATCTTTAACTGTATGAGATTTGCACGACTGTGAGCATAGAAAGATGCATAAAGATAGAACGATTGCGCTGTCTGAGACACATCGGAAGAATGATCACAGTCACTCCAAGATGAAAGACATTCGAAAATATATATGAAGGAAAGCTAAAACGGGGAAGACTACATAATCCCTGCTGCATCGAACCGGAGACAACGTACAAAAGATCGAAGCATATGGAGAACATTTTTAAAGCAGCCCGAGACCATCAACATGTTTAAGTACCATCTAAATAGGTAATTAAGTGTATGTTGCCAGGCGTTTCTTTAGATATTGAGTGCGAAAATATTTGTTTTTCAAACGTATCTTCCATAAGTTGTTTTCCAATAAAAGGTGTTTTTGTTACCGCACACATAAGGGTTATATAAAAGTAAAAATAGCGGACTGTGTACCATATGTTGAGAAGAGGTACAAAAAGTGTTTTTATTATGGCTACCGATTTTAATGCCCCTCATTTTAAAGTAAATACCAGTGAACCTCGGGAGCCAAAAATTATAGCTCTATTCTAACTAAATCACAACGAACAGGGGATCCCAAATGGACTTTCTCAGTGTTAAAATTAAAAAAAATTCTTCGTCAATTTGAATTTCTAAATGAGTATACATTTTTGATTTAACAGATTTTAAAGCAAAATAAATTTTGTATAATAATGTAACTTGTGAACCTGTAACGAATAAAGAAAAGCTTTTTTTCAAACTTAAGGTCAGATGTTATGTGCAAAATTTATGAATACCAAAGTTTAGAAAAAAAATTACATTTCGTATTGGAGCCTCCTTAAGAAAAGGAGATAGCGGGTAGGTATCTTAGAAACAAAAATCGGCGATGAAAAAAAACTAGGTTGGCACCAGTGATGTTATACATAGGGAAAAATCCCTATTCGTAGGGATTTTCTTCTAAAAAATGGCCGTAGGGAAAATAAGGACAGTTATTTTTATCACTTAAACGTAAGGACTTTTCAAAAATGTGGCAAAGCTGTATATATTTGGCAATCTTTTTCGGTTCGTGACGAGATTCTTATAAAATTGTTGATACGGCAGCACTTCAAATTGTTAAATTTCTTTGAGTGATCACTTGCTCCGTTTCAACCTTGATTTGAAGGTAAATTTGTGAAACTCTCTTTCACAAGAATTTAATTTTCCAGAGCGATAAATAGATAACTTGTTTATGATTGGCATCAAAAACTTTTGGAGTAAAGTCACTAATATGAAAAATTTAATCAAAATTTTATTTTCTCCCTTAAGTCGAAATTAGCTTTCTTCGACTTATCACTACCAAATGATAATAATGAGAAAGCGAAAGTTCTTAACATATAGCCAAAGGTCTTTTCAAATAGCAAAAGGTCCTTGCACCTTCAACTTGACGTTCTACAACTAGTTTAATTAAAAAAATATTTACTTTTGCAAAACATTTGACTAGATAAAATATCATTTAACAGTTTTTAAATTATATTACACTAGATCCCCGATTCCGTTTATTGGGACCGGGGAAATGCTCTGATTTTTTATCGATTGGGTCAAAAAATTTTATATTTAGCAAAAAATTATATTTATGATAAAAAAGGTCATATCGTAGGTAGGTAGAAAGGCTGGTGTGAAGTCTCCTTCACACCCTCACCCAGAGACCAATATGGTCCATTGTGATGCCTTGTTTAGAGAGAAATAGCTGAAAAAGAAGGTGAAGAGAAACAGCAAAAGCATTAGAAAAGATATTTATAGATAAGAAAAGGAAGATCTGACCAAACCCGAAAGAAAAGCCTCACTCAACACAATACCAATTCGCCCTATGTGCGGTTAGCTCCCAGTCTCCTGCTGCGCAGCCAGGCCATCCCCATTGCGAATCCCATTAGACTCTCGAGCCCACAGCCCGGGACGTCCCCTAATTCGCCTAGGAATCTGCTGCCCAGCCAACTCAGCCTGCTGCACTGTAACCTAGGACAGCGACACAAAATGTGCTCAAACGTCTCCAGCTCCTCCGGGTCCTCACACAACCCGCACATATCCGACACGTCGGATCCCAACCTCATCGCCATCCTGCCTATCATGCAATGACCCGTGATGATTCCTATTATGGTCCTCACGCATACCCTACTTCTGCCCAGCAACTACTCCGAGTCGGACTTCCTAAGCACCGGCCACAGCGTCCGTGATACACGGCAGTCCGTTCGGTTCCCCCAGGCCCTATTGGACGCGTCCAGAATCCATTCCCTAGGTCATATCGTTACTTTGTATTCTATTTATTTCAGGAAATGGGTAAAATAATTAAAAAAAAAAAAAAAAATAAACAAAAAAAAAAAAATATATTTATATACCTATTTAAAAAGATATGTAAAAATATATACAGAAATACATACATAAAAAAAATATATTTTCATGAAAATATTTATCCATATTCACAAAAGCTTTAAATAATAAACAGAATCTCATTTGTGATTAACTCGAGCTAAATATCTTCAAATGATTAATTTTTAATACAATCTTCAAAGCTAATTCATTTTTTTTTCTTTGAAGTCGTTTGTCCATAGCACTTCTTAAGTCTGTGATCCTACGGCTCATGTCTTATTGACATGATTCTTAATTATTCTTCTTTGAACTTTCATTTGCGTTCAAACAATTCATGTCATGTTGACGACATGTTTTTTTTCTTGTAAAGTCTTTAAGTACGATAAAGAAAGAAAAAAAGCGAATGAGAAACAAAACGTACCGACAGTACATTAACCTGTGTACTCGTTTCTTTTCTCCTCTTCTCTCTCGATAAAAAAGAAGCAATAATGTCAATAAGACATGAGCCGTCTAAGCACAGACTTATAAGAACTAAAATCTTATTTTTAACACTCAACTATGCTTACAATTACTTACCTAATAGAATAAAATGGGAATTCCCCTTTTTCATGCAAATAGAAAAATTATTCACATGTGACTATGACTTCAGTGAAAAAAGTACAATCGTATGTAGCGACGTAAATTGGAATCAAAACGATGTAAAGCGAATTTAACAAAATATTAAAAAGGGATGCAAAGCGAAACGACGCAAATACTATCGACGTATGTAAATGAGATCTACGCAAATCGGGGCTCTTGTTATACAATTATCTTCTTACAGATAAATTTTAGTAAATTTTTTTATATTTTTATTATTTATTAATTAATAATTCATTTAACTTTCATACAATAAAGGTGTCTCAGCGCCATTAGGGCATTTTTGAGGGAAGTTGGCAATAAATAAAATTAAAATTAAAAAATTGTAAGTGTAAAAATACAAATAAAGAAAACATATCGTACTGGTTCTTTTAAAGGTTGTTAACTCAAAATTTATAAAATTTTAGTAGAAACAAAAATTTTTTCTTTTTATATGTACTCTTATATCACGAAGGGGGATACAATTGTATTTTTTTTTTTATTTTTTACAAAATACCAGAGAAAATTATGTAAGATTCTTATAGTGGGTAGATATGACCACTCTACATCGATTTATTGCATAAACTGAAAATTTAAACATTTTGAGTTGACTCTCTTGAGAGGAACCAGTACGATATATAAAATTAATTCATTGCACTATTTATACACATGTAAAATTAAAAAACAATTATATCAGCATCATTTCGATATTTTCCAGGAGAGACTCTTTAAATCTATTTTTAACTATAGAAATTGTTAAACACTCTTTTAAGAAATCAGGTAAATTATTATACTCCAGACTACCGCTATACTCAATTCTTTGATTGGTCACTTCCAGTCGACATCTTGAAACCCTTAAGTTGGAGTTGTTTCTAGTTCGATTCTTGTGAAATGCTGACCCATATTGTGTACTACTTTGTTAACATACAACAACATGTGAATTTTATATAATCCATAAATAGGCGGCACCTTTCTCGCAACATCTTTATACAGTGACACTGTAGGGAACATCTGAGGTAGATTGTAAACTACTTTTGCAGAGATTTCTTTTGCAGAATTTGTAGAGAAAGTTCTTTTATTTATTTTATTTTTAACGATATAAAATCAGCATTCCTTCTGAATCCATAGATTAGCGTTAAATAACTGATCAAAAGATACCGATCATTTTCACAAGACAAATGTACTTTCCAGTGCAACAAAAATCATTAAAAAATGGTATTTTTGCACCTGTACGATTGCTGGGAAATCACAAGTCAAAGCTAATACGGATAAACAATTAATTTTTCTAGTATCCAAACAAAATCCAAAAGAATTGCGGTACAGATAACTTTTACGTTCACGCAGAGAAAAAATATGTTTAAATATGGTCACCTCCAACAAAACTATTTTTAAATAAAATTGTAAACATACTATGGTTAATTTTAACCATATTATTGTCATCGACAACCATATTATGGTTAAATTAGTCCTCCATCAAGAAGCCACAACCATATTATGGTTGCCTCTAAACATGTTATGGTTAAATATGACAATAATTTGTTTTTAAATTAACAATAGTATTTTCCTCTTTTCCAAGAGCAACATTCTTTGGTTGAAAATCAACCATGCTATTATAAGTGTTAAACATATTTTAGTTATTATTAACCAAAACATGTTCGGAGGCAACCATAATATGGTTGTGCCTTCTTGATGGAGGACTAATTTAACCATAATATGGTTGTCGATGACAATAAAATGGTTAAAACTAACCATAGTATGTTTACAATTTTATTTAAAAATAGTTTGGTTGGAGGTGAGTATATTTAAACAAAGTTTTTCTCTGGGTGTTCGCTACTTCAAAAATTATATTTTAATTTAGGTTTTTTCAAAAAAGTCGACCTTTGGCCCGTAGTACTAAAAAGCTTATGGAAGCAAAAGTTTGGCATTTTCTGATAAGATTTAAGTTAAAAATTTGTTAATAAGTATAAGTTGTAAAATTAACTAATAAGATAGCACAATATATAAAAAAAACTTTATGTTAACAGTTTACGTTTATATACCAAAATTCAACAAAAATTTCAAATATTTTAACTATTTTTCTTTTTTTAAGAATATTTAAACTATTTTTCTTTTCTTATGATTTTTACGTGTAATAGCAAGAATTAAAGACCAAATTCCCACCTACAAAATTAACCAAAAACCGCGTATTAAAATTCCAATCCAATCAAAAGTTAAGGATTTTTTAACATCTTCTTGTGAAATGGTCCACTGTGTGGCGTATAAGTTACAGTATGATTTATTTTTAGCTTTCTTATTTTATTTAAGGCTGCCATTTATTTCAATGGATATCTGTTTACGATATCTTTTAGTGGTAATATATTTGATTCCATTATTTGCTTAATTTCAGCGCCTACGTTTCTTCTCGCATATTGCTTTTAAGCTATTGGACGGTTTTTGGTTTATGAGCTTTCACCTTATCATTTAGGAAAATTGGCAGAACATTGTGGTCAGTTAAAACAAAAAAAAAAAACGCAATGTTATTAGATCGTCAAAAATGTAAAGTGTAATGAAAATTTTGAATTTTTCCCCTTATATATATATATGTCTCCCTGACACCCACTTTAGCATAGAGCGCTGTGAAATTCATAAGAATTGTTGATTTCAGAAAGGTGGGTTGCTGGCCCTCCTTTCCTAAATTGGTGATAAGGCTGCTATCTGTGTGAACAATCCCATGTTACTTGCCTGAGACTTCAGGATGTATTTTGACCATTCATGCTGCAAGACTGTTCACCCTCTTACTCTGTCTAGCTTTTAGCGGTACACTGATAGACAAGTCGTCTTAACGATGATGTATTTTGACATCAGTACTATCACAAGTGTCTTCGTTTTGACCCCACTTTGTGATGTCAGCCTTAACATCACTTGGCCAAATTGTCATCAGAGTCCAAAATTTTAATTATGTCATCATTGGGATGACACATTGGCATCACAGAAATTTATAATCGGAAACGGTTTAATAAAACATGTCATCAGTGCGGTGACTCAGTAACATCGGAGAAAGGACTCATTAGGCTCATTGGAATTGACTTAAGTCAAATTGAGAGAATATTATTATTTGCTTACCCGTTACACATATTTGTTTCACTATTGTTGTATTCCGCCCTTTGCTAACAGAAGAATTCTAAATTTTAAGACACCAGCAGCATGCCAGATATGTTTTGCGTATTCATTCTACATTTAAAATTGATGTATAAAACTAAATAATATTATAAAATAGAATATGGGAATTTTTGCTTCTTATTTTACTTTTTAAACATGAAAATAAAGTGAATATACACAGAATGTGGCATCGAATTAATGTCACTGTAGTCATATCTTAGATGACTCAAATATTGTTATATTTTATTACATTGAATTGATGTCCATTTTTGCCTCGTTGATGCCATTTTTAATTACATTGATATCACAATTCAGATGTTAGGGCATCATCACTATGAAGATTGATTTTTCAATGAGTGAAACCAAAAATCCATTGCTACAATGACCGGAAGCAGTGAGGTGCTTGTGAAGTCCGCAGAGGAATCATTTCTGGTCACTCCCAAGTAAATGACAATCAGAAATTTTCCGTTCTACGTGTACCTCTAAAAAAGTCCAAGTTCCCAGCTTTTCTATATCCCTGACCTTAAACAACTTTTAATCATTGCCCGCTATTGCCGCGGCTTGTTCGCTGTTTTCGAAGGAACTCTTTCTGAAGCTATTGAACGTCATACTGTGTATTCAAGTGCGTTTAATATTAACCACCTATCTTACTTTGATTTTGACTACCTGATTTTTTGAAGTTTGGTTTATTCATATGACCACTTAAGGCCAAATGAGACTCGCCGGTAACTAAGAGTTGTTTTCTGGGCATTGAATGCTAAACTTTTCTAGCTTATTAAAGTAAAAATTATAGCGTTTTTTTATGCGCCAGCCTGTACTATAATTATATATGCCATTAAAGTGCGTTAGCAACTTAATGTTTATTGTATAATAAATTAAATTTTCGAAAAAACTTCTCGTAACAAAACTTTACTGTCTCTTTAACATAAGTGTTTTTTTTTTAGTTCATATTCTATTTTTGAAATTTTTGTCATTTCCTATTTACTCGACTTTAAATTGCCTTTATTTTTAATTTGTTTTATAATTTTTATGACAATAATAAATGAATTCAACAAATATTTCTATTGGCATTATAATTTCGTTTAGAATTGTTTTTTTTAGCATTACATAACTGAAAAAATCATTTACAAAATGTGTGTTTATGAATTTACATATATTAATATAAGTTGGCACTACCTGAAAAGGGTGTGTCAAACTTAACGGTATGTTGGCGACCGAACACATTTTCAATTATAATCAAACTCAGCATAAACAGTTCGTCAAACGAATTTTTGTTGGTTAACAATGAAAATGTCCTCAAGCTCAAAATAAACGCATGGACAAAATATCACCTTTTTTGTTGTGTATTTAAAAGGGTATTCATTTAATCGGGCTTTTGCTTTACTCGGTTAATCGCTCGATTAATTAACCGAGGTTTTGGTTTAATCGCTTAATAATCAGTTAATTTGGTTATTTATCGGTTAACCGATTAACAAGGTTTTTTATTATAAATTAAGTAATTTCAAAATATAAAAATGCATAAATTATTTATTATTTGGAGTGTATTAAAAAAAAAAAACCAATAACATAACAAACATAACCGTCTGTCCGTCTGTTAATTTTTTCAAAAAGTTTTTTTTTCATTAAAATTTTTTATTTACTGTTATAGTTATTGCCAAAAAAAAAAAAAAATTCCCAAATTCTTTTAAGTATTTAAAAAGTAAAACTTTTCCATAGGAATTTAAAAAAAAATAAAAAGAAGTAAAACTGTTTCATACAGATTTATTAAAATAAAAAAAATTCTCACAAAGCATTAAAAATATAATATAAATATAATTCTAGTTACAGGATATAAAGCTTCTTTTAAGAGACAATCTGGAATGAACAGCCGGATTAGAGTCTCTTTGTAAATTCCAACAGTAGTCTGCCATCATATGTGTATCCCACCTTCCCTGGTACCGATTCTCCATAATTTTGATATCTTGGTGAAACCTTTCTCCTTGTTCTTCGCTTAAATTACCCAAGTTTTCGGGAAATCGGTTCAAGTGACTGTGCCAAATAATGGATTTTAATACTCCTGTTGCAGCCAAGGTCTCTGAACTTATCCAGCATATTCTCCACTAATTGAAAATAATTTGGAGCTTTATTATTTCCCAAGAAATTTTTTATAACTTGCACGAATGATGCCCACGCATTTCGTTCAGTTTCGGTTATTGACTTATCAAAATCGTTGTCATTCATAAACTGCCTTATTTGGGGACCGTCAAAAACTCCTGCTCTAATCTTATCTCTACTTAGATTAGGCATTTTGCTGCAAATATATGAAAAGCATTCCCCATCGCGATTCAGAGCCTTAACAAACTGCTTCATGAGTCCTAATTTGATGTGCAACGGTGGTAGGACGGTGTTTTCACGTGGAACTAAAGCTTCATTTACAATATTTTTATCGCCAACAATCATTTTTTCTCTCGTAGGCCAATATTTTTGCCGCCAATGTTGTTGCTTGGATCTGCTATCCGAGAGACACAAAAAGCAAGGGTACTTAGTATAACCACTCTGTTGTCCAAGAAGAAAATTTATAATTTTAAGATCAATACAAATGATCCATTGGTGGTCTTGGTATTTTATCTTTTTCATCACTAAGGCAATGTTGTTATATTCTTCTTTCATTGTTGTGGAGTGCGCAATTGGCATTGATGCATACTTATTGCCATTGTGCAATAAGACGCACTTCAAACTTCTCTTGGAACTTCCACGAAGAGGCGCCAATCGCTAGGTAGATACTTGGATAGCCCCATTTCCTGCATAAGACCATTTACATTATTACAAAACACCAGATTGTCTTCCTTAGTAAAAAATGAAAAAAAACCTTTTTCCCTAGTGCGGTAATAAGTTATTTTTGCTAGACGTTCTAACAATTTCTTATCATTTAACCTCGAAGCTAACACTTCAGACGCTTCTTTTGATAAGGCCAAATCTCGAATTAAGTTATTCAACTCGCATTGATTAAAACGTTGGGGAATAGTTTATGTGTCTTCAAAAACACTGTCGCAATCACTTAGATCATTAGCGTTATTATGTTCAAACTCTGAACTCCGCTCTGAAGAATCATTCAGTTTTGGAATGGAAACATCTTCGGAATGGGGTATCGGACGGCGCGCGGACGGTAAATCGGGATACTGCCATTTATTTCGATTTTTCCTATTAATACCAGCAATGCTCACTAAACAGATGTAACAGTCGTCCAAATGATTTCTGGGCTCTCTCCAAACCATCGGCACACCAAACTTAAGTCTATTTCGTTTTCCTTGAGTCCACTGTCGTAACTTTACACAATGTGTGGAGCCCAGCTTTTATCTTGTTCACCAAGATCAACTCCAAAGCAAATTTAAATACGATTTTTTAACACATTCCGAAAGGTGTATTCTCCACATATATAACAAAATGTGTCAGCGTAACACTTTTTTAATAAACTTTGCCAACTGCAATAAACCACTTCTTACAAGCAACTAACTTCCGATATGCAATTGGAGTGCAACAAGAAAAAATAACGTTCTCAATAATATTGTACAAATAAAATTCCCGTTAATCAGCTAGCAATTACACAAAAAATTATATTTTCGGAAACTGCTTGTACCGAATTTTATATACTACCCTCCACTAAATGAGTTACTAAGTTAAATTAACCGAATTCATCAAAAAATCACATCTTAAGCGAACCGGTTTGATACCTATAAGTTGACTGGAAGGTAAAATATACTTTTCAAACGAAAAAAATATTCGAATTAAAAAAAATTTTGGGTAAAAAATTTTGAGTAAAAAATTTTTTTATGGAAAATTTTTTTTTATGGAAAAAATTTTTTTATGGAAAAAATTTTTTTTTTCGCAACTACCATAACAGTAAATAAAAAATTTTTAAGAAAAAAAAAATTTGGAAAAAAATTAATTTTGTGTAAAAAATTTTTTTTCGGAAAAAAAGTTTTTTTTTTTGACAACTACCATAATTGTATATAAGAAATTTTGATGAAAAAAAAATTTTTGAAAAAAACTAACAGACGGACAGACGGTCATAATTGGAGGGTATAAGAAAGCTATATCATGAAAACTAGAGTTGATAGAGACAAACTGATTACAGATTTGAATTCAGCGCACCCAAATTAACTAGAATCAGGCTGTGTAATTTTATTAGTTATTTCAATAGTTTGAGTAGATCTTATAATATAATTTTTTATACAACTAATTTGGATTAAATGTTAAGGATTTAAACGTTTATTTTCTTCCATTTATCGTAGATGTTGAAGAAATCAGAAGCGATCCAAAATACAGAATATCTAATTTCTCAGTCCTCTTCCTGGATTTTTCTAAACATATAAAATCTTCCATTATGTCATTAGAGTCCTGTTTTAATTTTTTTAAATTTTTAGCACTTCTAATTGTATTAACCAAAGTTCTATTTAGACAAATAACTAACTAAGCGCATATATAAAAAGTACGTGAAACAAAAAGCTGTTGACAGTAAACACTTATTTAAAATGAAGAGTGTGTATAAAAAAATATTTTCTAAGCACATGTTTTTGTATATGAGACGAAACAAATAAATAAAAACACAAAAAAAGTGTTATAATACTACAAAAAGTTAGAAATTTTGTTGCATCGGTTAATCGACTGAAATTAACCGGTTTAATCATTAATCGAAAACATGCAATTTTAAATTAACCAATCAGTTAATCGGGTAGTAATTAATCGGTTGACCGTTAATCGGTAATGAATACCCTAGTATTTAAGGTTAAAGTTAAAAAATCATATCGTCACCAAAGGACGTAAGCGAAGAACAAAAAATAAACCAGTGGCTGCACGTAGCGTACAGGAAATAATCGAGAGGTGTCAAACGCACGACCTTGGAAGCCAATTAATAGGTTTCCGAAAATCAAATAAAATTTAAGTAAATCGATTGCTGTGGACGCCATATGACACGTTGCGCCAGCTTGTTGAAACTACAGTTCGCCTGGGTCAACGATCTCCGAATTTTTAAATAAAAAAGGTTTGTTGATATTACCAGCGGGTAAACTGCACTATATGATGCATTTTGCTGGATGTCTGTAGGGTCTATTGTGGATTAGTATTTCTCAATGTACGGCTATTTTATTTATTAACAAACCCGTAAAAGTAAAAATGATTTCATCCTTGAAATTAATTTTGCGATAAAACATCGATGACTGCACGCAGAGGACAAACATTTGTTTAAATGTTCTTCTGCAGCAAAACTATTTTTAACGAAACATATTTAACTATTTTTTGGGTTATTTTAACCATATTATTCCCACCACGGCACCCATATTATGGCAAAACTTGTCCTCCATTAAGAATCAACAACCATATTATGGCTGCCGCCGAACATGTTATTGGTAATAATAACAATAATTTTTTTTACCACTTCGTGTAATTGTTAAAGCAAATTCCGATAATTTGGCATAATTTTTCAAGCTTGAATATTTTAATGATGATTTCTCAGAGTACATATACAGTTTACATCTGTGGTTTTAATGGGCAACCGCGTATGGCTTAAAAACAAATTTTTCAGGAGAGCCAAAAAACCATTCTCGATTAAACAATAGGATAGTATTGCACTTTTTCAACTTTGTTATTAGGTTAAAAGATTGGAACTGGTCCATCTTTTTTCAAAAATTGTTAGAACCATGTAAAGAGTGTTTTAATTTAAATAATATGGCATCAATATTTTAAAATCGAAAAAATGGACATACGCGGTTGCCCACGACAAACACAGATATGCCATTTAGTTGGACAGCTAACCCTTTTGAAAGTTCTATTGGACTACCAATCTGGCTTAAGTGAATTTAAGACATTAATTTTTATTTAATTGTTTAAATCTAGACCACAGTACCTAAAGTCAGGGCATTTATGACAAAAATTTCTTAGTAGACAAAACTAAAAATATTACATTAAAAGCAAAAACAAAGTCAATAATATTTTATAATTTTGTTGTTGCTTTCTACAAAAATTCATATTGCGTTTTAAAATTTCCAGCAGCGTTTCAAAAATTCAATATAAATTTCTATAAAACGCAACAGCAAAATTATAAAATATTTTTGATTTTGCTTTCAATGTAATCTTTAGCTTTGCGTTGCGTTTTATACGTTAACCCTAGTTAGATAAGGTACGTCTGCTAGACGTACGCTTTTTCAATTTTGTGCTCCTACTCTCACATTTGTTAACATACAACTTTCTCACGCTCAATTATCTCAGTCGTTAGCATCAGCTTGTTGGTGGTGGCTTTTTTTGTGCGTTAAGTTATGTTTTCTTTGAGAAATAAGCACAAATAAACACAACATACGTCTGAGAGACGTATAGTTATCTTAAGTGTAACTTTTGTAGCAAAAATAACTTTTTGTTTTGGTTGAATTTTAAGGTTATTTAAATTGGCTGTAAACATGTGTTGTAAGTGCGGCTTGGACGACACAGAAGTTGCTGCTCTTGAAAAGCGTGTTGGACGACTCAGATTCACTGGAAAATGTGAGCAAATCGAAAGATGAATAAATGGAGGATTATGTTCAAAGTGATGTATAATACAAGCTTGTTGACATCCTTGATGCTGATGAGAATATACCACCGACTTAAGAAAATCCTCAAGAACCTGATCATTTTACTACTTCTACCGATAGCCAATTATTACGGTATATTATCCCACTATAAGACGTAAAAGTAAGCACTGCTGAACTACATCAAAGGGTCAAAGCGCTAGCCGAATTTCTTCAATGAATATAGTTCGGCTGGCAAGAGGACTAATTTGGGAATGTAAATAACTGTACGACCCAATTTCATGCTTCGGCATTTTTGTTACTACCGAAATAATTTCAGAAATTGATCAATGCACCAAACAAAAGGCTAAAAATTCCTCCTTTATCGAAAACTTTGCACGGTTACATTAAAAAGATTTACCAGATGATGTAAACAATATTTGCAGTAGCAGTGGAGAACAGCCTGAATAACAAAAAGAGAAAATACTGTGGTTTCTGTCCATCATAAATTCGACGTACGTCCAAAATGGTATGTATAAAATGCAATGCACCTATATGTGGCGACCACAAATATTTAGTTTGTAAGTCTTGCATATAATGCTATTTGAATTTATTATTTTTTTTTCTTTTTGGTACAGATATTATTATCTAAGCAAAGTATAACAAAGGGATCTATTTTAGTTTTTAGAGCCGAACTGAAGTCCTTTATAAATAACTATTTAAGTTGTGATATTTTTTTTTAGACTTATTGTATTTTATTTTTAATTTTATTTTTGTTATTGTTTTCTGTTTAAAAATTACTTTATTTTAAAAGAAATTTAATCAACACTATTTTCGGTGATGCCCTTTAAAGGATATAAACTAGTACACATCTTTCAGGCGTAACGTTATCTTTTCAGTACAAAAAAATAACGTTATCTAAATAGGGTTAAGGTCCTTAGTGGTTTCACGCTTTAGTTTTAAACACAAAATTTGGTTTTAACGTTAAAACCAATAATTGGTTTAGCCATACATAATAATTTTGTGAAAACTATCCTAAAACCTTTTTTGATTTGGTTTTAAGCCGATTTTAATTTAAAATACAACCATTTTTTAGTTGTGAAGAAATTGATAGCGACCAAGTTAAAAATATTGAAAACAGCTGATTATGACAATTAAAACATAATGAAAAACGTTAGACAAACTGTGAGTTAAAACCTGCTTAAAGTTTTACCCCCGTATTCATACACGATTGTTAAATTTATGAAGCGTTTATTAAGGAAAATATTCATACAAAATTTCTTTTGTAAACCTTTCTTAAATTAAAAATATGGTTATGAATACAGCAGATAGTGTGAACGCAAAAGCAGGTGTTAATAGTTTTACTTTAGGTTTGAAAACTAAAAAATTCCCAAAATTGTGACTTTCACTTATTTGCTTTAAGTTTGTCTCATAGTCAATCCAACTGTTCTTTAACGGAATACCTGAACTGGCATTAAATTTAAGTTTCTTGCTATTAACAGCTCATGTTTTATGAAAATGTAAGTAGTGGTTTTTGGATTATTTACTTTTAATTTATAGATATTTTACGACTGATTTTACTACAAAACGAATATTTTAAAAGAACATATAAAAATTTTTGGTTTTTTTTTTGAACTGATTTTAGTAAAGTTTTGGCCTCACGTGGTTAAGTTTTCTTAGCCAATTTGGATACACATAGATCTAAGCCCAGTAAAAAGTTTTAAGGTTTACGGAAGCAAGAAAAGTACATGAGCGCTGATATATGCGCTGGCTATTACATACTACAGGAGCAGGAGAGAAGCGAAAACCACTGAAGTGAATTTTTAATTTAAGTGAATGAAAATGATTTAATAACTTCGCATTATTGAAATTTATATTTTAAATCATTATTTTAAAGAAAAAATAAACGAGCATGGAAGAAGGTTAATTTGCAATGATTTTAAAATGTGTTTACGATTGTTCCCGAAATATTACCGAACATAGATATAATATTTTTTTATTACGCAATTTGTCATCAAATTCTTTTTTAGCAGAGAGGAAAAAATGTAGTGCTTCGTAGTGGGAACTCGCCATATAAAAATCAAGCCTCTTGTAAGCAGGTGTGTGCACAGAAATTAGTATCAGTAGTTTTTTATCAATTATAAAAATTATTTAAAAAGTATTTCAATTTAACTAATGTGATAATTGAATCAATAATTTTTTTTAGTTGAAAGAAAATTAGAAATATAATTTTGATTTATTCAACATTTTAGTTGTTTTTAAATAAATTTTTAATTAAAATATTAATTAAATAACAAAAATTCTTAAACTAGTAGAACTGTTGTTTGGAATTGTTAAAACCTGAGCTATATTTAGTAGGGATGGGCAAATTGAAAAAAATATATCGTTATATATCGTATTGATATTTTAGCTGAAATTATTACCAAATTTAAAAACTTAATAGGTATTTACATATTTACACACATATTTCATGTAATTCCATTCTAACTTTTTATTGTTTCTTTTAATTTCTAATTTACTGCGTATCCTTCGATTTCGAAAGAAACTTTCATTCGATTAACTTTTATTTAAAACAAATAACAATTTTAAAATTTTTAAGGTAATATTAGTATTGTGGTTATTGTATTGAACTGTTAATGGGTCTTAATCCAAGTTTAGATATTTTTTTAATTAGGCTTAAGTTCATTGAATTTAATTTTCATTAAATTATTTTAAAATTAATTAAAATTTTATTGATAATTTTTCATTCTTGACTGCGCTGAGATTTGAACCCAGGCTTTCACGGACAGGTTGCCCATACTAGTTTCGATTGTAAGGTCAGTTATGCGAACGAAGTTGTCGTTTGAAATCGAGGTTAATTCTACAATAAAAAAAAATTAAGAAAAAATGAAGAATCCAAAAAAGTTTTTATTTATTCGCCAAATGAAATCTGAAAAAATAATTCGGATTATATACTGCCGATAAACGAAACTTGTGACACATACTATACAAGTAAACTCTGCAATATTTTATTTTTAATATATAAGAACATGCTCAAATAAAAATAAACAAATTATTTTTTTTATTATTAAAAATTCCAACTTTCATGAGTCTATTGCTGCTAATACGCCATAATTAAGGCGGTTCTTACCATAATTCTAGGAACCCTTTTCAGAATATTTTTTCGGTGCTTATTTTTTTGTTGTCATCTCTTAAAAAACCTAGACAAGACTGAACTGTGTAATCTTTTAAAAAGTACAATGGAAAAGCGCCTTTATTTTCTTATGATGCTATTTCTTAAAAACCAAATGTATTGTAAGCAGTTGAGCAACGGTTAAAATGTGGAATTTTATTAGAAAGATATCTTAAAAATATCGAATTCGATAGTCGTAGATAAATATCGATGTATCGATATATCGGTATCATTAATATCGGCGATATATATCGATTATAATTTTTATAAATAACGATATTTTGATATATCGATATTTATTGTCCATCCCTAATATTTAATTCAATCAATTAACACATGGTTTGAAAAGGCAGTTTTTTGACCATTTTTTTAATTAAAACTAAGAATATCATTAATTGAAAAAAATATTGACAAAATTAAAATTTTTACAATTTTAGTAATTAATAAATATAAGCATTTTGGTAAAAGGTGCACAATCAACAAATTGTTTGCTTGATTCTATGAACTTGTTATGTATTTGGTGATTATAGACAAATTTTAAGTTTTTCTGTGCAAGGGGCTTTTGTGCTTCTCTCCTTACAAAGCTGCTTACCAGTAAGCTCCATTTTTTTACTGGGAGGTTAAATGTCTATTACATAGTTCTTTTTAAATGGCTCCGACTCTCCAGATTTACCGTTCTATAGAAAGCGAGTCCTTTCACTGATCAAAAAAACAACAAATCGGAATGTTATTTGCAATAAAAATTATGCTTCTGGCAACAATTTTATAACAACAACTTAATTCTATAGGATAACGATATATGGAAGGTAAACGCGTCCCTAGACCGACTTTTTCAAAACTGTATATATACTAATATTAAGCTCATGTTTTAAACAGTAAAGATGGGTATCAAGTCTCGCCTGTATAATGTGATCGCCATGGATTTAAGCGTACCATTTTTACTTGGATATCATATGTATAAAAAAATTTGAAATCGGCGAATTTTTTTTTAAGGTTTTTTAGTAAACCTTAAACATTAACGCGTAAAAATTTTTTTTGCTATAAAAACTCGTACAAAACCTTAAGAATAAGATTTTTTTGGGAAAAAATGCTATCGCCACAGTTTTTAGCGTTCATTTTCTCCTTGGAAAGGTAATATTTAAAAAAAATTCAATCTGCCGATTTTTTTTACCTACTTAAAAACCTTAAAAATAAAAGTTGAAAAATTTAAAAAAAAATTGAAATTTCGATGCGCCCAAAATTATTTTTTTGATATGTTGTGATGGAACTATTTTTCTCATGCCAAAAGCTATCGAAAAATCGATAGATAAGTCTCTTTTCCGTAATCGAAATCTACTCCATCTCTAGTTCTTGTTATTTAAAAACTATTAGATTTATTTTGATGGGGGTTTTTAAAGTCAAAGGTATATGTCAATAAGTTTACAATCACCACTAAATTCAAAGAGGAATTAAATGCTGCATTAAGAGGCTCAGTTATATTTATGAAAACTGATAACACAAAATTTTAAAAAAATATGCGTATGGGACATCATAGCCTGGAAACAATTTTTCCGATCTGTTATTTCATAACTAAACTTCTTATGTGCTTTGTGATTCAATAAAAAAAATTTTTTTTTAATTATAATCTTGCGTTAATTTTAGAACACCCTTTATATATACATATTTGTCCTTTAGTACGATATAAACCTTTATGACACATTAATAATGTATTGAGGTCAATCATCACCAGCAACAATACAATTTTTCATTTTGTATTATTAATGCATTTAAAGTGCGTGCCTTTAAACTACAGAAGCACTCAAAAATATGCACTGAACGCAAACACATAGACACCCATTCTCATACATATATTTGTAAATAGGCAATGGTATATATCGAAACATATCGAATCCATAAAAGCTGATACATAAACATATATTCCTACTCATATACGAATATACACTTGAAATTAATAGTATACATACATAAATGTATGTGAGTTTTAAATTATACACTCACAAAAATTTTCGGAACTTGTAAAAAAAAATTTTATCATTTTTTTCCAAGCAAAAGTTTAATTAAGCCGATTATTAATTGAAAAGTTATTATTTAATTTTGTAAATATTTAAATTGTTGACTAAATTTCTTACAATCAAAAATAAATTTTATAATCCTTCCATTTTTTTGACTGTAAACTTTCCATTGCACCTAAAATATCAAAAGTCAATGTCATCCATTGAATTTTGAATATGTCAATTGCATTGACAATTTTGCAATATTCATGTGAGAGCTTCTTTTTTTTTGCACTTCTTTAGCGAAAATTGGGTTTTAACTTTAGTAGTGAATAATTAAGGGCAATTGGTATAAAAAAATATTTTTGAAATATTTCTGCCTTTTACCCTTCGAAAAGATTGAAGCGAATAAATAAATATATGTGCAATTTATCTAAAATATAAAGCTTTTAAGTTGAAAATATGCAATTAAATGTTGACTTAATCATTGAACAAAAAAAAAAAAAAATATGTTACAAAATTTGTTTGACATTAAAATTTGTTTTACTGAGTTTTAATTTATTTATCATAAAATTAGGATTTTTTTTGTTTTATAAGATATTTGTTTTTTTTAAATACATTAAAAAATTATATTAAAGCTTCGCTATAGGACCTCTCGGCTTATCATCTCCAAGACATTTTAGAGGCCTCTTGGTGAAACTGTCAACTTTACATCTTCACTTTTGTCTTTGCCTTTGATGTGTAAGGAAGTAAGCTAGACTAGAACAATTATTCATATTTTATTTTGTGTGAATGTAGTTGTAATTATTTTTAATGCTGTGGTAACCCTGAGCTAGTCTCCTAACAAACAAAAGACACTTTATTTTTTCAGTACTTTATTTTTGCGTGTTGTTGCTTAAGTTTTTACAATAAATAATGTCTCGACGGAAAATGTAAGTTATTTTGTGTTTGGTCACAATGTTAACGAATATTTTTCTTAAAACTCATGAATTTATAGTTGATATATAAAATAGTTATTAAACAAAACAAAATTTTAAATTTTTTGTTTCGGTTTTTCGCATTAATGCGTTCCATTATTGGAACAGTAGGACAATATACTTATGTAAGGTAAAGTAAAACTTTACTGGGTAAAATAATGAGTTTGTACTTGTTTTGCTCAACTATTTTATTAATATTAATAACATTACTTTATTATTCTTTAAGAGGGTAGCAAACCTTCTTACAATTTTTATTCAAATCTAATGACTTAAACAAACAAACTACCATGCAGTAAATGAATTTAACGTAAATGTAAACTGGAATAGTATTTTATCATATCGCTCTGAAACAAATACAGGTACTGATGACATATTTGATGTGCTATACAATAAACTATATGCTTTTATGGATTTATGTATTCCAAAATATAGAATGAAATCCGAATCTGGCCCACCTTGGAATAACATGCAATTATCTCGGGCTAAAAATAATAAAAATAAATGCTACAAAATATTCAAATGTTCTGGATCTTCTGTTGATTATTCATGATATTTTGTAAGTCGAGCTGAATATACGAGAGTAAATAAATTATACTATTCACTTTAATTAAAAAAAATCAAAAATAATATAAAAATATTGTTGTTATAAAATTCCGAGTAGTATTTTGATAACATGTGCAGAAGCCTTATCTGTCCCTTTAATAGTGTTGTTTAATACATCAATTAAATTTGGGTATTTGCCAAAAATTTCGAAGGAATCATTTATTGTTCCATTGTTTAAGTCTGGAATTTCCCACATGAAGTGTGAAACAAAAAATTCCATCGTTTCTCGATTTGTGAGAAAAAAATGCTTCTGTATTTGAATGCGAGAACCGACAACACAGATTCTGTTTGATGCATTAAACACATTCGAGACAGCAGGCAACACGAAGGCACGACTACAAATGCTGCAGGTTGCAATTGTAGTCGCGTAATCAGCTACTGAATTATTTTGAAGACGACAGCTACAATTGAAAAAATATAAACAGCTGTGTTTTTTATTATGTATTTACATTTCAGTGGTGCCACTATCATTTTTAATTTTTAAAAATTTAACAACATGCATAATTGCAGACTCGTACACAAACTTCATTTAAGCCTACAAAAATATAAATACTTATTTATGATAAATTTTTTAACGTAAAAACAAATGAATTTATTAAAAAACATTTCAAATATTTTAATTTTATTGTTTTTGGAACTCATAAAGAATATCATCTTCATGGCAGGTTGAATAAATAAATCCTAATATACAGTATAATCGCGAAAAAGTAAACTGAAATGTCCTAAGGGTTGTTAAATTGTTCGTCTTATTTATTAACTTTTCTAAATTGTAAAAAATGCAATAATAAATATATGTACCTATATTTTATTCAATGACTTAGTTTTCATCTGTACAAAAAAGAAACTTAGATCTAATTTGTACCGGCTACAATTTATAATTAATAATTATACAATCAGTCATTTATTATGTGTTAGGTGCTACATATGACGTTTGTCAGAAAATTAGTTCTTCAAAAATTTTCAGATAGCGAATTCTGGGTATTTTCTAAACATTTGCCAGCCATCCATTACTGATATTATCGTCTTTTCAGGTTGCAGTTACACGAACTCGCGCTTAGCTATTGATATTGAAATTAGAACAGTGATTGCGCAATTACGTTTTCGATGCTTCAAGAAAATATTTGTACAAACTTGCTTTAAGATCGGCATATTTTGGTCTATGTAATGTTTTCCTGTATGCTTTTTCCTATGTATTCTTCAAAGCCTCGAAAATTTTGTGACGTTTCGTTTTTATTTTTGAGATGGAACTTCTGATATACAATAATACAACGCCGATAGTTTTTCTTTAATGTATTTCTCAATTTTGCTTAAACTCTCAACTTTCAGCTTAAAATTTAATCTAATTTGTTATCGTTTGTACAGATCAGTACTTTTACTAATACGATCTGATAAGTTAACTTAGAGTTAACGCTTAGAGCGGCACAGAAGCGCTAAAATTTGGTTAACTTGTCCGCAAGATTACTGTATCGCGATTCTACTGTAATTTTTTGGTTCAACGCACTAAGTTTATGAATTATAGGTCGTAAAGGTTTCAGAGCACTTTATCAATAGTATAGGAAGAAAAATATAATCTGAATCTTTAAAGTATTGGTATCATAATAAAGTCTTTCGAAACACATTTTATATGATGTATTAAATATACCGATTTATTAACCCCTTAAGAGGATTTATCTTTAAATTTTGTCGATATGTATAATAATATTTCCTCAAATATAATATGTTATAGAGAACACACCAAGTTTTTATATGCTATATTTTTAGAAACTCCATCATATAAAATTAAAAAATTATTAGGGTAAACAAATTTTATTTTGGAAAACTTCACAATTTATTTATAAGTTTGATTTAAAATATATAGTGGTAATAGTTTATGCACTTGTTACATATTGAAATATGTAAATATTTAAAAAGTGTTCCGGAAGGCTGAAAACCCGCAATACAGAAAAACTTTATTAATCAAAGTCATAATAACTTTGGTAACATGTGTATATTATTGTTAAATAATTATTATTATATCGACATAATTTAAAGATAAAGCAAATTTAGTAAAAAAGTCAGTCAAGAAGTATGAGCATTTGAAATGGGCTCTTAATGGGTTAATAGATCGGTGTGCTTTAAACACCATGTGAAAAGCACTTTCAATTTTTCAATGATACCCATACTGCTAAAACTAAGAGCGTTGGCGTGACAAACATCTTCCAATATAACTTCTTTTAAAGATACTAAAAAGTAATAATAATATAGATTTGGTGGTGAGCCGCGCTTATATTCTTGTTTCAACCCGGTTCTTTGCTGTTTAACCAAAAAATTATTATTACATATTATAAGCACTAATTCTTCTAATTTTTGATTATATTAGCAGCACTTTTTCTGTTTTGTAGCGTACAAAAATAGAAATTAGTTTAATTTGACTACAACGACAAAATTAGCATAGACTACAACCTGCAGCCATTTTGCCGTGTCGTCGTTAAAATAATCATTTCCATATACACACATGTATTCTATTGTTGACAAATTGAAGTCGGTAGTCTGCTGTCTTGAATGTGTTTAACGCATGAACTGGAATACTTCCAGTAATTAAGTGTCAAATGCAAGTGAAACGTAAATAAAATAGGGCTGCCAGATTTGACGATTTTTTGTTCCCAAATTGGCAAAGTTTTGCTGGTTTTTTCTAGTGACGATATTATTCAGTCTTCGAAATAAAAAAATTTTAAATATTATTATATGTTTGTGTATTAGGGCCCACAGAAAAAAGATATCTTTAGAAATAAGGCAGCTTAAATTTTTATATTAATCGTGAACATTTTCTCGAAATTGTTTGTCTGTTGCCAAAGAAATGTGTCGCCAAAAGCAAAATTTCGAGGGAAAACTGTTTAACTTTTATTTCCTTGGATTATTTAATACATTTGTTTATTAAACTATCACCCCATTTTTCAGTCAATGCACTGTAGGAAAGTTTTGCCTTTTTTGGCCAAAGGTGTTATTTTTAATTCAATATGATATTTTGTCAAGACTTTCTGCGACTTCCTCAGGGAAAACTAACAATCTGAAATTTTAAATTGTTATCGGATTAAAGAAAAAAAGAAATTAATAATTTTATAAAAATAGACCTCAAGCTTATGTATGTATGTATAAAATACCCATGAACTTAAACTATGTTTTTTTCTTGATTATGTTTTAATAAAAAGTTAACAAAATTTGTCAAAATTTATTTTAAATTGTCCGATTTTTTAAAACAAAAAAGACGATTTTTTTTTCTTAGGAAATTTACGATATTTTCACAAATTTATCTGGCAGCCCAGCATAAAATGAAAACAATGAAAGGCTAAAAAAATTAAAATAACAAATTAAAACAATTGTGTTTTAATTATTTTCATCATTTAAATTCTTTCTTTTCAAATTAAAAAAAAAAATAATACACATTC
Organism: Pollenia amentaria; assembly: GCA_943735925.1. Lineage (NCBI taxonomy): Eukaryota > Metazoa > Arthropoda > Insecta > Diptera > Polleniidae > Pollenia > Pollenia amentaria. Next base: position 142,488,226 of record OX031009.1, on the reverse strand, counting down.
TTGTGTATAAACATGTCTATATGTATATACATACATAAATATTTTTCCGGATAATTTGGGCTATATTTCTTGAAATTTTATATTTCTCGCATCAATTTCAAATGTGACTTATTTTGACAGTTCTTGTGAGAAACTGTTCGCAAAATATTGTTACATAAACACTTTTTCTCACATCAAATTATTTAAATGACAGATAATTCTCGCAAAGTAAAGATACAGAAACACTTATGTGAGAAAAACTATTTTTTGTATCATATTGCACTTTGTTTCTCACAATTCACTTGTTTCATGCGGGAAATTTTACGATACGAGTAATACAGAAACTGGCTACTGATATTGAAAATTACCTTGGTATTGCAAAACTTAGTACTAAACCTAAACTTTTTGAAAAATTAATAACAGAAAACTTATATTATCAAGTCTCAAACATTATATCGTTACCTTAGTAGGAAAAAGTGCTAAGTCCAATTTTCGTCGAAAATGAGATTTTGATGTAGCTTGCTAGTATAATACAAAATGCATCATTTACAAGCAAAAATAATACCATTATTTTGTTTTTTCTTGCTGGAATGCAGTGGTAGGAAAATATGCTAAGTCCAAAAAAAATTTTAAAAAGTAAGAAAATATGCCAAGTCCAAGGAAAGGAAACATTTTTTTTTTTCTTTTCAAGTTGGATTATGAAGAATTACAGCAATTGGGCAATAGCTGCAATAGCTGCAATATTAAATATCCACAAAGTGATTACAGTTTTAAATGCTTTTGCATGCATTGAGAATTTTGATAAATAATATTTATTTCGTTCTTGTTATAACCACACATCTAAATACAATCTTAAGTATTTACTGTCCTCAATCGAATTATATACGGATTTGTGAATTTTAAAAAATATAAAATATTGCAAAATACCATTTTACAGTTTGTTGACGCCGAAGGTAACTATTTATTGTATTGTATTACTTATTGGCCTGAACGAGGTAATGGACATCACAACTTAAAGGATATTCGTGCAATTAATTATACACCAACTTGTGAAATAAAGTATTAACTTCGTTTCACCGAAGAGTGAAACAATTTACCACAGAAAATAAATAAAAATATAAAACCTATTCATTTTTCGAGTTTGGAAGAAGGAAAATATCGGCAAGAATATATGAAGACCTGCAATTTTTAAAATTGACTTTACCCAAGAACCATCACCGTTTTTATGATGATCTACCTCATCTATGATTTGTTTTTCTTAATATTCTGTACCTATTATTTTAACATAGGAAGCTTCCGGTTAAAATAAATACACTATTGACTTCTACATAATCGTATAATTTAAAGCAATTGGATGTTCCCTATATCGCAAAAATATACCGTTTTATTATTATTTCTTTCTTTTTCTTTAAACTTATAATTCTTATTCTTATTTATTGTTAACCCATAAATATTTTGTTTATCAACACCAATAAAATAACTACATTCTTGTAAACACCAAATACATTAATTTTTTTATAGTTTATAGTTTTATTGAGCTTTTTTAGTTACAAAGAATACCGCTGTACCAATTTATGCTTCATAAGGAACAATTCCTTATATTAAATTCCAGAAATAAAAGAACACATATTTAAGGAAAATATGCTAAGTCCCTAATAAAATAATTAAATTTCAAAGAGCAAATGTGCTAAATCCAAAAAACCCTATAAGTCCGCAAATGATTTATTTTAAAATCTTACGACTTCTGGTAATTTAAGAGAATGGACTAAAGAAAAAAAGTGCATTTACAGACTTTTAAAAAGTCTACTAAAATAAATATTACACAGTTTTTTGTCTCTCCTGAATAATTTGAAAAAATGGACTTAGCCCTTTTTCCGACGAAGGTAACGATATATCTATATCAACCTTTCTCAACTTACAATTGCAACTGATTTTAGCAAAGATTTAGATAAAGTCAATAATTTTCTTTTGGTAAAGAAACTTAAATTAATAGGGCTTACAGATCTGACCCTAAAGTGGATTTACTCTTATTTCTGGAATAGGGTCCAAGCCGTCCTTTTTAAAAAAACATTTTTTTAGAAAAATAAATGTGCCATCAGGAAAACCCCAAAGCAGCCACCTTGGACCACTATTTTTCATGCTTTTTATAAATGATTTGCCTGGAGCTATAAAGTTTTCAAATGTTTTTATGAATGCTGATGATGTTAACATCTTTTCAACTTACAACTATGTGTTAGATCATCAACATCGTCAAAATGATCTAGACCCCATATACCCAACGTTTTCTAATTCAATCGGTACAGAAACAATTCCTGCTCTTCTGTCTTCGTGGATTACATTTCAACCTACTAACCATGCCTTCATATACAGCTCGACTGGCTTTGACAACTCCCTACTTTAAAAAGTCGTAGAGCAATGCTGAATGTGACGTTTATTTTGAACATTATTAATGGTGATATCTGCGCTGAATTTTTAATTAATGAGATTTCATTTAATATTTCTCACCATTCATCTCGAAATTTCATACCGTTATCTTTCAAATTTTTTAGAGCGAATTATGGCGATCTGACCCTCTGAGAAGAATATAGATTATTTGATTTATCATTGGAATTAATGTCAATATGTACATTAATAATTTCTATTCAGTAAAATTAATCTAATCTAATCAAATGTTACTTTATAGCCTATTTCATTAAAGTGTAAATTTAAATTGGTAATGTCTGTAAGGAAAAATCAATAGACAATTAATTAATAAATAAATAAATATCAAATTCAATTGGACCCCTTTCAGACTCGGCGAGTTACTTGCGCTACTCTTGGTTTGTAAAATTTTGCGGTAAGGTCGGTTTAAGCAAAAAAAGATAAGTACAGACTTTGTTGTACTCGGCAAGTAACCAGCGCAGCTAACTTGCCGAGTCTGAAAGGGGTCTTACAGCTTGTAGAATATTTAGACTTTTGTGATCCTAAATTAAATTTAATCAGGATTCTTACAGGCAGCATAACCGCACACAGTATTTTAAACAATTTTAAGGAAGTCAGTAGAACATTTTCCCTGTGATTCTTACTGTCTTCATAAAGTTTTACTAATAGATCATATAAAAATTAAAAGAAGAAAGTGGATTACTACGATATACAATAAGTTATGGCTGGGTTTGTAAAAAAAATCCTTCCAATATATACAGAATTTAAAATAAATTTGAAGTAAAATGGAATTATGACCTGATTTTACAAATTTCTTGTTAGCAAATCCAATTCAAAAACTTCCAAAATATTTATTGATTACCCCCTTTTTCTAGATTTTCGGCTAATTTTTAATATTTACGGCTGATTGATTACAAGTATTTTGTAATTTTCAAATCTTTTTTGTGTGTTTTTGCCAATAATAATTCAGTTTTAGTCATCAACAGATATAAAAAAACATGCAGTTTTAAGATTTTTTAAATGGTCTTTCAAATACCAGCTACGTATCTAGATGTACAACTAAAACTCATACAACTACAGTAATAGACAGCACCCACACATTTGCTTAGGCTGTGTGGCTAAGACAGGACCTCTGTCATTCTTTTGAAGTGAATACAAAATAAGAAAGTAAATATAGACATCAATAAACACACGCATACACACACTTAATGTGAGAGTTTCCATAAGCGGACACTAGTCCTCGGTGAAGATTTTGCCTGAAGAATGGCGTGGACAGTTATTGGAATACAATTTTTAAAAATAGTAATTTTAAAAGTGGTTTTCTCTTATACGAACTATAATTCAGAATAAATTGTAATCTTTTCAAAATAATTGTGCTGTCATTCACACAAATACACATTCGAGTGGCCTAGAAGTAGAATAATCAACACAAAATATGTACATGTGTATTCATGCAGTAGTTTTTATATGAATCTTTATATGTGTCAAATAAACACTATGTGCATATTGATTGGAGTATTTTATAAACAAAAAGGAGAAGTAATACCACGTACAATATTTCAAACATTAAGAACATGTTTTAAGCAAAACTAATTTACATATATAATTACTTTTTATATTTACCATATAAACACCTTTTAATCTCAGGGCTGTTATTTAAGCAAGTTCTCTAAATTTATTTTATATCTTTGGGATTCATCCCTATTTATTTTAATGCCTGCTAATAAATAAGGATTTTCATTAACAGGAATTATTGGAAAATAATGTTAATATTATTATAATTTTGAAATTTTAATTAAAATTGTCACAAGTTTTATCATATTTTAAGACTTTTATATTCGTTATTTATATAGAACACTGGTGTCTGTAGCTTAGTTCGATAAATTATGTTTAAATAAATTTTACTTTAAGATTGTTTATTATTTGAGATACGGAAAACGAGTCAGATAATTATATAAGGTCTGTTCAATAACAGTTAACTATTGCTTACTTTAAATAATTGTTACTAGTTAGTGTTCAAGTACTCGAAAAACTTGCAACGAGAGAGTGAACAAATTTGAGAAGCAAATTAAGACATCAAATTAAGACAGCGGTCATGCTGCTGATGTCTTATTATCAGGGCTGTGGAGTCGTCAGAAAAAAGTACTAACTCCGACTCTGACTACAAACGCTGAATTTTTTAATTGCGACTCCGATTCCGACTCCTACCTACTCTAACCTTGATGCTAAATGTATATGAGACTGGTCCTTATATGACTTTAAACTCTTTTTTATACCCTCCACCACTAGTGGTGAATGAGGGTATACTAAGTTTGTCATTCCGTGTGAATCTTTTTTATTGTACACCTAAGACCCCATAAAGTATATATTAGGGAGATCGATTATTCGACTTTTTTCAATAACCGGTTTTCAAATATTACGAATATTTGATATTTTAAAAAAACCGGTTTTCGGTTAAGCAATTTTTAAATAACCGGTTAACCGGTTTTAATTCGAATACTTAAAAACACAAAAATCAAATAAGTTTTTAAAATAAAACGTTAATTTGAATAAAAACAAAACAATTTGCAAAGGCAAGGAACCAACAAAATATATAGATATGACTTAGATCAGACCTAATAAATATTTTACGATAAAATCCAAGAAAAGTGGGACCAGTAAATTGGTCAAACTTTAGCTAAATTTTCAAAAATTTTTTATTGATTTACTAAACTTTATTTGTAAGAAGATATTTGTATAATGTAATTTAGAAACGGTTGAATGATATTTGATCTAGACAAACGTTTTGCAAAAGCAAATAAATTATAGGAATTTTATAAAGTTATAATTTGAAATATTCTCTCAAATTTATTTTGAATGAGTTTTAATTATGTTGGTGGTTAAGCTATTTATATAAATCAACCATATTTTTTTAAAGTTGCAAACAAAACCTCTTAGCCAGGATTATCTATTTCAAATTATTTTGTTTCAGCATTATAGAAACGAATAGTGAACTGCACATTCTCTTTTTGTAAAATATTTGTCAATTCGTCTACTACAATTTAAAACATTCCATGACATTGTTTGATTTCTTCAATTTTGTTTTTTAAAAATTTTCCCATATCGTTGATTCCGTCGTAATGTGGTTTTCAGCATGAACAGATGCTAGAACTACTTATAAGTTTTTAGTGCCTTAGCGGGCATTTCGTCCTCGGCAATACAACGGGCTAATATTTCACCCAATGATTCATTTTTTGCAGCGTATTTTAGTAAAGTATTATTTGTCGTCTCCTTAGAACTACTTCAACGGAGTTGTTTCATTTGGATCACATTAATGTCAAGCATGTATACAAATTAAAGGTGATTAATAAGTCGTGACATGGAAGAACCTTTGTAACTTATAATTTTAGGGCACTTCAAGCACTTAACTTTGTCTTTTTAATCGCATTCGAAAAATATATAGAGATATCATTTATATAAAAATATATTTAATATATAGAATACTCTTGCACAAATTACTATTTACTTTTTAACTGAACACGTTTTTGTAGTATTTTGAATAGCTTTTGGTTTTTTTTCTACAAGAACACACACTTTTATAAGCGATTTGTATTTACAGTGTTCATAATGTTTTTTGACCTTTGTTACATTTTGTATTGACATTCTTCATAAAAAGTTTAAGTTTAGCCAATATTCAATTAGAAAATACTTAAATTACGGGTACATCTACAACAAGAGTAAGGAAAATGTATATAAATTACAAATTACTAAAATAACCGGTTAATTATACCAAAATAACCGGTTTATTCGATATTCGAAAAATGGACATTTTAAAATAACCGACTTGGGCAAAGCTAAACTAACCGGTTAAAACCGGTCGAATAATAACCGTTCGATCTCCCTAGTATATATACAGGCCTGTTCTGAAAATCACGTGATTTCATATCACATGTGCTTTTAAAATCACACGTGTGATTTTGTGGTGTTCTGTAAATCACACCGTTTTTGTGTTTTTTGGTGTGATTTTCAATTGTCGAAAGCACAAGAAAACACAAGTTCTTAACACCTGCTTGGTCTACAAAGGCGTAGCTCATTTTTTAACGCTTTTTATGTTGTTTTCCGATAATTTGTTTTTTTAACCGATTTGGCGATCTCAAGTTGGTTTTAGGGCTTGTTTCCAATTTTGTAATTTTTCGCTAATTTTCGCGATAGAAGCGATTTGTTCCTGTAAGTTTTCTGATTCTTTACAGCTTTAAAGATTTATAATAAACAGAAGACTCTGCTATCTTGCCGCTGTCAGCAAATTTTTGCGAATTTCCACTAATTTATAAATTTTTACCGAATTTTTGCCATTCCTTATAGTTTTAGGGAATTTTAATGAATTTAATGTCTTGTTTGTAATAGTAAAAATTTATTATTAAAAATATTAGAAATTTCCGAGTTTTGGCTAATTTTGCAAAAATATTTTCCGATATTTTTTTTAGCCCATTTAGCGGTTTCAAATAAGATTTAGGGTTTGCTTACATGTTTGCAATTTTTCGTGAATTCTTGCCATGTTCGCGGATAGAAGCGATTTTTTCCTGTGATTCTTCACAGCTTTTACGATTTTTAATAAATATTAGACTTTGCTGACATGCCGCTGTTAGCAAATTAGCGATCTTTTATTCAACTAAAAAGACAAGCCTGGAATTACAACAGAAGTCACAAAAGCAAATTTTATTTTTGTACTGTCGTCGAGTTTTCTGAATTTTAAATAATTTGTTGTAAATAAAACAGCTTATTGCGTAAAAAAATTAATAAACAACACATTGAATATTATATTAGGTAATTTATTATGACGGTCATCTTACAATAGTCGCAAAAATAACAAAGTGATTTTAAAAAGTTGTTTACGTAGCTGAACGTTTTGAAATCACAAAATAATTTGCCCAGAACACATTTCTTGTGATTTCAAATCACTTTGATAAAATGTGATTTTCAGAACAGGCCTGATATTCTGATTTCTTGAGTAATTCTAAGTCGATTTAGCCATGTCCGTCTTTCTTGCATTCTGTTTAAATCACGCTCACGTTCGAACGAATCAAAAGAAAAGAACAATATTGTCAAATTGCTTCTAGTTATCCTAAGTAGTTTCGGGTTGAAATCCAGCAAAATACGGTCAGTAGGATCAGAGTTATGAATTAAAATGTAGAACCACCACCCTAAAAATTAACAATTTTGTTATAAAAACTACATAAATGGTGGCATAGTGCACGGCATGATAAAATATTTTGCACAAACTTGTTTTATATGACTAGAAATCATAGAGTACGTCTATAACCGTAATAAATATTGTTATTATATTAAAATATAAAGCCTTTTCCCGCAAAATTGTTTAGTACGCCTTAAGCCCTAACATAAATCCTACTCTCAGAAGACAGTTTAGAATGTTAAAAAATGTAATAAATAATGCTATTGTAATACAATTTTGTACGTCAAAGATTTTTAGGAGTAAAAATCACACTATAAAATTTCCTGAAGCTTGGTCCATAATTTACCATATAATGTCCAATATTATGCTCACTGTGGGAAATTATTTAAATACGCATAAAACCGTATCAGATATAGATGGTAAAATTTGTTCCAATTTTGGTTCTTATGGCCAGAAATAATATCATGCAATTTTCTGACTATCTGTCCATATTTAACTTAGATCCCATATTAAGCAGCCTTCTGAAAATCACTTTAAACGCTAAAAGAAATATCACTTCTGTATTGAAATTGGTTCCATTTTTTAATAACAAAAATCACTCTACAGGATTTCGTGATGATTAGTCCATAATTTACCATAATATAAATTCCCCTCCTTAAAATGATTTTAGTTCGGCATAAACTGTTACGAATCATGATATTTTATTTAAGTTAGTTCAAATACATAAAAGCATAACACTGATTGTCGTCCAATTTGTTTAAACGGGAACCAATTTTTATATTGACGTCAGTTTTAATAAAGATTAATTAATAATTTATAGCTCTCATATATTATTACTGTCGGTGGAGGGTATCAAAAATTCGGCACAGCAGAATATAGAACTCTAACTTGTTTTTAATGCAGTACCTTTTAAATGGTTAAATATAGCAAGAAAATGATTCTGTAAAAATTTAAAATCGATATGTGAAATATTCATAAAATTTTTATTTTGGAAAAAATTAGAAAATTTAATTAGTATTGTGATCATTTTATTGTACTGTTAATGGTTTTTAATCCAAATTTCGATATTTTAATCAGGCTTAAGTTCATTGAATTTAATTTTCATTAAATTATTTTTATGAAGAAAGGAATTTTACAACATGAAATGAATTACAATTTATTGATAATTTTTCATTCTTGACTGAGCTGAGAATTTAATCCAGGTTTTCAAGGACAGGTGGCCCTGACTAGTTTCGATTGTAACCACACAATTTCTTCAGGGGTTTGCCGTTTAATACTCACCGCCTGTGAAGACGGATGACGTCAATAGTCAAACATCAATCTTTAAGCCAAACTAAACGAAAAACAGAAGTAAGAAAGAACACGTAAATCAATTAAAATAGGTTATTATTCATTCAAAGCTAATTTCGATCTACCAAGGTAAAATACCATTTGGTTTAAAGATTGATGTTTGACTATTGACGTCATCTGTCGTCAATGGCGGTGAGTAGTTCGGGGTACTTAAATAATCCGTATTTTAATTAAACATTCTGTACTTAATTTAAGGAAATCCATACTTTTGACACTGCTTTATCTTGACTTAAGTACGGATGGCTTGTTTTGTCTTTTGAGTGTACATACATTAATTTTTTTTTTTAAATTTAGGAACAATAGCCACGCACAATGAGTTTTTTTTAATATTGATTCCTACTCTCTATAATATAATTTTATCATATCTTTAACACAAATGACTACAAGACAATCTAGAAATTTAAACAAGACATATTGTCATCTTGAACTTAGTAAACAACAGATTCGTTATGCTGGCCCAAGCGAATATGGCTTTTTACAAGACTCACAAAAAACACTTTCGTATTATAAACTTTTAAAAATCACGTAAAACATTTTTATTAAATAATATAGAAACTCTTTTTGCATAATGTATTCAAATTTAAAAAAATAACTTGTCAAAAATTTAAATTATAAAAATGAAAAATTGTAATATAAAATCTAGTTGCCAATAAGCCTCTACAAGCCATATTACCTTAAAAAATAAAAATCGACTTTTTCATTGATTCTGATGAACAAATGTCCACAATCAATTTTGGAATCTTTCCACCAAAAAGAACGATTTTATTAACAAAAAACAGACGGCCTTATCTACAAAAAATCATATGATAAACGCTAAAAGGTCTGACAAACAGTTTGTATAATATGCAACACTTTCAATTGTCAAAGCAACTGGTAGGCTTCACATGAGAAATATAAGAAACAAATTATAAAAAGTTTAAGGCAATTTATCAATTTTTCATTTAAAATAATTTTTTTTTTGCTTCTTCTGTTAAATTTTCAAAATGTTAGATATGACCTTTTGCATTTTAGGTAACGATATGAATGGCGCTGCGGCAAAAAATAATATGTTGTTATATAAAATAATTGTAAACAACTAATACATAAATAAAAAAAAAACAGTAAACGAACCCACATATTATTAAAATTTTAATGAATTCAGTACTTAAATTTTTAAAATTTTTGGGTTTCTAAAAATTAACGGCGGATGGGTGCATATTAGTGTGTCCCAAACAAAAAATTTTTTTCTTATTTTAATAGGTACCCCAGCATTTTTTGAGAGCTTATAGGGAAAAGTATTTTTGTGATTTTTTCAGATTTTTCGGAAGAGGTTTAGAGGTCGCTAAAATCGAATTTAACCCGAAAATCGGGGTTTCTTGACTTTTTTGAATTTTGCTGATTACTCGGCCGATTAGCACGATTTTCTTTGTTACTAAGTCAATTTTTTTAAAGAAAACTTCTCAAACTTTACTTCTCTGTGCAGATATTAAAAGTTTCGGTTATTTTTTTGCTCATTTGGGTCCCCTTAATCACATTTTTTTGTAAATTTAGCATAAATTTGAAAAATAATGCTTTGTAACTTTTAAAATTTATATTGAAGTTAAAAAAACTAATGATTCAGTTTAAAAGGTGTAAATTCTGAGTCATTGCAAAAAAATTTGCTGTTACTGTTCCAAAGTTCCTTTTGCTCTTACTGTTCCTTTTAAGTTTTGTACCCATTTTCTGAAATTAAAAATATTGTAATGTGTTTGCCAGTTATGCTTCGAAATTGTTTAAATGTTATATATTTAGATATTATGTATTCTTTCAAAATATTAAATATGGGTGGTTTTTTTGTTCTGTTGCACAGACTTCAGCAATGCGAGTCCAAAAAATTCTAGGCAGCTGAAAATGAAAAAACAATTTTTTTTAGCTTTCAATTATTTATTAGAGCTTTTACGATGAAGCTCTTCGCCCTGCAATAAATTCTGAAAGTCTATTGCAGAGGTTGTTAGATTAATGTAAGTATTAGCTAAGGCCACGCCGCGTTCTGCGACATCACTTACCATGTGCAATTGCTGAACTTTGTTCTTTGCTTCATTAAATGATTTGTTTGTATGCCATTTTTCCGGATCTGTTTGTAAAAAATCAACTGAAATGTTACTGGTTTCAAAAAAGGCTAGTCTGGCTTCGGATATTGAATCTTGAATTGTTATTAAGCATGTTTTCGGATAATTCAGCTTTTAGTAATTCTTTACCGTTGCTTGGTGCGTGTAGATTTTGGACCATTAAACGCAAAGTTTTGGTGTCGATACGTTCATCAAAAAATGCTAAGGCAGCCAACTTACCGGATAAGTACCACTGATGCCGCAGAAGAGTTTTCAACGTGGCGCGTGCGAAATGGCAAACAAACAAACATATAACATAACACATAATATATTTAATATTTATACACCTTTTAAACTGAATCATTATTTTTTTTATCTTCAATATAAATTTTAAAAGTTACAGAGCATTATTTTTTAAATTTATGCTCAATTTACAAAAAAAAAAATGTGATTAAGGGGACCCAAATGAGCAAAAAATAGCCGAAACTTTTAATATCTGCACAGAGAAGTAAAGTTTGAGAAGTTTTCTTTAAAAAAATTGACTTAGTAACAAAGAAAATCGTGCTAATGGGCCGAGTAATCAGCAAAATTCAAAAAGTCGAGAAACCCCGATTTTTGGGTTAAATTCGATTTTAGCGACCTCTAAACCTCTTCCGAAAAATCTGAAAAAATCACAAAAATACTTCACACTATAAGCTTTCAAAAAAAGGTGGGGCATAAAATATTTTTTTTTGGTACACACTAGTGCGTATACTTGTTGTTTAATAAATAGATAAGTGTCAATCATGCGTCGGCACACAATTTTTCTGAAGAATTAAAAGTAAATTTGGATACACAATAAAAGCAACATTTTCATCTAGTTTAAAATGTCAGCAACAATGGAAAAAGGAAGAAATATTTACAAATTACGTACCAAATATTATTATGAATTATTTGTTCACTTGAAAAACATATTGTAAAGCTAAAAAAATTTTACACGTAATTTCCAAGTTTATATAAATTATTGCTGTAGTAGAAATATACTATTATTTAAACGAAAACTTCCAATTAAACAATTAACAATTAAAAACACTTAAGTAGGAATAAGTAGGAGTGCTATAAATATTTGGCTTTGTCGAATCTCGGATACCCTCCCCCGAGGGTAAGCATATTTCAAAAGTTGGCTTTTTACAGGATCTAAAAGTTTCTTATCAATAAATTTTTATAAAAACTGACCTCAAAGCAATACTATATGTTGAGGCTCTAAACCTAAAAAGCAGAAACCAGCAGAAAGTTTTATACTTTATTTGTAGTCATATAGAACTTAGTTTAACCGTATTCGAATAAAATATTATAATCGGTATCAGCTTTATGGTGCACGTAGACGACATGTTTTTTACATATGGCTTGTCAAATTTCCCACTGAAAAATACATACATGTCGTGTGTTACCTTTAAAACATTGCATCTGTAAAAGTCAGCTGCAAAGTCATCTGACAATCTTTCAATTGGACCGTGCTCTATTCTCTTCTGACAAGCCATCTGACATCAGCTCTGTCAGAAATCTATGCCGGGAAGAAACCGTCAGCGGCGGTGCATTATTGGCAGAATCATGAGCCGGCCGAAGTTAATATTAACAATACCGATATATGTATGATCATTTCATCAATGAATATAAATTATGTTCATATATAAAACGTTTAATTATAATATCTGAAATTGGTTTCTTCGAATTAAAAGATAAAAACGTTAAGATGGCTGAACTCTTTTACGGCGCAAATAAAAATTTTTGTGGCGGCAGCACGCTATTTTGAAACCAAAAAGTACTTTAGTTTCTGAAATAACTATGAGTAAAAAACAGAGACAATGTCAAAAGCAAATTACATGAACGCTTGTGGCTAAATATTATAAACCTTATGTAAAACAGTAATTTTGACAGACATACACAATTACATGTGACTTGAAAAGTTGACAAGACAGATGTTAAAAACCTTTAGCCGTTTTTAAGTGATTTTCAGGAGGGGATGTTTTATTGGACCTACTGTAAATTATGGATCGATTATCACAATATTCAGTAGATTGAGTTTTGGTATTAAAAAACTTAAGGTGGACCGAATATCAATATAGTAGTGCATCTGTTTAAGTGTTTTGTGCGTTTTAAAAACTTTTCGAAATGTCATTTTATGTGACATATGATATATCGGGTGATTCATCTTGAGGTTTGATTTGTAATGTAAAATAAAACAGATTAAATTGAAAGTAAACTAAAATTATTAATACCGGTTAAAACAATAATTTAAAGCATTTACTGTTTGAAATTTATATCATGTAAATATTGGCCACGACTACGTCTGAGGTGGTCTATTCGGAAGGTCCAATTTTTGGCGACTCGTTCGAGCAGAGCGACTGGTATCTCGCAAATAACACGCGCAATGTAGGGTTCCAAAGCGTCAATCATAGCTGTCTTATCTTATAAGAAAAAACTCCACGCTCTAGCTGGTCAATTCACAGTAGCAAAACGTGAAATGAAGTACTCACCAAAATGATTTCTCAACAAGGTCACTACAGCAATTTATTATTCTATATGTAAGTGTCAGACAAACGTGTTTAGAATTCTTCCCTTTAACACTAAATTTGTAATTAAAATTTTTTTTAATAGACAACTTAAATAAAACAAATTTAAAATGAAATATTTTTTAATTGTTTAATTTATTGCTTTAAGTGTCCAAATTTTTTTTCCACAATACACTCTTAATAAAATATTTGTAATTGTGTATTGACAAATATTTATGTGTTATGATTTTTGTTTCTTTTTTTTTGTTTAGAAAAAATGCTTAAAGCAACTTTAAGGAAACAGGAAACCTTAATACAGACCACATTTCTTCTTCTTCTTTTAGGATTATTGTAATTGCATGATGGTGAAAAACTCATATGGATTTGAAAAATGTAGGAAACAGCTTTTATTTTTTTCGTTTGCTTTTACTGGCTTGACAAAGTGTTATTGTGAATAAATGTTTGTTTGTGTTCCTTGTACTAGTACAAATGAATGTAGGGGCGTCTGTCTGTCTTTGTTATTTTTCACAGTTACAATGTTGCTGTAAATTTGTTTTGATTTTGTACTTGTTGTTGTATGATTTAAATTGTACGTCGTTATATACCACGTTAATATTTTGTGCTGAATGTTGTCTGAATTTGTACTGCAAGTCTGCATCAGTTGCCTTTTTTGCATCTTATGTGTGACCAAAAACGTACCGAGAATTTTACAGAAGGTTGACAACAATGGCGGATTCAGCCTTCAGTTTAGGGGGTCACATAGTGATATATAGTTGGTACAGCTTCGAAGCCCAATTTAATTACAATAAAATGTTTCAATTAAAGCAAACAGTATGGTTGCGTTCGTAGATGCATCACCGAGCTGCATCAGAAAAACAAACTTTTTTTATTGCCGATAAAAAAGTAACTATCATTTTTTTATTGTGTGACTATTATTTTTGTAGAGTATTTAACAAATTGGTGGTCCATATCTACTTCATTGATATATATATATATATATATATATAAGCATTTGAAATCACTGATACAGCGCAGTGATGCATTTACGAACGTACCCCATATTATTATTGCAAATACGTAAGTTCAATTTTAGTCAAATAACAAACAAATTACCCCCATGACCCCCGTAGCCTTGTATTCACGCAAAGTTGACGAGAAATTGAAAGTTCCTGAAAATTTTTCAAAATTGTACCAGTTCTAACGAAAGTTGTCTCGGAAATTGTCAGACTTTCCGATAACATATAAAATAAAACTCTGACCAAATACCACAGATAAATTCGACCAAATATCAGAGATAAAATCGTGATGGAGCACTAGTTTTATATGACAAGAAATCAGACTTCCAAATTTTGTAGTGATCAGTAGTGGGATTCTGTACCTTTCAACAATAAAAACAGCTGTTACAATTGTCAACCTGTTTGCACAAACTATTATGCGATTATGTAAACTGGTTTTTAAAAAAAAGGTAAAAATTAAAGTCAAGTGTCATCACTGCAAAAAAATGGCCAAATATCTAAAAGAACAAAGAGGATCACAAAATAAAACAAATCAAAATTTTAAAACTAAGCAGTTTTTTTAGGAAGGTAAGTAAAACATATTAACTTTTAAATTAAATGCAAAAATTTCAATGGCCATTATCAATTTATGTTTAATCAATTAAATTAAATTTTTTAATTTTTTTAAATATTTAACGATAAATAAAAAAAACTTAACAATTTGTCGTTTACTTAACACAAACACAAACAACAAGTGTTATCTATAATGACAACTTTTGTTTAAATTTGCTTCAAAATCGCACTACATTTCATAATTTGGCATAGGTCCCATATAAAGTTCACATTAACTACTACATTAACACTTTTATATACCTAAGGCGTTTACATACAACGTTATTGTGAACAAATTGTTGTGCAATCTAATTATGTATGACTAAAAGTGATACCATTAAGTCCATAATTTACTATTGGATATTATAGAGTCCGGCGAGCATTTTCACATTTTCTTTAATCCATTATAGTAGCGGAATTCACCCTTGATAGTAAAGTCCCTTGTAGACCTTGTTAATCTTAAAATTTTAGTAAAAATACTAACATTTACAACACTGCAACAACAAAATGTATTAGACTAAAATATACTACGCTGTGGTTGAAAAATCCCGCAAAAATCAGTAGTAAACAAAGTGTGTGAATTTACCAGAACAAAACAGTTGAAGAAACTTTATCTGTCTCTTTCTCTCATTTATTTACAATGCATACGAAAAAGACACTCAAGCTTTGAAGTATAAAATCGTATTAAATATAACAGAGTCGTACACTTAATACAAAGGGTGAATACCGCTAGTGTCAAGAAATATCTAGCAATTCAATAGATTTAAAAAATGTTTGTTGGAAGTAAAACTTATGTGCGGATTTTGTGCTTTTCATATAAAGTTTACTAAACGTTCAATCATTTGTATTGTGAAAACTGCACGTTAGTTTTTGAAAAAACCCAAAGCCAAGATTTTCCTCAGAAATTGTACGAAATTTTTTATAGTTTTTTTTTCAGAAAATGTTCAGCCTTCAGCAAAATAAATGTAAATAAAAATTCATTTTCGAATAGGTGCAGAAAATAAAAAAAATTGTTAAAAAAAAAACGAATAATACTTTCCATTCTATTATTTGCATAGTTCTCTGCTTAAAATCTTAAAATCCATTTCGACAATATATAGACTATTTTGCTATAGATCTAAAATATTTACGATGTATAGGAAATGAAAAAATTGTTGTTTTTCAAATTTTCATAAAAATCGAATCGAAAAGCATCAAAAAACTGACATAAACATCTCGCTATCTCAAGTCTGTGGCTAGATTTTCAAAATGTTCAATGCAGGATCAAAGAATTCCTAAATATCTATTATATTTGGTCATTAATTTGACAAAAAAATTTTACCGAATTTTTTATTTATGAAAGATGCCATTTTTTGAATCTTTTTTGACAGGGCTTAGCTCACGGGAGATAATCTCTAGAGCCAAAATATCTTGGGAATCTTCATAAAACATATTAAAGTTGGTTTTGAGGGGGAACATCAACAACTTTATTTGAGTCCGTCTACTGTATAAACTTTAAAGGATCTAAGATTAATATTGTAGAAATAACAAAGGGAATGACAATCTTCTGTATACCATTTTACCTTCGGTGAATAAAAATAGTCTTTTGAGATGTCAGAATATGTTAAAACTAAATTTAATTTTAAGAAAATTCAGTTAAATTCCTGTGGAAAAATTAGACATTTCGGCTAACGTTCTAAGAATTTTTAGACTTGGTTTGATATCAGACAAAAATTGTTTACTGGTTAAGTGCAAAAAAAAAAAAATTTGTATATAGAGACAGGCACATTAAAGAGTGTTGTCATTTATCTAGATTCGCTTATACATACGTTGAGATATATATGTAAGAAGTTGATGTACGAGCAGAGTTTATGCCACATTTTACAATCTCTGTAGCAATACTAGGGAAAAAAAAACCAAATGAAAGAACGAATCCAACAATTGTAATCGTACAGAGAGACATATATAATAACAATTAAAATCCCTGTGGGAAAATGTTATAGCTTAACATCTAAAATTTTAATAGGTATATTTATAAGTTTTTAACTCTGATAGTTCAAGATTGCCATTTACTTTTAATATACACTGTATTACAGTTATAATTTGTCAGCCCTTATGGGTGCTGAAAGTAATGATCGTTAACTCAAAACTTTATACAGAATTGTATATTTGTTTAATGTCTCTTAAAGAAGATCATGAACAGTGATTCCTTCTAATTTATTGACAAGACAGGATTTTCAAAAGTACTTGATTCTGAATACCTATCAACTTTTCCAGCTGGGTGTGTACGTTGTATGTGGGTTTGTTGTCATACATACCCAGCGGGAAAAAGAAGGAGTACCGATGCCTGCTATAAGGCCTCTTAGCTCCTTCTTTTTGATGTAAAAGGCCTGTTTGCTCAATTCCATACTCATATCCTTTTTACACACTTTGTCATTGCGGGGTAGGCCTTCCGCTCTCGCTCCATTTTTCAGGGATTCTGAAAGACATTCAAATTAATGGCTCTTAGAAGGCTTTCTAGAGAATGGTGATTTTATAACGGGATCTAAATGCTTGGGAAAAAAAACTACCATAAGGCCTGGAGTAAGAAGGTCTTCTGAGTTTTCCCACTGGGTATGTACATGTACATTGTACATGTGTATGTTTTCTACATATTACCATATGAGTCGGGCGTTTTTAAATTTTTTCTTGTTATTATTACTTTTTGTGATAAAAAAAAAGAAACACAGCCTAAAAAAAATTATTATAAAACGTTAAGACAGATTTTGTTATTATTGTTTGTGTAAGTGTCAATGACTGTTTTTCAAAATTGTTAAATATTTGCATAAATTTACATATACTATTGTGTTATGGTAAAAGTTATATAAGCAAGTACAACTAAAATTTAAGCTAAATTTAAAGGACGACTTACACTTGAAATTCTTTTTATTTACTAAATATTCTAGAATATTGCTAAGTATAGATATTACGGAGGTCGATTATTCAACATTTTACAAAAACCGGTTATCGAATATTCCGGTTAACCGGTTTTAATTCGAATACATAAAAATGCAAAAAATCAAATAAGTTTTTGTAATAAAACGTTAATTTGAAGAAAAGCAAGACAATTCACAATAAGGAACCAACAAAATACATAGATATGACTTAAAGTATGTTCAGACCTAACAAATGCTTGACGATAGAGAAAAGTGAGACCAGTACATTGATCAAATTTTAGCTTTATTTTTTACAAGTTCTATTTTTTTACTTAACTTTTTGCAAGTAGATACTTGTATAATGTAATTTAGCAACTGTTAATTGATGTTTGATCTAGACAAACGTTTTGAAAAACTTAATAAAAAATTACAGGAATTTAATAAATTTATTATTTGAGATATTCTCCCAAATTTATTTTAAATGAGTTTTAATTTTTTGGTGGAAAGGCATGTTCATATGAATCAGTAGACTTCAATTATATTTTTGAAAAGTTGCAAACAAAAGCTCTTAGTCAGTATTATATATTTAAGCATTATAGAAACGAACAGTTTTTTGTATGAAATATTTGTCAATTCGTCGACCACAATTTAACACCTTTCATGACATTGTTTGATTTCTTATTTTTGTTTTTTAGTTCTTGGTGTTTTAATAAATAAAACTGATGAATTTTTTCCATATCGTTGATTTTGCCGGAATGTTGTAAGTTTTAAGCATGAATATATGCTAGAGTTTTTAGTGCCTAAACGGGCATTACGTCCTCGGTAATACAACGGGCTAATATTTCACCCAATGATTTATTTTTGGCTGCGTCTTAGCGCTTTGCCTTTTTAATCCCATTCGAAATATCTCCAGTAGAGATGAGCTATATTTCTGTGCCTGCGATTAAATCAAAGTTACTGAAAAATCACGAATCACAGTTGTGACCAAATTTGTCAAGTAACAGCTACTTGCTAAGTCGTTATTTTCTCATTTTGTTACATACACAAATTTATGATATCTCACTGTTTGTGTGGGTAATATCGTTTTTTGCATTCAGTAACGAAAAATGTTGCTATTTTTTTATTGACAGTAAGAAAACTACAATGTTTTTGTACATGATAAATATACCTTGTTTAAAGAACTTTATTTGTAAAAATACATGTGTTAGTGCATATCTTGATGTTTTTTTAAGGTTCTGAATCTATTCACTTGATACGTGCAATTAAAAATTAAGCATATACTAAAAAATATAGTATATTTGTTTTATTTTATGATAACTATAAAATACCTGAAAACTAACAAACCGTGATCACAATCACAGTGTTAAAGAACAGTGATTTTTCCTATATAACAATATACTTTATATTAAGAACACTCTCGCACAAATTACTGTTTACTTTTTAACTGAACATTTTTTGTAGTATTTTGCATTGTTTTTGAGTTTTTTTTTTTTTTTTAGAAGAACACATGCTTTTGTAAGCGATTTATGTTTACATTGTTCATAATGTTTTTTTGCCTTTTGTTACATTTTGTTTTGACATTCTTCATAAAAAGTTTAAGTTTGCCCAATATTCAATTTGAAAAATACTTAAATAGGTGGTTCTTTTACAACAATTACACATTATTAATCATATTTTCATAATTATTAATATTCGTATAAATTACACATTATTAGAATAATCGGTTTATTATACCAAAATAACCGGTTTATTCGATATTCAAAAAATGGACATTTTAAAATAAACGGATTGGGCAGAACTAAAATAACCGGTTAAAACCGATCGAATAATAACCGTTCGATCTCCCTAATAGATATATATTTATAGTAATAGATTTCAGAAGTTCATATTCTCATCATTATTTTAAACAGTCTGAGCAACTTATTAAAATAAACAAAAACTTTATGATTTTTTATCGTTTTTTTTCCAAAGTTCCGAGTAAAATTTTTTTTTTTTTTTTTTTTTTTTTTTTTTTTTTTTATTCATTCCACTTGGGAACATAGGGCCTCTACAAGATTATTCCAACTTAATCTATCGTTACATATAATTTTAATTTCATCAAAAGTTTTGTTTAATATTTTAAGTTCTTGGTTAAGTGTTCTGCGCCAAGAGTTCTTTGGACGACCGGGGCGTCGGCTGCCTTGAGGATTCCATTCTAAAGCAGTCCTCGTGATGCTACCGTTTGGCTTTCTTAATGTGTGCCCTATACACTTCCACTTTCTTTTTGTTATTTGGCAATTTATAGGTACCTCGTTCGTCAATCTCCAAAGATCGGCATTGGTTATTGTATTCGGCCAAAAGATGCGACAAATTATTCGCAGGCATTTATTTATAAAGACCTGTAATCTCTGTGCTATGGCGCTTGTCATCAGCCAGGTTTCGCTGCCGTACAGAAGAGTAGATTTCACACATGCGTTAAATATTCGAATCTTTGTCTTCTTCGAGATTTGGGGTGACCGCCAAGTTCTATTCAAGCGGCCAAAGGCTGATCTTGCCTTTTTCAGCCTGTTTGTCACTCTTCTTCCACGCCGCCGTCTATCGACATTATACAACCTAGGTAGCAGAATGAGTTAACATATTGTTTGCGTTGGTTTTGTATTAGAATGTGGTTGTTGATTGTGTTGTTGATTCGCATTGCATGTGTTTTCGAAATATTTATCTCTTATCCAACTTCTTTTGCCAGTGTTCCCAGATCATTCACTTTGCTCTGCATGACGGTAAAATTGTGTGACATGAGGCAAATATCGTCAGCGAAATCCAAATCTTCAAGATGTCTTTGGAAGTCCCATACGATACCCCTTTTTCTCCTGCAGAGTTTTAACATGACTTCATCTAATACAACAGCAAATAGTAGAGGAGATAGTGGGCATCCTTGTTTCACTCCAGCGTTTGTCTGAAAGGATTCACTGGTCATGCCCAAGAATGATATAAAAAGAGATTACGCCATGCGCATGTTTTCCCGTTAGATGACGTAGCTTAACCCAAGCTAGGGTTACCTATTCGTGTATGTTTCGTGACGTCATTTGACCCACCTGCGCAGAAAATTCAATTTTTGAGTTCGTGTTGTCGTAATCTTTCTTCTATCATTCTTGGGTCATGCCATTATGCCGAACTTGTAGAGTTGTGTTGTTGTACATGGCTTTAATTATGTTTATAAACTTCACTGGTACCCCTTTTGCTGTTAATGCAGCCCATATTGCACTTCGTCTTATGGAATCAAAAGCTTTTTTGAAGTCAATAAAAACTAAATACAATGGTGTGCGCCATTCAACCGATTGCTCTATTATAACACGAAGAGTGTTGGTTTGGTATACACAGTTACGATGAGGACGAAAACCAGCTTGTTCGTCTCGTAATACATTTTCAACATGCTGCAGTCGGTTGTTTAGTATTATCGCCATGACCTTATATATTGTGTTAAGCAGTGTGATACCTCGCCAATTATCACACACCGTAAGATCATTCTTTTTCGGTAGTTTAATTATTGTGCCTTTAGTCCAAGTACTAGGAAGTTCTTCATTGATCCATGCATCACGTAAATATGGGTATATCATTTCTGCAGCTATCGTTGCGTTCGATTGCAGTATCTCCGAATAACATTGGTACGATTTAAACTATAGAACAACGCTGGCCTCTTTTTAAATCGTGAGTTTTTTTATTCTTAATTAAATGGAAAAAAGACAAAATGTATACCGCCAAAGTAAGGCTGTTGTTTTACTTTAAATTTTCAAGTCTTAAAGTTCTTAAATTTGCTTTTATTTACTTATTTTGGAAAATATCTTCATAATCTCAAATTCGATGCCTTACGGAACGGTCAGCCCTCAAACAAATTGTCAATGTTGCGCTCACTTCTTGACAATTATGAAAAGTTTACTCTCGCAAATCATCATAAAGAGATTCACGCTTGAAAAACGCGGCAAAAACATCAAAATTTACTTTTAAAATCAGTCATAGATTTGCTCAGCTTATAGACGAACTGCGTTAGTTTTATGCATAGATGGGAGTAGTGTATTTATTTTGCAGTTTTAACTCACACTTGCTGATAGTGCAACATTATGGCAACCATTTTGTTCGTGTTGAATTATGAATTGAAAATTAACAATCTCACTAAAAATTAGTAATAGTGATGGTAAAAAATTTTGCATTAAAAAAATTTGTTTGATCTAAAAAAAGTAGTCTTCATTTCAGGAGTATTACAACTTTTTTTCTACACCAAAAACTTGTTTTTTATGATTAATTCCAAGAATTATTCCGTTATTGGCAAAATTGCATTTTGTTTAATTTTCTTTGCTTATGCATATCATCACAAAAATCAAAAGACATGTACATACAAAATAAAATTTTTAAATTTTAGTGAGAGTTCAAATTTTGCACTATTTGAATTGAGTGCAGATTTTATGCTTGTAATCTGCGTTAGTGATAATGAAAAAATTTTCAATACGACTCTATTTTTTAGTGCTATTGAAAAAAAAAATAGCAATCATCAATCAAGCTGGTTAAAAATAGTGAAAATTATTTGTTTGCAGTTTTATTTGGTGATAGTACAATGCTGATTTAAATCATTATTGATTGTTTTACCACCAACTATGGTTTTATGGCTTATTTGTCTTGACGGGCTTGTTTAGAAAAAAAATTACATGAATTGGTTGCGGTTCACATGCTGGTAGTATTTACTGGCCTTATTTCTCCATGAATTTCTGTAGAAAGCAACAACAAAATTATAAAATATTTTTGACTTTGTTTTTGCTTTCCATATAATTTTTGGCGTTGCGTTGCGTTTTACACACTTAGTGCATAAATTTTCTGCCTGTTTTTAGAAAATGAAAACGAAATTTCGTGGGAGAAATTATATTGAAAACAACAATAAAATACAAAAAATTTTTTTTTTTTCAATATAATTTCTCACACGAAATTTTATTTACATTTTCTTAAATCAGGCTGTTCATTTATATCAATATTTCCCAATACTGAAACTTACTCTTTCTCCTACCCAAGACATTCAATAATGATGTTCCAAAAAAAAAAAAAAATATATAAAGAAATTTATTCCATTTATGTGTTATTAAATTGGAAAAAAGAGAAGAAAAACACAATAATGACATCCTTATTAAAGACTGTCGGGTAAAAAGAAAAAATCATAAATATATGATAATTTACCCAAACAGACAAACACCTACGCTTTTATACTCATATAAGTAAATGTATTGATTACTTTATCATAATGAGTCTGTTTATTTTTCTTTAATGTGCAAAAAAAAAATCGACGAGCGAAATTAAAAAGACAACAACGAGAATAATATAATAAAAAAAAAAAGCAAAAACATTTGGCAGCGGAGAAAAGCAATCCCTCTTTTGTGGTTGATGGGCTCTTTTGTGTGGAATAGAAAATTTAATTTACATTAATGGAAGTAAAATACTTTAATTTTATTGCGCGAGAAAAACCGGGATTTTTTCCAATAAAGAATGAATAATATTCAATTACAAATTAAATGTATTTATAACAAATATAAAGTGTACTGGTAGCGAACTTACATTTTTAAGGGACTTATGGAAATAAAATAGTTAAAGGCCAGAAAAAGGATTTATGTGCTTTATGTGTTTTTCCGGAATGGAGAGACTTAAAGGAAACAAAGGGAATTTCGAAAGATTTGGGAGCTATGTGCAAAATTTTAAAAGCGAATTACTGTGGGACAGGAATACATTTTTTTGTAGTGAACTGTATTTCACTACAAAAGCGGTAGGTGAAACGTTTTCTTTCACTTAGATCTTACGCTGATATACCATACATAAGAGCGTCAACGTTGTGTCACGAACAGCAATGCTAACTTTTTTGTTTAATAAATGCCACATAATGGAAATAAAAAAATGGAAATATAACCGCTAGATTGGCCAAAAATAGCTAAAATGCCATTATTTACTAACAATAGCGGCCAACTTCACTAGCAAAAGCGCGGTTAAAATCAGATTTTCCAATTGCAAAGCGTTGACGCCGCGCTATTTACGGATGATTCAAACAAATTACATGGCCATGACAAATTTGCCACTTTAAGGTACGGCTGAAAGTCATAGGCAGTCACAACTCAAAAGTCGCAAATGCTCAGGAAATGCCAAAAAATGCTTTTTTAAAAAAAGCTGTAATATTATAATTAACAGAAAAACAGACATATCGGTATTTTTTCAGTTCCAAAAGAAATTTTCATGGCCCTTAAAAGTGTAATTTATGAACAGGTCTATGGAAAAAAAGATTTTGTATAATTTTTGTGTTGTGGCATTTGCATTTTGTCTCATGTGCTTAACTTCTGTTATAATGAATATGTGCCGCTTTTTGCACATCTCTGCTCAAAAGCATTATTATGGTTTTTTTTTCTTAAAATATATTTATGTAAAAGAATAAAAATCTTATTTTTTCTTTAGTATTCATGCATATCTACTTAATTTATAAATTTGTTCCCTTATCATTTTTCTTTTTAATAACAGTCGTGCTGAAAAAAAAAATTAGGACCGAGTGCTAAGAAATAATATTAAATAACAAAAAACTATTATGTTTAAATTTTCAACACCATATTAATAAAGAAAATATATGAAACACATTATGTACATTTACTTCAACAGTGTCCTAACTCAAAAAATAATTTTATTCAATAGAGCGGTTTAAAGTTTTTGATGAAATTATAAAAGTTGTTTTTGGGAATACATAATTTTACTTTAAAAGATTTTGAATTTTGTGGTTTATTCCCTATTTTTATTCTTGATAAAAATACTAAAATTTATTGTTGGAGGATAAGCTGTTTCTGTGCGCATTTTACTGGTTGCTTAGGCCAAATCACCCGGAAACTTTATACAAAAGCCAATGATATACGTAAATAATACTACAGAGGGAATGAGAATTGCAAACTCTCAAAAAGTCTTATTTGCAACAATATCAAAGCTTACAGAAAAAGCACAAAACAGTGAGTTTATATTTTCTTACATTCCCCACTACAACTAGTTGGAATTCTCCCAAAATTAATTGTGGTTCTTTCGGAAATTTTCGAAAAAGGGTAACAAAAAGGGGATTTTCAAAAAAAAAGGGGTATTTCAATTGAAAAAGGGTCAAGTTTTTTATAGGCATCATTTTCCATTTTAAAGAAAATAATACGGCCAGGTTTTTTTTATAAACAAAAAATATTTTTTTCAGGTAGGAAGTGCACAAAAAACTTAACTTTTTTATGGAATGCCCTTACCTGTTTTTAACACCAGACAATACGTTTTTTCATCATCATTATACTTAATTTTTTAATGATTTTTATGTTATTTGCCCACATTTTTCTTCCGATTTAGCACTTTCAACTAAATTTTAGGGTTTGTGTCGATTTTTGCAATTGTTCGCAAGTTTTAAGCTACTGTCACACTTGTCAAATATTTGAAGGAAAAAACGGGATCAACAAGCAAACTAATCCAATATATATTTTGTGTATAATACCACTTTTAACATAAAACAGTGTTGTGATATGTCTAGCAGTATAATCCGTTTTATTTTGTGGTATTAAGACCATGTACAACTATTACTATTAACAAAGGTAGTGGCTATGCTAATTTGGTCAAACATTTAATAAATGTGACCTTAGCTTTAGCCATGTTCGCGATAGAAGCGATTTTTTCCTATACATTTCTGATTCTTTAAAGCTTTTAAGATTTTTAATAAATACCCAGGAAAAACTTTTTGAATTTTGGTAATAGGTCTTAGTTATTTCATATGTTACCTGGTAAGTAGTTGTCATTACAATTGTCATTATTCTGAAAACCTCAATAAGTACTTGCTAGTAATGACCTCAGTAAGTACTTTTCACTACTATTATTTTCAGGTATGAATATTTGCTTACTAATAATCAGCTAAATAACTACTTATGAGTTGTCTTGTTTTCAGTACTGAATATTTACTTACTGATAACTAGCTCCATAACTACTTATTACTTATTAGCGCCAATTAAATAAAAACTAGTTATTTTTTGGCTTCTAGTAAGTACATTGTAATAACTTACAATTCAACTTACTGGTAGTTAAATAATAACTAGATATTTTGTGACTTCTATTAAGTGTATTGTAACTACTGAATTCGGTGGACAACTCGAACAAAAATAAGTAGTTATTCAGCCGAAAAATAAGTAGTGTTTATATTTCTCCAACATTACTTGCTAACTTACCAGGTAAGTAAAGTTTTTGCTGGGTATAACATCGTTCAAACTTGCAATTTTTGTTGCTGCAATTTTTAAAAATTCTTTGATATTGCATTAGTGTCCAGATTATTAAGCTATAGTCTTGCAATTTTTGTACTTTTATCATGTGTTTCTGCTTCTTCCTTTTATTTTTTATATATAAATAAAAATACACCTACAGCCAACTTCAAATTATAAAGTGTGAGAATAACAAAACAAAACGAAATTGCACAGTTTATGAATTTTCTCACTCCCCCTCAGCGATAAACTCAAGAATTGCTGCAACAAAAATTGCAAGTCTGGACGATGATTATTATACCGCTGTTACCAAATTTTTTGGCAATTTCCGCTAGTTTAGCAATATTTACCAAATTTTTGCCATTTCTTTAAGTTTAAGAGACATTTAATAAATATAATGGCTTATTTGAGATATTAAAAAATTTCGATTGGTTCTGCAAACTTTTCCGAATTTTTAAATTTTTGCGTAGCTTTTTTGCTCTTTGAGATAATTGTCGCCGTTTTTGAAATAGCACCATATATCAGCCAACGTTACCTTTTTTTCTGGGCACTATCAACACTGCGACTTATACGTTGCAAAAGTTCAATGACTTATGCCATTATTAAGGGTGAATTTTTTAAAATATAACATGCTAACCTTTTGCAGAGCAAAACAATTTTAAGATACGAACACCAAATTGCATTTTTTAAATAAAATGCCGGATTTTTTTAGAAAAGAAAACGCAATAAGTTATTCAATAAATAAGAAATATTGTGTTTTATACATAACAAATATGTATGTATGTATTGTATATGAGCTATGTTTGTTTGCTATTAGGAAAATTGTACTTTAATTTTTACTTTAAGAAAAATAATTAGGAATTCCAATTTTAATAAAATATATACATATGTGGGGTCAAGTGACCCAACTTTTATAATCGATGTCTCTTGATTCGAATGAAATTTGTACTAATGTTAATGCTATTAGATAGTAGCTTATATACAAATTTTCAACATGATCGCTCAAAAGATTTCTGAGTAACAGGGGTCAAAATTTGACATTAAAAAAAAAAATTGAAAAAAAAAAACAAAATTTTGGTGTTGTAAAGATTGAGGAAATAGCTATCTTATATGTTTGGGACAAATTTGGCTAACACCAATAAATAATAAGTTACATGTATGAGGAAGAACTTATGACCCCCTCGAACTCAGAAGCCTTTTGACCGATCTTGTTGAAAATTTGTGTCTTAACTACTATCCAATAGAACTAAACTTGGTGGAAATTCGGAAGATATAGATTTCAAATTTGGGTCACTTGACATGAAATCCACCGTATGCAACATACACTTCTGTAAGCAAAACACTTTTCAAATGGTATATTTTTTGTTCAAATCGGTTGACAAACAGAAAAGGATAGTATGCTTAACTGTTTTACCTTTGCCGATTTATATCTTATTTATATCCTTGATTGCCGTGAAGGAAAATTTAAGTTTATGTTGGCAGGAATTTTGTATCCTTTGTGATCAAAAATTGAAAAATTTTGTTCCTGTGTAATACGATCCCAATTTTGCTCTACCAATCACTCAAAACAGCATGAAATATGTGGAGAAAGCACTCTTGGAAAAACATGCAAAAGGTCATGTATTGATACAATCCCTGCATATATCTTCTCATAAAGCGTAAAAAGAACAGTGAGTATCTATTGTCAACTTGTTTTTTAATTTTGTGACTAAAATCGTCATTTACATTACACTTTAAGAACATATTTTATTTGACTCTTTTAAATTAAAACAGAAATTATCATACAATTTTTAACCCTAGGATTGCCGTATTGGTCTGGCCAGTCCAAATTTGTATATTGCTTGCAATATTTTTCGAATATAATAAAAAAACAAAAAACAGTTACATGAATTCTTTAGATGATATGAGCTCAATCGAATGAAACTAATTTGGATTCTAATGGAGCAAATAAGTGGCGTTAAATTCCATTTTTATGTAAAAGTCTATGAAATTACCTTCTTGGTCATGGAATAACACACTTATTTTAAAGTCAGTATTGCCAGTTGAAAGAAATGAAAAACATTAGGAAAAATAAAAAAAATAACCATGAAGAGTAAAAGCAATAAGATAAGGAAGTACATTAATATTAAAATAATACAAATTTGACTTTGTTTTTAATGTAAATTTTAAAACTTCAAATAAATTTCATTTTATTTTCATAAACATTTTTAGCAATGTGTTTTGCTTGTAAGTACAAAAAAAAGTTGTTAGGAAAAAAATTTAAATTTAATTTAAAAAATGTTTTACAAATTACATATGTATATTATTGTAAAGGTAACAAAAAAAAATTACATTAATTTACTAAAGGTACGTTCAGACTAATGAAATATTTGACGAAAATATTTGTTCTGATATTTGCTTCAAACTGTGTGAAACAAAAAAATATTTTGTTTAATGTTCAAACTAAGCTCAAACATTTGACAATTTTTGTTTGATGAAATAGTTGGCAAAAAGTGTTAAATAAAATAAATTAATTCATGTTTGCCATGCGTTCAGACTAAAATAAATATTTGCATCAAATAATTATTTAATGAAAGTGTTCAAAAATAATAATATATTTCACATATAGTAAAAATGAGCGCAAAAGCTAATTTATTTTTTTTATTCTGTGGAGCAGCATCTTTCATAGTGTTAGAACAGGAGAATGTAAAATATAAAAAAACTGGAAGACAATGGGTAACGGGAACATGGCTAAAATTTGCGAAAAATTGCAAACTTGGATATAAACCCTTAAATATATTTGAAGTCTCTAAATCAGTTAAAAAACAAAATGTCGGGAAAAAAAATTTTTGCAAAAATAGCGAAAATTCGCGAAAAATTTAGATATTTCAAACAAGCCATAAAATTTATTAAAAGTGCCTAAAACTAAAAGGAATGGCAAAAATTCGATAAAAATTGCTAAATTAGCGGAAATTCGCAAAAATTTGATAATAGCGGTATGATAGCAAAGCCTAATAATAATTAAAAATCGTTAAAGCTCTAAAGATTTACAGTGAAAAATCGCTTCTTCGCGAGCATGGCTAAAATTCGCGAAAAATTGCAAACTTGGAAACAAACCCTAAAATATACTTGAAATTGCTAAATCGGTTAAAAAACAAAATGCAGGGGAAAAACAAAAAAAAAATGTTGCAGAAATAGCGAAAATCGCGAACCATTTTAATATTTCAAACAAGCCATAAAATTTAGTAAAAGTGCCTAAAACTATAAGGAATGGCAAACATTTGCTAATAGCGGCACGATACAAAGTCTAATAATTATAAAAAATCTTTAAAATTGTAAAGAATCCAAAAACTTTCAGGAAAAATTGCTTCTATCCGGAACATGGCTAAAATTATTTGTCGTTGTTTGCTCTTACAATTTTTTTGTAATATCAAATAAATGTTTGCTCAAAAATTACTAAAATATTTGATTTTTTGTGTTCACACTATGTTCAGATTGGACAAATATTTGTTTGCCGGCAAATACTTTGATTTGCTCAAAATCAGCTGTTATTTTATTTGATACTCAAAAATATTTTGTGTTCAGACTACGTTAATGAAATATTTGATGTTTGCTTTCAAATATTTCACCAGTCTGAACGTACCTTAAGTGGCAACATTACTATTGAGTATTTATATAAAAAAAAATGAGAGAGAGTGAAAACTGTAAAACGAAAGTCGTTTTATTGAACAAAGCCTTTGTGTTTGCCATATGAAACGAAATGTGTTTGCTAGTAGCATGAATAAAACAACAGTTTGTTCAGTGGTCGGAAGTTCGTTTGAATACGAACTTCATTGAATAAACATTTCAGTATGTTCATGAATGAAGTTATTAATGCAGCCCTTTAATCTATAAGAACAAGATTTTTCTCAAAAACGAAATTAAAGATATGATGCAATACAATCATTACGATTCAAGAGACAAACAAAAGAGATAGTATTGCCATCATACAATTTAAAATAAAACTTAAAATGCTGATTATGAATTTTTAAAAAAACTTATTTAGGCCTTAAATGTCTTTAAGTAATAGTTATTTGAAACCTAAATTAAGATTTTTTGTGAATACGGCTGATACATTTACTTTGTGCAGAAAATCACCGCCTCCTATTAAAATCAATAATTAAATTATACCTCAACATTCGAGTGTAGTATATCTCGGTATACATTTTGTTGGACCTTTAATATGGAAATATCACTTCTACGTCAAATTAAACTAAGAGCAATTGAAATAAATTGGCTTTTTGTTCGAAACTAACTCTTTACAGCTCTACATAAAAGCCAATCTTCCTGGCCTGGCAAAGGCGCCAAAATAGAATTCTTCGAATCATTACAGCCGCTATCGGTATGTATTAAACTAAAATTCGTAAAGATATCAAAGAGCCAGTACTTAAATCTATTATCACTGAATAGTCAACAAAATAGTTGGAAAGGCTCGAATTCCACCCAAATCTTCTAGCTCGAAATATTTAAAATGATGGCGGCCCCACTTAAGTTAATATTTAAATATATCAGATTCATATTCCGAATAACATTTTGAAATAGTTTTACTTCTATTGCCGTTTTGGAAAAAAATATAACCTGCGCTATATTTTTCGAAATTTTTATTGCGTTTATTTCCGTTTCAAAAAACTCGAGTCTAAGAATGTATGAAATTTCGACTTCGTTTTGCTCTGCATATTTTTTACGAAAGATCACATAATATCGATGTTTGCGTCTAAATTTATGGCAGCGTTCGTTCGATCCATAATATCTATTGTGAGTAAGCGGGTGTGCCAACTTGAGTACATTTAAGCTTATTAGTACATTTTAAGTTTATTTTTTATTTTGAGGTACCTTCGATAAGTTTACTTTTGTTTTAAACTTAAAAACTTTTGATGTCGAATCGTTGTTTTGAGGCCTTTTTGCACGGTCGCAGCTTTTTGTGAAACTTTAATTAAATTGTTTTGAAACTTAATCTTAAATTTTAATAGATTAATCGACTTGTATTTGGAATCGTTCCATTTTGGATAGCTTTTTTGTAATCGCTTGGGATTAGTTAAATTTCTTTTAAATTAAATAGTTAAATTGTTTTGAAATTCAGTTGTTAATAAAAAAATAAGTCGTCTCTTATAAAGTTTTGGAAAAAACCAGTAAAGTGTTTTTATATGGTTAAACATGTTTTCTTCTGTTTTAAATATTGGTGCCTTATTTATTTCATTTTCTCGCCTTTATAATATCACCAAGTTATTTGGATACTTGGCTGATATTTTTGCACTTAATTGCAAATTCCCCCATTGCCTGAGGAATGTAATGGACGTTTTCTCTGTAAAAATCACAAAGTTGTTTGGATAGCTGGTAGATATTTAGTACTTTATCCCCAATCCCCCTGAACATACAGTCCATACCTCTAGCAAAGGAACAGCAAAGGACGTAATCGACGTTTTTGATCAATACTAGAACTTTTTTTAAATTCCTTTATTTATAAAATTTGCCTTAGATTTGTTTAGAAAATTAAATAAAACGTTCAATTTGAACTTAGGGCGTCAACGAACTCTTTTCATCTACGATGATTATTAGCAAATGCTTCCACGTCGTTCCATGACCTTCGTATTCGCTTTTTACATTTCTGATACAGGTAAGACGTAGTCGACCGGGTCCTCGTTGGCCTTGGGTATGCCACTTTATTTTTGTTGAGGTTTTAGAACTTAATATCCATTTAATCTTCTGCTAGGCGCAATCATTCTGAATTGAGGTAAGTCGCAAAGCATCAAATTGATTTATAACTGAGGATAAAACAATTAAACAAATAAATGAAAATTTCTACAAAACATCTACACAAAATGACTGTAATGGGTTTGTTTTATATTGGCGTGGATCTAATAAAAATTAAATACTGTAATGGATAATGTGAATGGACTTCGTTGCAGAAACTAACTTTCTTAGAAAAAAAATTAAGTTATTTTTTTTATAAAATGTCAACGTTACTAGTGGTCAATTGGCTTCAACAATTTTTGCGACTTAAAGCTTGTCGCGTTCAAGAGCAAAATATTTATGAAAAATTTGCAATGCAGTGTTCGCAAATCGACCGAACTGTGGTTGTTTAATTAAAAAACTATGATATTTATTCATGCTTTTCCTTACAGCGGCCATAGTTCCAGTTGTACAACTGCCAATATGCGGAGGCGGATAAAATGGCTTGATTCAATTTTATAACTAAGGCTGATGTCAGATTGGCTTCTAAAAGCGGATCGATAATAGTGTGTGCTATATTCATGCAGAAAGCTGCGAATGTAAACGCTATATTGAGCAAAGCTGTTTATTTTTTAATGTACATTTTATAGTGTTTAATTAGTGCTTTTGTATGACAGATGGATTCTGACGATGAGTTTTTCATGTCAGTTAATACTTGCAATATATTTTTTTCAAAACGTAAGGAAAACAGGTATCGATTTCCATTACTTTAAATCTTTCTTATTTAACACACAATTTTCTTTTATTTCGGCAATCTTTTTTTTTTTTTTGGTTTACCAACTGATCAGAAATTTACAAAGAAAAGAAATTTCAAAAATGAACAAAAAAAAAAAAACAAGCCATGGCAGAGAAATAAAAACAATAAACTACACCGTGATAGAAACTATCAAACCCTGCTTTATAGCACAAACTCGCATTGAGTTTGGCTCTCACTCTACTATCTTTTAAGACAATACATATGAAAAACAAAATCAATGGTTTCTCGAGGCTTGTAGTGCCAACTTATATTATAGCTTCTAGCGGTCACTTTGATATCAGCCTAAGAATCTGCAAAACGATTTTATCGAAATAAACTTTATAATGTATACATGCAGGGTTATCAAATTAATTCGACCTTTTTCGCCAAATTCGATGTTAAAAATCGCCAAAGCCTTTATTCAAAAAAAAAAAAAAAAATAAAAAACGTCGCAATAATATATATTTTGTTTAATTTTTATGTAGAACAAAGTAAAACTGATTAGTGTACACATAAAAAAATACAATGTTTACTATAAAATAGTTGATAGTTAAACCCTTTTCTCGGAAAACAGTTTAGTACGCCTAAAACCGTAATAAATAACACAATTGTAATAAACTTTGGTACATCACAGTTTTATAGAACTATAAATTACACTATCAAATTTCGTCCATAATTTACTATAGTCCCCATATGAACCCTACACTGGGAAAACAGTTTATTACGCCAAAGACCAAAGAAATAATTTACAGTTTAATAGGACTAAAAATCATACTAACGAACTTCGTGATGGTCCATAATTTACCGTAGGTCCCATATAAAGCCCACTCTAGAAAACTTACTAAATACGCCTAAAACCGTAGCAGATATAGATATTCCGGTAACATTTTTTTTCCAATTTAGCTTCATATGGCCATAAAAAATGTCATGCAATTTATTGATATACGGTCCATAATTTACCTTAGATCCCATATTAGGCAGCCTTCTGAAATTCACTGTAAACGCTAAAACTAATTTCACTGATGTATTGAGATGTATTCTAACATATTTTTTTTAATACCAGAAATCATTCTACAGAATTTTGCGATGATTGTTCCATAATTTACCATGGGTCCAATATAAATTCCCCTCCTGAAAATCATTTCAGTTCGTCTGAAATTGTTACGAATCATGATGTTTCACTCAAGCTAGTTCAAATTTTCCGATTGTGGGTTCACAATTTACGATAGGTCTAAGCCGCAAACGTCCATTTTAATAAAGATAAATTCATAATATATAGATATCAAATAGAGCCCACTCCTGAAATATTTGAAATATCGGTGGATTGTAACTTGTTTTGAATAAGACAATTCCATTTATTCAACGAAGGTACAAACAAACTGCAATATATACTATTTGCATTTTTTTTAGGTAAATTCAGTTTTTTCTTTCTTAAGATGCAGTTATTTTCAAAAAAAAATTATGGCAACGCTGCCTATAGACATGCTTTCAATGCCTTTGTTTTTATTCTAAAGCTATGTTCACACCTATTAAATATTTGACGTCCTATACGTAACCACTAGGTTTATTAAAATATTATTTGCTTTTAAAAGATTTTATTTGTTGTGTTTAATTCCCTATTTTTATTCTTGATAAAAAAAAACTGAAAATTTATTGTTGGAGGATAAGCTTGTTTATATGCGCATTTCACTGGCTGCTTATGCCGGATCATCAGGAAACGTTTTTCCTATGCACGTGCACCTGCAAAAATTTATTTTCAAAGTTATTTTATTTGTTATTAAAAGATTTTATTTTTTGTAATTAATTCCCTATTTTTATTGTTTCCCTATTGAATTGTTTTTATTTTGATTTCTTGCGAAAACAATAAAAGCAATTTGTTTTTGTTTTTAATTTGTTTTTTCTTTACCCACTTACAACTACAATTAGTTTTGGGAGAATTCCAACTAATTGTAGTGCGGAATGTAAGAAAAGATAAACACACTGTTTTATTGTTGGAATTTTGCTTAAGCTTTGATATCGTTGCAAATAAGACTTTTTGAGTGTTTGTGATTCTCATTTCGTCTGTGGTCTTATTTGCTGATATTTTTGGCTTTTCTAAAAAATTTTTGGGAAAAACGTTTCCTGATGATCTGGCCTAAGCAACCAGTGAATTGCGCATAGAAACAAGCTTATCCTCCAACAATAAATTTTCAGTTGTTTTATCAAAAAGAAAAATAAGGAATTAAGCAGAACAAATAAAACCTTTTAATAAGTAGCTGTAATCCCAAAAACAACTTTAATAATTATTTGCTTTTTGAAAACGTTTGGCAAGATCAAACATTATTTATCAATTTCTAAATTATATTCTTACAAATTAAGTTTAGTAAATCAATAGAAATTGATAAAACTAAAGCTAAAGTTTACTGGTCACATTTTTTTTTTTTTGATTTTTTTTTCGTCCAATACTTGTTAGGTCTGAACATACCTTAAATTAATAATATTTTTCAATTATTTCAAAAAGAATTAATATTTTTCATTTTTATTTTTGTAAAAATCTATAAACCCAAATGTTACCATATTCAATATTTACAAAAAATATTAAAAAAAAAAAATAAAAAACTAAAAATATTTACCAACTTTTCCACCAAGCACATGTCTTAAAATATTCAACAACTTCTATGCAATCAATTGCCATAAAAACCCACAGAAAATGCTTGAATACATAATGTTGTCAATTTAAATGCAACACATGTTGCACTAATATTTAAACACTTTCAACACTCCCACACAGAAATACACATTTTGCATTTGTGTTCGTGCGTCGTCCCTGCGTTTATGTATTAAAGTGTTTGCAAGTATAAGTAATTCATTTTAAGTTTTAGTTTTAAAAGAAAATTGTTTCACATGTGTTGTTCATTTAAATTTCTGCTTTTTTATTTGAAACTTTCTTTTTGTAGTAAATGTGCATCTAATTACCGGAAGTGAGATGAATTTTGAAACAAATTTCTATAATTCTTTTTAGCATGCATATGCAATTTTCACACATGTAAACAGAAGACGATCAACAAAAGTAACAGGGGTAAGAAAAAAAAATAGAATTCTTTCTTTTTGTGAGCAAAAACGAATTTTATATTCCCAACATACAAAACTGTCGTTTTTAGTGTAAAAAGTTTTCACAATTAGTATTGTGGTTATTTTATTGAACTGTTTATGGTTTTTAGTCCAAATTTTTAATAATTTATTCAGGCTAATAAAGTTCATTAAATTATTTTTATGAAGAAAGGAATTTTACAAGATGAAATGTATTAAAAGTTATTGATAATTTTTCATTCTTAACTGTGTCGGAAACTGAACCCAGGTTTTCACGGACAGGTTGCCCTGATATGTTTCGATTCTAACCACACAATCTCCTAAGAGGGGTAAGCCATTTAACACTCACCGAAGGCGGCTGGTAGTCAATAGCTAAACATCAATCTTTAAACCAAATTGGTAGATCGAAATTAGTTTTTTTCAATGATTATCTATTTTTAATTGATATGCATGTTCCTCCCTACTTCTGTTTTTCATAATTTTTGTCAAAAATTCTTCTTGAAGTCCGAAGTTTTTTTTTCTGTTTCTCAAGGTCGTGGACCTTTTTATCAGCAGAACATGAAGGATAAATGTAAACAAAGGTACTTTTTAAAGCAGTGGCCAACAAATCATCATTTGCCAGAAGTTTTACTTAAGTTCTTTAGTTTTAAAAGGTTCAAGTGACTCACATCGATTGATCACCATTGTAACGTGCGAGAAATGGCTTATGCGGTCCGGTCCGGCCAGCCAAAAAAGTTAAGCAATGATAATTTGGAGGCCCAACCTCGTGAAAACTGTTGTCAAACTCAAGAAAAGCCTGCAAAATTATTGGAAGCTACTCGTGTAGCAAATGCAAATCGTTTGAAAGGAGCATTGGCTAAATTACGGCATTCGATATCGATCGAAATTCCCAATAAATTTGTGCTGTAATTTCGATTGATATCGAATGCCGTAATTCGGCCCCAGAATTCATCTAATAGCAAGGAAATTGGATTGAAGAAAATTAACACAACTTGAAGTCGAGAGTCGTTCAAAGAAGATTGTGTTGGGTGCAACAAAAAATAAAGCTAATCGTATATGCACACCGGCCATTAAGCTCTGTTATTTTTCAATTGTATAATCACCGTAAGTTAGGCCAATCGATCATAGGAAACCTGCACTTACCACAATTAATTTGCGTAAGGCAAGCATTGACCGAAAAACGCCCGAAATATGCGACATAATATGAAGTCATTTTCCATCATAAAACCGCTCAGCCACATGCTGCAGAGCCAGTTAAAAATTATTAAGAAAATAGTAATTCGGAAACTCAGAATTTGTCCCGACCGAATAGCACTTCCTTTGATCGATGCAGAACACTCTTAGTCATTGCTTTACAACAATATATCCAGAATTGGCTTGATTTGTTCTTGGCCATGTTACGAAAATTTGTATGTATTTCCTAAAACCCCAGTTTACTATTTCCATAAATTTCCGTTTTTTTTTTGAATTTTTTTTAATCATATGTGCACCCTATTGGAAAATGCTATAAATTTTGCAAATGTCGGGAAATGTCAGTTCTGCTTTGACATTTGTGAAGCAAGCAAATATAAAATACACATAAGAAATGGAGTGCTATACTCCTCAAGGACTCGGTATAGTGGTTCCGAGGGCTGCATTTCCTGGTCGCTTAATCTCTTGTTTTGAGTATTGTTCGGCAACTACACCCAATTTCATTGGATTGCAATATATACATAAAAGGGTTTGTTAAGGTGTTATTACTTTTATTATTTAAAGATCATAAAATAAAGTTAAATAATAACCCTATCTTTGGGTTGAAATTGTAGGTGTTTGTTTACAACCAGTTTTGTGATCAACATCCGTTAAAATTAAAAATTTAGAGTGTGTATTTGCGTGAGTGAATACGATAATTGTCTAAGAAATATAACTAACGTTGAAGAAAAATATATCTTATATATATATTAAGCTGCATACAGGGTGGACCAAGAGTCACCATGGGGCTTAAAAATTTAATAACTTTTCCATTTATATATTCTTTTCTATTTTTTCACATTTATTAATATACAAAATGAAAATTTTTTTACACTAAGTATGGAAAATAATGTTACTTAAATGATCCCCGTTGTCAGCTTCGCAATCTCTTTTTAGAGCATTTTACCTAACATCTTTAAAAATTTGTTGCTGTAGCGCTCGAATTTCTGCAAGAATGTTGGCCTTCAGTTTAAGGATTGCCTCGGGCTTATTCACATATGCTCACCCCTTCAAATAACCACAAAGAAAATAATCTGGCGAATGCGCTAGACAATTAATTTCCGAAATTCTGGAAATAATTCGCTCCCCAAAAATCCTATTATGTTGGTATTACGATTAAATTTGGTGCAAGCTTATTTTACTGTAATCGGCCCCTATTTGACTATAGCTCCCATACAATTACTACTCCCAAAAATACCTTTTAATGCCGTTACTTTCATATAAATGTTAGTATTTACATTCGAATTGGCGAAAAAGTCTTTAACGACAGCTACTACGTCATGACAAAACGTTGTGCTGGTGTGTTAAAAATTAAACCCCCTTCCTGAAATCACTTAAAAGCCAACAAATTTCATACAAATAAAGATATATTAAAAATATTCGGCACAAAGAACTTTTATATGAATCTTAAGCTAAATTACATAGTTTTGTTCTGGCGGGTCCCAAATAGGGTACACTTGCTAAAAAAATTTTTTATATACTGTGGTGTTGGGTATACATTAGAGTGACCGCAAAAAATCAATGTCGGAATCTTGTTCGTCTTAACCCCACAAAACGAACCCCCTTTCCAGATATTGGGATAGCCAAAATTTGAGCCCGATTAAACGACGGTAACACGTGCCGCTCGTCGCTCAAAATTTGAAAAAAACGAATTTTTTGGCCAAAAAGTTGACGTATTGAGCCATAATTCGAGAACGGTAAATAATAAAAACACGCACGATATCACAAAAGATAGCTTATTTTGTTCTTCAAAATTTATGTTATGAACAAAATTGTTGTTACTCTGAGTCAAACCGAGTTACGGCAGCCTTTAGCTCCGAAAACGTGACCTGGTGCCACCAGGAGCATACTTCATATATTATGTTATTATGTGATAAATTTTTAATTTTTTTGGTATATTTTTGAGTTTAAAGTAGAAATGTAATGAAAAACACAAGTAATACAGTTAAATTCAAGAACATTTTTATTTTAATATATAAAAATCAGGGATATATTCGATAATATTACATAGTTATCCAATTTATTATAGAGCTTTTGTTAAAGTACTTTTTGAAACGTCGGGAAACAATGCTCGGCATTTGCTTACAACTTGCAGGACATATTGCTTTTGTTCTTCATCTTTTGTCAGAAGGTCGTTGAAGTCAGTTATTAATTTAATACCACGCTCAGCCATATCATTTACTACTTTTAATGTTTTGACAATTTTCAATCCTTCTTGGAAGTTATTATTTTGAGGCCAGGTGTTTGGATTTTGTCTATGAAAATCTATTTTTATATTAAATCGGTCAAAAAAATTAAACGTTTCTTTGGAAAGTAAATTAATTAATCCTCCATCAACCAACTCTTCTAACTTTTCTTTCCTAACTTTTGGATTTACAACCCTAGCTTGCTCTGATGGTTCATCTGTGCTACTGAGCAATTTATAAGCCATTAATAACTTTTCATCGTCTGTAATGGTGGGATCAAAGAACGACAATCCAACCAACTCTGTATTCAAATACCACAAATGATTTGAAAATTTAGTGAGTGCTATTTCTGCGATGTCGTTGTCACATTCTTTATAGTCTAATAGACTACGCAAAATGTCTAAATCTTGCTTTGGCGCTAGATGAGCTTTTGGAGCATTGAACCAAGCTTTACAGTAAATTTTAACTAGAAAAACAGCAATAGCACTTACAGAACTTTCTTCTCCTCTAGACATCTTAAATTGGCGCCGAAAAATAAATATTTTAAAGCAGTAAATAGCCTTTGCTATCCATCTGGCGTGATGAATGGCGCCTGGAGTTCTAAAACCCACAACATTGCCGTCTAGTGATCCTACAAATACGAGAACCAGCTGCAACAGCTCCTTGTAGTCATCTCTTGGATAGTTTTCAGTTAATTTCTTTTTGAATTCAGCAGTAACATGTGCAATTAATTCTAGAGATAGCTGCTTTTGTATTAGATTGTCACTAATACCTGTGTCATATTTTTGTTTGTCTATCTTGGGCCACGCAAGGAGAAATCTTTTGAAAATGTCTGGATGAGGTCCCGTGGTTGAACCCATTTTTGTGTCGAATACGCCTCTTAACATAATTTCCAAGATATGGTGACGGCAAGCTAGGTGCAGTAATTCGCTTCCGAACATTTGTTGCAATATGACGCATGCTCCTTTAAATCTTCCAGCGCTGGATGCTGTAGTATCAAAGCACATCGCCTTGACGGTGTTGGGAAGACCCCATTGCTGTAGGCATTCATATACGGCAATTGCTTGCTCCTCTCCTGAGCTGTTTTCTGTTACAGGAACTCCCAGCAGCTATCTCCAGAATTAATTGCACATGTTACTGCTGAATTCAAAAAGAAATTAACTGAAAACCATCCAAGAGATGACTACAAGGAGCTGTTGCAGCTGGTTCTCGTATTTGTAGGATCACTAGACGGCAATGTTGTGGGTTTTAGAACTCCAGGCGCCATTCATCACGCCAGATGGATGGCAAAGGCTATTTACTGCTTTAAAATATTTATTTTTCGGCGCCAATTTAAGATGTCTAGAGGAGAAGAAAGTTCTGTAAGTGCTATTGCTGTTTTTCTAGTTAAAATTTACTGTAAAGCTTGGTTCAATGCTCCAAAAGCTCATCTAGCGCCAAAGCAAGATTTAGACATTTTGCGTAGTCTATTAGACTATAAAGAATGTGACAACGACATCGCAGAAATAGCACTCACTAAATTTTCAAATCATTTGTGGTATTTGAATACAGAGTTGGTTGGATTGTCGTTCTTTGATCCCACCATTACAGACGATGAAAAGTTATTAATGGCTTATAAATTGCTCAGTAGCACAGATGAACCATCAGAGCAAGCTAGGGTTGTAAATCCAAAAGTTAGGAAAGAAAAGTTAGAAGAGTTGGTTGATGGAGGATTAATTAATTTACTTTCCAAAGAAACGTTTAATTTTTTTGACCGATTTAATATAAAAATAGATTTTCATAGACAAAATCCAAACACCTGGCCTCAAAATAATAACTTCCAAGAAGGATTGAAAATTGTCAAAACATTAAAAGTAGTAAATGATATGGCTGAGCGTGGTATTAAATTAATAACTGACTTCAACGACCTTCTGACAAAAGATGAAGAACAAAAGCAATATGTCCTGCAAGTTGTAAGCAAATGCCGAGCATTGTATCCCGACGTTTCAAAAAGTACTTTAACAAAAGCTCTATAATAAATTGGATAACTATGTAATATTATCGAATATATCCCTGATTTTTATATATTAAAATAAAAATGTTCTTGAATTTAACTGTATTACTTGTGTTTTTTATTACATTTCTACTTTAAACTCAAAAATATACCAAAAAAATTAAAAATTTATCACATAATAACATAATATATGAAGTATGCTCCTGGTGGCACCAGGTCACGTTTTCGGAGCTAAAGGCTGCCGTAACTCGGTTTGACTCAGAGTTACAACAATTTTGTTCATAACATAAATTTTGTAGAACAAAATAAGCTATCTTTTGTGATATCGTGCGTGTTTTTATTATTTACCGTTCTCGAGTTATGGCTCAATACGTCAACTTTTTGGCCAAAAATTCGTTTTTTTCAAATTTTGAGCGACGAGCGGCACGTGTTACCGTCGTTTAATCGGGCTCAAATTTTGGCTATCACAATATCTGGAAAGGGGATTCGTTTTGTCGGGTTAAGACGAACAAGATTCCGACATTTTTTTTTGCCCCATATAAGTTGCGGTCACTCTAGTATACATACAGTCGGGCTTGACTTTACTTGTATTTTTTTTTTTTTTTTTTTTTTTTTATTATATTTTTGGGTTGTTAAACTGTAAAGTATTTGGGTACTTTGTACTGCCCCTGCTTTTAAGTAATAAATAGCAACAAAAAAATATTCATGTACTTTTAAATACATTTACCCAGGCACAAATTATCAAAATCAGATATGCAAATTAAAAAGCACTAATGGGAAAGATTACATAAAATAATTTGTTTGTATTTGGTAAAATATTCGCGTTTTAAAAAGTATTTAATCGAGGACAAATAAGGAAATGAGTTAAGAAGTAAAAGAGTAAAAAATTTTCAACACTATATTTATTTGCCATTCCTAAACTTAACGAATTTTTACAAATTTTCTGTTCGCGTTCTTTTTTTTTTGCAAATTTTTCAATTTACTCAGTAATTACTGCATTCTACTGTGAATCTAACTAAAGCTTCTTGGCACTGTCTTCGACCGGGCTCAAGGGTTTCTTCTCTATGGTATAACAAACACCGGCTTCGCTAACTAAAACTTTTCTGCATAGCTGAATTTTCTGGTTTTTTTTCCACTTGTGCCTAAATAACTACAAAACTAATGGCTTAATCAAAAATTTATATAAGAAAGACTTAAATCTGCATTCGTTTAACATTTTTAGATGGACTGAATAACAAAATCGATTACGTCATTTCAAAGTTACGTTAAGATGTATTGAGCAGCCTCTTGAAAAATCTCAAATTTTAGAGAAAAAAAATTTTAAAAAAACGTTACCACAACGAAAAAAATTAAAAATTGCCTCGAATCACCAAATTCATTGAATCAAGCAAACAATTTGTTGATTTTGCACCTATTACCAAAATGGTTATATAAATAATAAAAAATTTAAAATTTTGAATATTTCTCGACGAATATTTTCCTTTAAAGCAACAAGAAATTAGGGATTGTCTCTTCGAGGTAGCCCCATAAAAAATGGGAGTTAGATCGGGTGACATCGGTGGCCATGGGATGTCCCTAAAGCGAATAATTAGTTTTTGGGGGAAATTTTTCCGATGCAAATTCATCGCAGCTCTGGCTGTGTGTGCAGTCAGTCGCCCCATCCTGTTAAAACCACGTGTGTGAAGAGTACGATGGATGAGCTTGCAGGTATGGCAAAATTAATTCCGTTATCATGCGTCGATAACTTACACCGTTGACATTTGTCGGCTGGGCTCGAGAATTTTCGAAAATAAGAAAAAAATGTCCAATTATCTCATGCGTCGATAAGGCACACCAAACAGTTACCTTGGGGCAATGCAATGGGTTTGATATTTTAATCTAGGATTGCGTGACCGTTTAAGTGGAAATGAGCCTCGTCGCTGCAAAAAATGGGATTTACAGTGCGAATACGCTCCAACATCGTCTCACAAAAATGTTTGCATAAATGAAAGTCACTTTATTTCAGTTCTTGAACAAATTGAATTTTAAGAGGATGGAATTTCAGATCCTTTTTAAAATTTTATGAATAATCGCTCTTGGAAGTCCCAGTGAGGCTGCTCTTTTCCGTATTGAAAGTCGCGGATTTACACGTAAACTACTTTCAACCAGATCAGTGTTCACATGATTTCAATAAAAAATTGGTTGCTATCGAATTGATTGCAATTAAATTGATTGCATAAAATGATTTTTAAAAATAATGATTTTAAAGTAATTGCAATCACAAAGTATTTCAAACTTGTGATTGCTATCATGTGATTATAATCGTTGCAAGTTTGAAATAACTTCTAAATCAAACAATGAATTCAGTATGGTTGATATAAATTTGATTTCAATACCATTTGATTACAGCTCTTTACAGCTCTGCTACTTCGCTACTTATTAGCTGGTTTCGTAGAACTTTAGAAGTCTAGACTATTTTTAGTGTTGCCATAGTACATGTATACATTTTACAAAACAGTCAGTTGTAATGAAGAAGTCTTAAGTGTTATTAACAACACATTGCCAAAACTAAAATTTACCCCTTTTTTACGCAAAAAAGTAAGAAAAAGTAGGAAATAATAAAACTAAAGGAACTCTAAGATTAAACAAATTTTTTCTAGTACACTCTCTTGTAGAACACAGCACACAAATGTTAAGTGTGAAAAATGGAATGAAAAAATAAGTAAATTTCCAAACACTTAAATCTTTGCATGTGAAAACAAACTATTGGGTTAACTTAAAATTTTTTACATTCAATGCCACTCATCTGCACCTTTATCTTAACTATTTTTTAGTTGTTAAATAAAAAGAAAACTTTACACACAAATAGAAATAATTGCAATACCAAGAAAAGAAAACATGTTACGAACAAAGTTTTGTAAAACTTAAAAATAGCAACGTACTTGTGAGTTTTTCAGTTTATTTAATTATACCCTACACCATCATAGGTAGAAAAAATTAATTCGTTTGTACTAGTACTAAAGTTTGTAATGCAAAAAAATCGTCGACCAATTTTTTGTGTGCCGGTCGACTCAGAATTAATTTCTGAGGCAACAAAAGCTCCAATGCAA
The DNA here is from genome assembly GCA_943735925.1 of Pollenia amentaria. Lineage (NCBI taxonomy): Eukaryota > Metazoa > Arthropoda > Insecta > Diptera > Polleniidae > Pollenia > Pollenia amentaria. Next base: position 142,443,905 of record OX031009.1, on the reverse strand, counting down.
GTACGACTACAATTGTTTTAATTATTATAAATTTGGAAATAACACCACTTACTAGTATTTGACGAACATATTTCGCGACGGTTGATCAAATATTTACTATAAGTTTAATATAAGCCACTCCACACTACATAAAATAATACACAACAACGAGCAAATCTCGTACAGATTTCGGTAATTGTATAAAATTTCACAAAAATAACTCTTATATAAAATCAGAAAAAATAAACAAGTAACATGTGTTACAAGTAAGACCTGAGTGTTTAATATTCTTGTTCACTTTAATATTTTTAACTTTTCTAAAGTCTATGGAAAAACATTCCTGACGAGCTGGTCTTACCAACCAGCGAAATGCACATAGAAACCAGCTCTACCTTAATAATTAATTTTAGTGTTTGTTTTTATCAAAAATAAAAATTGGGATTTTAGCACGTTATTGATACATCTTCTTAATTATAAAAATTGTGCTTGTTGGTTTATTGCTGTTAAATAAGTACCAGAGAGTGGTGTAGGGGGTTGAACTTGCCACACTGCACTTAATTGTTTTTTTTTTTAGTTGAGTTAAGTAATATTTGCAAAATATTTTCAAATTATTGTCGATGCCATGATGCAGCTGTAGCAGCAACAGCAGCTACAACTTTTATTGCAAATAGGAAATGGGTGAGAGTTTAGGAGAGAAAATAAACGTAAAACTTTTTACTGCATTATGATGTGTAAACTGTGTAAAGTTTTTTCTTCCATTCATTTCTTACACGAACGTGTATCAGATGTTTGTACCCAAGTGTTTATTACTCAATCACAGAGGTGTAAAAAATGTAAATAGTTTGTGTTGTAGTAAAATGGAGTTTTATTTGCTTAAGAAGAACAAACTTTTAATACACGATTTTATAATTTCACACTTTAGTCTAATAAAATGTGAACGCAGCTGGAAAATAAGTTAACAAATCTGCAATGTTTTAAGTAAGAAAGTTATTAAGGTTGGCTACAAAATGCAAAAAAAACAACGATTAGTTAAATAAAAAAAATCAGATGGCTATTTTGAAGACGAATGGGAAAAACGCTTGGAAAAAGCCTTTTCTCTCAAGACTTGACGGCGAAAACTTGAAGACTGTGACCAGCACTTAGACACTTGTTTAAAAAGATCCATTCAGATCTACTTGTTGATCATGCAGAATTATTGAAAATAACACAACAGGCTATCTTCTCCCACTTAGTAGCATCGTATCGATTTTATTTTAGGTTCTTCAGATTCCGAACAATTTTGCTTAAACCAAAATATTATAAAATATATGCCTTTTAAATTTCAAACAATATTACCAAAAATTTTCTGAGTTTCCGGGAGCTTGAAAATACGGGATGCCAATGACAAATTCTTTATGCCAATTCCAATTATTCATTCCTGCAGTATAAGCTTTTCGCAAAAATTTTTTAGCACCTCTGTTTTCATAACTTTTGAGTTGATATTGTGTCAGTTGTTGGTAAAAACAATATTTCAAACAATTTCTTAAAATTTTTGAGTAAACATTTTTTTATAAGATAGTGGTGTTCCTCAAGGATTGATTTTAGGACCAATATTATTTTCAATCTACGCCAACGATCTGCCGCAGCAATTAACTCACTGCAGTGTCCACATGTATGCAGATGATGTACAATTATACCTTAGTAGTCCAGTAGCATCAATTACGGAAAACATTGACAAACTCAATTACGATCTAAACAACATATATCGTTGGGCATCTCAAAATGGTCTGTGTTTAAATCCACGTAAAACAAAATGTATGGTAATTCACAAAAAAAAAAAAAAAGGTCACACCTTTAATCGAAAATGATATCCTAATAAACAATGAGAAAATTGACATCGTAAAAACGGCAAAAAATCTGGGATTAGTGTTCAATAGCAACTTAACTTGGTCAAGCCATATAAATACACTGGTGGGACAAATTTATGTTAAACTAAGAGCCCTGTGGTCCGTACAATACTTTACACCGCTGAATGTCAGGATCCTACTTGCAAAAGCTTATTTGGTTCCAGGCCTAACATACGGATGCGAGTTGTTTTCTCATTGCGATTCCACTAGTGCAAAAAAAACTTGAAGTATTATATAACAACTTATTAGTTGTTTTTGTTTGGCTGTAGGTCCACGTAAAAAAATAAAATAAAAAATAAAAATTCGTAATATTTTCGTTTTTTATATTTTTATTATTTTCCCAATATTTCGGTAAGCATCGCTAACCATCTTCAGGGGTATGTAAACAATTAAAAAATATAATAAATACAAAACTTCACAATAAACACTTGTGCCACTTCTTATTAGATTTTATTAACTCTTTTTATTTTTTATTTTTTTTTATTTTTTTTATTTTTTTTATTTTTTTATTTTATTTATTTACGTGGACCTACAGCCAAACAAAAACAACTAATAATTTATATATATCGCAAAAGGTCAACTATAAAAAACATATATATAACAACATCATAAGATATATTCATGGACTAAAAAAGCGTGACCAAGTTTCAGCATACTCGAAAACTCTCTATGGAGTTACTTTCGAAAGCCTTCTTAAGATACGGGTTCTTTTGTTCTTACATAAAGTGATTTACACTGAAAAGCCAAAATACCTATTTGAAAAAATAAGATTTGCTAGATCACCAAGGGGTAAAATTATCATATTTCCGAAATTCCGATGACTGGTTTCTCAATGGCAATTTTTCATCCACGCTATTCGTCTTTGGAATGCTCTTCCAAATAAACAGCAACGCAATGTCTTTTAGGCAATTCCTTTTTAAATATTTTGCCTAATTTATCATATATATTATTTCTAAAGCACTTTTTTTTGTCGGTTGCAAATATCTCCCATACCACCGCATCAAATTTAATGAATGATATCTCATTTTAAAGCTTATTTCTAACACTAACGACGAAAAATAATTAGAAATTAAAAATTAATATTTTCATTGATAAAAATTATATTTTATATAGAACTGCATGATAATACTGTTGTCATTATGATTATATATTTTTGTTCAAGTGTGGTAATACAGGGTCGCTTAATAGTAATGCAGTTCTACATAATATAGTATGTATTAAAATCCATTCTGGCAATACCGCTATTTACTATAATGCCGTTTATTACTAAGTCAGTTATGTATAATTGCGTACGTTTAAAGATATTTTTGTTTGTATTAAGGATTCGTACGGGTAAAAAGTTAACGATGATCATGTCATTCATTACCTCTAACATTGTATTCAAAGAAGCATTTAAACATATGTATGTATGTATGTAAATATGTATGATATATATTATGATTTCTAATATTTTTATACTTTTAACAAAATGTATTGAAGTTACTAAAATTTCTATTAATTATTTTCCTTTTATGTTACAAAAATGACAACTAACGGTGCGAAATATTCGCACGGGTCATCTAGTTTTGTTTTAATGTTAAAATTTTTAATGTTAAAATTTTTTATGTTGAAATTTATTTATGTTTTTAAATTGATTTCTTTTTCTTTTCTTTCTTTCTTTAAATTTTTTTATATATAATTTTTATTATAAAATGTTTATAAACGTATATTTTTTTTTAAGTTTAACTTTATTAAATTTGCAAACTAATTTGTACACATGCACAATCCTGCACTGTAATTATAAGACTTAGTTCTGTTGTGCAGGAAATCATAATCAATAAATAAATAAATAAAATAAAATAAAATAAATAAATAAATTTATGTACGATTTACAAACGCGGAAAATATATAATGGTTATATAAATACAAGATCTTTTTTTTTTTTTTTTGAAGATAGCAGTGACGACGATTGCTTAAAACATCAGGCAGAAAGAATTGTTTTCCGCTATAAATCTGAAGAGGTGTTACAGATAAATAATAGGGAGTAAGTTGGAACCAGAAATGCAATACATGTTGAAGGCTTTAAATGTTTTAGTCGCGAACCGGAACCATTTAGAGTCAATGCCAAATCTTTCCAACATCTTTTTATATCTGCTGGGGCACGTTGATTTAATTTCTTTAAGTCGCTCATTGCTTCAAATTGCAATTTGCTTGTATATTTATCTCTTTTATTTCAATAATATGTTTTAAATAACTAAACTAAATTTTCTTTTTTTTTAATATATATTTATTCTTACATTTTTATTTTTTCCGTTAGCTTCTCGTTGTAAAATGTTAACGTAAGAAAAATGGAGAAAAACATCTATATTGCGGTTTCAATAATATGTTAATGCCGCAATGGAAGAGATTATACCGCAACAGCAGAAGGATACCGCACAAGCGGAATGAATAATAGCAAATTTTGTTTCAATATAAAACTTGCTTTCCGCAATCGCGGAACGGAATCAACAATACCACCCATTATGTCTTAAACTTCTTGAAAACTACTAACTTTTAAAAAAATAAGGTCCTAATTGTGTAAAACGTAACTCCAAAATTACATTGAACGCAAAAACAAAGTCAAAAAGATTTCCTAATTTTGCTGTTGGTTTCTACAGAAATTCACACTGCGTTTTAAAATTTTGAACGCCACAAGATATGCTGCGTTTAAAATTTAAAAATTTAAAATTAATTTCTGTAGAAGCCACAACAAAATTATAAAATATTTTTGGCTTTGTTTTTGCTTTCAATATAATTGTTGACGTTGCGTTGTGTTTTACACAATTAGGGGTTTAGTATTTTTGCGTGAGCGACCAGTTTATTCTTAACACCCTTAAATGCGCATTGGGGTACCTCGGTATCTGTACGTGTTTTGTATGGGAATGTGGCCATTATATTTATATATTTTGAAGTTGTTAGCACATTTGCTTTAACTTACACAGAAAAAATTATTAAATTTCTTCTATCACCAAATTTGTTCTAAATTCATACAATCAAGCAAACAAGTTGTTGATTTTGCACCTATTACCAAAATGATTATATTGATTACTAAAAATTTTAAAATTTTGAAAAAATATTTTCAATAAATGATATATTTAATTTTAATTAAAAAAGTGATCAAAAAACTTTGAAATTTTAAACAATGTGTTAATTTATTTAAATAAATATTGACAATTCCCAACAATAATTCTACATGTTTAAATTATTTTATTTTAAACGAAAAAAGTCAATTAATAGTTTTTGTTATTTAATTAAAATTTTAATTGAAAATTTATTTCAAAACAACTAAAATGTTAATTAAATCAAAATTAAATTATTAATTTTTTTCAACAAAAAAAATTATTGATTCAATTATCACATTAATTAAATTAAAATACTTTTTAAACCATTTTTTTAATTGATAAAACACTTTTTTCTGTGTTATGATAGTCTACATCCTAATAATACTATAAATGCGAAAGTGTGTGAATTTGGATATTTGGATGATTGTTATTTTTTGGCTCAATCACCCAAAAAGGGCTTACCGGACGTGGATAATTTTTGGGAGACGCATAGCATATAGCCCAGATAAGGGTTCATTTTAAGAGGTCAAAAATGGGGGAGAAAATTGGTTCGTTGATACTATTTCTCTTTTTGAAAAATTTTGTATACAGATTGCATATGGTCCAGATTGACATATAGGGTACTATTAAAGGGATAGAATTGGTACTTTTACGGGGAAAAACTGGGAACTTCTTCTCTTTCGGTAAATTTGGTATACATACAGATTAAAGTCTTCACTACATACACTATTCTTTCTGAAGGCCAACAATGAGGGCAAGCTGGTACACTTGGTACTCATTTATCTATGGTACTTTTTCTCTTTTCGAAAAATTTAGCATAGAGAAAAAATTATGCTTTTTATAATGTGAAAACGGATAAAATTGGGACTTTTCCTCTTTTTGATAAATTTGGTATACAGATTACATATGGTCCTGTGGCCCGAATGTACACTCAGAGAAAAAACATTTTTAAATATGGTCACCTCCAACAAAACTATTTTTAAAGAAAATTGTAATAATATTATGGTTAAATTTAACCATATTATTATCACCGACAACCATATTATGGCTAAATGTGTCCTCCATCAAGAAGCCACAGCCATATTATGGTTGCCTCTAAACATGTTATGGTTAAATATGACAATAATTTGTTTTTAAATTAACAATAGTATTTTTTCTCCAAGAGCAACAAGCTATGGTTGAAAACCAACCATGCTATTATAAGTGTTAAACATATTTTAGTTATTATTGACCAAAACATGTTCGGAGGCAACCATAATATGGTTGTGCCTTCTCGATGAAGGACACATTTAACCATAATATGGTTGTCGGTGATAATAATATGGTTTAATTAAACCATAATATGTTTACAATTTTCTTTAATAATAGTTTTGTTGGAGGTGACCATATTTAGCCATAGTTTTTCTCTGGGTGTACATTCTTAGAGAACCCTTCCTTTTCATATGGACAGTTGAATGCTAGTTGGTGAAGAGTATTAAATGCTCAAAACTTATATGTATGTATGTATATATTGGGGGAAAAAAATAATAAATATAGTTGTAGTAAACTGCATATAATTTCTGTAAGTTTGTTACAGGTAAAAACCTTTTTTCAAATTATGCCCCTGAAAGGAGTCAGGGATAGAAGCTAGTATGTATATAAAATGTAATCGTAAACAATTTATATCAAGAAATAGAAAAACAGCAACAAAAGAAAACAAAAACTTAATTAATCACCCCGATCGTGAATAATTTTTCCGTCGTAATTTGTTTCCTTTTCACTTATTTGCGATCATGAAAAACTCCCATGAAAAAAATTAATTCATAAGAGAATAATAACTTGAAAAAAATGTTCGCGGGGAAAAATTTCCCTTATCGTGAACAATTTTTTCCCTCGTAATTTGTTCACTTTTCCCGTAGAATTTCTCACCTTATTTTTGCTGGAGAACAAAATATTTATGTAAGTAATTCTTCTCATAATTCGAATATTGAAGTTTACAAAATTAATTTTAAGGTAAATTTCCGTTAAAAGAGGCACAAACTTATATGAAAATCGTTCTTCAAAATGCAAAAAACAGTTCGATTGCCTGAGGAGTTATGAAGCTTTTCAAAGAAATGGTGGCAGAATTTTAGAAATTTTTTTACTACATAATTTTTTTTCAACTTTTCTTTAAAATATACGTTTATATTTGTGAACAAAAAATTTTATTTTAGTGTTTTTTAATATTTCTTCTTTTTTACATTCACTGAGAACTGATAGCGCGAAAAAATTTTCAAGGGAGTTTCACGATAGCATTTTTCCCTTCGAGGGGAATAAAAATTTATTGGGAACAAAAATTCCACTTGTTTTTCACGATAGGGGGTGAATATTGATGTATGTAAGAGATATATATCTGTTGTCTAATCATGGTATTTCTGTTAAATTATTGCGCCGTTGTAACTGCTGTCTATGAGAAGATTGGAAAGGATTTAGCTAAAATTCTTCTGGCGTTAAACGCTTGGGATACACGTGAATACTTGCTAGAAGGATATTCTAGCCATTTTGAGAGAAAAATAGTTCTTAAAACTTAGAATATAGGCGATGCATGAATTATTAGATAAATGAGATTTACACCACTGTGAACACAGTAAGACGCATAAAGATACAACGATTACGCTGGCTGAGACACATCCGAAAAATGAACGCGGATACTCCCGCATGAAAGACATCCATAGATATCTATGAAGGAAAGCGCAAAAGGGGAAGACCAAAAAATCCCTGGTGAATCATACTGGAGACAACGCACAAAAGATCGAAGCGCCTGGAAAACTGTTTTAAGCAGGCAGAGACCAATAACAGGTAAAAGTGCCAACTTAGTAAGTAATTAAGTATCTGCTGCTAAGGCCAATGATATTTTTCAGTCTTCTAACTAGATATGAAGTTCGTAAATGCTTGTTTTTTATGTATCTTCCATATATTAAACGTGTATGTTGACGAGCAATTTAAGTTTTTTCTTGCCGCTCACATAAGGGTTAAATATTATTTTAGATTTAAACTTTTCTTTGCCAAGTAATAAGCCGTTTATGATGCTCTTACCAGTACAAAGCTATTTTGCAAAGACAAATATGATTCTACAAAAAAATACAACCTAAATTGAATTATAAATCTAACAACAACAATTTGTTCTAACTTTTATTATCTTAAAACACGTATAAACATATACGAGCATTTCCTAACGTTTTACCTTTTATTTTTTTTCTTGCCACAAAATGCAAAAATTTGCTAAAATGAGAAAGAACAAGAAAAAACTTTTAATCGTTTTTTGGTATAACGCTTTAAGTAAAATCATATTAAAATATTTATTTTGAATACAGAATACACATACAAATGTATGAGGATATTAAAAATGTGTATTTAATATTGGTGGAATAAATTGAAAGGCCAAAAGTACAAAAGGCCCGAATATGGCTTAATCGTTAATAATTAAGTTGTATTCGTGATATATCGCTAATCATAAAAAATTCTTCTATGGTTAATTACTTCTAAAACTAAGTGCCTGTAACCAATTTTGAAGTTTTGTTTTTGTTTTAAATGTAAGTTAAACGAGTCACTTTTGCGCTCGCTTTCTACAAACAGGCAGTAAAATAAAAACAAATATTCAACAAATTTTGTTAGAAAATGATTTTCGCCCTTCCGTTTTTAGACGCGTTGGTGTCAACATAAATATTTAATGTACACAAGTTTGAAAATATTTTAATCTTTTATTCATGTACGTTAATTGGTAAAGAAGAAAAGGAAGGCAAAAAACCTTTTATTTGCTTGTTGCTAAATTCTTTACACTTTGTACGTTTTCCGCCAAAGCTTGAACAAAAAAAATAATTGTTAACATTTTTGTTTGTTGTTTGACACGATGAAGAGAACAAAATGCTCTGAGCTAATAATAATACTTAGAAGAGGAGGATTGCAAAAGGAAATAGCAAGGAATCTACGGCACTACATCTCACTGTCTCATCTCAGTAACAACCAAAGAATTTTTTGCGACTTCTGAAAACAACCGTTTAAAACAGGAGCACTACACAGTATGAATAAAAGCAGACAATCACACACACACACACACGTTAAGTTTAAGAAAGTAGAAAAGACATGAAAGAATGTATATATTTAACGTTCATATAAATTTTGGTTAGGGCAACCCTGGTAAAATCAACCATACTTTTATACCTTCCACAACTAGTTGTGAAGGGAATACTTAGTTTATCATTCCGTGTGAAACTTTTTTTAAAGAAGATACTATATTCGGAATCATTTAGTAATTCTAAGTTGACTTTGCCTTGTCAGACTGTCTGTCTGTCTATCCGACTATTTGTATTGTGAGTCCTTAGTTTATTCTAAGCTGATTTCGACATATGGCTGTCAAATTGTTTCTAAATCTTCAAGGCTGTTTGTGGCTGTGAAACTTCCTACCTAAAAACTCAACAAAAACTAACATAAGTTTGTCATTAAATTTCAACAAATTCGTTTTATAAGGCACCAAATTTCGTGAATATCGGTCCATAAATTACCGACGGCTCCATGTTTAGACTAATCTCGTAAATCATGTAAGTATGGCGTAAATCATGTAAGTATGGCTAAAAGTGTAACGAATAATGCTTTTGTGGTGCAATTAAGCATAATCTACTTTCATAAGACTCAAAATTACTTGAAATGCCGCATATAATGCACAATCTAGGATAACACTTTACTACGCCCTTAACCGCAAAACCTTATAATATTATTGTAATATTTACACTTCAGTTTGCTAAGACAAGAAATAAAATGTTGGATAATAAGTCTTAACTGTAGCAAATTTTAATATTGTGGTAAAATTAAGTTGGATTAAACTACTAATTAGGGAGATCGAACGGTTATCATTCGACCGGTTTTAACCAGTTATTTTAACTTTGCCCAAGTCGGTTATTTTAAAATGTCAATTTTTCGAATATCGAATAAACCGGTTATTTTGGTATAATAAACCGGTTATTTTAGTAATGTGTAATTTATATACATTTTCCTTACTCTTGCTGTAGATGTACCCGTAATTTAAGTATTTTCTAATTGAATATTGGCCAAACTTAAAACTTTTTATGAAGAATGTCAAAACCAAATGTAACAAAGGTCAAAAAACATTATGAACACTGTTAAAACAAATCGCTTATAAAAGATGTGTTCTTGTAGAAAAAAAAAACTAAAAACTATTCAAAATACTACAAAAACGTGTGCAGTTAAAAAGTAAATAGTAAATTGCGCAAGAGCATTCTAAATATTAAATATATTTTTATCTAAAGGTTATCTCTATATATTTTACGAACGCGATTAAAAAGACAAAGAGTTGCCTGAAGTGCCCCAAAATGATAAGTTACAAAGGTTCTTCCATGTCACGACTTATTAATCACCTTTATTTGGTATACATGCTTGACAATAATGTGATCCAAATGAAACTTAACTCGAAGTAGTTCTAAGGAGACGACAAATAATAATTTACTAAAATACGCTGCAAAAAATTAATCATTGGGTGAAATATTAGGCACTAAAAACTCTTAAGTAGTTCTAGCATCTCTTCATGCTGAAAACTACAACATTACCAGTTTTATTTATTAAAATACCAAAAACTAAAAAACAAAAACGAAGAAATCAAGCAATGTCATGGAATGTTTTAAATTGTAGTCGACGAATTGACAAATATTTTACACAAAAAGAATGTTCAGTTTACTATTCGTTTCTTTAATGCTGAAACAAAATAATTTGAAATAGATAATCCTGGCTAAGAGGTTTTGTTTGCAACTTTTGAAATATATGGTTGATTTACATATATAGACATGCTTAACCACCAACAAATTAAAACTCATTCAAAATAAATTTGAGAGAATATTTCAAATAATAACTTTATAAAATTCCTATTATTTATTTGCTTTTTCAAAACGTTTGTCTAGATCAAATATCATTCAACAGTTTCTAAATTACATTATACAAATGTCTTCTTACAAATGAAGTTTAGTAAATCAATAAAAAATTGTTGAAAATTAAGCTAAAGTTTGATTAATTTACTGGTCCCACTTTTCTTGGATTTTATCGTAAAATATTTGTTAGGTCTGATCTCAGTCATATCTCTGTATTTTGTTGGTTCCTCACCTTTGCAAATTGTATTGTTTTTATTCAAATTAACGTTATATTTTAAAAACTTATTTGATTTTTGTGTTTTTAAGAATTCGAATTAAAACCAGTTAACCGGTTATTTAAAATTTGCTTAACCGAAAACCGGATTTTTTAAAATAGCAACTATTCGTAATATTCGAAAACCGGTTATTGAAAAAAGTCGAATAATCGATCTCCCTACTACTAATACAGTCTATATACTAGTCCGACATAGATTTACTAAAGTTTGAAAGAAGATTTTCTTCAAAATTTCCCGGGAATCCCGCAATTTATTCCCGGGAAAGCGGGAATTGAAAACAATTGAAAATCCCGGGAACAAACTCTAGTCATTAGTAACGAAAACAAACATGAAATTGCATTAAGTCCCTTGCCCTGGTCATAATAAATATACCCTACGAGAAAGGGAACTAACACTTAACTGTTAGTTTACGTGACAAGTCACTTTAACATGGCGATGTCCTACGAGGGGGTTAATTGGCACCCTTTTGACACTTTGTAACAGGTCACTAAAATAACCTCCCAATTTCAGTTGAAATAATGCCTGTCGCAGATATTGTCCTAAAGGAGCCAGGTCAATATGATAGATCCCCTTCATATAAAGTCATAGAACTAGAGAGAATCAGCCACCACCCGCACAAAATCCAGTCACATGAATATTTTTGTGCCAATTATCTTTCCTCTGGACCAACTACACTCTAAACACATTATCACCAGTTAAGTGATATGTCTTGTTTTCACCTATCACAATTCGTTCCTTTTAATTATAAAATTTTGTTCACTACTCACGGGATAAGTGCTTTAATAGCAATTGACACAAATTCCCCCGTATGTACATATATATACAAGTGGTGGTGTGGTGTAGAGATGGAATTTTAAAAATTCCCTACGTTTCGGTATAAAAATCCCCACATTTCCCTACAACAGCAAATTTTTCCCCCTACAATTTTCCCTACCTTATATTAGTTATAGGTAAACTCAAAAACTATAAATAATTCTATATAGTATATTTTATTTACACTAAACACAAAACGAAAACATAAATTTTAAAAAAAATTTCAGGTTGCTTAAAGTAAAAAACAAAAAAAAAATTTATATAAGATAACATAAAAATCTTTGTATGTTTGTATACGTAACATTTAAAAAATTTGTTTGTTGTAAAGCACTTTTCTTAAAAAGACATCGGAAGCTTGTACAGTTTTAACATTTTTGATTTTAAGTGAGACTGAAGAACACATATGGAATCTAAAACCTCGTGACTCAGTTTATCTCTTTTTTTCGCGCGGATGTCAGCAACAATTGAAAATATCGTCTCAGCATCTGCATTGGCATGTGGTAAACTCAGTAGAATTTTGGATAATTTTGAGTGGCAAGGGAATACTAAATTGTCATTGAAATTCTTAGCCTTTGCCCAAAATGGTTCCAATTCCATCTTTGAAATATAATTTATTTCTTGTTCTGAAAAATTATATTCTAGGGTTAGCCAGTATTGTGTAAGTAGTAATCTGTGGAATATTTTACCGTGTGCAAGTTATCCCCCTCAAACCTAGGCAAGTTACTTGCGCAAGTCTCTTGCACAACTCTTGATTTGTTGATGTCAGTGGTAAGGTCGCGGTAAGGGGGAACAAATTGAGTACAGACTTTGTGCAAGTTACTTGCGCAACTAACTTGCCGAGTCTGACAGGGGGCTTATAAAAATGCAACAATTGCCGCTTTAAGAGTTATAAAAGTATTGAGTACTTGGGTACTTGATACTCAAAAACAATTATTTAATAACAAAGTAGCCATATTGTAATTATTGAAGCGATATGCTTTTATACCACAGAGGTTTTTTCAGAAGTCAGTTAGATTATATTTGAATTTACATACAAAGGAAAAATTCCCTACATTTTTACGAAAATAAAAAATCTGTCTTATTTTCCCTACAGTTTTTCCCTACAAGTAGGGAATTTTCCCTACATCCGACATCACTGGTGTAGAGGTTAACGCGTTTCCCTACAAAAGCACGAGCACCAGATTGGAGCCCTGACGGAGGACGAAATATTTTGATCATGGTTTTCGGGTCTTAAAAATTAAGTGGCCTCAACCCCCCTCCAAGCAATTCATCCAAGAGGCCACATTCTTATCTCTGCCCCTGGAGAAGAGGATAATATCGTGGCAAAAGTCCGGTAGCCCTTATCCCTGCGAAAACAGTAGGAATAAATGATTAACAACGTTCTTCACCACTTCACCAAAATAGATGGAGGGTGTTGTTTTTAGGGAACCACAGATGACAACCCATTGTTCTAGGTCCTGTTACACAGAAAAAATTAAAAATTGTCTCTAATCACCCAATTTATACCAAATTTATAATATCAAGCAAACAAGTTGTTGTGAATATTTTTTTTTCAATAAATTTTGGTTTAAGGATTGATGTTTGACTATTGACGTCGCCCGGCCTCAATAGCCGAGTGAGTAAAACGGCAAACCCCACAGACGAGATTGTGTGGTTACAATCGAAACTAGTCTGGGCAACCTGTCCGTGAAAGCCTGGGTTAAAATCTCAGCGCAGTCAAGATGAAAAATTATCAATAAAAAAAAAAAAAAAAAAATTTTAATTAATTTCATGTTGTAAAATTCCTGTCTTCATAAAAATAATTTAATGAAAATTAAATTCAATGAACTTAAGCCTAATTAAAAATATCTAAATTTGGATTAAAAACCATTAACAGTTCAATAAAATAACCACAATACTAATAAATTATATTTTTGATTAAATTAAATAAATGATCAAAAAACTTTGCCATTTCAAACAATGTGTTAATTTATTTAATTAAATATTGACAATTCCCAACAGCAATTCCACAAGTTTAAATTATTTTAAACGAAAAACTCAATTAATATATTTTGATATTTGATTAAGATTTTAATTAATAATTTATTTTAAAACAACTTATATACTTATTAAATCAAAATTATATTTTTTTTTATTTTCTTTCAACTAACAAAATAATTGATTCAATAATAACATTAATTAAGTTTAAATACCATTTTTTAATTGATAAAAAAGTTGTTTCTGTGTACAGCAAACCAATCACCTACTTAGCTGATACAACAACCGATTATCGAAGCTGATGGAATGCAAAATAACAATACTGAATCAATCGATACTCCAAGAACAAGGGCGCAGAGAAATCTTACATGGGAAGACGCGAAAACCACGGCAACAATTCGTGTAAGATGGAGATGCTTTGTGGAAGCCATATGCTGCCAAAGTGGTTAATGGAGAAAAAAAAATGTATTTTTAATTGGGTATTTTTATTAAATGTATATACTATAAACATATACTCCGCCAACAATATAGAAAGTTAAAAACGTGCATCAGTATTACGCATTATTATCTTAAACATATGTCAGAAAATGATTCCCTTCGTAGGATTAATTGTGTAAACAAAACTGCATTTATTTCTATAAAATTCGATATCAAAATTTGTCGTAGAAAGCGGTCGTAAAATAACACAGCCAAAAATTTGTGTCAGTTGTTCCAACAAAACTTGTCCTGTATTTGTGAAAATAGAATAAGATCAAAAAGAAATAACTAATAACATGTGAAAAGAGAACTAATCACTTAACTTGTTTATTAAGTACGAACAATAGAGTAGATTTTTTTAGTGCCAGACCCACAATGCCGACAAGAACATTTCTTTCGCATATTTATATTGAAAACAATAATACAAAACTTAAAATTTGTTTTTGTTTTCAATATAAATATACGAAAGAAATGTTCTTGTCGACATTGTGGGCCAGGCAGTTAATTTTGTATTAATTTTATTTTAGTAATTTTTTTGTTAAAATAGTTTTTTAATTATTTATAAGGACCCTTAATTGTAGCAGGTTCAGTATTCACCATGGTGTGATACATTTCTTTGGGACTATTTAAAAATTTTTACTTAAAATTAATTCTAGTTCTTTTTTATTGGAAAAATACCAAGGACTAGCATTGTAGTAACTAGCACTTAACACGCTTGTTGAGAATAGATGTGTGACGGGTCAAATGGTGGCTGTAAGGTATCCCAATGACAACCCAATGAAACAGTGATAGGTCCTATTCATATAAAGTGGAACAAGGACCGGCCTCTGCAAGTAAAGAACCAATCACGGGACTTCTTTAGTTTATGTTCGCTTCCCTCTGTGGAAATCCCTCTTTTATTTTGAGAACGTTTTTCTAATGCTCTCACACATAGACGCTATCCCAACAATGCTACCATACATTTATTAAATTTTTATACATTTTGTAAATTGAAAATTAAAAACAAAAGAAAATAAAAAAATTAAAACAATAAAATGAGATAGAATTTGAAGTTACTGCTGACGTTTTAATTATGGGCTTTAGTATTTTTGCCTAAAGTCGAAGATTAAATTCTGTTTAAACACTAAGAGAAATTAATTTTGTCACATATAATCTTGTTGCCAACATTTTATGAAAATTTTGAAATTTCACAGAAAACGATTATAATGGTATAACTGTTTTAAAGCGACACCCTTTTCCCATGTTCATACATTTCCAACAATATGCACACGAAGAAGTGTTTAAGTTCGAGGTTATTTTTCTTACTTTTCATACCTTTACGCAGCGCTGACAACTTGAATCCCTATAATCATTTTGCTAAGTTATTTTTGCAAATACCTCGAGGTACATTAATATTTTCTGTTGTTCTTCTTCAGTTTCCCTGCTTTTTTGGGAAATTACCAGAGAAGGACATGCAATTTAACAAACGTTCTGCGTTATTTTTATACAAAGCTATGAATAAATATTTGTTCTATTTTTTGTTTTAATGTAATTATAAAACTATAAACGGAAATTATATTATGCATACAGAAGTTATATAAAAAATAAGATAAAACATTGAAAACGAATGAAATAGATTGTTAGATGTTTTAAACATGAAGTTATTTTTTCAAAAAGCAGTTATGTAAATTAATTATTTTTTCAAAATTAATCAAATGATCGCTTAATCTTGGAAGCTAAGACAGTAAAAAATACTTCGAATTGAACAGTAGAAAGAATGATACAAGTCTGTTATAAATTATTATCATTTATTTAAATAAAGTGATAAGAACTAGAAATTGCGTCGCAAGTCAAAATAACGCAAAGCGAATTACTTTGTTATAGGTAAGTGCCTTGATTTTTTACTGATAAGGTTCAAAATTTAAATATTTTTGAAAACAAATCTATTTTTGATAAAAAAAAAACAAGTAGGAGTGCTATTTATAGCTATTGCAAATCGTTTATGCCCTCCACCGAGAGTTCGAATATATCAGGAGTGGTCTTGAAAAATTAGAAACCAATCTTTATAAAAACTGACCTCACAGTATTAGAATTTGTTCAGATTTAAGGCGTATTGAAGTCTATCCCAAAAAGTTTAACAAAGCTTAATTTGATCTAATTTAAATAAAAAGAATTAAGAATTAAGTAATACTCTTTAGCGTATTCAAGTATTTTCAGGAGGGGATTTATAGTCAAACTATTACAAGTTGTGGATCTCTCATCACAAAATTCGTTGGACTGATTTCATGCATTACGAAAATCTAAGTTATCTTAAAGTGCTTTTCGCAAGATGGCTTTGTATGCGGCATATGGTAAATGGACCGATCTTCACGAAACTTAGCAGTCTGATTTATAATCATACGATTGACCACGATGGACTAAATTTTACTATAATAGCATTATCCGTTAAGGTTTTAGGCGTACTAAAGTATTTGCTGAGAGTGGGCTCTATATGGAGCCTATGGTATGCATCGATTTTCACAAATTTAAGTAGTAGTTTTGGATATTTAATAAAAATCAGTGTATTCCGTCACTAATTTATGGTAGTTTTTATATCAAAAGTATAAATTTTTTAGGGTGGTTGTTCCACATTTGGGTTCGTAATACTCTTCCTAATGAACTGATTGTATTGGACTTCAATTGCAAATTGCTTAAGGGTACTTAACACTATCACGCAAATCTTACGTAGGAGAACTTGTAACGAATCCCACCTTACGGTGTTCTCTTCGAAATATTACACGCAGAGAAAAAACATGATTATGGAATAGTCACTAAGACCATTTTTATTCATATTTACCTAATATGTTTACCCTAATAAATTATTTATAGTTATAATATAACCTTAAAAATTGTTTTTTGTCCTTAACATTTTTAAATTCGCCATAATAATATTATATGGTCTTTTGCACCTAAAAAATTACTCTGATCTAGCTAAACATTTTAAATTATTTAATGTGTTTGCTACTATAATATATATATTTTCAACTATACAATTAAAATCATAATATTGTTGCACACAAAAGATATTTTTAATACCATAATTTTTGTTTGCTTTAAAGCACATTCTCTTAGTGAGCAAACACTTATTGTCGAAACAAACAGTGTGTTCTTATAAAGAAAATGAAATTTTCTCCTTCCGCGAGCGTTAGTTAATCAGGAAACATGAATGTTTACAAAATAAATAAAACATTTTTGGGGGAGAAAAAGGTCATGCTACCTTGCAAAATTAACAACATAAATTATTATACGTTTATTGAAACAGGTAAGTTATTTATATATAATTATAAAAATATATAAATAAGCAATTACGTTGTCTTTTGTGCCGCCAAAGAACCTACAACACTGAAACCGGCATAGAAATTTTGACACAAAATGTTGTCATTAGCACCGTTTTTTTTAAAAACTGTTCAACAGCATATTGATATAGTATATTTCATAAAAGAAATAAAAGGTAAGTTTAATTTGAAAAGTGTTATTACAGGCCGAAGTAAGGCTACATAGATCTCTTATTTTTTTGGGAAAATTTGTACCACAAAATATAATATATAGTTTATAAATTAAAACACACACACATTTATAAAATTGTATGTATTTAATTTTATTTTTAATATATACTTTATTTTATTTATTAATATATGCTGCATGTTTGTAATAAAACATAAATTTTTTTAAATTAAATTTTTCTAAAGTATTTGAGCTGGCCTAAGCAACCAGCGAAATGCGCATAGAAACTAGCTTTCCCACAACAATAAATTTCATTGTTTTCATTAAAAAATTAGGATTATAAGCACATCATTAATAAATAAATTAATTAATAAAATATTTCATTCCCGAAAATAATTTTTGATAATAAATTTGCATGTGCCCGACAAATAAAAAAATTAAATGGCAAGCTGCTTTATTTAAGCATAAATTAAAATTGACGGTTTATTGTTGTGTCTTTGTTGAAACTTTGGTATTGTTACATGTAGGACCTGAGTGTTTTAAAATTCTTATTCACTTTATGGTCTTTCTTATTTGGAAAAAGTTTCCTGACGAGCTGGCCTAAGCAACCGGCGAAATGCGCATAGAAACTAGCTTTCCCACAACAATAAATTTCAGTGTTTTCATTAAAAAATTGGGATTATTAGCACATTATTAATAAATGAATTAATTCAAAAATTTCCGTATAAAAATTTTTAATTCCAACAACAAAAATTATCATATTTAAGTACCACATTACTATTTTTTTCGTTTTTTTATATAATATTTCAATCATCCTCGATTTACGGATAAACATTTTAAATCTTCCTCATAACCTAGAAACTATTTTTTGCCAAAATTGTTATTTTATTTTGAGCATTTGAAAGGTAGCGTTATTTCAACAGATGGCCATGACTTAATCGACTTAGAAATACTCAGGGATCCAATGATGCCAACAGAAATTTCAAAAAATCCCTACGTGTCTAAAAAAATTCCCTTTTTCCCATACAACCAAAAAATATTATCTCTACACTATTCCCTACGTTAAAAATGTATTGTTTGTAGCTTCAGGCAAACAAATACATACTCTGTTAACATTTTATTTATATTATAATTAAAGCATTTATCAACATTTATTATAAAAGTATTTATTAGCAACAAGTAAAAAAAACAAAATAAGGCCCTAATCATGTACAACGCAGCGCCACGCCACAGAACTAACGCAACGCCAAACAATAACATTGAAAGCACAAACAATGTCATAAATATTTTGTAATTTTGTTGTTGCTTTCTACAGAAATTCACATTGCGTTTTAAAATCTCAAACGCTCCATTGCTTGTGTCGTTGAAAATTTTAAAACGGTACATGAATTTCTGTTGAAAGCAACAACAAAATTACAAAATATTTATGACATTGTTTGTGCTTTCAATGTTATTGTTTGGCGTTGCGCTGCGTTGTACATGATTAGGGCCTAAATATGTACAATGGTATACACACACATCTAAAAATTCTATTAAAAAAACACTGTGTGACAAATTAAATTTTTTTCTTTTTGGCTGAAACGCTACTATATATCCTTCAATCTACAGACAAAACTAAGTCAAACTGCGTGTTTGATTTCCATTTCCTCATGTCTTGTCCTTTTTAAAGGACTTAACCTTTTTCAAAAATACTTATTTTAAATAATTTTTTTAATATAAGTATCTAATATTGCTTAGAAAACTCGATAGCAAATAAAAGGGAAGGCTCTGTAAAATTTAAAAAAATACAAAATAAATACAGCTTATCCTCCAACAATAAATTTCAGTATTTTTTATCAATTATTTAAAAGAGGGAATTAAGCACAACAAACAAAATCTTTTAATTTAAAAAAATATTTACTTCAGTTTCCCTAAAAAAAAATATAATATTAAAAATATATCCTTCCACATCCTTAAAAGTTTTCATAAAATTTTTTAAAAATTCCAAATTGTATGATTTTATTTCTCATAGTTTGAAGGTGTGATTGTTTTTTCTCGGCTATGTAGAAATTTCATTCATTAAATATTCTCTTTTAATATTCACATACATTTTAGCGAATGTGAGTGCGAATGCAAATAGCAAAAATAAGCGAATAGTTCGCAAATGCGAGCCAAAATATATACGTCCATGGTTTTGCCAATTGTTGAAGATTGCCAGGCTGTTAGGGCTCATAGATAGGGTTTCAACAGAAACCCTATACTATATACTACCTAATGCTATTGTATATGAAAATTTAAAAATTTAATGAAAATAATACGAATATTTACGTATTTTTACACAATGTAATGAAAATGAGATAATATTTTGAAAATTCCCTACATTTGCCTAAAAATAAAATATCTGTCCTTATTTAAATTTTCCGAAAAATCCCTACAAAAAGGGAAAATTCCCTACTACTGGCATCACTTCAGGGATCCAGAATATATAAACATTATGAGGTATCAGATGAAGGTAAAAAAGTTTCACAAGGAACGACAAACTTGGTATTCACCATTAATATTGGAGGGTATATGACGTGATATGGATACGTTTTTTCATAATTATTTATTATTTTAATTATAAAATTCTGTTTGTTCTGCTTAGGGAATAAACAAAAATTCTTTTTTGAAATTAATTTGAGGTTCTTCATCTGATGAATCTAAATCAGCCAAACTTTTTTTTTTTTTTTTTTCGGTATTTATTTATTGAAAATTCATATATTAAATATGAACTAACAATAATTAATCAAATCTTATCCTAATATTTGTTTTATGTCCTGCCAGTGCCAGACAAAAAAGATTTAGTCATCACGGTTTCTGTTAACATGTGTAGGTGTTTATCGCTCATCTGATTGGGTGAGTGCTGCAGTGTATCTTCTTCTTAAGCGAGTGTGGCCGCCATAATTTAAAATATTTCGAGCTAATGTATTAGGGTGCAGTTCCAGCCTTTGTAAATATTTTACTGCATATTTCGTTATCATAGTTTTTACCAATGGCACATTGAGATCCTTGTGGATATTTGAGTTTTTGACGTACCAGGGGGCGGCTGTGATTATTCGAAGAAGTTTATTGTGGCGCCTTTGAATTTTTTCGATGTTAGAAGCCGAGGCAGTGCCCCATAACTGAATACCGTACCACCAAATTGGCTTTAAGATAGAGTTGTAAAGTAGAAGTTTGCAATCGAGACTAAGAACAGAATTTCTTCCAATAAGCCAATTAATTTGAATTGCTTTTAGTTTCATTTGAGTTAATTTAGCTGCTATATGCCATTTCCACGTTAAACGCCGATCTAGATGTATACCGAGGTATTTTACTTGCGAGTGTTGGGGTATAATCAGCCAAACTTGTATCCATTTGTTTAGTGCTTACAGATTTTTATCAAAAGTGTCTAAGGTTTGGTGGTAACATTTCATGGCGTTTTTAGCAGATGCTGCTACGTATAATCTATGTTTTTCGATTAAACAATATTTGAAAATCTACGCACATCGGAATCAAACGTCCTCAAAGTGGATGCCACAAAATTTCAAAAAGCGACGCTAATGGAAACAGCGCAAATCGAGGCCTTGGGGAAGTAGAAATATTTTACATGCAGTATGCCAGGTGATACATCTTCTTAGGAATACAATGTTCATATTAACATTCAAGTTGGGTATATATTTTAAAGAAAGATAATTAATTTTTTTATAATTAACCATCCACGATACGTCAAAGAATGTTTTATCAGAATGTTTATTGAAATTATGTGCTGTCAAAATTCATAAGAATATTTTCAATTAAAAATATTTACTAATATATATTTGTGAACATTACCGATTTCAGCCACCAGAAAACGTTGTTGTTTCTTCATGTTAAAGTAACATTCGATTAAAAACAAACACAAACATTATTTTCTTAACATTATCTTTAGATAACTAGATTAAATAAATATTTTTAATTAATTTAAATACATAATACAAAGGTATTTTACCAGAAATTCATTATAAGGCAAAATTACTTAACTAGATTTATACAAGGATTTGCATTGGTCCAAACGAAAACAAGTAAGAAAGTAAAGCCGGTCAAGTCTGACCATATGATACCCTACACCACAATATATAAGAACAAATTTTTCCAAGTGTACCCTATTTGTGACCCATGGGCAATCATGGACACGCCAAAACAAAATTATAGCGGTCTTCACACTTGATAGAAAAGTTCCTTGTAGACCTTGTTAATCCTATTATTTAAGTTAAAGTACTAACATTTACAACCATATTTTCTCAGAATATTGTTATGCATGGTGTAAACATTCTGTAAAAGGGAAAATCCTTAGTTATCATTGAAAAAATAACAACTAAGAATTAATATTTAAAATCCATTTATTTTTAACAAAAATGTATACAAAAAAAAAAAAAAAACAAAAAAAACCAACAGCAAAAACAAACAAAAAAACAAAAAGTTCAATTAACTGTAATAAGTACAAAATCAATGGGTATGTACATAAGGTATTATTAACAAAAAATTGCGTGAACATCTTTTATGACTGATCTACATACTGGGCATAATGTTTGTATTCCTAATGCGTCACTGTTGTTTTTTAATCTGATCATAGCAATGTTGACACACTTTATAATGATTGCAAGGATTAAAAAGCAGCTGTCTTTCTTTATCGCAACATATTATACATAGCAGATTTTCTTGTGCTTATGTCAATTTAAAAAATGTGTTCCTTATCACATGTGTTTTATTAGTTACTATTTATTAATCACACAGCCACGCAGAAAAACTTTAGTATGAGAAGCCAGATTCCAATACTTTACTTTAGTGTTTCCGGGAAAAGACATTTTTTTATTCTTGTGACGCACGCAGGAAAACTTTATTCAGCGAAGCCACCTGCCGCGTCCTACTGGAGGAGAAAACCCGTAAGTACGGCCGCAGGCCGCCACGCAGAAAAACTTTAGCATGCGAAGCCAGATTTCAATACTTAACTTTAGTAAAAGGGAAAATCATTACCTTTTAATTATAAATTTAAGAAAACTATTAATCAATGTAAAATGCAAAAGTTCTTCAAAACTGAAATGAGAGATAAAGCCATTTTCTAATATTACTTATGGTAGCTAAGGTCATGATGGCTTTATCTCCCATTCAAATGAACAAAAAAAATAAAAGACTTTATCTCCCATTCAATTGAGCAATAAAGCCATCATGGCCTTATCTCCCATGGTATTAAAGCACCCCCCAAATTAACTACGCTGTGGTAAAAAAATTCACCAGAAAGCTGTAGTAAACACGTGTATTAATTTACCAGAATAAAACAGTTTCCTCAATCAGCAAATTCATTATATTACAATACATACGAATAAGAGACTCACGCTTTTTAGTATAAAATCGTATTAAATAAAGCAGAGTTGTACTAATACAAATGCTGAAAATCGCTATTGTAATTGCGTTAAAGATTCATATAAAAATACTTCGTGCAGAATTTTATTAGGATATCTTCATCTATATAAAATTTGTTTGTCTTTAAGTAATCTTAGAAAAGGGGTTTATATGGGATCTATTAATTTTGGGCCCACCAGCACAACATTTTGTAATGTCAAAGCAGTTGTCCTAAAATCCACTATAGCGATATGTACCATATGTAAACACTAACATTTTTAAGGAAGTGATGGCATTAAAAGTTTTTTTCGGGAGAAGTATTTGTATGGTCCGACTCCAACAAAATTTAGTCAGCTGATTTTGATTGTAATTAAATGAACTTGAACCAAATTTTATTTAAATCGCAACATAATAAGATGGCTTATGGGACCGTATTGCAGAATGAAGCTTGTATGGGGGCAATGAGAAATTATGAACCGATTCGCCCCATTGTACCAAATGTATAAAATATAATCAAATTATCTCCAATATCCAGCCGGCTAGCCAGCCAGACAACCTAAGATTGACTCAGAAATTGATTCTGTGTCGATCGGTATACTTAATGTGGGTTTAAGAACTAACATCAGCACAAATGCATAATACCCTCTCCACTATTGAAGTGTGGGTACAAAAATGGGGTCTATAATCTCTTTATTCTAAAATCAATAAATTTATTTAAGAACACTTCGTTATTAATGAGAAATTAATTTAAATTAGATGTGAAAAATAACGCCACGTAATTACCGCCTATTATTTGCTGCATACAGTCGTGCTATTTCTAAGAACTTTTTTGAGGAATTTTTGTTTAGTTTTTATAATTTTTTTTGTCAAATTTTCGAATCTTTCGGTCACATTTTTTCAAATATTCACCTTAATTTAAATCACGTGATTTCAAATCACATGTTCATTTTAAAATTACACGTGTGATATTTTGTTGTTCCGTGTTTGTTTCTTTCGGTGTGATTTTCAATTGCCTTAAGCACACCGAGAAACATAAAAACCAAATGATTTTTAATACTTCACAAAATCAAACTTGTGCTTTTAAAAACACGTGATTTGAATTCACGTAATTTTCAGAACAGGCCCGATTATTTTAATTTGTACTATCCTCTATACCCCATCCACCTACAGGCGTTCTTTTAAATG
This sequence comes from Pollenia amentaria, assembly GCA_943735925.1. NCBI lineage: Eukaryota > Metazoa > Arthropoda > Insecta > Diptera > Polleniidae > Pollenia > Pollenia amentaria. The sequence continues at coordinate 142,419,501 of OX031009.1, read as the reverse complement.
TCCACAATGAAGAAAAAAGTCCACAGTGGTTTAATCTGACGAACAGGGATTTTCGTGGAAAAAAACAATTTTCTTACTATTACTTTTCAGTAATATTGTATCGGATTATCAGTTCTATAGAGAACTGTTTTACTACGAAAAATCCATTATTGGTTTTCGTAAAAGCCCACATTTATGACGATGCCACGAAAACTGATGAAAATAATCATGTAACTCAGTAGGTTATGCGTGGAAGATATTTTCACTGGTACCGTTTTAATGCAATTTTTATTGAAATATAGCACTTTTTTTCTAACTAAAAAAAATAGTGGAAATGAGCGAATTTTGACTGCCTTATAAATTTCAGCGTTTGCAGTTTTCCTCGGAAAAAAGAAGTTAGGTCGGTCCGTCTTCTTACTAAAACCAAACGTAGTATGAAGATCAGTTCTTGGACTATACCCAAAAAAAAAAATCACTGACTTTCAACGTTCGGTAAAGAGAATTTATATTTATAAATTTTTGAAAAAATCATGGATATTGCGGTGCATGCTGGTGATAAAATCTATGCTTAAACTTTTTTTAATAATATATCAGTTATCAATTATAACAATAATTTGTAAATAATTGATCGACAGCAATTGTAAATTACTGCATAACGAAAAAAGAAAAACAAAATCATATGATTTAAGCAATTTGAATTGCTAATAAAAAATATGGGAAAGCAGAAGTTTAATAAAATTTTCAAACATAAATAAATTATAACGTGAAGGTTTAAAAGTTTGCGTGGGACTCGGCTGAATAAATAAAATAGATGAAAAAGACATTACTCATGTAAAAGTACTTCCTATTGATAAGCTCTCCGAGGAAGCAGGAAAGGTACGAAATTACGATTACAGTTAGTTTAGATTAACATTTTCTATAAGTGCAAAACCGTATACAAGAAGAAAACAGCGCCAGCCCCATAAACACCTTTTAGAACTAGATGATCTAGTTGAAGAAATTATAGTTCATAAATACAATTTTTGATTATTTTGAATTAATTTTGTTTATTCTAATATTTGGGCGGTGGGCATGGTTGATATTGATGAAATCATCTTTTGTTTATTTTAGAAAGCGCATCTACCAAGTTTGAAGATTTTGGCTTGGATATTAAAAATTGTATGATAAAAAATCGATTAGGATTGTATGGGTGGTGGACGGCAGGCGTTTTGATTAAAATTCATTTGTTTCTTAACTAAGTCAACGTGCCAACTATCAATGATCTAGGGTCACTCCTTATATCTTTTGCAGAAAAATTTATTAAGCCATCCCTCGGTACAGCGGTTAACTAAAATTCCTGCCACTTGACCCATTTCGTGCACCAATAATATCCCGTAAATATTTCACTTTTCGTCTTGCTGTACGCGCTGTGGTACACCCGAGGAAGTGCATGGTCGTCATAAGAATAATCAATATGTCAGAGCTTGAATCTTTAGAAATATATGTGCAGCCAATACCTGAAGCATGTTTGAGGCTAGATATTGGACAATTGTCTAAGATCACGTATGAATAGAGTCCTGTCTAGTACTATGGGAACCAGTCCTCTTCAGGACGTCTTCAGTTTGCTTGTAAGGCCCCTTTGAAATTAAGTATCAGATTCTCTTCCAATCATAATTTTCTTAAAAAATAAAATTAAGGTTTTTTTAGATTTTTTTTATCTTATGATTTTAAGGAATATTATTTTTAAATATTAAAATAATATATGATTAAAAACTTTATTGTTTCTTTTAGGGTACCCTGCGTATTTAATATATTGTACACCAGGGATTGCCAATGATTTTTGCTTTATGGCCTTTAAAAATAATTAAAGTTTTTTTTCGCAGGGCTCAAATAATAATTTGGATCAGAATGGATCTTTTTCCATTTTTTATGACTCTTGTTAGCAACAATTTACCAATTTTATTATGTATTTGATTGCGGCGACTGTTCGGTGCCGTAAGGAACAAAAAGAATGTTATGAAATCCCATTTGGAAACTTTTATTTTATAAAATATTGAACTTTTATTTAATGTTGAATAAATTTAGCAAATCATGATTATATTTGTATTTATTCATAAATACTTAAAGTATATAAAAGTAGTGTTTATGCGTAAATACATTTCGATATATGCTATTTAATAATATTAAATTGTTTTATATGTATATGAGTATGAATTTAAATTGGTAAAGCATAAACAAGACCATATAAATGAAAAATCCTTAATTTGTGCATAAACGATGTTGCCGAAAGGAGTACAATGAACGTAAATAAGGCAACGATGATTTTAAAAACGTCCTGTTGTTTCTCTATGAATCAGTTTTAAATTAATGTGTACACTTTACATTTTAACCAGTGCTGTCATGGTAAAAATAAAAAAGTTACGCATTTCTCTTCAAAAAGTTACATTTTGAAATATTCCTTGAATAAATGGTAGATTTCTGTGATTTATATAAAATAAATTTTCTTATTTTATTATTATTTAATTAAAAAAAAAAAAAATCAAAGCGGACAAATCAGTGTATTTAAAACTAAAAATTCATTTGACATAAAAAATTGGGTTGCAATTCTTTATTGATTTTGGTAATGCTGGCCGTTTTCGAACAAAGTCTCTTTTTTGATAAAGTCTTGTATCAGCTATTTTTGCTAATTTTTTATATTTGCTTTTTCAGTTATGGTTTAGGAAAAAAGTATACCTGAGTATACCTGAAATTTTTGGAACCTTAATATAGACATTATAAAAGCAGACGCGACTTTTACATCAGATTTTCCAACTACCCATCTTTTTAAAAATGTCCTACTTGTTTGTACTTCTATATTATTTTGCTGTTATTTGCTTCCGAGACAACTTGATATTACAAATTGAATTGCTACTTGTTGATATATCTAAATCAGGGTGTGGAATCACAAATACTGCCAGAAATTTTAAAAAATTGTCTCTAATCAACAAATTCATAGAATCAAAAAAAAAAAAAATTGTTGACTTTGCACCTATTACCGAAATGATTATATAGATTACTAAAAATTAAAATTTGTGAATATTTTTTTTTTTCAATTAATGATATTTCTGATTTTAAATAAAAAAAATTTTCATAAAACTTTCCCGTTTCAAACGATGTGTTAATTGGTGTCATAAAGTATAGCTCAGGTTTTGACAATTCCCAACAATAATTCTGCAAGTTTAAATTATTTTATTTTAAACGCGAAAAAATCAATTAAAATTTTTGTAATTTAATTAATATTTTTATTGAAAATTTATTTCAAAACACCTAAAATTTTAAAATTCACATATTTTTAATTTTCTTTCAACTAAAAAAACAATTGATTCAATTATCACAGTATTTAAATTGAATTCTTTCGAAACAATTTTTTTAATTGATAAAAAAAACTTCTGATAAAAATGAGCTAGAAATTTAAACTTTTTTTTAGACAAGCCTAACCTAATTAGGGCACGCTGAATCCAGTGGTGCTAACATTTTTTAGGTTAGCTCTGGTTTTTGAGATATACCGTTATTTAAAAAATGGAGAAAGTTGCACAGCATATGTTCGCGTAACTCAAAAACTTTTTAGTTTGTTGAACACACTTAAAAAAATTAAATTCCGCAATAAAATTTCCTTTAAGAAAAGTTAAAGCATTTTCTCATATGTGCAGTCGTGTTAAACCAAATTTTTTTATTACAATTTTGTAATTTTTCATCAAAAATTCATCAAAAATGGGAAAGGTCATGCTTCTAATTTTTCCCAGACATATAAAAATCGAAGTTGCCAACAAAATAAGAATAGATATCCCATACAAATCAAAATCTACTCCTTGACTAGATTTTGACGAAACCTACTCAAACTCTTGTAGTACTTAGTGATTCGGCAATGCTTTTTTTCCATATATCACTAAAAAAACTTCCCCGCACAAGAAGAGATGAAATTTTAATAAAAAAAACAAGGCGAATTTACTTCAGGTGGCGGCGAGACTACAATAAGTCAACAACACAAAAAACAACGGGGTATTTTGTTTTTGTTTTTCGGTCATGGAATGTCAAAAACAGGCCGAATTAATATGTAAATGAATTCGCCTTGCACAAGACAGTTGACTAAAGCAGGGCTACCAGATTTGGGTTTTTAATCTAACATTAGATTAAAAAAGGGTGTAAAGGAATATTTTTTTTTATTTTTATTTTTATATATAAAGTTTTGTCTATTTTACAGGCTAACCTAAATAAGAAGGCTTAAAATTTTTTGTAAAAAACTTATGTAAAATAATTTATATTAAACAAACTATAACGCAAATTCAATATCGGTCGGCTGAAAAATCTGATTTTGATGATCACAACATTAGTTTGTTATTCAAAATGTATCTGCAGAAGAGTTTTTTGTATCTAAAAAACCATGGTCGAATGAGTTGGTCGCGCAAAACTACAACAATGCATCGATAGGAAAAACAACAAAAATGTTGTTTGTGTAAAACATGATAATTATGTCAAAAACCATTGCACGAAAAAACACAACTCCGCAATAAAGCAACAGGCGTTTGGCGCAGACCTACAAATTGGACCATACAAAAACGTTTATGTACCTGTTTTGTTTAGGTCGACCTGTTGTCATTCTTAGAAGTAAAATGACCTTTAAACGTATGTATGTCAACAAATATTGATATTTCACGCGTAAAATGAATATGCTTATTGGGACGTTTTAATAATCATAATTCTCAACATTTGATGTGTTCACAGCTTCGAAAGTTCATAAACGATAAAAAATCATTCAACATGGATTGTCAGGCTGAAACCATTAATGCTAAAAGTAAGTTTGACAATATGCCATAGAAGAAATTTAAAATACATACATAAATAATATTTTCGATTTCTGTATGATCGAAATTTCCCTTTTTCTTAAAAACGTATATTTCTGGTCAGAATTTGAAAAATAATTACCAAATCGTAAAATGGGCTAAAATAAACTATTGCTTTAGTGTGATTATCTATGCTAATATGAGTTTAAAATACAAATTAGATAAAAATAATCTCCACTGATAAATAATATTAAAATATTAATTTATTTAGAAATAATGTATTTAGTGGCTTTTTATTTTTAGATATTGTATATGGCCCAAATTGAACAAAAACGCTTGAGTCAAAAAATAATTTATTTTTAGAATTAAGAAATAACAGTTTTTATAACATAAACTTGTGCAATTTTTGTAAGCACTTAATTGCAAATTCGGTTTTCTGTGTTCAGTTTATGCATTTGAATATGAAAACCACGCATAAACATAAAAATACTTTTTGGATATAGTGATAATGGTAAAAATTTGTTTTTGCGACCTAAAAACGATCTGTACTTAATTTTCATACATAGTTTCATTAATCATCTCTTTAATTTTCTACTTTTCATTAATGAGTTGCAAACTAAAATTTAATGTAAAAACACAATTTTAAAAAGCAAAACTTTTGACAATTCTGTCCTGACTAAAAGAAACCGGCTGTCTCTTCGCCGCCACCTGAAGTAAATTCGCCTTGATAAAAATAGTAAAAAAATGGGAAAAACAAATAATATTGATAAAATAAATGTTCGTTATTTCGGTTTTACCCGTAATAAACGGTAATCCGAGAAAGGTGTTTTCCGAGAGTGGGCCTTATATGGGAGCTATAGTAAATTGTAGAACGATCTTAACGAAAATTATTTGTAGTGATATAGAATGTAATTGTGCGAAATCTTATATCAATATGTGCATTCCGCCACTATTTATGTTAATTTTGTAAACAAATTATCAATTTTTAAGAGTGGTGGTTCCACATTTCGATTCTTAGCTTTTGTCCTAGTGAATCGATTTTTCTGGATTTCAATCCCAAACTGCTTACGATAACTAGAAACATTTTGAAACCAGTAATGTTTTTTATTTTGAGTTTTTCGAAAATCAGCGTGTTTTTTTTAACAGACGTGCAGACAGATGGACGTGGGTATATTGACCTTAAATTACTCAACGACCCAAAATATAAATACTTTATGGGGTCTTAGATGAATATTAAAAAACTTTCACACGGAATGACAAACTCAGTATAGCCTGTTCACAAATACCTGTGGAGGGTATAATAAGTTAAAAACAATTGCAACCCTATAGCTCATTTGCACCGTCCTGTTGTAGACAAATCTTTAAATTCCCTTCAAATTAATTTAGGCCATGTTTCGGATATGGGCATTTCCAGCGAAAAGTCTACTTTTTGTAACATGACGCCAGCAAGTAATTGAAATTGGTTCTTAAAAAATTTTCTGCCAGGCCCACAATCTCGACAAGAACATTTCTTTCGCATTTTTATATTGAAAACAATAATAACAAATTTGAATTTAAATTTGTTATTATTGTTTTTTTTAAAAGATTTTGTTTGTCGTGCTTAATTCCCTTTTTTAATAATTGATAAAAATACTGAAATTTATTGTTGGAGGATAAGCTGTTCCTATGCGCATTTCACTGGTTTCTTAGGCCAGATCGTCAGGAAACGTTCTCCTAAATAATTTTAGAAAAGCCAAAGCTATCCATCAGCAAACAAAACTACAGAAGGAATGAGAATTACCTACAATACCCGCAAAAAGTTTAATTGCAACGATATCAAAACTTAAACAAAATACCAAACAATAAAACAGTGATGAGTTTTTATCTTTTCTTACATTTCCCACTACAATTAGTTAGAATTCTCCCAACATTAATTTGTTTGCTGATAGCTTTGGCTTTTCTAAAATTATTTAGGAGAACGTTTCCTGACGATCTGGCCTAAGCAACCAGTGAAATGCGCATAGGAACATCTTATCCTCCAACAATAAATTTCAGTATTTTTATCAATTATTAAAAAAGGGAATTAAGCACGACAAACAAAATCTTTTAATAAATAATAGTATTCCCAAAAACAACTTTGATAATAAATTGTTTTTTTTTTAATTTAAATTTGTTATTATTGTATTTGATTTAAATTTGTTATTATTGTTTTTTTTTTTTAATTTAAATTTGTTATTGTTGTTTTAAATATAAAAATGCGAAAGAAATGTTCTTGTCGACATTGTGGGCCTGGCAGAAAATTTTTTAAGAACCAATTTCAGTTTATTTGTATAATTTACTTTTTTATATTTTGGTATAAGGCGCAACTAGCTCTATATTTGATAACAAAAGGAATAACATTTAAGCAACATGGGCCTAAAATACAAGCTTATTTGCCTGCTGGCGTTACGTTACAAAAACTAGACATTTCGCTGAAAATGCCCATATAACACGTACATGTGTAATTAAAAAAAATAATTAAACTTAAATTCTTCCTTACTTTAAATGTCGAAACATGATGCATAAAATAAACCGTAAACGATCAAGTCAACAACAATTGAAAACTTATTTAAACTTTCTATACATTTGGAGCAAAAGAGTCATCAGTATTTTCACGTACTGTATCGTTATCTAATTATGCATTTTTTCAACCACAGGTATTTAATACTAATTTGTATGGATCTGGTTTATTTTTTCATCTATTTATTGCATCAATATGGGCATAAAGTTTTTAACAATATAATTGCATTTGCTTTAAATGCACTGATTATTCTCTGGGACTTGTGCATGTCGACTTGCATGTTATTTCATGTTCAGATGTTGTTGTGCTTTTTTTATGCAATCGCCAGTTGGCCGAATGGGCGTTGGCTGGTTTGCAGCACTGAATGAAATTGTGTACGCACTATTTGTTGCGTACGCACATGTTTTTAAATAATAAAAAAAAAAATTCACAATATATATGTAATTATATGCATGTGTATTGCATTATGCGAGAACACAAATAAGGTAAATGCGAATGTGTGTGTCATGTATTAAATTTTAGTATTTACACGATTGGAAAACTAATCGTTATTGTGTAGGCTTAAATTAATGGAAGTTATTCATGAGCGTAATAATATTTTTTAATAGAAATGTGTATACATTAAGTTGTATAATAGTTCTACCTGAAATGTATAAATTAAGCATTTAAGCTACAAAAGATATAAATTAGTTTTTTTTTGGTTTTTGTACAAATGATTTTTAATTTGAAGCAATTTAAAATTTATATTTTTTCTAATGGAGACACTACAAGTATAATAATATATTTTTTTCTTTTCATCTCCTTTAAACTGTGGCCAAAAAATATTTATGTCGTACGATTGCCCGTATTTTTTTGCGTATGATTGATTTAAAATTTCATATTAAGTATATAAGTGTCATGAGAACTTAAAATGATTAGTATGGGAACTTAAAATGAGAAAATTTCATGGCATTTAATTTTTAAATATGATTAATAAGACCAAAAACAGTCATGTTAATTTGACATTGACTTTTAAGGCAGTGTGGCCAATTTTACTTTTGAATAAAAATTTTTGTTGTAGATTTGTCGTCCTAAAATCTAAAATCCAACCCTTTGCGAAAGTCAGATATTTTGTGCAAAATGTATGAATATAAAAGTTTTTCAAATAAATAAATTTTATATGGGAACCCCTTTACCACGTATGTGAATGGCAATGTACCCGGGTACCTTTGTCATCTTCAACATAATTTTTTTTTTAAATTAACGGATGGTCCACATATTTAAAACTTCTTGAGAACTCCTAACTTTTAATAAATTTTAAATCATTATTATTTTTTAGCTTTTTATATATTATTTTTAAAATGCGTGGTGAACCAATTTTCATCTTAAACCCTTAACGGTATGACATGGTACCGTGGCACCTTCATACATTAAATGTTACCTTCACTCGGTCAAAATCTAAGATAGACTAGAACAATACCCATAAAAAGTTCAACTTCTGTATCTTTGCAATAACGGAAATCTGCAATAAAAAAAATTTTCGTTAAATTTCAAACTTGCATATCTTAACATAAATACGGTGCATAGCCCAGTACGTTTACAAAAAGTTGAAATTTTACTGAAAATGAACATCTCTTTTTAAGTATCAGAGTTATTTTTCGTGACTACACAGAAAAAATTATTAAATTTCTCCTATCACCAAATTTGTTCCAAATTCATAATATCAAGCAAACAAGTTGTTGATTTTGCACCTATTACCGAAATGATTATATTGATTACTAAAAATTTTGAAAAAATATTTTCAATAAATGATATTTTGAATTTTAATTAAAAAAGTGATCAAAAAACTTTGAAATTTTAAACAATGTGTTAATTTATTTACATAAATATTGACAATTCCCAACAACAATTGTACATCTTTAAATTATTTATTTTAAACGAAAAAAATCAATTAAAAATTTTTGTTATTTAATTAAAATTTTAATTGAAAATGTATTTCAAAACAACTAAAATGTAAATTAAATCAAAATTAAATTTTTAATTTTTTTCAGCTAAAAAAATTATTGATTCAATTATCACATTAATTAAATTAAAATACTTTTTAAACCATTTTTTTAATTGATAAAAAACTTTTTTCTGTGTATGCACATATTTTCTACAAATAAATTTTAGTTTCCTATACCATTTCCATATAGGTACCCGGGTACCTCGCAATGCTGTTAATGGTTTTTTTTTGCCATCCTCATAAGGGTTAAGGAATGGAGATAGCTGTAAGGTATGTTAGAAACAAAAATGGTATTTTATTAAACCGCCATATTTGTATGGGAGCCCCCCTTAAGTGATGGAGAAAAGACAAGAGGGGTCGGTCATACATTTTACCATTATAGTGGTATCTCAAGAGCTGTGGGGGCCAATTTTTACACTTTCTTAAAATTTCACGATTAGGGGAACTACCGTTTCATCCCAAGACTGAAATTTTGTTGAAATTAAATTTTTTATTATAATCTGGTAGATAATTTCATGCCATTTTTTTTCTGCCGTGGCTACGAGTTACATGGTCCATTCGATCAGTAAAATTTTTGACTCCTTTTTTCAATTTATCTGGCCATATGAAGCCAATGGTGGTTCGAATATTGTCTTCCAATGCTTTTTGAGTTGTTGATTTGTAGGCATTTGCCAATTACTTAACATAGCCCCATATAAAGTAATCCAAAGGCTTTTAATCGCATGAACGAAGGGCCAGTGAACTAAATTAATTTTGCATTAATTCGACTGTAAGGCGTGCAGAATGCCATTCTTGTTGGAACCGAATGTCTTTGATGCTTAGCGGATATATTTTTGAAAAATATATTTAAGTCAGCTGGGCTTGATAACCTTGATTACCGTAACGGCCTATTTTCTCATTTTGGGCCGATGGTGCCGCCAGCAATTAAACCAGGCAGTTGACTTGAATAGACAATTATTTGACAAATATGCTCATCTTCGGCAAGTTTCATATGAGCTCAATCAGCAAAAATGCGATGCAAACGATAGTTGTTTAGCTTCAATTCAATCACGTCAGCCAAGACCCTTACTTAAAATGTTAAACGTAGTCGCAGAAAAAAGGCCAAGAAGCTTAAATCGACGACGAATCGACATTTCGGCTTCTTCTTTAATACTTAGCGCTACAGCAGCAATATACTCTTCGGTACGAAAATTTCTGACATGTTGATGATTTTGAATGAGAAGAGTAAAATTATTGCGAAATCGATTAATATCTGCACGAAATGCTTGATCACTAGGCCGTTTGTGTTGACCGTAAAATGGACGCAGTGCTCTTTAAACTTCGCGAACAGTTGTTTTTTTCAAAGTAAATTTCTACAATTTGAAACAGTGCAATAACAAAATGTCATCAGTGCGATGACATAATATATCATGCCATCAGTGTGATGACAAACTGTCATCAGTGCGGTGAAAAACTGTCATCAGTGGGATGACATAATAGATCATATCATAATATATTATTAACATTATTTTCATGTTTGAAAAGTAAAATTAGAAGCAAAAATTTCTATATTCTATCTTTTTTTAATTATTTATTTAAATACAGCAAATTTTGCAAGTAGAATTATTACGAAAACCATATCGGGCATGCTGCTGGTGCCTTATAATTGAGAGTTCTTCTGTTAACGAAGGGCGGAATACAACATAAGTGAAACAAACATGTGTAATGGGTAAGTAAATAATGATTTTCTCTCAATTTGACTTAGGTCAATTACAATGACTCAATTTGATGAGAGTTTGTCATCGCACTGATGACATGCTGTATAAAACCGCCTCCGACTCGTAATTCTCTGTGATACCAATGTGTCATCCCATTGATGACATAATTTATATTTTGAACCCTGATGACCAAGTGATGTTAAGGCTGACATCACAGTGATATAAAGTGTCATGGGGCCAAAAACGAAGACACTTGTCTTATATAATATTAAGCTTAGAAACGTTAAATCATAGGTGCAGGATTCTGAGTAAACAAGAACCTATAAGATGAAAAAGTATTGTACTTTTTTGTTAAAACCAAGAAACATAACTTTGGCATATACACACATTAATATGCCCACGAAAGAAAGGGAGACGCTAAAGAAGTAGGGGGTTAAATGTTATTATTATGTAAAAATATATTTTTGGTTTATGTAAATAAAAAAAAAAAAAATAGATAATATAAATAATATAATAAAAAAAAAATAAGTTCTTTTTTCAAATTAATGCTTAACTATTTTTTTCTGGGACAAGATTGTTACTGCGCTGCCAGACTATTATTTTTTATGTGCGTTATATGGCTACCACACATAAATTTATACTGATAAACTTTTATAAATGTTTTTAAATATAAATTAATTACATGAAATTGAAATAAAAGTAAAACGCTCAATGTATTGTTGAAAAAAAGCTTAAAAATAGCTAAAAGCTAAAGAAAATATTTCAAGCTAAACATGAAAAAAAGCTAAATTTAGCCCGCAAAAAGTTAATATGGTCACTCTGCTCATATGTTTGCTTCATCTTTGTTGTTGTATTCAGGCCTTTGTTAACAGAAGACACCAGCAGTAGATTATCCAGGAATTTTTCCGTCATAACGAATAAACCGAACAGTTTATGTCAATTAATCAATTAAAATTAATCTCTCAGAAAATTCTACTTTTTTAATGTAAAATTATTATTTTGTGGATTTCTAACCGATTCAATACATTAAATCTAAATAACATGTTGTTTCCTTCTGTATTTAATTTCCTTACACATACTTTTGAACGTATTAAGTCACTTTTTTAATTTGATTGTGTGTCTGACAAAGTATATTATGAAAATACAAAAGAATTTTCTTACCAAAATAGAAAATTTTTAATTTTCATTTTAAAGTTTATTGTAAGAAAATTCACTGTCAGATTATGGTTTGCCCATTTTATCCGACTGTCGTTATCCGTATTACCTTGTTTCTTCTAATTGACTGGATTCTTATATTTGAGATATCGTTAGATTCATTTTAGAAACCAAAGTGCTCTTGTTTGGACACAAAGTGTCGGATTTTTGGCGCGAAATAGAAATACTTTAGAAAGAGCAAATTAACAAAACCTATAAAGTAGAGTTTGAAAATAAAGGAAATTTAAAAGGGGATTACAAAAATATCAGCCATATTCTGGAAACCGAATACATACGAGTGAAATTGGAATCAAACAAATCGTTTTAAAAGTTTATAATAAAATCCCTTTTACGTAATAAATACTTTGAGTTCTTATCTTCACCAGAACCTCTCTTAAAATCAGAAAAACTACGGCGATTTTTAATAAAATTTTTCGAGGATCTCAATCGATTTCCAGGAATAATAAATTGGTTTAAACAGTTTTTCATAACTGACTAGCACCATGCATAAAAAGTGCCTTTATCCTTCACTTTTTATGATATAATAAATAAATAATAAACAATATAAAAAATATGTTTAATACCCGCATTAAATTACGAAGTCGGGAGACAATTGCAAATTATAAACCGGAAAAGAAAATTAAAGCAAGAGAGACATGCTACTAAAAATGCTGTATTAAACTTTGTCTTTTAGATCATATTTTAGTCTGTTAAGCAAAAGTAGTGATTTTACTTTGGTTATAGTGTATCTTAATTTGGGTTTCCTTATTCTTGTTTCAATCTTTTTAATGCGTTAAAACTGAAACCGGGTTTTTGGTTTTTTTAATTGTTTATTTTATTTAGAAGTTTTAGAGTTTTTTGTATACGTAGCACTGCTGAATCATTATTTTATTGTTAACTGTTTAACGACAATTTTGTTTTATTGTTTTTTTTTTTTTTTTTTTTTTTTTGTTTATTAAAAGTATCAATTCAAATAGAGATGCATGTTCATTCCAATTGGATAAAATTATTTAAATTATTCGAATTATTCGAGTAATTCGAACAATAAGAACCCTTATTCGAATCATCAAGCATTTATAAGATTCAAAAATCGATTAATTCCTTACTCAAACAAAGCCAAAAGTCGAATAATTTTATACTCCAACCAGCAGAATGTCCGATATGGTTTTCGTAAAGTTTTATATATTTAACTAAATAATTTTAACAAATAGAATTCGGGAGTTTTTGCTTCTTATTTTAATATTTGAACATTAAAATAATGTATGTTTTTCTTCTTGTGGCGTTGTTGTTGTTTTTAAACAAAACTCGTTTTTACATACATTTAAAGTGTTGTTGTTTCTACAGCAAACTTTTACAAAGGAACGTATATGTATGCATATAAATGCAATGGTTTTCAATAGTAATCCCATATTGGATTGTTTTGAATGCTTTTTAGCTTTATTCGCATTTAAATTTTTAAGTACGACTAATACTAAAATTAAGTGGAAAAAAATTAAATTTAGTACGATTTTTTTTTGTGTGTAGCAGCTTTAGTAGTTAAAAAATACAATGTATAACAAAATGTAAGCAAAATGAAGTCAAAAATTAAAAAAAAAACAATACGTTTTGCTTATTAAAAGAAAAACAAATCAATATGGCAGCACACTTTTTTATAAAACTGTATTCCATAGTTAAAATTTAAGTCGCCTTTGTTTGTTTATATTGTTTTAGTAATTAGTCAACTTCAACTTTTGTCAATCTTTTCTTCATTCTCAACGAATACTTCTGCAAAATTACAAGTATTTTATATTTTATTCTGTTTCCATTTATTTATTTTATTTTATTTTTTTTCTTACTTTTTCCATTTTATTGTTTGTTTTAATTGAAGTTATTGCATTTTTCCCGTCCACTTTTTACCCAGTATTTTTCTTTTTATTTGTTTTATACTAAAGAAATGTAATTGAAAAAGTTTAAGATGTTCTATTTGTTTTTCTAGTTTCATGGCAATTATAAATGCAATAATTTACTTTTATTTTTTATTTTTTCTCAGATGAGTTAAAAGAAATTTATTTAAATAATGCATTTGAACGAATTGTTGACTAAGAAACTACGAGTATATTCAAAACAGACTTTAGTTGAGTGAAAGTTTTAATAAGACAAAATAAATAATGGGAATATTGATGACTTAAAAAGAATGTTTATACGTTTAATAAAATTAATGATGAGTACCTACCGGTATAATCTACGTCACATTGCTTTTAACATTGGTGGACTCAATGCATTTACCAATGTCCCTATGTGTGAGAGATCACCAACACGGCACACAGTGGTATTTTTTTGGCAAAAAGTCTATTTTTTTACAGTTATTTTTTAGAAATCTAATAATGCAATTCTGTAGAGAAATGTTTCATTAGTAGAAAACCATGATTTGTTTTCGAAAAAAATTTAATTTTGTATAAAAAAGAGTGTGGTTAAGTTATCCAAATATTATACAACGAAAACTGTTGAAAATGTTACTACATTTCAGTTGTTTATACAATAAATCTGTGGTTTTCACGAATAATCGCGTAAGTCGGTTTTTACCGAAATTGAGATAATGATGTCAAAGTGTTACATTTTGCATTAGGTTTTTATAAGTATTAAGCTTTTTAGAATATAATGTAGTATTATTAATTTTTTTCTGCTAAAAACAACTTAAGTTAACTGTTTAATAAAATATTTTGCTATTATAACGATTTATGTCGACATACATCGCCAAAAATTGTAAAATTGCTGAATATGTTTCCAAATAAAAAGCATATGTGATGTTATGTTGTTATTCGTGCAAAAAATATGAAAGTATTTTTTGAAAATTTTTCTATTAATAACAACTAAGGTCGTAAAAATAACATCGTAAGTCGTCATGTGTCATTAAAATGATAATATTTATTTTCACAAAAAAGAACTTATGTGGAGATATGATGTTATATTGCACACACTTAATGAGTCAATCAAACATATGCATTTTTAATCCTTTTACAGATTGTGATCCTGTGAGGATTTTTTCATGAAAACTATGTATAATACGTAGAAAGTCACTGTTAAGAGGATAGTAAAGAAAAAAGTTTAAAAAAGCATCTACAGAAGCCGCAATTGAAAAAAATAATTGTTTTTGCTCTCCTGAAAAGTTTGGTTTTATAACTTACGCGATTATTCGTGAAAACCACAGAAATATGGTTCAACAACCAATAGTTTTAGAGCATTTTTATTAAAATATAGTATTTTAAATTTAATAGCAAAGAAAAAATATTTAAATGACATATATAGTTTAAGAGATCTGAGCAAATCAAAATGACTCCAAAAAATTTAGCATTTGCAGTTTTCATTAGAAAAGAAATAAGTTAGCTCGGTCTACCTACGTGTTAGTACTACTACTAAATGAAAGTTTGGAATATTTTCTTTCATTTTATGTAAAAAAATTGTGCGACTTTTTGCGATAGCTGAACAAACTTATAAATTTTGTGATAAAACTCACGTATTTTTTATGAATATTTACAATAAATTGCAATGCATATTTACAATAAAAGGTTTTGTATACTTTTAGGCTTTTACTTTTACCTCTACTTTTTAATAATTGATTGACAACAATATCGAAAAAGTGCATAACAAAAAAAGAAAAACAAAACTTTGGGCCAAAAATAAATTTTGGGTTCTATGGGCGGTTGGTAGAGGGCGTGGCCAATTTTGATGAAACTTTATATTTTTCTTAATTGAGCTAACCAAAGGCTCTGTGCCAAATTTTAAAACTTTGGGCCAAAAATAAATTTTGGGTTCTATGGGCGGTGGGTAGAGGGCGTGTCCAATTTTGATGAAACTTTATATTATTCTTAATTGAGCTAACCAAAGGCTCTGTGCCAAATTTCAAAAACTTTGGGCCAAACAAAATTTTGGCTTCCATGGGCGGTGTGTAGAGGGCGTGGCCAATTTTGATGAAATTTTATATTATTCTTAATTGAGCTAAACAAAGGCTCTGTGACAAATTTCAAAATTTTCGGGCCAAAAAAAAAATTTTGAGTTCTATGGGCGGTGGGTAGAGGGCGTGGCCAATTTTGATGAAACTTTATATTTGTCTTAATTAAGCTTACCAAAGGCTCTTTGCCTAATTTCAACATTCTACGAGCTCTCCTTATATTTTTTGCCAAACATTGTTCGAACAAATCCCTCTGTGCGGCACACCGGTAGCAATTTTGATAGTGTTTTCCGGCAGAAACAAATACACGCCCCTGGCTTACTAGGTACAGCTATCTTACATACACTGCTGAAATACCACAACTTCTGTTAATCAGCAAAAGCACCTATGAAAATCAGTTATAAAAGCTTAATTTTTAAGACTCTCTTCCCGCGATTATAAGCATTAACCAATAATCAGCCCAGGACCACAGTCTCAAGACCTGCTGCTGTTTTTTTTTTCAGGCAAGGATAACTGGTCAGCTGTGATCCAATTTGGCTTCTGCTAATTAACGGGTGTAGGCCGCGTTTTTATGCCCTCATTAGTTAACGAATTTTTAATTCGTTAATGGACTTAACTCGCAGTTTGTCTGCTAGCAAGATGTTGCTTAGTTGACAGACCCGTTTAGTACACAGAAAGAAATAAAAATTTATTTCATATAAAAAGTTTTTGATATTAATAAATAAATTTATTAAATTTGCACCAGTCGACAAATAAATAGTATCAATTAAATATTTTTTGATATTACAACATTCCCTGCAGTAATGTTGTTGATATAAGTACACGTTTAATTCACATGATTAAATTTTTAATTTAAAGTAATTTTATTTTTGATTAATGGTTTAATTGAAAAAATGGCGATTTATTATTTATTTCTTTTTTTTATTTATTTAATAGATTCATTTACTTATAATATATTGAAAAAAATTTGTTCAAATGTAAATAATGATCTGTAACTGGCACAATATATAGTTGTAAGCCAGATTGGCAAAATTAAAGCTGTTAACAATTTATTATTATTTTTTTGTTTTAAATTTAATTTAAAAATGATCTAAGCAAATTCGTTTAATAACAGTTTTCTGTATTTTAAGCAAGATTCCAGGTAATTGAGTACACGTTTAATTCACATGATTAAATTTTTAATTAAAAGTAATTTTATTTTTGATTAATGGTTTAATTGAAAAAATGGCGATTTATTATTTATTTCTTTTTTTTATTTATTTAATAGATTCATTTACTAATAATATATTGAAAAAAATTTGTTTAAATGTCAATAATGATCTGTAACTAGCACAACATATAGTTGTAAGCCAGATTGGCAAAATTAAAGCTGTTAACAATTTATTATTATTTTTTTGTTTTAAATTTAATTTAAAAATGATCTAAGCAAATTCGTTTAATAACAGTTTTCTGTATCTTAGGCAAGATTCCAGGTAATTGACAAGAGCAACAAAATAAAGATATCTCCATTTAATATATTTAGAACGTCGCTAAGGTTTAGTTGCTGTTTGTTGAAAAATGCACTTCTAAAATTATTGTAGATAGGTCATGTACCAATAAAATTAAAAGTATTTTCCGTTTCGTCTAAATTGCAGAGAGTGCAGATTCCGTCTTATGTGCTTCTGAAAGATCTAGCATTTATGTATAATTATGTCTTGCTCGTACCAATAGACTCTTCGCACGAGACGAGAGTTCCGTATCAGTGATTTGCAGTAAAGGAAAATTTAGTTGTGAATATAAGTAATGAAATTAAGAGTTTCTAGCGTCGGAGATAAAATTATGATTTTCATAAATTTGAACCAGGGGTAAAATTGACTTGCAATATTTGCTCAGGGGAACAGCATTATTTGCTGGCACAAAATGTATTTTACTACACAGGTTTGTCCAATACTCAGCCCAGAAAGTTGGTCTATCATGTTAAGAACTTTGTTGATATAATCAAAATGCAATTTTATCGTATTTAGGTACATTGTATTTTAACCAGTGTCTTAAAAGAGCATATAGTTTGGAGTGTTGCTAGACAAAAGTAGCATCTTTTTTATGAAGAACCTAAATAATTTGTCAACTATATCGTATTTCATGTAACCCCACATTTGAGCTCCGTAGAACATAATCGACCGCGATGCAGCACTGAAGATTTTAAACTTATTTTTATTAGATATTGTAGGATGGTTTATATACTTCGACCAGGTAGAAGATATAGCCATTTTTGATGTTGTCAGTTCATTTACTAAATGTTTATTGAAGGATAAATTGTAACACAAGTCCATACCAAGGTATTTATATGAGTCAACGATTTCAATTTCAGTTTCTCCATACGTCCACTTTAACTTGTTAGATATTCTAGTCCCACTTCGAAAAACTAATACTTTGGATTTAGCAAGGTTGACTTTTAAATGAATGCGAATTATTATATCCAAGCCTTCTTGGAAATGTAATCAGCATAAATGGTTTCTGCACAACAGGTTTAATTTGTAAAGAAATGTGGAGCAAACTTAATCACTACAAACCTTTACACTTTTACTGCACTATATGCTGTTTCTGCTTTTTCGTTGCTCATATTAAAGGTTTGCATCGAATACGTTTTTACTGTACACATGAAGTTCTTTTCACTTTCGAGTATTGCACATATTTTTTTAACGATCTTACCGTTGAACATTGCCTTTTTGTACCTAAATTTCAATATAAAGACAATGTTCAACTTGTTGTACATAAAGGGTGTTTTTTTAAGCCCGATAGAACTTGAAATTGTAAAAAATAACACAAAAAATTAAATTGTAATCAAAATTTTTTTTTTATTCGAAAGATCAATACGTGACATTAACATTTGAAAATGATTTCGGGCATATGGGCACCGCGGCTGTTCTTGACGAAGCGCATTCTGGACGTCCAATTTTGGGCCACTTTTTCGAGCACTGCTGGCCGTATGTCACGAATAACACGAACAATGCTGGCCTCCAAGGCGTCAATTGTTGCTGGTTTATCAGCATAATCCAGTGACTTCACGTAGCCCCACAGGAAATAATCGAGAGGTGTCAAATCTCACGACCTTGGAGGCCAATTGACAGGTCCATTTCTCGAAATCAACTTATCGCCAAATTTTGATTTCAATAAGTCGATGGTTGCGTTCGCCGTATGGCACGTAGCGCCATCCTGTTGAAACCACATCTCCTCCGGATCAATGTCATCCATATTTTCAAACAAAAAATCATTGATCATGGTGCGGTTACGATCTCCATTGACCGTAACGCGAGCTCCGGCCTCATTTTTGAAGAAATAAGGTCCGATGATGCCACCAGCGTGAAAACCGCACCAAACGGTGCATTTTTCTGGATGTAATGGAGTCTGTAGGGTCTCTTGTGGATTGGTCTCGCTCCATATGCGGCAATTTTGCTTATTAACAAACCCGTTAAGCCAAAAATGCGCCTCATCGCTGAACACAATTTTGCGATAAAACAACGCGCGAATCGACGACTGATTTTCAAAGTAAATTTGGATAATTTCGTAGCGTTGTTCAAGCGTGAGTCTATTCATGATGATTTGTCAGAGTATACTGAAACGATAAAAAAAATATTTCATCAAAATTTAATTTTTTGTGTTACTTTTTACAATTTAAAGTTCTATCTAGCTTAAAAAAACACCCTTTATGAAGATTTAAGTTCATCTTATGAACTTAAGAAGAATGCAGGCGAGAACCTAAATACGACATGCATGAAGTGACCAATATACGATCGTTGGCAGTACATACACAAAAAGATGAATATGTATTAAACTACACGGATAAGAGGAATAACAGAACTAGTTTTATTCGACAAATTTGTTGTTCTCAAAAATTTGTGCTTTCCCTGCAAACAATTTCGATCGAAAAATAATCTAAATAGTTTCCCCATTTAGCAAAAACCTATCGCTTTTGCTATTCAATTCTTATTGATGTAGTTACATCGTTCGGGAAGAAGTGTCCCACTATGGTAATAGTTACTTTAAGAATCCACTTAGTGTCTATATTATATGACGAATTAGAGCGCTTTGGAAGTTTAATATCAATTAAATTTAGTAGTATCGCTGTTGGCTCCAAAAACTACTCTTTTGAAGTTACATTTTTTCTTATTGTTCTTTATAATAAAAAGTGGGTCATTTTACTGTTTATCTTTGTTTGATTTTGTAAGGGAAATCTAAGTAAAATATAAAAAAATGAGCTTAAAGTTAAACAAATATTAAAAAATCTACGTTACATTTAATCAAAATAGCTGTTAATGTTTTAAAGTTAAGAACCTAATGTGGACAAATTTTGTTAAAGAAAACTACACAAAATCACAAATTTGTTCAAACACTAACTTTTAAACTTTCATCATATTATAACTAGCATATCTTTTTATTGCAAATTTTTATTTACAAATGTTCTTCACTCAAAGTTATTGTTGATCTTCACTAGAAAAATTTAACAAAAACACTAATTTTCACACTAAAATTTTTAAAGTCATTAAATAAACAGACAGTTTAAAAAAATCACTAATATCCTTTAAAAAAGATAATTATCAAATTATTATTTTCAATTTCATTTTCATTTGCTTAAAAAAAAATATGCATGAGAAATTATTAAAACTTTAACCAATCTAACCGAAGAATAAGTTTGGGCAGTTTTGTGCACTCATTTATACGTGAACATTTTTTTTTCGGTAACATTTGGATTCCGCGGAGTCCCAATTTTAAGTACAATACTATAACTATTTCTATTTTAAAATATTAAAAATTTCACTCTATTTAACATAATTTTATATATTAATATTATTTTACACGCACGTAGCACCGATCACATGGCAACTTAAATACACACTGTGCTCTTTTTCGTATTTTGCTTTTGTAATATTCACTATTAAACAGCAAATCGTTGCGAAGAAGTCAATATAATATGCGAAATATTCAATTGTGCCATTGTTGCAGTTGTATAACTGTTACAATTATCTGAACAACTCACTAAAGTGACGAAAAAGTATAATTTAAGAACTCATAATGTGATTCTACCGTATTTTGTTGTTGTTTAATTCCGAAAAATCTACTGTTTAACTACCAAATGTGACGAAGTAGTTAAAATTCGTAGACAATCGAAAAACACTCTACCAATTGCTTGGAGGGTTCTAGCTCATATTAACTGAGGTGAAATTTGTTGACATAGATGTGTTGGTAAATTTTACCCTTTTAATTTTACAAGAAATTTTTAATACATAAAATATTTTTTTATAACAATTTGTGTTCTAGAAATAAGACATAAGACGTTTAAATAAATGTATTTTGTTGTTGTGAATATAACTAAGGCTGGTTATCAAGGAAAGCTGGTTATATAATTAAATTGTTTTTAAACTTGAATGGAATTTTTCTGCAGCCAAATGTCTACGTAGAGACACAAAATAAAATAAACATAAAAAATAATATATATAAATATAAATAAAAAATTGGGATCAGTCTTTTTGAAGTAGTTTCGTTCGTCAAATTCCGTATTTGCGCACTTTCTGCATATATAGTGGGTGATTCAAGTAGAGATACTTTTTTCAATAGCCTTTTTTACAGATCACGTGTGAGTCGTGTCATGCTGTCATGTCATTTTTGTTTAGTATTGTTTGGCATTTCATAATGGAAAGACTTACGACTGAACAACGTTTAGAAATCGTTCAGCTTTATTACGAAAATTCGTGCACTTCGCTGAACGTATGGTCAACATAATCGGCCTACTGAGCGTACTATTCGCAACACCATCACCCATTTTGAGACCCAGCATTCATTATTGGATAATATTCGACCGAATACACCACGTCCACGCTGTGAAGAAAATATAGCGACCGTAGCTGAGAGTGTACACGAACACCGTGGAGAGTCGATGCGGCGCCGTTCGGTTATCGTGTCATGATAACCGACTATTTGATGCCTGAAATTGATGCTCGTGATCTCGTCGGCATTTAGTTTCAGCAAGACGGCGCCACTTCCCACACATCGCATCAATCAATGGATTTATTGAGAGAACACTTCGGTGAGCACATAATTTCACATTTTAGGCCTGTCGATTGGCTACGAAGATCGTGTGATATCACACCCTTAGACTTTTTCCCGTGTGGTTATGTAAAGTCTAATGTTTATGCGGACAAAGCCGCTTTCGATTCAGGCCTTGGAGGAAAACATCTGCGACGTAGCAACGGCCAACATTTGATAGACATTATCTTCAAAAAATAAATGCCAAAGAATGTTCTTTCAAATGATAATAAACATTCCCCATTAAATTTGAATTTTCTGTGTTTTTTTCTTTAAAAAATTAGGGAACCTCGAAATGGATCACGCGTTATTTGCCGAATCCCATGCACAGCAGCCTATAACAATGCAAACGGACATATACGGTTTTATGGTTTAGACCACTGGGTAGTGATGGACATTGAAAAAACATTGATGTGTTTTTTGATGCAGCTACTATTTTTTTAACTTAAATGAAAAAAATATTGTTTTTAAATTTTCAAAAATCGACCGGACCGGGCATAAAAGTTGTTGGGTGGGTTGAACTTTAAAATCATACATATTCAAAAAAATTAAAGAACATTATCATTTCTTAAAACACGATTTAAGATTTAAAATCGTAAAATCTTATTAAAAAAACTTAGAATATTTTTTTCTATTTTTCTTTAAAAACATTTAAAAGCGAATATTTTGCAAAAAAATACACAGATTCCAACTTGAACGATTATTTTTTTCCTATGCTAATCCCACGAGGTTCTACGCTTGTCTACAGGAAAGAAGCCAGAGTATGTGGCGGAAATCGAATCCGCAGCCCCGGCGTTGATAAACTAGCTCACTACCCAATATGCTACTGGGGTACCTAAAGAAAGAAAGTTATAGATGAGAAAACTTAAACAAAGAAACCGTTAAAGGGGTGATCAAAAAAATTTCAGAATACGCCAGGAAGGTCCATTTAAAGTGCACTAAACATATCACACAATTGGGGAAATAAAAAAAATGTTTTTAAACCATTCGATTTGCCGTGGAATGTTATATATTAGTCATACTTCTAACAACATTGGTTTTTTCAAAAATTATTATTGGGAATACAAATAAAATTTCTCTATAACGTGCTAAATTCCCATTTTTTTTTTTTTTTTTTTTTTTTTTTTTGGTAAAACCACTGAAATCTATTGTTGCGGGAAAGGTAATTTCTATGCGCATTTCACTGGCTGCTAAGGCCAGCTTCTTTTAAACACTCAGGTCTTACTTGTAACAATAACAAAGCTTCAACAAAATAACAACAATACACAGTGAGCTTATCTTTTCTTACATTCCCCTACAATTGGCTCTTTTTTCCGACTCAAATTGTAGTTGTAAGAAAAAACAAATTAAAAAAAATTTTAAAAAAACAACAAGCAAATTTATTATCAAAAATTATTAATTATTATTTTAAGTTAGTTCAAATAAAGTTAGAACAAAAAGCTTCGATCTTTGCTTCGATCTTAACATTTTGTATGAGGAAGCACAAGGAATAAAAATAGTTGATGATAATGGCATTTAACATATGCTGCAAAGTTCTTGTCTTGAATTTATCGCTTCGTTGCATCGAATAAAAAACATCATTCGATGTCGATAAGTAATAAACTATAGGATGGTTTCGATGTATATCGTCCACCACTACCATTGGGAAATTTGTATATAGCACAATATCCGACTAACAGGAATTAATTCTATTAAAAGTGGATCTACTGATGCAAACGCGGACGAGTTGTCATTTTTACACCAGCAACAGCATTTCTCCTGCAGCCAACAAACGAGGTATAGTCTCCGAGTAACAGAAGTTAATTCCATTAGATGTTGTACTGCGGAGATTATATAACGGAAAAGCGGAGGAGTGGTCTTTGTTAACCCTCCGATGAGTGAGAAGGTCTCTAGGGACCTTTTTGCCTTTTCAAACTACAACCCCCCCCCAAAGTTACTCTGTATTCCAAGAGTATTTTGTTGCGCATCTTTTGGAAAAAAAATCAAGCCGATCGGATCATTACTTTAGGAGTTATTGAGGTTTTAGTGAGAATAGTACGCGGACGTGTGAATAGGTCCGTATGGACCTTGTACTGAATTTCACTAATAAATGCATGTTTTTGGGCATCATTATAATTTTTTTATTGTTTCAACACATAATTTACTTGTTCTGAACATAAAGACCTAAACTCAAAGACATTAGGGTTGATGATAAAAACAAAAAATTCTAAGAAAAAATTCTAAGAACAAAAATACTAAGAACAAAAAATTCTGATAGTATATTTGCTGATTTTATGCACGAAGACATGGATGAAGAAATTGATATTGCTGCAATTGATAATTATGAAGTTGAGGATGATGAAGTTCGCAAATACCAACCTGCTGAAGAGTCAGATGCCGAAACAGAAGGATACGTCGAGCTAAATGAAGATACTGATGACGACGATGATGAAGAGGAAGAAAATGATGGACAGGAAACGAATGAAAGTTACTATATTTTGGTAAAGATGACACACAATGGAGTAAAAAGCACCACCAACATCACGCACTCGTAATCATAACGTGGTCGACTTCACAGGAAAGAAACCAGGACCAACAGGAAATATACACGACCCCTATACAATAAATACTCGACAACAGTGACTCATCAACAGCAAAACTGCAGCTATTGACTATAGTTGGCAAATGTTGCAACATAACTTGGCAGCAGCTTACACTCCTCATGAAGCACTAACAGTTGATGAGCAGTTGTTACCTTACAGAGGCCGCACCCGCTTCACACAATATATTCCGTCAAAGCCAGCTAAGTATGGTTTGAAAGTATGGTGGTTATGCGACTCACAGAGTTATTATCCTGTGAAGGGAATGATATATTCTGGAAAACTGCCAAACCAACAACGGGAGATAAACCAAGGGCCGAACGTAGTGCTGGATCTTGTGAAAAAATATTTAGATGCTGGCCGTACTATATACGCGGATAATTTCTTTACCACTCTTGACTTGGCGCGTATTTTGCTGAGGAGGAAGACCGCATATGTTGGTACAGTGCGCTACAACAAAACATTCATTCCACAGGAGTTCAAGAAGAACCCGAAGCGCACCATCAATAGTACATTATTTGGGTTCAACGAAGGCGATATAGCGTTATGCTCATACGTGCCGAAAAAAAATAAAGTGGTGAACGTGCTCTCCACAATGCACTACACCTGCCTCGTTGACGAGCAAACTGAAAAGCGGAAGCCCTATGCCATATTAGATTACAACACCAACAAATGCGGCGTTGATACCATGGATCAAATGCTAGGCACTTACAGCGGCAAAAGAGCAACACAACGGTGGCCGTTGGCCATGTTTTATAATATGCTGGACGTCGCTGCATTGGCTGCTTTTACGATTTACAACGAAATGAAGCCTATAAAAATGAGTGACAGACGGCGGTCGTTGTTGTTACTGCTAACGAAACAATTGGCCACACCAAATATCGAAGAACGTGCCCTGAACAACCATATAACCTCATATCCAAGGATACGCAATGCGATGGAAGCATTCGATGTCAGGGTAAGAAAAACATCTTCAAATTCAAGAATAGAATATATATTTATTTGTTTTTTATTTTTCTTTTCATTTCAGGTATAACCAAGACCGATGGAAGGCAATGCACCGTCGTTTGCGGCTAGGTCAAGTAGACCGTCATGTCGCCTTTGCCGTTCTGAGTACGGGCGGCAGGGGAAAACGCGGGCATACTGCTTCGTCTGCGGCAACGCTGTTTGCGGAGAACATAGCACACTTTTACATCGCTGCAACACTTGCGCACAGGGCGGGGGACAAGAAGTACACGCTCAACAACAATAATTTTTAAACTTTTTTATAATAGTCTTAAGAAGTTTCAAGCCAAAAAAAAAAAAATTGAAAAAATTATTTTTGTATGTAGAATTTAGTTATAAACAATAAAAACAAAACAAAAATCAAAAAAAAAAATTTTTATATGAAAAAAACATGATTTACAAAAAAGGTCCGTAGAGACCTTTTCACACGGCCGTGAAGTTCAGAACTTCACTCATCGGAGGGTTAAACCAGCTGCATTTCTGATTTACGTTCAGCAGTCAAAATACAAATATTTAATAATATAAACATCATACGAAGATAAAAATTATGTAGCTTTACAGATCGCAAGAGAAAGAAGCAAATGAAAAAAACTTAAATGGGAGTTCAAAATTTAACACCATCTCAATAGTTTAAGGTTTAGGAATTTTGTTAACTGACGAAACAATTCAAGTTAAAAGAAACTAAGGTAATATACTTTAAAAGTTTTACTTTGGCCACTAAAAAAATTACCGAATTGATCCATTTTATATTTAAAGTGTTGTTCGTTAAGGTCAATTTCTTTTTTTTTATAAACATTTGTTAGTATTAATTTTTACTTGTTTAATGTCTTAATATCTCCTGGTTCGAATTGAAGAACTCGTAAGGCATTTTTTTTATTTAAAATTTTGATTTTTTTTAGTTTCATTGTTAATATTAGAGAAATGCACAATAAAAGAATTTCGCTCTAAGTCCCATAACACTTGCAGTTTTTTGGATTTGCTTATGTTTTTCTTCTTCTTCTAATTCACGTACCAAAAATAAACAATGTTGCATCTTTTAAAAATTATTGTATTATACTTTTCTTTTTTTGTGGATTTTCAACGAAAGCAAGATTTATGATTATGCAAATACATAAAAATCAAAGAAGAACTCTAGGGAAAGGAAAAAAAGTTTCCAAGTCCATAGTCATAACATGAGTTGCTAAAATATAGTAAAAAATTTACAAAAAAATATTAAAAAAAACTCAACTGTTAAAGTTTAAACCAGCAACACAGCACCCGGATCATAAAAATTCAAAAAATTGTGCGGTGCTTAAGTAAGAAAAAAAAATATAACGAGAAACAACTAAAACTGCGACAATTTTGTAAATTCATTTTCCTTTATAAGCAAAAGTTACACTTGTAAGTTTTTTTTTATACATTTTTGCTTTTTTTTAATTTTTCAAAGAATTTCAAATGGTTTCTTTTTTAAATTTATTTTTATTTCTTTTTTTTTGTGGTTTGCGTGTTTTGTGAAAATTGCTTACAAATTGTTGTCTTTTGTTGTGATACTTTTTGTCAGATTCAAACAAAGACACATTTTTTTGTTTTTACATACACACAAACAAAACAAAAGTATTAACGACACGTACTACATATGTACAGTGTACATACAGTCTTTTAAAAAAAAAATAAGAACAAATTGAGAATTTTTCTTTTATACATAGAATTTGTTAAATTTTTATTTATACCCACACCTAGAGATGAGCGATCCCGTGATTTTTAAAGATCATCGTGATTAGTGAATGTGATTTAAAAATCACTGCTCCTTTAAACTGTGATTGTGATCACGGTTTATCAGTTTTCTGTTCTTTTAAAGCAATTGCGGCCAAGCTATATGTACAATGCGCGAGCTTTTGCAAGAGCTTTTGTAAGCACTTTACAAAGAAACAAAAACAAATTGTAAGAGCTTTCAAATCTGTTTACTTTCATATACATACATACCTGAACAAATAAATTTTGGCATAAAAAAATTCTAATAAGATAGAAGAGAGAATGAAAGGAACAGCAATATCATTCGACATTTCATTCAAAAAAGCTATTACCCACACAAACAGTGAAATATCATAAATTTGTATATGTAACAAAATACAAAAAGAACGACTTAGAAAGTACCTGTTACTTAACAAATTTGGTCACAACTGTGATTCGTGATTTTTCAGTAACAGTGATTAAGTCTCAGGTACAGAAATATCGCTCATCTCTACCCACACCACAATAATGGATAGAGTATTATGCGTTTATACTGATGTTTGTATTACCTTTAAATATTAGTTCTAAACTAACGTTTTAGTAGACCGATCGATCTAGAATAACTTTTAAATCGACCTTACGATATCCGTCTGTCCGTCCGGCAGGCTGTTCATGTAAACCTTGTGCGCAAAGTACAGGTCGCGATTGTGCAGACAATTTGATGAAATTAAGTGTATAAGCTCTAATAATCACAAGGAATTAAGAAATGAATCGGTCCATAATCTCACAAAGCTTTGAATTTAGGTTCAATTTGATCCAAACTTATTCTATTACGATCTAAATTATACTGCCAAATTTTTTGGAATACATATTTGACCATATAGTACATATAATCCTCCAGAAAATAAAGCTTAATCCATTAACTTCCTTATAATATTGGTAGTGACATAAAAATTGAAGACAATTACTTAAACGGTAGCTACTACTTATGTCATGACAAAATGTTGTGCTGATAGGATTAAAGTAAAATAAACTCCATTCAGAGAATTACTTAGGAAAATAAATCTTATAGGGACATCTGAATAATATTCGGCGCAAAGAAGTTTTACTATCGATCCCTCACAAAATTATTTTGTTCTGGCGGGTCTATGATTTCCCATAGTTCCCAAATAGTATAAACTCTCAAACATTTGATTTTAAATACTGTGCTGAAGAGTATCATATGGACGGGCTTCAACGATTATACTTTTTCACTTGTTTTAAATATGTTAACTGTAAGGTTTAATTGTAATATATATATATTCTTAAAGAATTGTGCGATAATATCCAGATGATTGTACTATCACCTTACTAGAATTGAACTACAACTAAACTGATCTAGAGCTAAACTAGAGATGAACTTGAACTGAACTAGAACTGGACTAGAACTGAACTAGAACTGAACTAGAACTGAACTAGAACTGAACTAGAACTGAACTAGAACTGAACTAGAACTGAACTAGAACTTAACTAGAACTGAACCGTTTAAATACTGCAACTGATACAAAATAAACGAAGATGTAGCACACCTTTAAAGCCACCCTTTATCTCATCTCCTCCTAATCACAATAATTTCCATTTATTCTTTGGGTATTTGTGTGTGAGTTGAAGATTTGTGTTTTATTTCATTTTTTAATATTTTTTCGTAGTCATGGAATTACTGATATTTTAATGTTTTATTGCATTGTTGTTTGGAAGTACCACATGTGTTTGCATAATTTATAATATATTTTTTTATTTTATAACCATTGTACAGAATTCCATTTCTTTGCTTCATTTTATTCAATTCTTGTTTTCATTCCTTTATTTTCTTTTTTAATTCTTATTCAGCACTTAAGTGGTTTTGCTTTTCTATAACAAACATGACAAGTGCTTTTTTTAGTTCGTTCCTTCTTATGAGTTTTATTTACTGCTCCACTGTGTTCGGGATTATTTTCATTGTCGCCGGGAAGAGCGAAAATAAATTTACATGGAAAAGAGTAGTAAAAATTTAAAAAAATGTACTATCCATATGCCAGTGGTTTGGTCTTTTGGGAAATGTTAATGCGTTTTAATAAATTTATTTAAACATTTTTGTGCTTGGATTAATGATAAAGCATTCCCAGACAATGTTGGTTGGATTGTAGCAATTTTACATGTTTAGAGGTTTTTTTTTTAAATGAAATAAAATGGAAGGTAATAAACAGTTTTCTGAAAAAGGACAGGAACCTTAAATTTTGCAATATGGATACCGAATTGGTAAAATAATTATCGTGGTGGAGTTTTACAACTTAGTGGAATTTAAAAATTAAAAAGTTATACATTTTTAATTAACCCAAGTGTTTTAAAGTTTAATTGCTTTAAGAGCGAAACATTGTTTTTATGTCTGAAATTTTTGTATACATATGTATAAGTATTCTCTCTCTACGTTTGTGTTTAGGTAAAATTGCTGTTTATAGTTTAACTTCCCCTTTATAATTTCACTTCCTTTATTTAAATTACTGCAGCACATTTTAACCATCATTTACTTTTCAATGTTAATATGGCTTCATTAACACATGATTTGCAAATGCGTTAAATAACGTATGCAAATTTATGGAATCATTAGTCACTTTAAATAAATGTTTCCATATATTAGTTTCTTTCCTCCTTCTTCTCATTTTCATGTGCTTTTATTTGTCTCGTTTTTTGTTCTGCTAAATAAAGGAGAAAGAGAGAAAAAAACAATGACTTGTATTGTGGGTTTTTGCAACAATCACACAATGGGCTAATGGAGAACAAAAAGCAATAAAAAACAAATAAAAAGAGTGAAGGATTTAATTATTATATCCTTCGGTATATAATTTTATTTTTAAATGGCGTTTGTTTATTTTTTTTTTTAAATTTTGTTTAGTAGAAAATCCTATATATTTGTATATAAATAAAACCAACGTGTATCTTCCATAATAAAAATGTCTGGTAATCATATTCATACTTGGCCATAGAAAAAGCACTAATGACTGACATACAGATAAATAGAAGCATGCATTTTTTTTTTTTTTGTTTTGTATAAATGTTTGGGTGGATGTGAGCGTTAAATAAAACATAAAATACTTATACGTTCACATGCTAACAAAAAAAAAATATTGGATTAGGGCAAGAGCAATTTAGCAGTTTTTTAGCAAAGTTTCAACGTCGGGCCACAGTATTATGAATATTTTAGAAGACTTGGAAAATGTGTTACACGTCTTAAGCATAATGCACTCAACAAAGTTTCTTCTCTTCATTTTCATTAACATTCTTAACATATAAGTCTGTATTTTTCGTTAAAATTTTTCTAAATATTTTTTCTAGATACATTAAAAAATATAGTTTTTGATTATAAAAATTTTTAGGTATATCATAAGTTTTTTTTAAATTGTACTTATCGCTAACTGAAATAAAATTGTTGTATTAATATATTTGCATTTAAAGAACGATTTATATATTAATAAAAATCGGATCATAAAATGTCTAATAAGCTCGACAACACGTTTGATAATTATATTGTATGGAACGCGATATGAATGTAACTTAAAGATAAAATTTTTGATTAAATGCTTTTTTGCTGATGTTTAAAGTATTAGTCCAAGAACAACCTCTTAGTATACCGATCGACTGATAATCACTTTTTGAATCGTTCTAACTGTCCGGCCGGCATGCTGCCTGGCACCTTGTGCGCAAAGTACAGGTATCTCTGATTGTCATAAGCACTATTAAAACCGGTAGTTATTGGTCCATAAGCTTAAATAGCCTATTACAAGCTTCTTTACGAAATAAAGTATTTGTGCCCATAAGCCATCTTATTAGATTGGTATTTAAATTAAATTTAAGGAGATTGTGTGGTTACAATCGCAACACGTGAGGCAACCCGTCCGTGAAAAACTGGGTTCAATTCCCAGCTCAGTCAAGAATGAAAAATTATCAATAAATTTTAATTAATTTCATTTTGCAAAATTCCTTTCTCCATAAATATAATTTAATAAACTTTAACCTGAATAAACTATTAAAAATTCGGATTAAAAACCATAAACAGTTCAATAAAATACCTTCAATACTAATTATTTGGTTCGAACTTTTTTAAATCGGCCCATATTTTACCATAGCTCCGATACAAATACTACTCTCGCTTATAGCTATAAACACAACAATTTGCTTCTTAATGTGTGGCAATAACTTTTACGATATGTACTTTTCCACAACATATTTTGTTGGTCCAAAATAACCATAGTCCAAAAATAACCATAGGACCCATATAAATCACTATATCACGTAGATGAAGATATTTAAATAATATTTGCCGCAAAGAACTTTAACATAAATCTCATAATTTTATTCTGGCGCCCATAAGTCCAAAAAAAGGACACAATTTTGAAAATTTGTCTTTAAATGGTGTGCTGGGTATCATATGATCGGCCTTGAACGACTTCACTTTCTCACTTGTGCATACTGGTGATAAGCCAGGTATCGCTGGTAATACAAAATAAAATGCTTAAGATGTCGAGTTTTGCCAGTAAGTTATAGTCTGCGGCAAGTCTGTGGGGTTGAAGAGCCGGAGTTGACGTTTTTGTACCGGAGTCGGAGTCAAAGTACCCATAAAAACTTGCGACACCGACATTTATCTACTTAACATATGTAAATAACTACACAAAGGCCCTAATTGTGTAAAACGCAATGCAATGCCGACAATTATATAAAAAGCAAAGACAAAAATATTTCATAATTTTGTTATTGCTTTCTACAGAAATTCATACTGCGTTTTAGAATTTTCAATGCCACATAGTATGCAGGATAGGATTTGAAAGCAACAACAAAATTATAAAATATTTTTGGCTTTGCTTTTGCTTTCCATGTAATTTTTGGCGTTGCGTTATGTTTTACACAATTAGGACCTAAATCTCAATGTGGGAAGTGTTAGAATTAAAATATTGATTTAAAATTTTTACAGAATCATTTTCTTGCTCTATTTAATCATTTAAAAGGTACTGGACTAAAAAGTGTCCATAGTCTCATATACATGTAGCATCAATGTTAGAGTAGAATTCTGAGTTTAAGTTTGAGTCGGACTTAAGAAATTTCAGCGGGTAAAGTCGGAAACGTAGTTAGAGCTGTTTTTGACGACTCCACAGCCCTCGTTTGCGGAAAGTGTTGCTTAACTTTTTTTAATTTTACAAAAAGGTCAGCATAGGCACATCTATTGCTCACCGAAGTTTATTCTTAAGATGCCTCAGCGATTTTATTCTGGAAGGTTTGTGTAGATAAGGATGATGAATTTGAGGGAAATTTTCATGAATTTTGTTGCCAAGTGCAACAAAGTCTTGCCAAGCCGTTAAGAGCAGTGTTTAAAAAACTGCAATAACTTTCATTTCTTTTGATTTGACTTCTGCTTGTGCTTCTAAAATCAACAACAGTTTCAGTCAAAGCAAAATCACAAAACGAAAAACAAACAGTTGAACGAAACTTTTGCCAGCAGTTGTTTTAAAAATTGTGATTTTGATTTTCTTTTCTTTTGAACAGTTTCGCAAGTAAAAGTAAAATCAATCTCTTTGCTTTTGTAAGTCGCAAACAGTCGCAGAAGCAAAAAGTTCTTTGTATTTGCAAATTATAAGTCCCAATCAGGGTTGTCAGATTGATTTTGAACTTTTTCGCCAAATTCAATGTCAAAAATCGCCGTAGCATTTATTTTTTAGTTTTTGACAAAAATATTTGTATTTTTAGAATAATTAAAAATATTTTTTTTATAAATCCCAAAAAAAATTTGTTCCGTATCGCTAAAATCCGCATAATTGAATTTTTCATTAAATGTAATTAAATAGGGCTGAACTTTACAATATATAAATTTACATAAGCCGTTGTAAAACGTTTACTTTTTTACTTTTTATATGTAATGCTGAATTTTTCGATTTTGTTATTAAAAACATGTTTTTTTGTGTTTAAAATAGACATTTTTAATATGCGATTTTTTTTTTTTTTAAATATGCCGATTTTTTACCAACACCATCTGGCACCCCTGTGTGTGAGTAAGTATAAATGTAAAAAAAAACAGAAGAGAAAAGAGAATATTTTTCTGTTAAAAATGTACAAAACTAAAAGACTGCCTGCTTTTAGGACTGCGACTTCTGACAACTTTCGAAAGCAAAGACACTGCTTGTGATTTTGATTTTTTTAACTTATCAAAAGCAGAAGAAAACTTAGCACACGACTGCCGATTGTTTTCATAAGTTTTAACAGAATCAATGTTTGATTTTAAAAAGCAGAGAAAAGTAAAAGCATTGAAAAGTTAAAATTTTGCGACTTTTCGACTTTTGACTTAAGTTTTTTAAACACTGGTTAAGAGCCACTGAAATAGCTACTTCAAAATGTTTGCAACCAGCAGAACTCGTCTTCTTATATAAGGAAATATACGACCACACCGGTTTAAATCAAACGGCAAAGAAAACGACTTTGCATGCCCGAAATGCTACTTAAACGAAATAAGAGGGAATAGATTTGCATGGAACCTGCTTTGCGATGAAAGCCTAAAGCTATTACTCAAAATAAATCGAGTCATATGCAAAGCCAAGCCATGCAGCCGATACAACGCTAATACCGAATATCGATGATCATGTTTTGTATTTAGTGCCTCAAGAAGACTGGTATTTTCCCACAGGTCCCCCGGGAAAATAGATCCTTGCCAAATATCTATGGAGCTTAGGTAATGCTCTGTATTAGTAGGACCAGGCGTGATCCATTTATTTCGGTCTGCTTAAATAGGGTCAGACGATCACAGGAGACGTATATCAAATACAATTGATTCGCCAAAGGTGACTTTTGGACGAAAAACGCCCGTAATGCGACAAGACATAATGCAGTAACCAATATTAGCAACGCTACGTGACATGTTGCAAGACCTTGTTTATTTGGAAGATCGTGATTTAAAAGCTTAACCTCACTTGCCTTATGTTCCAGACCCTGTAAACAGCTATTAGGCGGATACCAGGGTAATTTTACATTTTTCCAAATTTCTTCTTGTATTAAGACTCTTTTTTCACATATAAAAAATTTGATAAATTTAATATATTAGCAAAATTTCCGAAACAGGAAAATGAACCTTCTTTAATTTAAATAATTCTTAAGACAATTTAACTTAAAATTCGTTAAAATAACAAAAATTTTTTAAAAAAATTAAAAAAAAAAGATGATATATTTACCCCCATATTCATAAAAAATATTATTGATAAATAAAAGGTTTACTGAACAAATTTTCATAGAAAATTCGTTTCATAAACCTTCTATATAAGCCTAAAATATTTTTTTATATAAAGTGAATTTTTATTAAAAGTGAATTTTTAACCAAATAATTTTTATTGAACTGAATTAAAATTTCAAATCTTTTTAAAGAAATGTTCTAATTCTTTTCCCCAATACCTTTTTAAATTTTTACACATGAATATATGTACATATTTGTTTTTGTATTTTCCGTTGATGCCATCATTAAACAGAAAATAATCAGCACAGAAAATGACAATGTCTGGCGAAAAAAAACAAAGAAACAAAAAAATATATATAAATGATTGTTTTACTTATGCCACAGAAATACATTTACATACATTTTCAGTTTGTTTTTTATTATTATTATTACAAAAATTCTTGCTGTTGTAAAGTTACAGCTGAGTCTAACAGTTGCGGTATTTTATGGTGGAATATCTGACTGACTTTCTGTTTGTCTGTCTCTCTGTCCGTCTGTGATTATCGTGGTGTCTGCCTGCCGTTTGTTTGTATTCATATAAATGCTGTTTAGTTTAGTCAGTTTTATTTAGCAATGTCATTAACCAACAATGGCTGCAAGTAAAAGCTGATTTTAACTTAAATTTTTTTCAAAGAAATAAATCCGATGAAAAACTTGGCAATATAATGAAACACAAAAAGTAAAGAGTTAAAAAAGTGAGTTAAAGTTCTACAATGTAAGTATTATGTTGTTTTTTTTTAAGTATTTAATTTTTTAGCATAAAATAATGAATTTAAGTTAAAAGTTTGTTTTTCCTCTTGCAAGAGAGTTTTTAGCATTTTAACCCTAGGATATTCAACCACGTTTGTACAGACCTTTTGCATATAAATGCTTGTAAAGCTTTTTTGTTTTGCGTGCTAAAGACAAATCAGTCCATACGCAGTAAAAAACGTGCTCCAAAAGGAGCAGGTTTTATGTATGAATTCATACCTCAAATCGCTTCAAAGCTGCTGATGGGATGCCTGATTTTTGTATGGGGTGTTCCCGGTTTGGAGCACTAATTTCTGCTGACAATAAGCGCTTCTTTTAACATAATAAAACACGCATATAAAGCACTCCTAAAGTGTTTTTTTAAAGGCTAACTAAATTAACATATTCATTCATGTTTTTCTTTTACTGGTTTAAATGCCTTTTATCAAGCATTTTCGTAAACCATAATATATTTTTATTTTGTTATCGCTTTAAAACCTTCTTCGTTGTCAGCACTAAAATAGCAGCTTTTTTGTATATTTTATTCGTTATCGTTTGCTGCTTTATAAGAGCCCTATTATCGAAGCGCTCGATTATGCGCTTTTTCTCTTAAGTGCTTCAAAAATCACAAATTTTTTTTACTGGGTAACTTCGTAGAACTGGTCAAAATGAGCATAAAATCAGACCACTAAGATGTTTGTCTTCAATTGTATTCTTGATTACAAATGAACGGGTTCAATGTACCAAGCAGGTCTTCACAGACCTTCTTTCCATTTGGTCACGGTTTGGTGACAAAGGCATATGTTGGAACTACACAGAAAAAAGTGTTTTATCAATTAAAAAAATAGTTTAAAAAGTATTAAAATTTAATTAATGTGATAATTGAATCAATTATTTTTTTTGTTGATAGAAAATTAAAAATTTAATTTTGATTTAATTAACATTTTAGTTGTTTTGAATATATTTTCATTTAAAATTTTAATTAAATAACAAAAAATCTTAATTGAATTTTTTCGTTTAAAATAAAATGATTTAAACATGTAGAATTGTTGTTGGGAGTTGTCAATATTTATTTAAATAAATTAACACATTGTTTGAAATGGCAAAATTTTTTGATCACTTTTTTAATTAAAATTAAAAAAATCATTTATTGAAAATATTTTTTCAAAATTTTAAAATTTTTAGTAATCAATATAATCATTCTGGTAATAGGTGCAAAATCAACAAATTATTTGCTTGATATTATGAATTAAGAACAAATTTGGTGATTGGAGAAATTTAATAATTTTTTCTGTGTACGTGAATTTCGAAGGAGATGTCTGATCCAAAATGCGATATATTTAGCACTTTATTCGCTTAACACAGCGGTAACATCACGCTATACTCATACGTGCAAAAAATATGTAGTACTTAACATTTACACACAATTTTGGATGTCCGCTTATTTATTTCCACACAATTCTCGATCGACCCAGTTGTACCACTAAGCGCCAAAAATCCTTAAACCATCTAGGGTTAAATGATTAACAAATAAACAATTTTTTAAACTTGCAACTTTAAAGAGCTGTTCATCGATTTCGAACGAATACATCGTTCGCTTTACTAACATTTTCTTTTTAATGTAGAAAATACAAGCGTTATCGATCAACAGGCAGTAATATTACCGAAATTTCGTGAAAAATAGGAGTGAACAAAGTGATCGAATAAATTATTGGTTTTTACTAGAGCCCTGCAACGAGTAATTTTTTGCCTGCACATGTGAATTTCGTCTTTGAATAAGGCAAATACTTGCATTTCTTTTCAGAGCATAAACAGTGAACAGAAGGATATATTTGTATTTCGAATACCAATGTGTAAGCAGAAGCAGAATGGTATTTCTGAAATTAAGATCTTCAGTCGCGCCTTAGTTGAAAAATAAGCATTTTGCTGAAATCTAAAAAGAAACTTGAATAATTAAAAATATTATAAAATCTGATGGCAAAGAAAAAAAAAGAAGCATACACAAATCTTTAAGAACATAATGGACATATATCAGTGTTTTATGGATGACAAATTTGTAGATAACTTTATTTTTTCCCACTGGTGTACTGAAAGTCACTTATTCAAAACTTCGACTTCTTTTAAGTTCTCTGGCTCCCAGTGGAGCATGGGGCCTCAATAAAACTTCGCCATTTATTTCGATCCCTTGCTTTATTTTTCACTTCGTTTTCTATTGTGCGCCTCCACGTCTGTCTTCCTCATGCTCTGGTGCCTTTCGGGTTCCACTGGAGGGCTTGTCTACAGATTTCAGGTGGATGGTTTCGTAGAGTTTGCCCAATCCATTTCCACCTCCACCTCTTAATATCTAGATGTATCGGAGTTTGTTTACTTTACTTCCATAGTTCTTCGTTTGATATTGTGTTCGGCCACCAGATCTTTGAATTTTTTTGAGACACTTGTTGACAAACGTTTGAAGCTTTCTAATCAGTGCTTTAGGCATTACCAAGTAACTTATTTAACACCCGTCTTATATAATTGCACAGTTGGGGTAGACTCGTGAAGTAATTTGCTCTTCAGTCAGGATTTTGTAGCCTGGATATGATGAACGGAGAACATTTAATCTACTGAGGCTTGAGAGGTAACAAATAAGGACAGCGATCTCAGGAACAACTGGACTCTGGCCGTTAAGTACTTATGCGAGTAGGATGAATCTGGTCTTTAATGGTTGCTGCAAAACTGACATCATGAGATGAACGAGTATTTCATTTTCACCCTTATCTTGGTTGCGTATTTGTTGCAAGAACTTTCGTTGAGTTTTTTTAATCACGACAGCATATATATAAAAATTTTCATATCAATACGCCAACCACTATAAGACAGATTTTGTCGAAATGTCCAGAAATTAAGGACATTGGTGGGACATACCTGGGGAACTAAGATTGTTTCTTCTTTTATTAGGAAAATAAATTGGTTGAGATCTGCAGTGAAACCCATGCAGTGTCTTATCCTTAGGATAGGCGTTAGCGCTGGGTAAAAAAGACCGCTAAAGAATCCAAATAACCTATATCTTTGGATCGCATCCAAAGATCTCTTCCTGGTTGATGTGTTTTAATATAAGGTTCTCTTAGTATATAAGTTTCACTTTGTATTCATGTATATTTATGTCATGTATATAATTATCTCAATAAGATATAAAATAAATTATTTGTTAACTAGCAGTCAACCACGTTATTTCTCAAAACATATAACTGGTAAAGCAGGAATTCCTGGAAATTTTAAAATTAGTTTCTGCTTTCCCTTTTAGTAAAAAAGTGGTCATAATGTGGGAGTAGGGAAAACCCTTAGCCCGCACGTACATTTCTGTAATTGTTAATTTCTAACCCATAAATAATATAATTAAATTTATAACAAAACGAAAGTCAACAAAACTTACCCCCTTTTTTCTCTACAATAAAAAATTTAATAAAATAATGTAAATTCTTCATATCCTTGCAATGCTCAAATTACATTTAATATTTCTTTCTATTTTTCACAATTTGATTTTGTATTCTTTTACACTTTTTCTTACATAATTTTAAATAGAAAACCACAAGCCCTTTGCCGAGTGCAGTGAATATAAATAAACCAAATCCATGCAATAGCGAAACAAATTCATGTTAAAAAATAAATAAAAGCATAAACACAACAAGCAAGAACTCTTTATTCAGGTGTGACGAATCTTAAATACCCTTTACCAAGAATTAAAACAGCACCAATACTTAAAAAATTATTTGTAATAAATTATGAAGCAATCTTTATAAAATCTGACGTCACCCATTCTTGTCATATACAACCAATGTATGCCCAATTTTACAACTGTATTATTATTCGTTAAGGTGTTTTTGGGTGAAAAAGCTGTTTCGAGTGCTGGCTTTTTTTTTGATTTATTTTTATTTCGGTTTAACAGACTAAATTAAGATCTGAAAAACAAAGTTAATTACGCGCACTGATTTTATAAGACTGCAACCACGTTGCATATATCAAACGATACATAATTTGCAATTGTGTTTTGCCTGCTAAAGTTATAAACTTAGGCTTTCATATCATAATATAGTCCGGTAAACCGACGTATAGTTAATGTTGTTCATGGCTTATTTTTCTTACTAGGCTTTTTAATGTTCATTACACTCTCATTTATGTGCATCGCTTAAAAGTCGGGCGTGCTGTTGAAGGCTCACATCAAAATAATAACACGCCTTAAAACTACACAGAAAAAATTATCAATAGTTTTTTATTAAACAAAAAAATTACATTAAAAGTATTTCAATTTAATTAATGTGATAATTGAATCAATTATTTTTTTAGTTGAAAGAAATATAAAAAAAAAATTTGATTAAATTAAAATATATAGATGTTTTCAAGTAAATTTTAAATTAAATAACAAAAAATTATAATTGATTTTTTCGTTTAAAATAAAATAATTTAATCCAAATTTAGATATTTTTTAATTATGCTTAAGTTCATTGAATTTAATTTTCATTAAATTATTTTTATGAAGACAGGAATTTTACAACATGAAATCCATTAAAATTTTATTGATAATTTTTCATTCTTGACTGCGCTGAGATTTGAACCCAGGCTTTCACGGACATGTAAATCAATTAAAATAGATAATAATTTATTCAAGAGCAAATTTCGATCTATTAAGGTAAAATACCATTTGGTTTAAAGATTGATGTTTGACTATTGACGTCATCCGGCTTCAATAGCCGAGTGAGTAAAACTGCAAACCCCACTGACGAGTCTGGGCAACCTGTACGTGAAAGCCTGGGTTCAATTCTCAGCGCAGTCAAGAATGAAAAAATTATCAATAAAATTTTAATTGATTTCATGTTGTAAAATTCCTGTCTTCATAAAAATAATTTAATGAAAATTAAATTCAATGAACTTAAGCCTAATTAAAAAATATCTAAATTTGGATTAAAAACCATTAACAGTTCAATAAAATAACCAGAATACTTATATTAAAATAATTTAAGCTTGTAGAATTGTTGTTGGGAATTGTCAAAACCTGAGCTATATTTAATTAAATCAATTGAACTGTTAATGGTCCAGTAGTAGGGTATTCATTTAATTGGGCTTTTGCTGTAATCGGTTAATATCTCGATTAATTAACCGAGGTCTTGGTTTAATCGGTTAATAATTAGTTTATTTTGTAATTGATCGGATAACCGATTAATAAAGTTTTTTTTTTATAAATTGAGTAATTCCAATAAATAAAAATGCATAAATGCAAAAAAAAAAAAATAATTGCTATGTTATTATAACAATTCTAGAACTAAAACAAGCAAACAAAAAATATAATTCATAAATATGTAGTAATATACATATTTTTTAACTAAATATTACGTATTAAAATTTTGATATTTTTAATTAGGCTTAAGTTCATTGAATTTAATTTTCATTAAATTATTTTTATGTTACAATGGAAACTAGTCTGGGCCACCTGTCCGTGAAAGCCTGGGTTCAAATCTCAGCGCACGCAAGAATGAAAAATTATCAATAAAATTTTAATTAATTTCATGTTGTAAAATTCCTGTCTTCATAAAAATAATTTAATGAAAATTAAATTCAATGAACTTAAGCATAATTAATAATATCTAAAGTTGGATTTAAAACCATTAACAGTTCAATAAAATAACCACAATACTAATTATTATTACGTATTAATTAAAAAATTAACTGTGAGATCATTTTATTTATTCAATAGTTTAAAGAGAATTAAGCGATAATTTTCTTTCGTTTTCATCAAACTTAACTTCGAAAAAATTTTTCACTTATTGTTGATACTGGAGAAATTGAAATGAACCCATAATACAGATCTTCCATTATGCCATCAGAGTCTTCTTTTTTAAGATTTTAACAGTTCTAATTGTTTCGGTTAATTCTGTTAAAAGATTGATATGGGAAGATATGAGGAGAAACCAATAACCAAACACATACATATAAAAAGTACGACAAAAAGCTGTTGACAGCAAACACTTATTTAAAAATAAATATCACTGAACACCTTCTTTGTTTGTATGAAAAAATATTTTCTAAACACAAACCTTTTGTATATGAGACGAAACAAAAAATTAAAAACTCAAAAAATATGTTATAATACTACAAAAAATTAAAAATTTTGTTACATCGATTAATCGGTTAATCGACTGAAATTAATCGGCTTAATCGTTAATCGAATATAGACAATTTTAAATTAACCGATCAGTTAATCGGGTAGTTATTAATCGGTTATCCGATTAACGGTTAACCGAATTAATACCCTACCTAGTAGTGAATAGATATAGATGTACTACAAAATAAAAATAAATTTTTAATTCGATTTGATTTTAAGCTGCTGTTAAAAATTAAAGCATAAAATGGTGTTATTAACTTTTAAAGAAATGTTTTATATACACAGGAAGGTGCGTTTTTATATGCAGGTACAATTCTACCCATACCGCCGTAAACGTTGTAGTGTTGTAAAATTATAACGCTCGGCGAGGTTTAAGATCGATGCATATCTTTTGATGTTTAATTTGTTCGTTGGTACCGTTTTTGAGATCTATTTTTCAAGCATTTTTTTAAAGCACTTTAATAGGTTTCTAGGACGTACCCTACAAAAAACGAGACTACTCTATACATGCGTGTATGGAGTACTCCATAAGGGAGTAGGACTACTCCAATACCTAACCTAAATGTATGTACATTGCGATGTCCTAGGGCTGGACCACGTAACTCAGCTATGCATTACAAAGGAGTAGTTTTAAAACTACTCTATTGTATACACAAGGGGATTAGTTTTAACTTCGCTTAAAAACGAAAACATGTCGTTAAAAACCGAAGACATGTCATCTCACTACAAACACTTTTTAACAATGACATGGTCCATGCTTGCATTACATCGGACCAGTCCATAGAGTAGTCCATTTAATCAAATTGGATCAGGTGGTCCAATATTATTTGCAGGGTATAAGAGAGGTGTTAGATACCTCTAGGCTTTAGTTCATGTAGAACATAAATTACTTACTTTCTTATAAATGCCAATAATTTTGAAAAAATTTTTGGTTTTACAATTCTAATAATTCTGGTTCCTAAACAAGTAACGTCTCCAGTTAAAAATTTCCAAATAAGTCATACATTCATAAGGATTAAATTATGCTACCAATATTTCATAATATTTTTTATTTGGATTTATTGATATTAGTAGGAAAACGTAAGAAAGTTAATTTATTTAACTAAGAAAGTTGATTTATTAACCAACCAAATGCACGATGTTAATTGTAAATGAAATAAAAAGTTTTCGGAGAATTATCTTAACTAGGACCGCCAGGTGGCCGAAATTCTACCACTTGATATTTACAATTAAAATAAACCGTTTTTTGCACGTATCGAATATGCAATTCTTATTTAAAAGGGCTACCTAAATTTAAGAGAATAACAAATGCCTTTTCATATTTCCTTTTATTCCTTATTATTAAAGCATTTATTTACTACAATGTGTATGTGATAAAGTTTCAAGAATAAAAGGTTAAATAAAGTTTAAGCTGCCTGCTTTTAGAAATACAAAAAAAAAATATGTAGCATATTGAAACAACAATGAAAAAAATATAAGTTACTGAACGAAAATTTTTATTTTATATTCAAAAACAAAAATTTTTTGTATGTGTGTGTGTTCACAAGCAAATTTAATACACTTCAATCCTAAAAATTTAGAAAAACAAATTTATATTATTTTATAATTACATATATCAATATATTTTAATATATATAAAATTTATTTAATATACTATTAAAAGGATATATATTTCATTAAAATCGGTGGACGATAAGAAACTGAAAAATAAACTTCAAAAAAATTTTTTCCGTATTTATATATAAGATATTTTTGATTATAATAAAAGGATCTATGAAAATATGGGGTAAATGCTCGCGACGGCTTCGGTGACATACCTCTATCCAATGGTCCATATTTTCAATGACTCTGAAACATAATTGAGGTTCAATGTTGTTAATGTGCTGTATTATCTCATCCTTTAGCTCTTGAATTGTTTTTGGCTTATCGACGTACACTTTTTCTTTTAAATGTCCCCAAAGAAAAAAATCCAACGGTGTCAGATCACATGATTGTGGCGGCCAATTAACATCGCCACGTCTTGAGATAACACGGCCATTGAATTTTTCGTGCAAAAGATACATTGGCTGTGTGGCAAGTGGCACCATCCTGTTGGAACCAAATATAGTCCAGGCCATATCCTGGCCACAAGAATTCAGTTATCATTTCGCGATAGCGAACATCATTCACGGTAACTGCTTGGCAGTTCTCATTTTCGAAGAAGTAAGAACAACAGCAATGTTTTCGCAAAGGGAACCGGGCGAGCATGCACAAGTGTTTTCACATTTCCTATTGACCCGGTGTGCTGAAATTTGCATAAAATTCTCGAGATTGTGGACACTTTTGGTCGATTACGCTGACCAAAAGATCACGAAGTGCATTTTGATTTGAACGCCTATTTTCGTAGAAGGCTTTAACAATCTTTACGCGCTGCTCAATTGCCTACCTTTCCATGGTTGAGTTTGTTAAACACTAAAACAAAGAAATGGCAAACAGCTTGACCCTAAGGAGTGACTCACAACTAACATCATTCATTATGGTTGGACGACCCTTAAAATGAGTTTAAACTATAAATAGTTCATAAAAGCGAGATTTCTTATTTAAGGATTTTTTTAAATATATTTAAATTTTATTTGAAACGGAAACTTAACATGACAAGACATTTTCAAAACTTGTTATTTTTTTACAATAATGATTTTTGTGATTATTAAAGGGATGTGCATTTGACCG
Source organism: Pollenia amentaria (assembly GCA_943735925.1). Classification (NCBI taxonomy): domain Eukaryota; kingdom Metazoa; phylum Arthropoda; class Insecta; order Diptera; family Polleniidae; genus Pollenia; species Pollenia amentaria. The sequence continues at coordinate 142,375,189 of OX031009.1, read as the reverse complement.
TTCGGACAATTGGTATCTTAAAACTTGACGAATTTTAACTGACAAATATGGGTGAAAACGTTTACTAATTACATTATTTAGATATTCTAAATGCTATTTTGGTTTTGTAAAGCAGATGCCACACCTACTTATCCCAACCTACCCAATTTGTCGATTCTACGACGTTCTCAACAATTGGGACTGTCTCAAACCACAACCTCTCGGATTTTAAGAAACGGTTTGGGGTTGCATCCGTATAAAATTGTTCTCACTCAAGAACTGAAGCCATTGGACCACCGTAAACGTCGTGAATTTGCTGATTTTGCCTTGGAACAACTTAAAAACGATTACGAAATCATCTTCTCCGATAAGGCTCACTTTAATCTGAGTGGTGCGGTAAATAAACCAAACTGTCGATTCTGGTGCGAAGAAAAGCCCCAAATTATTCATGAAAAACCATTACATTCACCTAAATTGACAGTTTGGTGAGGGTTTTGGTCTGGTGGAATCATCGGTCCGTACTTCTTTCGAAATGAAGCTGGCAACACCGTTACTGTCAATGGAGAGCGATATAAATCGCTGATCACCAACTGTTTATGACCGAAATTGGAAGAAGTTGATCTTGACAACATTTGGTTCCAACAGACGGGGCTACGTGCCACACAGCAAATGCAAAAATTGAATTATTGCGAGAAAAGTTTGGAGATTCGATTATTTCAAGAAATTGTGGTATTGAATGGCCTCCAAGAAGTTGTGATTTAACATCATTAGACTATTTCTTGTGGGGTTATTAGAAGTCATTGGTCTTTCGAAACAAAACAGACTCTCTTCAAGCTTCACAAGTCAATATTGAACGTGCCATTCATGATATACGACTAGATTAAGTCGGAAAAGTGCTCGAAAATTGGGTTCATCGAATTCGTTCCTGCAAAAGAAGTCGTGGGGGCCATTGACGTTTTATTTAGCACTAAATTGCATCGATTGTACTTCACATTAAATAAAAAACATTTTAATTTCCTCTACAATAAGTGTGTTTTTTAAAGAAATCATATCACTCTTATTGGAAAACCTTTTATATATATGTGACAGCGCATAGAGAAAGGCACCTAAGGGTAAAAAAAAATCCATTTTCACTTCTTTTTTTTTGATGTGGACAACATCTGAGCATCGAATGAGACCGATCCCATGCCCCAAAGTGTTCACTCCCAGATATATGCGCGTTTTATGAAATTGAAGTCGACGATTCTAAGCGCAAATAGAAAGGGACCTAACGGTAAAATGTATTTATTTTCATTTATTTTTTTCCTTATGAACAATTTAAATAAATAGAAAAATCATTTTAATCGACGGTTCTTGCGAATTGGTTCCTTAGAACTTGACGGTACCGGTCCTTTATTTTTTTTCGATTTCTTCTTAACGTCTGCTGCCTCCACTTCTTGAGGATTGTCCACTTCCACCGAATCTTCCTCTTCGTTTCCATACACAAGTACCATGGACGCTTCATCGATAACCCTGGTGATTTTTTTGGTATTGTTACTAAGATGTATGTTTTCATTTATGATGGCTGAACTCGCAAGCAGTTTACATTGCACTAGTGACTGAGCAATAAATACAAAGTGATGATACTTCGATATTCCAATTAAAGTTTTATATTTAGTGGAGAAGTATTCGTCCCATTTTCTTCACTCAACAACAGGCTCACTTGAGTTTGGAAGTCGAATAGGTACAGGAACATTAAATCCATTACGAGATGATTTTCTAACACAATCAACTACATCCATGAAGCAGTCGACATTAGTTTGGGCATATTTTGATTTGAAAACTCCGAATAAACGATCAGGTGAAAACTTTGTATGTCCGCTTAACAAAAAGTTCAATTCAACTGACTCACATCTGGAAGTATCGACAAGGTGTTGTAAATATCGTATAATCGCATTGTTTTTATTTTGTGAAACACAGTTATCAGCGAATACCACTAATTTTTTAGTTGAATACACTTCTCGTAGGTAGTAATCAAGCATTGATATTACTGAATTCGAACCTTTTCCAATGGAATCGCTTTCGTCAATACAGAAGATGTGTTGAACATTTTGACGTTCGTTTGTTATTCCGAAAATTGCTGTTTTGCGACCTGATTTAAAGTATGCAATTCCTATTTGCTGTTGACCCGACGGAAAGCTAACATTTTGAGCATAATCCATAGAAATTACTAAATAATCCTCTTTTGGAATACCTGGATACATGGCATTTGGATCAGGCTTGACTAATGTTCTCAAGTTGTTATAAGTAGTACTCTCGCTGAGTGCTGGCAGATTGCAAATGATCAGAATACACCTTCAATGCTGCTTCTTTTTCAACTTCAGTAACGTTTACTGTATTAACAGCATCTTTTGCAAGATTTCGACACAATTCGCACAAATCTTATGCCGGCTTCATAGTGACGATGTAGGGACAATATTTCTGCGAAGTTTTACGATTTTACCACCCGGTTCGACGCTGTTGGTGTATCTAGTGTATACAGAAGTCTTACTTTCAGTAGTTGGAAGTTTCAATAAACGATAATCACGATGATTTGGTTGACGTCCAGGTAAAGTGATAGCAACAGTTTCAGCAAAACGGCAGATAAATGAAACAATTTCTTTTTTTTCCAAAGTAGTTAAAGCATCTGTACGATTAATTTTATTCGTCATGCCATGTTCGTGTGGATAAACACCATTTTTGTCGTAATGTTCGATTAGATTTTTATAGCGTTTAATTCCCATTGTATACAGGAAGAAGTACATATCACGGCATATCGGCAAACTTCGAAAATAATATATCTGATTGTACCGTTTCTTCATAGCTCGCGATCGATCACCAACTTTAGACCTGAGCATTGCATCGCCACGGTGAGCTGCCAGATGTGCGAGAATAACTAAATCTTGGGATTCCTTATCTAAATTCATGAAAGACGTACGAAAATCCAGAGCCATCTTCTTAGGGATCACTTCATTGCATTGATTTGAACAACACGGAGGTATTTTTGAACCATACAGTCGAGCAACTACATTTTCTTCGCGTAAATCAAGATCAGATTTATCAAGGTACATATTATCGGTATCATCTTCAGAGTCACTATCCGATAATTCTGAGAAGTGATCGTCATCATCCTCGTCATTAGGGAAGCGATAAAGTTAATCTACTTCTTCGAATTCGTCCACCATTTAATCCTAAAACCGTCAGTAAGAATGTTATTAGTTTTAAATTATTTTCGCGAATAACATAATAAGGTTATGTGACAAAATTTTCGTACTAACAGAGTGATATTCACGATTTATAAGAATTATAAATGAGTATTTATTATAACTAGTATGGGCCAGCAGTCGACACAATCGACTGCAATCTAGAAATAACTTATTTGTACCGTTATTTCTAATATTTATTTAATCTAAAACTTTATTAAATATGTATATTTATATGTAGAAATATATTTATTTATTGTTAAAAAACATATCGCACTTGATTATAAACAGGGTAGTAACTCAAAATGTAATAATTCTCAGTAGAGCAAAACAATTTTTAATTTTATGAGGCATATTTTTTTTAGGCATATGCAATTTAGTGACAATTTTTCTAAAAATTGTTCCTATATATAACATAAGTTTCCTAATCTCAATCTTTATAACAAAGCCTTTTATATATTTTCCATTTATATATATTTCGTTGATGAATTATGTTGTTATAACCTCTCTATATATATTTTTTTTGTAAATACATGATTATCATATAAGAAATGACCATGATCGGTAGTGTCTGTTATATAAAATCGCAGCCCATCAAAAGATCGCACTTTATTTAAAAAAAAATGCAATGAACGCATTCTTTACAATTTAACCATATTAATAATGTAACAATAACATTAAAATTATTCATAAGCGCAAAAATTTAAGAAATCAACGGTAGCACTTAAAAACAACAACTCTCCCAAAAAGAAAACAAAATATTTAAAATTGTCTTTCTCTTTTTTATTTCTTAATCTCTACTGTTCTCCAATTTAATGCATAGCAGAAAACTCTGCATGTTGTTGTTCTTTTTACTATGTAAATACAAAAACAAAGCATACTGCTTCTGTTATGTGTTTACATTGCTTTTGCTCATACGTATGGGAATTGTTTCAATGTATTAGTACCACTTTCTAACGCGTATAACTCGTGAAATGCAGAGCCGATTTAAACAAAATTTAAATTAACATAATCTCCCAAAAAATATCTTTCGAATGATATATAATTTGTTAAAATACAATATATAGTTAAGGCGTAAAAGGGATCCTAAGGAATCCACTTGCCTATTAATATATATGATGATGATTCACAATTAATAATTTCAGAAAATAAACCTGGATTCGAAAAAACGCGAGCAAAATTGACATCAAGCTCATGGAACCAGCGCGCTAGGTAGAAAACAGTAAAAACCAACTACACAAAACAAGAGGTAGGGATGACCTACGCGCGTTTTCACGTTCCTGACGTCATGAGATGTGTCGCTTTCAAATGAGACCAATACCAATACGCTCAGTGATGGTACACCAAAGATACACGTATTTAAATCTTTAAAATGGATCTCCTGAACAAAGCCGGTTTTTACCCTTAGGTCCCTTTCTAATTTGCGCGTAACATATACATTATTCCTTTACAGTCGCGTAAAGACTAACATCAAATTCAATTTTGTTGAATAGCTAAAAATGTTGCGTATTTTTAATAGACGGGCACGGCTCGACCAAAAATACTTATCTTTTTTCAGTCGTCGTATTTAAATATTTTTCGTGCTACGCAGGAAATGACAAACCCAATATACTCTCATTCACCGCTCAAGTAAGTGGAGGGTACCAAAATGAAAAAATAAAAATGATATACATATAAAAAATTTAACATAAAAAGTGTATGGCAGCATTTGCTGGGGAAAAAAAGTTTGAAGAAAAAAGAAAAAAATATTTTTTTAATTAAAACAGCAATGATTTCGAAAAAAAAACCAAATGTATAGAACAAGAAGAAGAAAAACAAAGTTACGGTAATTTATAAAAGGTAATTAAAAAAAGTAAGTAGTTTAAATGTAAAGGTAAATAAAGTAAGCAAAAACAAAAAAAAAGGAGAAGGGCAGGAACACAGCTACATATTTGCTATTCTCAGCAAAACCTTAACAGTTTGTTTTTTTTTTATTTCGTTATGTTTTGTTTTGTGGCACAAACAAAAATTCACTGAAAGGAAGGCAACTTTTAACCCGTATACTTAATGCATGTAAATATTCATCATACGTACCGGTGTTTTATATCATTTGGTTGTAATAAATATTTTGCATAAATCAATCAATTACTCAATCAGTCATTTTATTCGTATCTAGCTTTCTTTTTAATTTCTGTTGAACATTTTTTTTTTTGTTTTTGTTTTTTATTATTTTGTTTTTTTTTTTTTTTTTGGTAACATGAAGTTGAGTTGTTGGTTGTTAATTTAAGTTTCCATTGAATTTTTGTAAAACATCAATTAATCATACACTTGATACACTTGGAAATGTTTTTGCAGGTTATTAAGGATTTAACTTAAACTTTAGTTTGAATAATGATTTTATGGAAAAGTTTTGTGAGCGATATTAATAAAAGAACTTTTTGCTTGATGGTGGACTTTAAATTAATTAATGAATGTTTTAAGTAATATATTCGTACATATAAAGACTTAGTAAATTTGTATGAATAATTTTATTTATATAATGGAAACAGTATTAAATTTATTCGAAAGATAAGTTAAAAACGGGTTTCGAATACGGTTTTAGCAAAGAAACCGCTTAAGTGTTGTTTTTTTATTAAGATTTGTTTTTTTAATTGTACCAGTTCTTATTAAACAGTATTAATAAATTACTTAGTAACCATTTCAAACTGTAGAGAAATAATTAACAGTGCAAGTTGTTTTTATCTTTTTGCTTAACCTTTATGTCATAAGCAGAAAAATTATACCTACGTCGACAGCAAGAATACCCAGGTACGCAGGCACATTTTATATGCGAATACACACTTTTCTAAATATATGTCTGTTATGTTGTTTTTTCACTTGTGTTTTGTTTGTTTTTTCCTTCTTTGATTTGTTTTTGTGCATGAATTCATAAATTATCAGGAGTTTTAGCAGACTTGTGAAACCCTTAAATCTTATGAAATAAACATGCAATATTATTTAATATTAATTTTTTTGTATACATACCCATTGCGCCGCGGTAGGCTAGCTGGTAGTGAGCTCGTCTAAGAGCTCCGGGGCTGCGGGTTCGATTCTCGCTAAAGACTCAGGTTTCTTTCCTGCAGAAAATCGTAGAGCTAAGCGGGATAAATATAGGAAGAGAAAAAAAATTAACGGAAGTGTTTTATATAAAAAAACAAATTTAAAAAAAAAATTAAAAATGGTATGATAGGAATGAAAAATTGACCACAGGTCTAATTTGTTCATTTTTACGCAAACATCACAACATGTTAGAAAACATTTCTGGTGAGGATATCATCAAATTGCAGTGCGATATGATATAGCCACTTTCATAGATACAGCGTTTTTAAAATTCAAGAGACACCCGGGACTGTTGCTGCCGGCATAAAGGTTAAATAAATAAAAATTTTAATACTTTAAAAAAAATATATATAAAAATTTTGCCATAACTTAAAAAATGTTACCATACATCTCGGAAAAAGTCAAAATATTACTCCTTAAATTTTCTTAAATAACAAATATTCTCGATATATACCGCTAATTCGCGAATATGAATACGAATACAAAAATCAGCGCCAATATTCGCCGAATACAAATACGAATATCCAATCTAAAATTTAACGCCACATGATATTTACAATTTGATTGAAAAATTCTCCCGTTTGCGTCGATAACAAACAATTGTAAAAAAATTGTCACACTGCTAAATGTATTTAACATTATTATGACATTCCGATTACGCAATATGAAATTATCAACTTTTCACCTTCACTTCTGGACACTTGTATACTTACATTATAATTACATATTATTATGGCCAGAATCACCGCGACCCAAAGGATCTATTGTGCAGCCCAAGTGTCCACTGACGAAGATTAGGGCTATAAAAAAGACAATTATTCTACACGGTGAGAGATTGTATACTTCACCTGAAATAATAAAGGTAACAACAAGGAACTTTATCCTGCTTGCATGTGGCCATGTTTTCAAATTGTTTACAGCTAAATCTTGCATAAGACAGGACCAAAAATTTGCTTAAAATGATTTTAAAAAATGCTAAAATAAATTGTAAATTTTTTTTAAAAAAATGTGCTTGCAGTATGAAATTCAATTAAGAACTAAATAAATTTGAGCAACTCATTTTTAACAAAATGAATCATCACTAAAATATAATTAGCAAATTTAGGTGGCCCCTGAAGTTAGCAAAAAACGAGCGATTTTCAATGCTTTGATATGAATTTTGGATTGTCTTAACCCAGAATCTACATCTCTGTATGATGAATTCACGTTTGGACCATGTCCGGCTCGTTCCCTAATGTGACCAGCAGGGACGCCGAAGATAAGCCCAGGGTCTATAAGAGCAAATGATTACGTTTGAAAGTAGTTGTGCTTAACTTAATTGATACCAATTAAAAGAGAGTGAAAACTGAGTTGAACCCAAACAAAAAGAAAACATGCATTCTTTTGAGTTAATACCTTTTTGCCTAACATAAAAGGCATTACGCAAGGCATATTAGAAAGTAGTATAACAAGTGACACAATTATTTGGCAACTGCTCTCTCAGCAGTACCACTCTAATAACAAGGGTTGGATCGTATATCTATTAGTTGTATTTCAAATGCGTATTTTAAACACAAATATGTTTTTTACATTTTTATTTTAAATACATTTTGGGAGTATTTTGCATTTTAAATAACTGTCGATCAGGTAATTTGTATTTGAAAATGGGTCCCTTTTCTTTGCTCTAAAGAAATCTTAGGTATTTTCCTTTGGTCGCTTAATGGAAAGTGAGTGAGATATCTATCAAAATACATGTTTTGTAACACAAAATAACGCTTTTTAGATTTTTAGCATTTTTTAGCATACTTTGGTTTTTTTCTATTTGTGTGTAAGTATTTCTTTAACCTTAAAAAAAACTTATACTGAGAAACAAGACAAATTATTTTGCTTCCGATGGTATGTAAGAAACTTACTAAAATTACATATTCCCGATATTGTAATACACACAAAGAAAAAACATGGCTGTGGTAAACATATCATAATAAGATTCATGATTGTAGTCAACAGATAGCGATTATTATTGAATCATATTATGACCAAATATATACGCAATATAACATCATAATGTTTTTCCCTTAATCCAAATTTGTTTTTATGACATCCTATTATAATTAAATGTAATCATATTATTATCATGTTAATCTATTAAGCTAAGAAGTAATCATATTATTATCATGTTAATCATAATAATATGTAGATTAAATCTAAAACCGAAAAATATTTGTTATAAATATTGTTTATATGTGACGCGCAAAATAGAAAGGGGCCTAAGGGTTTTGTTCAGGTGAGCCATTTTAAAGATTTAAATACGTGTATCTTTGGTGTACCATCACTGTTGGTATTGGTCTCATTTGAAAGCGACACATCTCATGACGTCAGGAACGTATTGGTCAGCCTTGAAAACGCGCGTAGGTCGTCCCCACCTCTTGTTTTGTGTAGTTGGTTTTTACTGTTCCCTTTACCTTACTGGTCCCTTTCTTTATGTTCTGTCACATATGCTTATTTGCTTACTGGCAACCTTAACGTAAAACTGTTACAGATATTTCACATCATAATATGATGTAACTTTAACCATAATATGTTTAACTTAGTTTTGTCGTAGGTCGAAATTATTTATAAATTATTTTATAGAATTTTCATTCTCTTTCTCTAAAATAACACAAAACAATGGTCAATATTTATGCACCATTTTCAATAAATATTAAAATTTTTGGGCATTGATATTTTATTTTGTGACACTTTACAATTTTTTAATGCACCTGCAATTTCTTTATTTTCTAATTTCTTAAACTTTTTTTAATGGGTATTTTTTTAAATTGTTTAACCACTGAATAACAAATTATTCGATAGGCATATGTAAAACAAACGACACAACTGATGCAAAATTATTTTACAAATGGAGATAACAAAATATTATTAGAGTAAAGATATTTTGTTTGCATCTTAAACATATTATGGCTATTAAATATCATTAAATGGTTGTGAGGAATATAATATGTTTTCAAAGTTAACATTTTTTAGTTGTTATAAAACCCAGTAAAAAACTTGTTCCAAAAGGAGCAGGTTTTATGTATGAATTCATACCTCAAATCGCTTCAAACCTGCTGATGGGATGCCTGATTTTTGTATGGAGTGTTCCCGGTTTGGAGGACTATTTTCTGCTGACAAAAAGCGCTTCTTTTAACATAATAAAAAAATGCAAATGAAGCACTCCTAAAGTGCTTTTTTGAGGTCTAACTATATTAACATATTTATAAATGTTTTAATTTTACTGGCTAAAATGCCTTTTTTTAAGCATTTTCATAAACCATAATATATTTTTATTTTTCGCTTTAAAACCATCTTCGTTGTCAGCACTAAAATAGCAGCTTTTCTTGTATGTTTTATTCGTTATCATTTACTGCTGTATAAGAGCTCTCTAATTGAAGCGCTCGATTATGCGCTTTTTCTCTTAAGTGCTTCAAAAAACACCATTTTTTTTTACTGGGAAATGATTATTTTTCAGTGAACCATGCTTAAATTTATAATTGCGATAAACATTGATATGTTTAAAGCTACTATAATATTGATGATATTAAATAAAAATAACAATGTTTTGTGTTCGACAACAATATATTGTTACAATAAACATATTGTAGTTGCCGTAACCATGGCGAACCATATTTTTTCTCTGCGAGTACCCACAAGGTGTTAACCTTGTGGGCTAACACCTTATTTGTAATAATAATAAAATTAATAAATAAAAATAAAATGATAAGTAATTTAAGAATATTTAATCTTAATCACATTAGATCAACGATCATCACGCTATGCCCCCAGGGGCTGAGCACTTTTTGGGATTTTCACACACACAACACGAATGTTACCGAAACTCACTATAAAGATTTTAAAAAACTATAATTTCATTCAGTTGTATGCTAGTTTTCAAACAAAAACAAAACACATAGTTAATATATCAACTGAGTAGTTTTACTTTTCTCTCTTTTTCAGAATTTCAAATATTTTAAGTACACTTTGAATATTTTTCTACATTTTTATGTGCTTATTTTAATGTGGAAAATAAAATCATAGAAAAATGCGTCTTATTGATGATGCTCTAAAATCAGAATTGTGACATCAGTGTTATTACCAGAGAAGACCAATTTTCTTTTTTTGCTGTTTTGCTTCTTTTTTGCTGTTTTTGTTATTATGGTGCTTATTTTGCTTTTTTCCAATGTTTTTGCTGTAAAATAGCTTTTTTAACATAATTTTTACGTAAAAAATATTTTTTTGAGAAAACATGAGAAAAAAAAATAATTGACAACTTTTTTCTGGGTTAAAACAAAAATATGTTAGTTGTGGACTCAACGTTTTTGGGCGCTTTATTACAACTAAAATTAATAAACGTACCATCCCAAAAAAAACAGCCATATTACTTATTTGAGTTTAAAACAAAATAAGTAAGTGAACGCAAAAATAATAGAAAAAAAATGCCGAAAGAAAAGTCAAATATGTTATTTTTGCTAAAAATGGTAAAATGGTATCCTGAAGTTTTTAAAGTTGAAAATGATTGGCTTTTTTTGTAATGTGTGTTCGAGTAAAATTAATATCGAAAAGAAGTGCAATGTGGAGCAACATTTTAGTACAAAAAACACAAATTAGCTGCTTGCCAAGAAAATCGTCCACAAAAACTTTTAACGGAATTTCCTGTTAATATTACTGCCAATACATTCCACGAAGATATATGTAAATTTTTGTTGGAGACCAATATACCAGTGAAAAAAAGTAAGCCATCCCAGTTTCAAAAATATCTTTCAAAAGTACGCCAATTTGTCAGTTCCAAGCGAAAGATCTATTAGAGGTAAATTCATACCTCAAATGTATACGGAAGCTTTGTGAAAAATGCGTGAAAAGGCTAAAGGTAAATATATATGGATTTCTGTTGATGAAACAACAGACAGTGAACAAAGATATGTGGCCAACTTTATATTTGGTATTTTAAATGGCGATGTTGGAAATAAACCTTTTTTATTGAACATGGGTGTTCTCGAAAATGCAAATGGGGCTTCTATTGCATCTTTCTTCAACGATTCATTACAAATTTTATGGCCTGATGGTAAAGGTGTTATGATACTTGCTATTTTTTGTATTTTTTCTATATTGGAGAACAGTGCAAATATATTTGCATAGGAAAACTGACTAAGTGTAAAGAGTTTGATTATAAAATAAAAAATCATGAAATGTCAAACAAATATACGTGTGTTATCGATAAATAATCTTAGATTGTCAAAAAAAATATAAAAATTTGTAACTTAAAATTGACATTTCCAGATTAAATGTTAGCACTGCTGCTAACTTTTTTAGTTTTTGATCGAAAGTAGCGGGTTTTAACTTTTTTTTTGCGATTTATAGCTTTTTTTGACGGTTTTTGTGGGAACAAAACGTGGGCAATATTGTGTGTTTTGTGTACATATTGTATTTCTTGTTCTTTCTCGCATTTGTTGTTTCATTCAATCAATCCTAAAAAATCCAATACAAAAAATAGCAAGTATCATAACACCTTAAGTGAATATTTGATTCATAATTTTTTTTTTTTATTTTTTATGTTTTTTTTTAATTTAATCTAGGCATTCAATACGACAAAATATTGCTAATGGTAACTGATGCAGCGCTTAGAGTTTCAGCATGTAAATAAATTAATATCTTGTACCAAATCCGTTTTTGTTAAGTTAATTTTTTAATAACTCGTATTTACACACATACAAACTAAAATTTTAATTTCCATAGGCTCCTCGTAGAAAGCAGTTGTTTTTACAAATGAATCCCAATTTGGCTCTTCCACCGTTCTCATGCCCTACACGTTGGGGTACTTGGATAGAAGCCACAATGCATTATGCAGAATACCTTGATAAAGTAAAGGCTGTTATTTCTTAACTGAAAAGTGAAGACTCAGATTCGATCGCGCACGCCAAGGAAATATATAACTTGCCCGGATTAAGTTCCCAACTTGCGTTTATCAAAAACAATTTTTCAAATACTGTGTCTTCTATAAAAAAAGCTACAAACAGTTGGGTTAGCTATTCACGAAAGTGTAAATATTGTGTCAAATGTACGAAAAGCTCTTGAGAATCTACATGAAAAAATATATATGAAGAAATTTAATGCAGTATGTATTTCAAAGAAATCCGGGGTTCAAACAAATTTTACAAATAAACAGCATTCTTCAAACTGGTGCTAAACCTGATGACGAAATGAAATTTTGAAATATAAATTTGCTCCAACAACATCCGTTGACGTGGAAAGAAGTTTCTACTTATACAATTCACTTTTAACAGAAAGACGAAGAAAAATGACGTTTACAAATATAAAAGCCCACATGATTGGTTATTGTAACTGTTTTCACGAATCTGAAGAAATAGAATAACTGTAATTTTTTATATTTAAATGTATATATTAAAAAAATAAAAATGCTTTTTTTGCTGCTTTTTTTTTCTAAATTTTTGTGCTTTTTTTACATATTTGTTTTGCTGTAAACACTTTGTTTTTTGCTTTTTTTTGTCTTCTCTGGTTATTACAAATGGCATCAATGAGGCAATTTTGTCATATTTTATGCGTAATCAATGCGACATCAATTCGACGCCACATTTTAAATTATTTTTTAATTACACTGATAGAAAAGGCGTCATAATGCTGATATATTTTGATAAGTTCAGACAAACTGTCATCAGTGCAATGACAAACTGTCATCAGTGCGATAACAAACTGTGAGGAATATAATATGTTTTCAAAGGTATCATTATTTAGTTGTTATAAAAATGATTATTTTTCAGTGAACCATGCTTAAATTTATAATTGCGATAAACTGTCATCAGTGCAATGACAAACTGTCATCAGTGCAATAAAAAACTGTCATCAGTGCGATGGCATGATGTATCATGTCATCAGTGTGGTGATCGATTGTTACCGCAGCATTGAATCTGTTCTTCAGTGTTTTCCATATTTCCTAATGATCCTCTTTGCTATTAAAAAATGTTTTCGTTTCTTTACAATAATTCTTTGCTCAATGGAATAAGGTAGTCGCATCTAAGATGCGACCTTGATTAGAGCACCTATCTACGCACTTCTTAAAGTAACTGTCATAAAATAATAAATAAACTGGTATTTCGGAGAATGATCATAAAATATTTCCCCTTGATTCAAAACCTTGTCGGTGGGGCACACGCTGTGGGTATTAAACCTTTCAGTGTTTTTGTCGAATATATTCCACATTGTATTGTACTCTCTTTCTACGCACTTTTACTGTATAAAAATTAAGTTAATTATATTTTTTTTGTTTTATCTGATAGAGGGACACTTTTGATATTTTAAATTGTTACTATAGTAGACATTGACTTTCGTTTTTTATTATTGAGTGCATTGTCGTACCCCGGTGAGGAAATTTGTAAAAAGCCTAGATTTAGGAAGAAAGAAAAAAATAATAATTTCGGGGATCAGGCGATATTAAAAAAATTTTTAAGTATTGATACATGCGTAAATAAGTATTTTCTTGAAAAAAATATTGCAAAAATAAATTATAGGTTCTTTTTTGGTCATTTGAAGGTACATTTTGAATATATTCGGCATTCCCTAAAAACCAGGGGAGCTGCATGAGGCAAAAACTATTATTTTTCCCGACTTCAGCGCCATCACATTACCTTATATACAAATTTTCAGATTTTTATCTCGCAAAATTTATTTTTGACCCTGAAAGGGTTAAAGTATCGATGGTAATACATTTTCGTTAGGTATGTTACATACCGCCGGAAAGGTTTATTTGTCTTGTTTCTCAGTAAAAGTTTTATTTTTAAGGTTTAACAAATACTTACACACAAGTAGGAAACAAATACAAAGTAGCACCTATGCTAAAATTCGAAAAAGCATTGTTTTGAGTTACAAAACATTTCTTTTGGTAGATATCCCACTAAGCGACCAAAAAGCTCTTAACCCTTTTTTCGCCGCACCATGTAAACTGACAATACGAAATAAGATCTTAAGTAACTGGCTGAAAAAAGGCTTATTTAAAACAAAAAAAAAAAACAAGTCAAAAAAGTTTTTGATTTTGCAAAAAAAGAAACAAGTCAAAAATTCCTTATGTTAATAACATATTGTGGGTATTAAAGTAACGAGGGTATGTAATATAAGTAAGATGTGTTATATACCGTTAGAGAGGCTTAATTGTCTAGTTTCTCACTATAAATTTATTTTTTTTTGTTTAATGTTAAAGAAATACTTACACAAAAATGGGGACAAACTCAAAATAGTGCATATGCTTAAATTGAAAAAGTGTTGTTTTGTGTTACAAAACATTTACTTTGATAGTCATCCCACTCGCATCCCACTAAGCAACCAAAAAGCTCTTAAAGGAAAGTACTGGAGCTTTCGTTTGAGCAAAATGGCCCCATTTTGAAAAACAAATTTTTTAAAATTAAAAAAAATTTTGATATTGCAAAAATAAAGTCCAACATTTTTTTTTTTCAAAAATTAGTTATCTAAGGTATTAGTGACACATTTTGCTAAGAATATTAGGTTATAAGTTACATGTATGAGAATAAACAACTGTTTGGGGCCAAAATGTAAAATTTTGTCCTCCTCTAACTCAAAGAGTTCTTGACCGATCTTGTTGAAAAATTGTGTCAAAGCTACTATCCTATAGGTCTAGCCTTGGTGTTAAATTCATCTCGATCGTAAGACATAGCTTTCAAGAGTTGGGTCACGTGAGATGAAATCCCCCGTATAGCTATTTTGACGTCAACCCAGTTAAAAAATGCACCGGTTATCAGAAAGTTTTCCGAAAGATGAGAGACAAAGAACTCAAAATCTTGCAATAAGTGCCTTACACGGATATTTTATAAGACACAAAATAATGCCTAGGAGTAGCAGAAGCAGCATTACCAGTAAAGATGACGATCATTTTATTGTTCTCGTTACGGGTGACAATAATCCACCTAAGACATCCAATTAGCAGTAAGAGTTTGTCAGCTTCCTAAATGATGAAAGCAAAAAACTTGCCAAGCCCACCAAATATGTATGTATAAAAAACATGTTCATACAATCTAACTCCAGTTTAAGCTTGTCCGGGCGCGTATAAATTTTGTTTTCTTTATCTCGTTTCATTTGTCCTCTAAGAAAACGCTGCTTGTCTAGTGCAAAAAGTTGCTTTTAAGCCCTAGAGAACTTGAAATTGTAACATATAACACAAAAAATAAATAAATATTTATTAAAAGCATCAAGCCGTACATGAGGAGTTCGCCATAAAAATCACGAAGCCGTCTATAAGTTTTGCAAATCATTTGTTGATTTTCGAAGTTAATTCGGATAATTTGTAAGCAATGTTCAAGTCTGAATATATTCGGGATGAGTTGCCAGCGTACACTTATCAAACAAGTTAAAAAGTATGCGCATTATAAGAATCTGCTTGATGACCTACTATTTTGTAAATTCTATTGGTTTGAAAAATTTAGCCCTTATATTTAAATTAAGTGCTGAATAACGGAATCATTACTTTTGTGCTGGGGCTAAATATTACCTGTTTCAGAAATTTGCGATATGTCTCTACACAGTAGTCGATTTTTTTTTTTCGTTGACTCCTCTGAAAATTCGTATACCTTGAGAAGATACGTTTTTTTTTGCTACAAGCTACAATTTGGCGTTCAAGCCTGTAATTTGAAATTAATTATTCAGTTGCAAGAATTTTTACGAATCATATTACAGAGGAACATCACATTGTCGAACACAGTCATAAGTAAAAATTTATCAAAATCGATTATTTTTTCATAAACCAGTTCACAAATTAAATCTTTAATAACGGCCACAAAAATTTTGTTTGCTTTATAATTGTGGAATTTTTTGCCTCTCCTGAATATTTTTGAATATAAAGTTGTGCCTGTTTTTGATTAAGTGTGCGATATTTAAGTTTTACGTAAAACTTTACTTCTTAATCTCAAAGACTATTTAATTTTATATACTAAATAATTTTGGTGATACAAAATTTCATGCTTAAGTAACTCTTTAAATAATTTGCTATCTTACAGCCAATTGTTACACTTTTTACTGACCACATTTAGGATACAGAACTGCTGCAGCTTCAGTTTGGGTTGGTTAAAAAACAAAAATAGTTGTATTGCTTTAGTGTAAAATCTTATCATTTTTGGCACACAGCTGCAGTTTGCCAGAAATAACCCAGATTTACTAACGATGACAATGGACAAAATGAAAAAAATGTATCAATTGCATGCAGAAAGAAACAATAACTAAAAGGGCAGACAAACAAAACATTGAAAGGGGAGCAAAAATTATACTTTGGACACAAACATGTACACACAACTACATACATATGAGTTTAAGTATTTAATAAGTACAGCAAACAAATGGAAGATATCCCCTAAGGCAATAGTTAAGCAATATCCCCAAATTTTCATCTAGAAGAATATTATCAAGGTATTTTTTTATTAGCTTTCTTTTATAGTTTTTTAAAAAACATTACAAAATATAGACAGGAAATAAGAAATTTAAATTCTTTTTTAATACACTGATAGAAAAGGCGTCATAACGCTGATGTATTTTGTCATCAGTACTATGACAAGTGTCTTCGTTTTTGACCCCATGACATTTTTCATCATTGTTATGTCAGCGTTACCATCACTTGGCCAAATTATCATCAGGGTGGAAAATTTGAATTATGCCATCACACATTGGCATTACAGAAATGACGAATCAGAGCCGGTTTTATGAAGCATGTTATCAGTGCGATGACAAACGGTCATCAAACTGAGTCATTGTAATTGACCTTAAGCCAAATTGAGAGAAAATCATTATTCATTTACCCGTAACACATGTTGTTTCACTTTTGTTGAATTCCGCCCTTCGTTAACAGAAGAACTTTCAGTTATAAGACACCAGCAGCATGCCCCATATTTGTTTCGTAATAATTATACTTTAAACATTTGATGTATTTAAATAAATAATTTAAAAAAATAGAATATGGGAATTTTTGCTTCTAATTTGACCTTTTAAACATAAAAATAATGTTTATAATATATTATGACTGGATATTATGTCATCGCACTGATTACATTATATATTATGTCATCGCACTGTTGAATTCTCAATTGTAAGACACCAGCAGCATGCCCGATATGTTTTTCGTTTAAAAATTTGATGTATTTAAAAAAATAAAAAAAAAAAAAAAATGAAATACGAGAATTTTTGTTTCTAATTTTATTTTTTAAACATGAAAATAAAGTTAATAGTATATTATGACATGATATATTATGCCATCGAACTGATGACAGTTTGACATAGCACTTAAGACAGTTTGTCATCGATCTGAAGACTGATATATTATGTCATCGCACTAATGACAGTTTGTCATCGCACTAATGACAGTTTGTCATCGCACAGATGACAGTTTTTCATCGCACTAATGACAGTTTGTCATCGCACTGATGACAGATTGTCAGTACTGGAGTCAAAATAATCACCGCTATGACGCCTTTTCTATCAGTGTACACAAAATGTGGCATCGAATCTATGTCACTGTAATCATAGCGTAGATGACGCATAAAATATAACAAAATTTTAAGATGACGTTCGTCATTGGATTGATGTCACATTTTGCCTCATTTGTGCCATTTGTAATAACATTAATGTCACAATTCTAATGTAAGGGCATCATCAATATGAAGATGCATTTTGCTATGAGTGTATACACACATCCATATCTTCACCTTAAATGCAAAAAGGCCTATCACAAAATAAATTTGATATAGAGTTTTTGATTGCTCGTTTTATTAAACTACATGTTCACAAAAAATGTAGATCCCTGCGATCTAAAATGAACACTTTATTAAAGAAATTTAAACGCCAAGTACACCTTGTTGTTATTGATGTTGTAACATTTTTTTTGCTTCTCCTGTAAAAAATTAAAAATTGTTGTAATGCCCTTTTGCATTTTATGTATATTTTTTATATATTAAAAATATCTAAAAAAAGGTCGTAATCTCCACGATACTAAATACTACAGATATTAGAGAACTAAGCAAACTGCAAAATTTATGGATGAAATTTTTATGGAAAACGACAATGCATGAGGTAAATAAAGCAAATATTTGTTCGTTTCTGTAACAATGTTGTACTTTCTTGTTCTCTATTCTATCAAAATTTTAGCTATATATGTATATAATAATAATACTTTATTTTAATTATAAATTATATTATTTGTTTTTGCTTTCTACAGAAATTCATATTGAATTTTTTAATTACAAACGCTCAATATCTTGTGGCGTTGAAACTTTTAAAATGCAATATGAATTTCTGCAGAAAGCACCAACAAAATTATAAAATATTTTTAACTTTGTTTTTGCTTTCAATGTAATACTTCGCGTTGCGTTTTATGCAATAAGTGCCCAAATTTAAAATAAAAATGTGTGGTTATATGTAAATTAATATTTTTTTAAATGGAAAACCTTCTTTCTATCATCATAATGATATTTTGGCGATATCTTCCTATTTTTGTATAAGTGCTTATTTGGCAATATTGCTAGTTTATTATCTATCAGAATCGCTTTCGTATTGCTTATAGCAGCTTTACACTATCAAACAAATCTTTAGTATTTTGAAAAAAATACAAACCTGTCATGATAAGTTGTTATTGTTTTTTGAAAATTTTCAAACTATAATTTGATCAGGGAAGCATTTTCGAAAAATACTTAAGACCTTTAGGAGTATTGCTATCGAGACACGTTTCTCCCAAAGTTAGTATCTTCCGCAATAAGAAATTAATTAAGGCTGCAATAATATTTTTCATCCAGGCAATACGTTTGTTTGGCAATATATATGGAGTTTTTCTGTGTTTGCTGGGAATGAATTGTAAATTTCAAAATGACTGTACTCATGCGATTTCCCTGTATTAAAATTTTAAAATCAAAGACTCTATTGCTTTTCAATGCATATTTTTCTATTAATTTCAGAATATTTAATAGAATATATGTTTAAAATATTTCGTCCTTTTGGCAAAAGTATTTCTAGGAGTTTTTTTTATGCTCAAGCTTACATAAATTATAGATACGTCTCTTATTTATGTGTGTTTTGATAGTTGTTTCTGCTTTCTTATTTCATGCTGTTTTGTTGCTGATATTTTTGTTGCAACATTCTTACATCCAATGTGGCATCTTAAAGCAGAACTGTCTAATAAATGTCAACCACAATGACAGTTTGTCGCCACTTTTACCACTAAAATCTCGGTTTGTTATTTTATTTCCTTTTTTTTAATTTGACTATATAATATTATTGTGATTTGTTGCTACTTTAAATATTCTTTGGCAATAAAAAGTTATACAATTTCTTTTTTTTTAATAAATATTATGCAATTTTTAATGCTAAGCTATTGTTTTGCATAGAAAAGTGTACTTCAAAGTTTAGCATTTATTTTATATTGTTTTAAGTTTTTTTTGGAAGGAAATATGTTTTATTTCCGTTTTACTTGTGCTTTCCAAAATCATAGACTACGGCAAAATTTCCTGCTGCTTTATGATGCCAATTATGAAAAAAAAATTTTTTGTTTTAATTCAAAATTTGTTTATTCTTAATAATAGTTTATTTAAAGACTGCTTTCGTTTAAAAAAAGTAATAATTTATTGCTTTAGCATCTTAAAAACAACAAACATATTTTTCAAAGAGTTTAAGATTTCAAATTATACAAAAAACGTTTTACCTTTAACCGGGATCTTGGAATTTTTTCATCTCGCCAATAGATATATTAACAAAGATGTTTAGCTTTGAACTCCTCTTAGCTACTGATTCATTGGCTTCTAGTCAGATAATCTAAAGACCAAAAAAACTAGACATTCAATGCACTGTAACGTGGTTTTGTCATCGGCCGAGGCAGTTCAGTTACCTTTACCTTAAGTAAAATACGAGTGATTTACCCTTCTTGGGTCAACAATATAATATTTGTTTATTAAATATTTATGTTTTTTTACAATAAATTCAATTACTCGTTCTCAAGAATTACTAACAGCACGATGACAATTAGGGATTTATGCGGGTTCTCCTCGGATGATGCGGTCTGGTACTAACAGTCGTCCGAAGACGATGTACCAAAACAGGCAGCCGAAACAGTCAAGCGAAGTTGCTGTGCCGAAACAGTCGACCGAAGTCGCTGTGCACGAACAGACAGCCGAAGCTGCTGTGACGAGGTCGTGAGTTGGACTGACAACCAAGTTAGCTGATCCAAAACAGTCAGCCGAACGACGCTGTGTCCGAAAGAGTCAATTATTATTGCTGTGCAAGGTATCGCTATGTAGCTCTTTACCCGAGTATCAGAGGGATAGCGGCTAATCTGGCAATATTAAATATATTAAGAAAGGCGAGTGCTATTGCAAAATCAGCTGTCATAAAAGTTTGGCAAATACCTAGTACTATACTACACAAAATGAAATATAAAATAAGCGAGAATTTTATCAGGAATGTTATCTTGAGTATAAATTGGAAATTGTTAGGGTGTACGGAAAAACGGAGGATGTTATTATTAGGTAACTACAAATAACGTATATAATTAATATTAGGTATAGAAAAATACACAATATATGTAAGAAATATTTGAGGCGCTTTAAATCCACGTTACAGCACATATATCTATTGATAGTGGTACTCCAAGGGATGTGAACCTCAATTGACATAAGCACATCCGCTGGGAAGCGTCTTTAGTTTTTAGATTTTATCGTTGAAAAACATATTTGCCGTAGTAACAAAACCACTTTTATCATTCTACCGAAAAAGTATAAGAAGCAATAGTGAACTATGTTTTTTTAATAGAACATAAAATCAAAGGGGCTTTTTTGAGTACGGCAATTGTTAAACTGTTATATTGTTATTAATTTTTTAATTTTTCTTGTACAATCTTTATTTTTTAAATATATCGAATCATTTTTGTAAAAAACAAGTTTGAGTGCTATATTCGGCTGTGGTGAATCTTTGATACCCTCCACCGACAGTAAGAATATTTAAGGCGGGCGCACTAATTTATTAATTAATCTTTATAAAAACGGACGTCAGTATAACAATTCGTCGCGGTTTAGACCTACATATCGTAATTTATTGACCGACAATCAGAATCTTTATGCTTTTATTTCTAGTCATATAAAAGTTAATTTAAACAAATATTTTTGAGATGGGAATTTATATTGGATCCATGGTAAATAAGTGCCCAATCAAAAATAAATTCTGTAGAGTGTTTTCTGGGATTAAAAACCTAAATAAGAATACATTTCGATATAGTACTGAACATTTTCATAGTGTTTTATAGTTTTGAAGTAATAAAGTAATATAGTCGGTGTAATACCGGCAAAAGACCTTCTTGGGTTTCTCTGGGAGGCAGAGGGTCTTTTGGCCAACTAAAGGGGGGTGGGTACAATAGACCTGGTTTGGTCGCGGTACCGTCTCCGTTGGGAGAAATCTCCCCGCTCTCTCTGGAAAAAAAAAATAGTTTTGAAGTAGTTTTAAGGAGGCTGCATTATATGGGACATGAGGTAAATTGTTGACCGATCTTCACGAAATTCAACAATGTGAAATTCAACAGTTTCTACTCCTCTAAAACTGTGACGTACCAAATTTTATTATATTTACATTATTTTTACGGAACTTAGCGTACTAAGCTGTTTTCAAGGGTTGATTTATATGGGGCCTATGGTGAATTATGAACCGATCTTCACGAAATTTAACCCTAGAGAGATAATCTGCATAAATCTTACGCATGCACTTTCGAAATATTGCGATTACTTTTTAATAAGCATGAATTCGTGGCTATGAACTTGTTACGTAAACCTTTTTTGGCGGATACACGTCGCACAGTGCTTTGTCCATTTTCATTTTAAAGTTCACCTAAAAGTTCTTTCTGCCGAATATTATTAAGATATATTCATCTATATGAGATTTTTGCATGGGGGTTTATATGGAATCTATGGTTTATTTTGGACCTACCAGGACAACATTTTATAATGACAAAGTAGCTATCGTAGAAGTCGTTTTCGCCAATTTTTATGTAAATACTAACATTTATAAGGAAGTTATGGCATTAAATGCTATTTTCGGGAGTAATATTTGCATGTGATCTATGGTCAAATATGGTCCGATTCCAATTAAATTTGGGAGGATGATTTTAATTGCAATAAAATTAGTTTGGACAAAATTTAATCTTGATACCAATATAATAAGATGGTTTATCGGCACAAGCACCCTATTCCTAAAAGAAGCTTGTATATGGGCTAAGTAAAGTTTTAGACTGATTCGCCTCATTTTCAATAGGCTAGGTCCTTGTGCTAATCAGAACCTATGTGCTAAATATCATCAAATTATCTCCAAAATTGCGACATGTACGCACAATGCCACATGGACAGCCAGCCAGACGGCTTGCCAGGATATAACAGGTAAAATAGTATAGTCGGTCAAGCCCCCTAGCCTACACCACAGTATATAAGAAGAAATTCTATAGTTTCTCTATTTGGATTTATTTCTTATATTCCTACTTTATATTCTTTAAAACTAATTCAAGCTATGGAAATTTGAGCAAAAATCACGAAAATAGCTATTTTTTGGTTTTTATTTATATATTAGAAAACAGTTCATATATACGAAAACAGAAAAAACCCATAGATGATATTTTTCTTTTTCTTTAAAAATTAATTATTTTTTAGAGCTTAGGAAAATAATAAGCATTTTTCAAACCAATAAAAATTTTTATTAGAAAATAATTCACCTAAATTTTTTGAATTTCCTAATCCAAAAAATTTATTTTTTACAATTATTTTCATGAAACAATAAAAAATTAAGGTCATTTGTGATTTTAGCGCCTTCTTGTACCGTAAAATACAGCCAAACACAAAAACATTTTTATACATACATAAATATTTGTTGTTTTTTATTAAATAAAATTAATTAACTTTACTCCAAAATACTCCAAATTTAAATTTATTACCACAGTTTTCCTGTAGCATGTAAAACTCAAGTAGTTGTTTAGCCATTTTTAGAATAAATTCTGCGACTTTGGCATCCTCAAGCTCCGCCAAAAAGGGTCAAACCTAAAAAATTTTTTAAAATTCATTTTTATGTATTTTTATGTACAATATAAGAATTGTTTTTTTAATTTTTGTTTATGGGACACAGCACTATGCGTCGCTGCGGTAGGCATTGCCAATTTCGAAATATAGCGAGTTTCTGAGTCAAAGTAAGTCAAAATAACGCAGATTAGTGATAAGTTTTCAAAAGATTTTTATGTTCGATTTTTACGTTGAATACTGAAGATTTTGACTACTAAGAATTTTTTTTGTTTTTTTCGCTTTCTCATAAGTAAGTATTAATTAAGTATCTTCTTAATTAATCAAATAATAGAACAAATAATGCGTCAGTTTTACGCATGATTATGTTTAACGAATGTGATGATATCATTATCTTTCTAGGGTAAACAGTATGATTTCTAGTCATATAGAACGAATTTGTCCAAAATCTTATATTCATCCGTGCATTATGCCATCATTTATGTTAGACTTTGTAACAAAAATATTAATTTTTTAGGATGGTGGTTCCACATTTGGATTTCAAACTCATTTACAACTAGTGGTAGTGCAGGGTATAAAAACGTCTAAAGTATTTAAACTTAAAATATACTGTTTTTGTGTATATGAAGGAATATTTTCGGTTGTGCTATTGCCAACACGCATGCGGACCTTACCGACTTTTAAAAAATAATCAAGAGCGGAGCCTGCAGCTTAGAGAGAGGGTGTCGCACAGTTCAAATACAGTCGGATCATCCATTAAGCCCAATTTAAAATATATAAGCTCCAAACTCTTGGATTCGCGCTAGCCTCCAATTTTACATTCTCCAACAAAAGCTGCGATTTGTGTGATTCACAAGGTGGTCATAAAGTTGTAAAGTCATATATCTGAAATTTTTTTTTTTTCATTATTTATTTATTGAATCTTCATATATTAAATATGAACTAACAATAATTAATCAAATCTTATACTAATACTTTATTTTTGTCCTGCCAATGCTAGACGAAAATTCTTTTCCTCACGGTTTCTGTTCACATATATAGATGTTTAGCGGTCTTCACGTAGGATGAGTCCTGCAGTATCTCTTCTCCTTAATCTACAGTGGTCACTGTCATTTAAAATATTTCGAGCTAGTGGATTTGGGTGCGACTCAAGTCTTTTTAAATATTTTACTGCATATTTCGTTATAATAGTTTTAACAAATGGCACATTGAGATCCTTGTGCATGTGATTATTCGAAGAAGTTTATTTTGGCGCTTTAGAATTTTTCCGATATTATAGGCCGAGGCAGTGCCCCATAGTTGAATACCGTAGCATCAGATTGGCTTTAATATAGAGTTGTAAAGCAGAAGTTTGCAATCGAGACTAAGAACAGAATTTCTTCCAATAATCCAATTAATTTGAATTGCTTTTAGTTTCATTTGTGTTAGTTTTGCTTCTATATGTCATTTCAATGTTAAACGCCGATCTAGATGAATACCGAGATATTTTACATGCGATTTTTGGGGCACTGATTGATTATTGATTTTAATAGGGGGACATGACTCCCGACGCAAGGTGAATATTATATGTACGCATTTTTGCTCATTGGCCTTTATCCTCCATTGCTTTAACCACTTTTCCAGTTCAAATATATGATCCTGCAAGTAACGAGATGTCTCATGACAGTTTTCGTGTACGCTTAAAAAATCTGTATCATCAGCAAATGTTGAAGTAAGGGTATGGTTTAGAGATGAGCGATCCCTTGATTTTTAAAGATCAACGTGATTAGTGAATGTGATTTAAAAATCACTGCTCCTTTAAACTGTGATTGTGATCACGGTTTATCAGTTTTCTGTTCTTTTAAAGCAATTGCGGCCAAGCTATATGTACAATGCGCGAGCTTTTGCAAGAGCTTTTGTAAGCACTTTACAAAGAAACAAAAACAAATTGTAAGAGCTTTCAAATCTGTTTACTTTCATATACATACATACTTGAACAAATAAAGTTTGGCATAAAAAAATTCTAATAAGATAGAAGAGAGAATGAAAGGAACAGCAATATCATTTGACATTTCATTCAAAAAACGCTATTACACACACAAACAGTGAAATATCATAAATTTGTAAATGTAAAAAAATACAAAAAGAACGACTTAGAAAGTACCTGTTACTTGACAAATTTGGTCACAACTGTGATTCGTGATTTTTCAGTAACAGTGATTAAATCACAGGTACAGAAATATCGCTCATCTCTAGTGTGGTTGTTTGTTGGCATGTCTGAGGTATATATTAGGTATAACAGTGGGCCCATGATGCTTCTCTGAGGGACTCCAGCGTCGATTGGCTTAGGAGAACTTATAAAATCACCTTCTTTAGTAATAAACCTTCGACCGACTAAGTAGCTTTCTAACAGCTTGTGTGTGTTCGACAATAAAATTTTTGGAATTGAATTATCACAAATATGAGGAAACATCTTACTGATAAAGTTGCATCCACCCGTTCTTAAATCGGATAAAAATTGCGGGTGTTAGAGCAGCTGAAAGTTGATAATTGTTAGGGCTGGGGAAAAACGCCAGTTAAATGCCGACAAAAACTTGATTTTTCAAAAAACATTTTTTGCTTAAGTTTACAATTGATTATAATTTTTTGTGATTTTATTACAAATGTGCTAAAAAAATTTCTTATGTCACTATACTATTAAACAATATATGAATAAGCAAAAACAAATAAAAAATTAACACTTACAACGAGTAACAAAAATACACAACTAATTAGCTTGTAGGTCTATTATTTCACTAATTGTAGCTTTTTATTTTTGTTTATAATGTGCCTGTAACTTTGAGCGCAGTTATCAGTATCGCTCTAAAAATTCATTCTCTTCTGAAACGGTAAATTGCTAATCTATTGCCTTAGGAGATATCTTCCATTTGTTTGCAGGGTTGCTTTGCTTAAATTCTCACATTTTTTTTCTATAAATTACACTGTGCAACATTTTGAAGTCATCGAGTGGACACTCTTTCTCGCATCTAGGGCCTCAACGTTGCTACAATATCGGAAAATTTTAATATTTTCAATATTTTTGAAAAAATTAATTCTTATTCTTATAATATTGTTCATAACTCCTGTAATACTTGAAAATGCCTTTTTCACATTTCCCATCTGTATTTTTTTCGAATATTCGGGAAAAATATTTATAATATATATAAATAGCAAAAGGTAAAGAAAACATGAATTAAAGTAATCAATATTAATTTTTCATAAATTTTTCGAATTTTCGATAATTAATGTTCTGAGGAATTTTGAATTATATTATAAAGAAAGTCTTTTCTGAACATTGCTTTACTAAATTGTCCACATTTATGCAGCTGTGGGCCAAAAATGGCGAAAAAGATATAAAAAACAAATTTTTTTCGCTATAGTTTATTAAACAGATTTCGCTCATAGTCAGTAGCTGCAATTATGCGAAGACAGGAAAACAAAATTTTATTTGGCTTCCGAGAAAATAAAGTTTTAGCCAAAATCTTTATGAGGCTAAAAATTCTGAAAGGCAGCTAAACTAGCAAAACACAAATAGGATCTTGTTAGTTTGCGATAAGTATTTCGAGGAATTCCACACGGGAAGGAGTTTGCAGTTGAAGTGTTGCATAGTGTTATTGATCTAAATACATAAAGGGTATTCAGGATATCGCTTAAAATTGCCGTTTCTGCAATGCAACAAAATTACAACTTGACTCAATAAGAAAATTGAAAAATGGATAACATTAACCATTTATTTATTTAACCATATTGATAACTTTGGCCGCAATATGGTCACATTTAACCAAATTATTAAAATATATTACATATAACGATTAATTTTGACCATGATATGGTTAATATTGATCATATTATTTTTCATTTTGATCATAATATGGTTAATTTGAACAAATTACGATTGATAATATGTTTAATATTACCCAAATTATAGTTAATTTCGATCAAATTATGCTTAATTACAACACAAGCTTACAGGCTTCTAGGACCTTATTAAACTGCAGGAAGACCATTACTGAATTCACCTCGGGCTGTGGGATCCGTATCATATGGGTGCCGGGCCAATCAGGGATAATCGGAAACGAAAGGGCAATATACTAGCTAACAGGGGAAGAGAACTCGAAGCAGTTAATTTGGCGAATGCGTTGCCGTTTGAAGCACTGGGACTGTGGGTAGGACCACTAAGATTTTATGGTGTAACCCGGACGAGAGGAGGGCAAAGAGCCTCCTCAACGAGAGTAAATCCGAAGTTAGTATGATCGTGCGCAGCCTGGCTGGTCATGCGGGCACAACTACACCGAATTGGACGAGTGTAGAACATGTGGCGAGGAGAGCGAGACGCTAGAACACTTTCTCTGCTACTGTCAGGCCTTCGTCTTATTAAGAGCCAAGCATATCGGAAGCCAATGTCATGATGGACTTGGGATCCCTGAGGAACGTTGATTGAAAAACCTTAAGAAATTACACCCGGGTAAATGGGTTTCTTAACGGCGGACTTCAAGCCCCTCCCTATCGGTGGTGGTAGCACTATCTAACTAAATCCCCCATGGTTCTTCTTAAGGAGTGCCCAACAGGCCCGATAGTGGCCTATGTGCACAGAAAAAATTTTTTATCAATTAAAAAATGGTTTTAAAAGTATTTAAATTCAATTAATGTGGTAATTGAATCAATTATTTTTTTAGTTGAAAGAAAATTAAAAATATAATTTTGATTAATTTAATATTTAAGTTGTTTTGAAATAAA
Source organism: Pollenia amentaria (assembly GCA_943735925.1). Taxonomy (NCBI): domain Eukaryota; kingdom Metazoa; phylum Arthropoda; class Insecta; order Diptera; family Polleniidae; genus Pollenia; species Pollenia amentaria. The sequence goes on along the minus strand of OX031009.1, from coordinate 142,347,108 downwards.
TTTTTAATTAAAATATTAATTAAATATCAAAAAATCTTAATTGATTTTTCCGTTTAAAATAAAATAACTTACACTTGTAGAATTTTTGTTGGGAATTGTCAATATTTAATTAAATAAATTAACACATTGTGTGAAATGGCAAAGTTTTTTGATAATTTTTTTAATTAAAATAAAAAATATCATTTATTGAAAAAAAAAATATTCACAATTTAACAATTTTTCGTAATCAATATAATCATTTTGATAATAGGTGCAAAATCAACAACTTGTTTGCTTGATATTATGAATTTGGTATAAATTTGTTGATTAGCACAAGCAATTTTGAATTTTTTCTGTGTGTATGTCGTACATATATGAGGTTGCATCTGATGCTTCGTCCTCCTTTCGGCCTAACCTAACATAACCTTATGCTTTATTTTAACCATATTATGGTCATGTCTGCCCAAATATATTAACATTGTTAAAAAACTATGTTGCTCTTAGAATATAAGTAATCACCTCGAACCATATTTTTGATTTTTTCGCCTTTTTCTACACGTCTTCGGTTGGGGTTGTTAGTGAAATTTCATGGTTTGGCAAAGGCTCATTTGGTCTAAGTGCTTAGTAGAGTACTGACATCCATTCCTACCAAACCTAACCGTTTAATATACCTTACAAGAAAAGTTAAGAATATCGTAACAATTTTAGAAACTTCTGTTACTATTTTAATTATTTTTATAAAAGTATAAATATATCAGCGTTTATGCTTTTCGTTTAAAATTGTTTACCACCGTGAAATGTTTTTAAAAATAGTTAACTTAAAATTTCATGATATTCTTCATTATCTTTCAGAATTAATTGCAAGTAATAAAATTCTTCATTAATTTTATTTTTTTATTCTTTTGGTAGCTTGTCTCTTAGCCGGTTTGTTTTTTGTTTTTGCACTTAAGGAGCAAATAGTATAATCCCAGCATATTTATGATCATCTGTTGAAAAAATAAACACAATCCGTTGCCATATTAATCCTCGTCTTCAAGTTGAAATTGATATTTGTTGCAACAGCAAACTTTTATAAAACAACAACATCAAGACATGTTTGGCTTACAAATTTTTACGAAAACTATAAAAATAAATGAAAAGAAAAACTTAACAAATATGCTAGACATAACAAGAAAAAGGGAAAAAATATTTGGGAGTAAAGAATAACAAAAAACAAAAAAAAGTAAATAAAAAAATTACATTATGAATGAGTTAAATTTAAGCAGACAAAGAGTTTTTTCCTGATCTTTTTTTATTTATTTGTAACATTTCCCAAGAAAAATATATACCAAAAAATCTAAAAAAATAACCACTAAAGCTAACACTTAACGCAATACGTACAATATAAATTCAACAACGACATGCATACGTTCATAAATACATTCGTACAACAAGTTCCCCTAAATGGCAGTTGCTCGTAGCGGCAACACCAACAGCAGCAGCAACACACAAATAACTTACAACATTCTCAGTGTCAGCAAGTGAAAGATGTCTTTGGCTGCAAGCGACAGACAAGCTAAGGAACGAACGAACAAACACAGCCTTAAAACGACAGACGGACAGCACAATGATTGCAGTGCAGCAGTGTTTAGGAAAGCAATGTAATGCATCTGAAGGAAATAAAATGTATATATGTTGGTATGCATGTGAATACTTAAAGCTACAGGACAGAAAAAAGTAAAATAAAAAAAAAATTAGAATATAAAGAAAAAGTAGAAAATAAATGAAAACACTTACAACAAGCAAAACATGAACATTGTCGACACACTATTGAATCACATGGTGAAACCGACAAAGGTTTGTACAGGAAATTCTTTATATATTTCGAAAAATAAGTTAGAGGCAATGTTAACTACACCAACACCAAACAAGACCAGCGCTATTAAAATAATAACCCAATTGACAAATATTCTAGTATTTACTAAGATTAATGTTGGCAAAACGAAAATCAGAGTACAGTTTGGTTTTCAATGCCGAATTCAAAACTTTTGAAATATACGAATTTTTTGCTTTTTTATAAATTTAAAATACCGAATTTACCACAATTTTGATTTTGCTTTTTATACACTTATTTCTGTTCAGTAAATGGGATAAAAAAACTCAAAAAAAAAAAGATATAGAATAGATCGAGGGGTTCCCCGTTATGCTAGTTGGTAAGTGAGCTAGTCTATCAGAGCCAGAGACTCTAGTCTCCTGCAGACATGCGTAGAGCTTTGCGGGATTAGCATAGAAAAAAATATAAAAAAAAGTGGCGCAAAAGTTGTCGCTTGATGTTCTTTGAGTGTAATTTTTCTACACAGAAAAAATTAAAAGTTGTCTATAATCACCAAATTCATAATATGAAGCAAGCAAGTTGTTGATTTTGCACCTATTACCAAATTGCCATTTCAAACAATGTGTTAGTTTATATAATTAAATACTGAAAATTCCCAACAACAATTCTACAAGTTTAAATTATTTTATTTTAAGCGAAAAAGTCAATTAATATTTTTTGATATTTAATCAATATTTTAATTACAAATTTATTTCAAAACAACTTAAATATTAATTAAATCAAAATTATATTTTTAATTTTCTTTCAACCAAAAAAATAATTGATTCAATTATCACATTAATTAAATTTAAATATCCAAAATTATTTTCGGGAATGAAATATTTATTATTAATTAGTTCATTTATTAATGATGTGCTAATAATATCAATTTTTGAATGAAAACACTGAAATTTATTGTTGTGGGAAAGATAGTTTCTATGCGCATTTCGCTGGTTGCTTAGGCCAGCTCGTCAGGAAACTTTTTCCAAATACTTTAGAAAAGCTAAAAATATTATACAAGTAAGACCATAAAGTGAATAAGAATTTTAAAACACTCAGGTCTTGCATGTAACAATATCAAAGCTTCAACAAAGACACAACAATAAACCGTCAATTTTTCTTTCTTACAGTCCCCTACAATTGGCTGGGTTTTTTTAATAAATTTAAATACTTTTTAAACCATTTTTTTTTTAATTGATAAAAAACTTGTTTCTTTGTAATAAATGAAAACTCTAGTTTTTCTTTCAGATTATGTTTATTTTATGTCTGAATTTTTTTCTTCAGTTAAACAAATGATATCGACGAAGTAGCCTTCAACAATATTAATCACCATACGGGCCCAATTTATGGAATTTTCAATCACTCTTACCATAAATTTCTACAGATTAATTCTCGGCAAATTCTCTTATTGAGAACTTCAAGAGTCTAAGGGTTGGTTCCACATAGATTCGTGAATTCAGGAAACCTCACTAAAAGAAATCATGAAGGGTTTAATCGGCTAGAAAAAAGTACCAAAATTAGAGATAAGGCGACCCGGAAATGCAGCCCTCTGATAATCAAAACGGACGTGGAAGAGATTTACATGGATATCTACCGGACCGGAATTTGAGAGTAACCAGTACACCCAGGTAGCAACTTGAGTGCATAGTCCGCCCCTTGTTAAGGAGTTGGAGGTATCTAACCTGCGCTTCTCTAAAAAATATGCTAGCAGCAGCTGTTGATAAGCAACAGAACTTCGGAATAATCCTTCGTTCACCCTAACTGTCCCATAAGTGGCCAACAACAAATACTTGAGAGGTAATTTAATAGCAGCCTTCCCACGACTTTGGGTAGTAACCCACAACCAACTTGTATTCTCCGAAAGTATCTTTTCAACAGAAAAGGCAACCTTCTTGAGAGATCAAAAGCATTTCCCGAAAGAAGCATACTAATGTAGGCCTCATCAAATAGTGAGTCCAGTGACCAGGTAAGATCTCTGGCCCGCGATAACCAAAGTTAGTTAAGTTGTCATGAGATCTGTCAATATCGGAACTTTGTCGAGTCCCAAGTATTCACTGCACCTGATTTCACCAGAGGATATTCTAACAAAAGTTAAAATGTCCTTTTGATAATTCCTAGAAGACCCTGCGGGCTGATAATCGAAACAATTATTCCGCGTTCTCCATTTCTTATTGTCTTCTATTTCGTTTACATTTTCTTCACAAATGCCAAAGTAGATCTGATATTTACCGCCACTTGCAAAAATTATTGCTTTTTGTTCTTTTCGAAAGCCATTATTCGAAACTTCTACACAAATAGGACGTTGTTCTGAAAGGCCTGATTATCAGGTTATATGGTTATTTAGTTATATAACCAAAACATATTTTTATTAAATATATTTTGTTACTGTTAATATAACTACATAACTAGATAACCTGATAATCCGCCTTCCGTGAACAACCCAACAATTATGTACAAAAAGTACCGAAATTTTGATATTTTAAAATAATTTTAATACTAAAAGATTTTGTTTGTTGTGCTTAATTCCCTTTTTAAATAATTGATAAAAAATACTGAAATTTATTGTTGGAGGATAAGCTGTTCCTATGCGCATTTCACTGGTTGCTTAGGCCAGATCATCAGGAAACGTTCTCCTAAATAATTTTAGAAAAGCCAAAGCTATCAGCAAACAAAACTACAGAGGGAATGAGAATTACCTACAAACACTCAAAAAGTCTTGTTTGCAACGATATCAAAGCTTAAACAAAATACCAAACAATAAATCAGTGTTGAGTTTTTATCTTTTTTACATTTCCCGCTACAATTAGTTAGAATTCTCCCAACATTAATTGTAGTTGTAAATGGGTAAAGAAAAAACATATTAAAAACAAAAACAAAGTGCTTTTATTGTTTTCGCAAGAAATCAAAATAAAAACAATTTGCCAGTTCAGTTTTTTTATGCACGTGCACTTGCTAAAATTTATTATCAAAGTTGTTTGTGGGAATACTATTATTTATTAAAAGATTTTGTTTGTTGTGCTTAATTCCCTTTTTAAATAATTGATAAAAAATACTGAAATTTATTGTTGGAGGATAAGCTGTTCCTATGCGCATTTCACTGGTTGCTTAGGCCAGATCATCAGGAAACGTTCTCCTAAATAATTTTAGAAAAGCCAAAGCTATCAGCAAACAAAACTACAGAGGGAATGAGAATTACCTACAAACACTCAAAAAGTCTTGTTTGCAACGATATCAAAGCTTAAACAAAATACCAAACAATAAATCAGTGTTGAGTTTTTATCTTTTTTACATTTCCCGCTACAATTAGTTAGAATTCTCCCAACATTAATTGTAGTTGTAAATGGGTAAAGAAAAAACATATTAAAAACAAAAACAAAGTGCTTTTATTGTTTTCGCAAGAAATCAAAATAAAAACAATTTGCCAGTTCAGTTTTTTTATGCACGTGCACTTGCTAAAATTTATTATCAAAGTTGTTTGTGGGAATACTATTATTTATTAAAAGATTTTGTTTGTTGTGCTTAATTCCCTTTTTAAATAATTGATAAAAAATACTGAAATTTATTGTTGGAGGATAAGCTGTTCCTATGCGCATTTCACTGGTTGCTTAGGCCAGATCATCAGGAAACGTTCTCCTAAATAATTTTAGAAAAGCCAAAGCTATCAGCAAACAAAACTACAGAGGGAATGAGAATTACCTACAAACACTCAAAAAGTCTTGTTTGCAACGATATCAAAGCTTAAACAAAATACCAAACAATAAATCAGTGTTGAGTTTTTATCTTTTTTACATTTCCCGCTACAATTAGTTAGAATTCTCCCAACATTAATTGTAGTTGTAAATGGGTAAAGAAATTATTTAAAAAGGGAATTAAGCACAACAAACAAAATCTTTTAATAAATAATAGTATTCCCACAAACAACTTTGATAATAAATTTTAGCAAGTGCACGTGCATAAAAAAACTGAACTGGCAAATTGTTTTTATTTTGATTTCTTGCGAAAACAATAAAAGCACTTTGTTTTTGTTTTTAATATGTTTTTTCTTTACCCATTTACAACTACAATTAATGTTGGGAGAATTCTAACTAATTGTAGCGGGAAATGTAAAAAAGATAAAAACTCAACACTGATTTATTGTTTGGTATTTTGTTTAAGCTTTGATATCGTTGCAAACAAGACTTTTTGAGTGTTTGTAGGTAATTCTCATTCCCTCTGTAGTTTTGTTTGCTGATAGCTTTGGCTTTTCTAAAATTATTTAGGAGAACGTTTCCTGATGATCTGGCCTAAGCAACCAGTGAAATGCGCATAGGAACAGCTTATCCTCCAACAATAAATTTCAGTATTTTTTATCAATTATTTAAAAAGGGAATTAAGCACAACAAACAAAATCTTTTAATAAATAATAGTATTCCCACAAACAACTTTGATAATAAATTTTAGCAAGTGCACGTGCATAAAAAAACTGAACTGGCAAATTGTTTTTATTTTGATTTCTTGCGAAAACAATAAAAGCACTTTGTTTTTGTTTTTAATATGTTTTTTCTTTACCCATTTACAACTACAATTAATGTTGGGAGAATTCTAACTAATTGTAGCGGGAAATGTAAAAAAGATAAAAACTCAACACTGATTTATTGTTTGGTATTTTGTTTAAGCTTTGATATCGTTGCAAACAAGACTTTTTGAGTGTTTGTAGGTAATTCTCATTCCCTCTGTAGTTTTGTTTGCTGATAGCTTTGGCTTTTCTAAAATTATTTAGGAGAACGTTTCCTGATGATCTGGCCTAAGCAACCAGTGAAATGCGCATAGGAACAGCTTATCCTCCAACAATAAATTTCAGTATTTTTTATCAATTATTTAAAAAGGGAATTAAGCACAACAAACAAAATCTTTTAATAAATAATAGTATTCCCACAAACAACTTTGATAATAATTTTAATACAATATACCAACTTGGTATTGCGAAGCCTAGAGTAATGACGATGCAAAAATAGATTTCTACCGCGAGCAGTTCAAAATTCGCCACGATGCCTTGTTCAATTCGGTCCAACAAAAAACTTAGAGAACTAGTCACATACCATGACAAACGCAAAAACGTCATTTCTGAATATTACACATACAACTCCTGTTTTAACTGATTTTGCGTTTTTTAACATTTGGATATTATTAACTACAGTCTTATTTATGTGTGTATTTCGCTCTTAATGAAACCTACCGCAATAATCAATTGGGTTGCATCGCCACCAATTTCTAGTTTGCTAACTGATGCCCCTGTGGCAGAAACAACAACATTAAGATAAGCTTGAGTAATTTTTAGCTGAAATTCCTTGTAGGAATGTGATTTGCTTTACACTGTTTTGATAGTAAATTCTATATAAACTCTGAGCATTTGTCGTGACAAAAAAAAAATTGAAAAAATCACTATGGGTAAAAATTTACACAAACAACCACCCTCACGTCAAGAAAAAAGACGAAACAAATAAGAACAAGATATAAGGCAACAAGGATAATATCGAATTCACACACAAGCATTTAAATAAAGAACGCAAAAGAAACAAAGAAAATAGAAGTGATATTAAATAGTCATGGTGTGTTTCTCAGCATTACTTAAAATTCATGAAAGTAATTCGAATATTTTTTTCTGGCTACTTGAGACACCAACCCACATACATTCACACATAGTTCATACATTGAAAATGCTTAGCGAGTTGGGGAATGAGTAAGAAGGCCTTACAGGTATAGTATCCACTTTTTAGATTAATTTCTATTTTAAGGGCCGTATTAGTAGAAACAAGACTCTGGCTATTTTAAAAAAATTTCATAGCCGATAAACATTTCAAAATTAAGGAGAGCAGTAAAAAGATATAATAAAAAAAAAACAATTGAATCTAAAGTTATTAATGGTGATATTGTCAACGTGTGGTATCATAAATCTACAAAGTATGACACTTCTAGTCTATCCAAAACTCAAAGCCATATAAGTTTTCAGCTGTCATTAAAATGCAAAAGCCAATGCATAATGGTGAATGGTGGAACATGTTCTGATCCAAATCCATTTTAGTGAATTTCAACTCAATATTTTTGTCATGTAAAGCTTAGATGTTGGGGAATATGGCTCTTGCTTCTTCTTTATTTGCCTATTTGATTTTCGAAAACATTTCAAAAATCGTTTATTATACATACCCAACTTAATCAACATGAGGGTATTAACTCAAAATTTTAATGTTTTGCCTTTTTGAAAAAAATCGAAATGTTGTATTCTTTCTCCCCGCTGTAAAAATATCGTGCAACTATGTCTACTTTCTCGTAATGAAACCGTTGGTTTTAAAATTGTTTTTCATATGCCTTCAATGTTATATTAAATTTTTTTTTGCTTCTATTGATAATTATTAAATTTTGAGTTAAAATCCTCTTGTTGATTAAGTGCGATATGTAAGTATAATATATTTGTCATTATAAATTGTTAGGAATTTGACTTAAATTTATCCAAATTTCTTGCGGCACTCATAAGGTTTTCTACGTTCAGGTATCTAGTCTATTGTTGCTTACAGTGGTACCAGTTAAGCCTTGTTGAGGCTAGATTTGGCCACTTTATATATATTTTAGACTCTCAAGTTTGGTTTTAGCTACGCTTCTCTCGAAAAATTCAATATATTTTGGGAAACAATTAGTGCACCTCTTTGTAAATTTTTTGGATCAGGGAGTTTCGTTTGATCCTAAACTAATGTTTGTCCCTCACATTCATATGAATGTTAACCAGGCCAGAGGTGTAATCGCATTTTTAATGAGATGGGCGATAGAGTTTACCGATCCATACATACATCACTTGTGAGAACTATTTTGGAATATGGTGCAATAACATGGGACCCACAGTATAATGTTCACAGCAACAATATTAAATGTGTTCAAAAACATTTTCTGATATTCTGCAAACGCAGTTTGGAATTGCTGCTGCTGAATTCCTTATCAATAATATCGGGTTTTCAAATAGGTACTTGACAACTTTGAATTTAATTTGTGAACGCACTATTTCAAGGATCATCTAACTGTTACTTTCCTTATTTTCAGTAAGCGCAACATTTTCATCCTGGTAAAGTACACGTTCTCCGCTTGGGCTCTGGAGAAGATGCGCCAAGGTGATGAATTTTATCGCAAAATCATCATTAGTGACAAAGCTCATTTTTGGCTCAATGGGTTCGTCAATAGGCAAAATATGCGTTATTGGTTTGGGGAAAATCCGCATGTGCTTCATGAATTATTACTTCATCCACAAAACACAACTGTTTGGTGCGGATTGCATGCCGGCGGCGTCATTGGGCCATATTTTTTCGTCGACAATAACGATCGTCACGTTAATGTGAATGGCACTCGTTATCGCGCCATAATTACCGATTATTTTTGGCCCGAATTGGAAAACATGGACTTGGACGGCATGTGGTTTCAATAGCTCGGTGCCACAAGCCACACATCACACATTACAATCGATTTTTTGAAGAGTAAGTTTGGTGAGCGTGTTATCTCAAGAAATGGACCAATTGGCCGCCTCGTTCGTGCGATTTAACGCCTTAAGAATTTTTTCTTTGGGGCTACGTCAAAACATTGGTCTATGCCAACAAGCCGACGACGTTGGAAGAACTCAGAGCCAACATTAAACGTGAAATAGCGGCAGAAATGTGTGACCGAGTCATCACAAATTGGGTCCAACGAATCGACCGCTGCCAACGTGCCCGCGGTAGCCATATGAACCGGGTCAATTTCCATTCATAAATGTCTTGATTGTAGAATCTGGGAATTATTTCTTTTCATAAGTTATTTTGTTATATTTAACATTTTTAATTTTTCGAATTTATTCTATGAGCTAAATTTCAGTTATGTATTTTATAAAGCTTTTTTATAATAGTCCTATTCCCTAAATTTTAAGGAATGACTTTATACACTACCAGACTATTATTATTTATTATTATTATTATTTATTAATAGATTTAAGTAAAAAAAAAATTTGTATGTACAATTTCAGGTAATTTACAATATTTCATTCATAGTATTTACAATATTTTTTACTATCTACATTTGGCATAACATTAATGTTGTGAGCCAGATTGGCACTATTCTAGCGTTTATTATACAATTTACATTAGTTTCTTAATTTTATTTACATATTTACACATGTTTACATATTATTCATGTTTTTCAATTTTATTATTCAAATTCATTACTTAACAATTTTCGATATTTTATACAAACTTCTAAATAATTATACAAGTAGTTAAAGTTTGAGCCATTTAGTATGCATATAACTTCATCAATATTAATTTGGGCTTTACCAAAATATTTAATTCTGAATTCCTTGTATACTGGACACACTCCAATAAAGTGGAAGGTGTTTTCAGTTAAGTTTAGATTACACATTGTGCATGTGATATCTGAATTATTTCTGAAGGGTCTACCATTTAAGTTAAGTAATCCACCTCTTGCTTTTATTAGACTATTATCTTGTATCTTCCTGCTACATTTTACCTTAGCTATCCTTTGGATAGCAATGAAGTATATTGTATGTACAGAGAAATTTACAATTATAAGACACCAGCAGAATGTAATGTATTTTCTTAAAATTAAAGGAATATAACTATTTCAAAAAAGCTTTATAAGATACATAACTGAAATTTAGCTCATAGAATAAATTCGAAAAATAAATAATGTTGTTTCGATTGTATTTAAAGTAGATCATACAGTTTTGGAAATATATCAAATGGTTTGCGTTTTTTTTAAAAAAGTTGTCAAGTCCTTATTGGAAACCCCTATATTTGCTATAATTTTTCCCAATGCTCAACACGACAATATCAACAAATATTCTTACAGTTCTTCAGCAATAACTACTCAAATGCCGCTCCTATTAGGAGATGTAATTATCAACAAATATTCTTACAGTTCTTCAGCAATAACTACTCAAATGCCGATCCTATTAGGAGATGTAATTATTGATTTCCTATCATCTTTGAACGCTACTAAACAATATTTTGTTGTTCATTTAAATATATATTTTGTTTGTGTATGTACATTAAGGTGGCTCAAAAAAAAAATTGAGCCAGTTACCCTCAAGGCTTAAAGATTAGTTGAAAAGGATTTTTTCTCTACTGCGCCCATTTAAAGCCCGATCATAACATATTGCATGGCTTTATTGTTTCCTTTGGGGACTTTTAAATCCGACATCAAATTCTGGGCGCTCCTGATGCCATCTCGGATCGTAACCCCTAATGTCCAATTTTTTGCATGTGGCACGAAAGCCCTTTTACAATTATGTACTTCTAGCTTTTATTATAATCCCTTTAATGTCACGCCCAGCAATTAGGACCAGTTTTTCTTTACATATATATTACATTTCACTTTTTGATTTTTATATATAGTCGGTCTAATGGACTCACCTTGTATGGAGCTGAAAAAAGTGTTTTTTTACCCCTCTGAAAATAAAGCTTGATATGTTTTATGATGACTCCCAAAATATTTTGGTTCTAGCGTTGACCATCCGAGAGCTGGACCATTTTTAAAAAAGGTATTTTTTCAGTTTTTCGAATTCTTTGCTCCTAGACGACATAAATAAAATTTGGTATCATCGAAAAGAGTTTTTGAAGCAGCATCCAATGGTAAAACTTGACTACTTGCGACCTACTAATTGAGATATTTAACTTAATAAATATTTTCGTTTCGGGTTTTCTTACAAATTCTAAGTATGTGGAAATAATATTCTGCTTTTCAATTTGAATCTGTTTTAAAATAATGTTATTTTTTTTTTTTTTTTTTGTAATTTTTCACATAAAACGCGAAAATCTCGATATATTTTATCTTTTTATATATATAGGCAATACAGGTATCAAATTTTTTCATTTTTCAGTTATAATAACCTGGTGATAAGCAAATATCCGTTTTCAAACCCTGATCCTGTGAGATAAATTTAAGTTTTTAAATATTAATTTTTTAAAAAAAAATATTAATCTATTAATGACAGGACCACCGTAAATTTGTACTAGTAGACTTAAAATAAATTTATGAAAACACTAAAAAAGGATTTTTCTCCTGTTCAGCTGAACAAAACTAAGCTTCCGACAAACTGCGACATAATCCAGCATTTGTTATTTTTGCGACAGCAGTGCAATAACCAGTAATATGGGCTCTCAACATTTTATAAAGCAACGATACGGAGTTGTGTGAGTTATGAAAATTTGTACAAATTCCGGTAAAAAGTTTTCCAGCTATATGGAAGAAGGTGGAGATATCTTCTGTTATCGAAAGTAATCGACCAGGTCATATTGCAAGCAAAATGGAATCGTACAAATTTTATACAAAGATAGAATCGAAAAGATTTTTTAAAAATTTTATATTTTTAATTGTAATTGTATTTTTCACATTTTGTAAATTGAAAAATTAAAACAAAATTGATACCCATATTGCCTATATATGAAAGAATATAAAATATATTGCGATTTTCGCATTTTATGTGAATAATTACAACAAAAAAAAAATAAATTAACATTCTTTTAAAACAGATTCAATTTGAAAAGCAGAAGATTATTTCCACATACGTAGAATTTATATGAAAACCCGAAACGAAAATATGTATTTAGTTAAATATCTCAATTAGTAGGTCGCAACCAGTCAAGTTTTATAAACCATTGGACGCTGCTTTTTAGTCGCTCTATAGTGCATCTATTTTAAGTCCGATTTCATCGTTTCGCATATCATTATTAATGGCCTAACTGTGACAAATCCGACATCGAAGTGAGTACAATAAAAGCTAGAAGTACACAATTTTCGAAGGGCTTTCTTGTCACATGCAAAAACTGGACATTAGGGGTTACGATCCGAGATGGCATCAGTAGCGCCCAGAATTTGGTGTCGGATTAATATTCAATATGTTATAATCGGACTTTAATTGGCGGCGCATTATAGAAAAAAATAAAAGGGCGGTATCCAGAGGCGTGGCAATAAATTAAAAAAAAATTTCCTGGAATCCTTTTAAACTAATCTTTAATTCTAGGGGGTGACTGGCCAAACTTTTTTTTATGGGGAGCAAACCACTCTTATGTAAATAAAATGAAAGAGTTTGAATATGTGCCCCGGTGGGCTAGCTGGTAGTGAGCTAGTCTATCAGAACCGGGGTTGCGGGTTCTATTAACGCCAGAGACTCTGGTCTTCTGCAGACAAGCAAAAGGCTCCGTGGGATTTAGTGCAGGAATAATATAAAAAAAAAAAAAAAATATTAAATGGAAACGAACACTGTAAATTAAAAATTAAAAAATGGATATAAAAAATGTTTAATGTTATCTAAAGCATTACCTGTACATATAATGTGAATACTTGCGTAAAGTGTTGTTGCTTTAGCTAATTTCGTATGCTGTTGCTTTAGCTCAATTTGTTGTAATGCCAGAATCCTTGTCCCGGGTAGGATGTTTTAACTTAAGATATAATGAATTCAAGAATTTTCTAGAGACATCTGAAATTAAAAAAAAAATCGATATATCCGTTTAGAATATTTTTTCTCTGCTTTACGTAAATTTAACTACTAAACGCAAAAGCCTTTCAAAAGGCCCAAAAAGTAAAGGCCATGCAAATTTGTTTCGCATTAGTATATTTAAAAGTTTTAATATACATATATACATATATCAAAGAAACGTGTTAAAGTGTGTATGTATATATATATATAGTAGTGAATCGCAAATATTGTGTAAAATCATTTTGAATTAGATTTAATGTCTATTTCTTTTGCTTCTTTTAATACCTCCCACTACTACGAGTGGTGACAAAGGTATTCTTAATTTATCATATCGTTTGAAACACCAAGAAATATATATCTTATATTCCATTATGTATATATGTTCTCGTTCCTTCACTATTTCCAAGTCAATTAAGACATGTCCGTCTGTCAATCTGTTGAAATCACGCTAACTTTAAAATGACTTAATAGCAAACAACAATTTTAGTGTCAATGCTTCCATATTATGAATAAAATATGACAGGTAGCATTGACATTTAAACTTAGTAATAATCCAAGCCCAGGGAAAAAGGAACACTATTAAAGGCTAGATTACACTATTATACTTTGTATTAATACATGTCAAAAACTCAAGTTATATGACAAAGTGTGATAGTGTGAATGCAATGTGTCACAAGTATTACGAAAAAAGTTTGACATCCCATACGACTTAATCGTTTTTTGAAAAATTTCTAAACGCTAATACTTTTCATTGGATCAGGGTTGCATTTTAACAAAAGCATGTTCATGTGTGATAGTGTGACTACAAACTGTAATGTTACATTAGATTTTTTGACAGTCACAACAAAACTCATTAGATTTCCATCTCACAAAGTATTATGGAATACGTAAGGCTTGTGAGATAGTGTAATCTAGCCTTAAGACATTGTTGAGTTCGGTAAATACTTTTTAAGGTATTCTAAATTTATTATTTCGTCTAAAACACCAAGATATATATATATATCTCATATTCCATTATGTATATATGTTCTCGTTCCTTCAGTATTTTCAAGTCAATTAAGGCATGTCCGTCTGTCAATCTGTTGAAATCACGCTTACCTTAAAATGACTTAATAGCAAACAACAATTTTAGTGTCAATGCTTCCATATTATGAATAAAATATGGCAGGTAGCATTGACATTTAAACAGGGTAATAATCCTAACCCTTATCTCAATCTAATTGAGACTCTGTGGTAAAACGAAAAAACCAAAGTAAGCCGAGTAAAGGTAAGCAGCTACAAAAATATTTATTCGAAAACAGAAAAGGATAGAAAACCCTTCTAAAGAATGGTGTGTGAGAAAATAATAATCTTCAATTCATAGTAGACAAATCTTCTTCTTCTGAAAAATAATTATCTAGTAACTTACAACGTAATTCGCAATTGTGATGAGCTTTTTGTTTATACTGTGTTGATTGGTAAGTAATAACTTAAATGACACAATCAAGATATAGCACGCATAAAGCTAGCTTTTTTCGCCCATATGATCGTCAAAGGTATGATCGTCAACGACATATGAGCGATAATATCGCTAAATAGTCGTGAACGATTTTCCGAACACTTGTGTGTAAAAGTCGTCAGAATTTTCAATGGTCGTACACGCATCGTCAAGGATGTCTTCAAGACATGTCCAACTGGGTCATTTCATGCATTTACGCAGCAAAATACCAAGAATTACCATACAATTAATTGCAGATTAATTGCTATATTACTAAAAATTCTATAACCATCATTCTCATACTAATCGCTCGATTATTTTTGAAAATATATTAATACGCCTGAAATGTTAAATAAATTATGATGATACTAGATGACCCGTGCGAATATTTCGTACCGTTAGTTGTCATTTTTGTAACATAAAATGAAAATAATTAATAGAAATTTTAGTAACTTCAATACATTTTATTAAGAGTATAAAAATATTAGAAATCATAATATATATCATACATATTTACATACATACATACATATGTTTAAATGCTTTTATACTACTTCTTTGAATACAATGTTAGAGGTAATGACATGATCATCGTTAACTTTTTGCCCGTACGAATCCTTAATACAAACAAAAATATCTTTAAACGTACGCAATTATATATAACTGACTTAGTAATAAACGGCGTTATAGTAAATAGCGGTATTGCCAGAATGGATTTTAATACAAACTATATTATGTAGAACTGCATTACTATTAAGCGACTCTGTATTACCACACTTGAACAAAAACATATAATCATAATGACAACAGTATTATCATGCAGTTCTATATAAAATATAATTTTTATCAATGAAAATAATAATTTCTCAATTTCTAATTATTTTTCGTCATTAGTGTTAGAAATAAGCTTTAAAATGAGATATCATTCATTAAATTTGATGCGGTGGTATGGGAGATATTTGCAACCGACAAAAAAAAGTGCTTTAGAAATAATATATATGATTATGAATAATGAAGTTTAGTTAAGTTTGGCTTTTTAACTAGAAAAGAAAATCTCACTTCTAAATTTTGTGATGATCGGTCCATAATTTACCATTCTCGGAATATAATTTTATATGCCTAAAATCGTATTGAATAATAATACTATCAGGGCATATAAGTTTTCAATAATAAGAAATTGTGATGTTTAGTTTAATAAAGATTGCTTTATAATTAAATCGTTTATTTAAAAAACCAGTCAAGTAACAAAAAATCCAAAATTAAGTTATTGGGCAAGTACTGCCTTTTAAAGAGTAAAAACATCGTTAAAAAAAATACTGTCGCCATTTGATAAATCCAAAACATCAGCTTTTAAGTAAATTTAAGGTTGCTAGGAAATTTTCTTTGATTACCAAAATGAAAAATTGTTCGCTTGACTTGTTTTAGAAATAAACGATTCAATTAAGAATAGTCCAAACCCGATAAATCATTATTTTTAACGGAGGGTGACAATGATTCTGCATAGCGGAATAAACATTTTTTACTTTTTTATTTTTCATTAATTTAAGTTTCTTCGCTTTAGTTTCATTCGTTTTTGTGGTTGAGTGGGTAAATATGTGTAGCTTATATTGAATTGTGTAGGTGCAGGCATCTAACGAACTTTTTTTACAA
Source organism: Pollenia amentaria (assembly GCA_943735925.1). Taxonomy (NCBI): domain Eukaryota; kingdom Metazoa; phylum Arthropoda; class Insecta; order Diptera; family Polleniidae; genus Pollenia; species Pollenia amentaria. The sequence continues at coordinate 142,330,662 of OX031009.1, read as the reverse complement.
AACATTGTAAATTCTTGTCTTGTGTTTTGTCTGTCTGTTTTTTGCCTGTATGTGGTAAAGTGTTGGATAATTAGAAATTATACTTAAATAAACGAAATGTTAATAAGAAACGCAATGTTTTAAATAAGTCATCCAATAAAGAATTTAGATTTAAATGTTTAAACTAAATTGTAAATTTGCAACCGTTTTTTAATGATTATAATGGTGGAATGTTTAACTTTATTCTAAATATTTTTTTATATACATAATATGTATATGTATATGTACATATTATGTACATTCGTGTAGTCAGCTGTGCTCTATTTACATTTCAAAATATCATTAAAATCATTGCCAAAGTTTTATCAATCCGAGTTTGACATAACCACTTATTTAAATTATTGTATGAGTAAATCCGATTTGACACTTAAGAAAAAACAAAAACATCATATTCATTTTAAAATTTATTAATACGTCTAATGGCAAAAGCTAAAGGTTAAAGGCCTCGTTACTCTTACGTAAACGTATACATTGATGATCAGCTGTTCCGTTTTCATTACCAAGTCTATGTATAAATAGGTACTCTTACGTAAACGTAACGTTGCGTTGCGGACGAACCTAATAAAATTAAAATTTCTCTCCGTTTTTACGTATCCGCTCTCAAGAATTTTATTTTTGTTTTCAAGCAGTGTTGTCAACAAAACGTATTAGCCGGCGGTGTACTTTTAGATGTTATTAATAAGATTCTCTTTTTAAAACATAAATTTAAAGAATATAAACATTACATACATACATACATATATATATATAAATAAATATAAATATACATATATATATATATGTATATTAGTTTATTTGTTTTACAATAACGCCCAAACCCCGTTTTTGATTAAACTTGGTAAGAAGATAGAATGTTACAGCGAAATTATATAGGAGCAGGGAGGAATAAATAAAATGGTAAAAAATTAGCAAAAACCGATTTTTTGGAAATAACCCTACAATCATAAATCCAAATTTTTTTCGTACGAAATCCTAATCGGAAAATCGGCGTTTAAAAGGCAAATTTCAGGTAAATTTTGATCAATTTTAACTACAAAATTTTAAAAGTAAATTTATTTTAAAAAATAAAAAGTTTTTTCGAGCTCGAGGCCAATTGTTTATTTTTGAATACAAAAGAGTTCGAATAATATTTAATTTAGTAAATTTATTTTTTTGGCTTAAGCTACCATTATGGATATAGGTTTGAAAAATTAACTTAAAGGGACAAAACAGGGTAAAACTTTGTTTTAAATATTTTGGCGATGTTTGAATGAATTTTACATTGTCGCATAAAAGTACATTTTGAAAGTCGTCGCCTTTAAGGTTTACCCCCTTAAAGTGGGTAAAATAAGGAATTTTTGGGATATTTTAATTAAGCTCATTTATACTGCAAAATTTGAAAAGTTTACGGCCTATTTCCGATGTGCAAAAGAAAGAATTCTTTCTAACATCGGAAATAGGCTATTAATTATTTCATGCTAAAACTATCACTAGGGACATACATATATAACAAATACTAAATTCTTTCACATAAAGGTAGCAAAGAAATAAAGTACATTTTAGGGCAAACAGGGGAAACATTCGTACTCTTGGTACTTTTTTGTGAACTCGTTTTTTGCAGTAATTTTGATGGTTTTTCCCCGGGCATCTCCGGAATTTATCACCGTCTATACACATATATAGGCGAGGATTTAGAAGCACTTTTTACTGATACCCATATAAGTGAGGTCAAATTTGTACTTAAATAGATATTAATAAAGTCTTAAAAAAATTGTAAGGGACCTAACTCCTTAACTAGGTGCTTACGTGCAAAAAAACTATATCAAAAGTTTTTATATTATAGAATTTTTCAGTGCTGTACATACAAACATATCTGTAAATATACATATGCATATATATTTTACTTCTTTTTTAGAAAAGCGTCGATATCGTTATGTATTGGCGATTTCAAACAAGAACATTAACAACATGCTTTAAACCAACACAGAGTGCAAAAGCAAAACAAAACAAAATTTTTAATTCATTCTCTTTGTTTTTTTTAACACACTTTAAGAACATATGATACGTTTACGTATTCTTAGTAACTACCAACCATTGAAGTCGACCGCAACGTTTACGTATCCGCAACATTTACGTAAAGAGTAACGAGGCCTTAAGGTATATACAACTATAAGGTTAAGGTATAGACAACCATTAAAGCCTCAGGCTTCCAGTTATTACATTATTATCTTATGTCCACATGTGTTAACTCTTTCTTGTCCTTCCTGAAGAAAACTCTTTAAGAAATCGGTGGATTTATGGAGATATCGAGATATTATGGACCCTTCAAACCTTAATGCCTAAAAATTTTTATACGTCTTAAAACAAATATGTTCTTTATTATTTGCTCAAAAATTCAAAACTGTTCAAAATTTATTATTAAAAAAAAAACTAAAATATTTACATAAAATAAAAATGCTACTAGATTTTCTTTTACATCCTTTTCCACAAGTTCAATAACCAAGCGGCCCGGCTTCCTATGATTTCAACGTGGTCTTGATTCCATTGCAGGTGCCAAGGACATTTGGGAATCAGATATAGTAAATCCATTTGCAAGCGGTTTTTAAGCGTGGCTCAATTCAGTGCCGTAGTATTAAATACCAAAAACTCGCGCGCAGTTTATTTACGGATCTGATCTTAATGAATTTTGCTGGTTCTATTATTTAGTTTAGCTTGATATATGTGACGACTTAAAACCTTTTCAATAACCGCGGGTATCCATTTAGAATCTGATATTTTCAAACATATCCAGACTCTTCAGAAATTTAATTTTGGTGTGGAAGTTCAGAAGAATATTTAGGGCAGTTCTTTAAGGGATATTCTTAAAATTTAAATTTCTATGAATCTCCATTATATTGTTAATGTATTGCTATGCACATATATTAAAAAAAAAAACTTAACCGATTTCACTATTTTTATTTTTCTGGGATAATCTACAGTCAAATTGACACTTTCTTCAACATACTGGATTAAAAAAGTATTAAATCTACACTTCTTTACGTAAAATTAGAAAATTCTCTTATTATTTCGAATGTACATACATACCCAGCGGAAAAACTCAGAAGATATTCGTATTTCAAGTAATATTATTATATAACTGCTAAAGAATGCCTCATAGGAGGCCTCGGCTCTTTCGCATAAAAGCTAACATACACATTCCGCACTGGCTTCTATGAGAAGAGAGATGAAAAGGAGTAGCATTTTTTGTTTTGTTTTTTTCCAAAGCAAAAGTAAAAGAATTCTTTTTTTTTATCCAGTTACCATTTTTATGTACCTGACAAAGAAGTAAGAGCGAAAGACGTACCCCGCAATGACAACTTGTGAAAAAAAAATGAGTATAGAATGGAGTGAATAAGGAGTACAGAGGCTTTTTAGAAGACATCTGTACTCATTCTTTTCCCCGCTGTGTAAACATTTGTGCATAAAAAACATACATATGTATATATATTTCAAGCAATCATTGATTTGTATCTTAAAAAAAATTCTGTATAATTCAAGGCGAATTCATTCCAGGTAATCTCGGTAGTACAACATGTACAACTCGTACAAAAATCACAAGCAATTTGTTTTTGTAAAATCATTGTACAATGTCAAAAATCGAAACAAATCAAAACAGAAACAAAGATAATAAACAAAATTTTGACATCCAACAATTATAAAACTAAAGAAAAAAGTTATCAGCGGGGCTTTTAGGATCACCTGTAATCAATTCGCCTTGGTATAATTTTAAAATATCCTATAATATTATATTCTGTAAAATATTTTATACTTAAATACTTAACAAAACACTTTTAAAAAAAGTACCAACAGAATAAAAAAATTAACAAATAATGACGTTTTATTCAAATCAAAATTCAATTCACACATCATGGCTCAACGTGTTTAGCGTTTATTTCTTAAATATTGAATGATTCTCTGATGCAGGTATTTTTTAATGGAAGTGCAACATTGTATGTAAATATTTACTTTTAATGCATAATAATGATGATAATGATTTACAAATGGTTTTTTTTTTCTTAAATTCAGCTCTTTTTTTTGTGCAATGTTTTCGATTTTATTTTTTTGTTAAATGTAACTTTTGTGTTTGTTATTAAGTACGAATGCGTATTTACATTAAACATTCACAAATATGAATATTTAGAATGTGTTAAATCCTTGTTGTACATTATAAAGTACCTTTCACGGTTGACGGTGCAGATGTTTGAAGGAATTAATTGTTGTGAAATTTTATTTTGGCTACAAAATCAACACTAAAACTCATTTAACCTTTCGATTAAATAATTTGAATAAAAACCAAGAAGATCCAAAAAGGTGCAATATAAGATATTTAGTCTTATACAAGCCTAAAGGACAAGTCACATTGAATCCTTTATACTTTATGCGTCGCTTTTTCAACTCTCCCTGTAATTTTTGCTTCCTGTAATTTTTGCTATTTTGGGCACATTAACAATTGGGTGATCCGGTAGGGGTAAGATAAATATGCATTCCTTACAGATTTTATGGGTCATTACAACTCGATTAATTTATAATTACAGGGAAAAAGGAACACTATTAATGAATTGTTGAGTTCGGTAAATGCTTTTTAAGCAAAATTTAAACTTTTTTCTTCACAATTAAAAAGGCAAAGTTTTAAATATTTCTCATATTTAGAAAAAGATATTACACATACTGGTAAAAGTTATATATATATATATATATATATATATATATATATATAAGAATTTTCAAATCTTCAACCGATTTTTTAACTTATATAATTTCCTTTTGGAGAATTCGATTACGAGAGTATATCATCAAATCTAGCTCTAACGCTTAAGTTGAATGCATCGGATCTAGATATAGAAATTTCAACAATACATTATATATAAAAAAATATTTCTGAAAGCTTTTGGTACTAAAAGAAAAATATATATTGTTGTGATCGGTGCCAATGAGGATATTTGAATTTTTGGGATTAAAAATATCAATTCGCAATTCTATTGGGCATCAGTAATTACAAACCTTAATTTACAGGACTTGTTGGTGACATGGAATGCCACTAATCAACATCAAAAAGTTAATAAAAAATATATATAACGAAGTACGTCGCAGGAAATAATTTCTATTTTTTTTAGTTTTACCCATTTTTTTAAGTCGGCGGCTCTTAAGCAATAAAAATTGTTACAAGTAAGACCTGAGTGTTTAAAATTCTTATTTACTCTATGGTCTTATTTGTATAATATTTTAAGCTTTTTTAAAGTCCTTGGAAAAAGTTTCCTGGCGAGTTGGCCTAAGCAACCAGCGAAATGCGCATAGAAACCAGTTTTCCCTCAACAATAGATTTCAGTGGTTTTATTAAAAATAAAAATTAAGAATTTAGCACGCCATTAATAAATAAATTAATAATAAAAAGTCTAGTTCATCACATCAGTTTTTAGTTTGCCCAGCCCTGATATAGAGTTTGAAAATTTTTCAGTCGCCCTTATTGTGCAAGGTGTTGGCTTTAACGAGTGAGTCTTCTACTCTCTTTGTGTATTTCTTAAATCTGTTATAGAAAAAGACTCACTCGTTAATGACAACGTCTTAAATAATAAGGCCGAATTATATTAATGTATGTTCAAATGGAATGGTAGAGGCCTCCACTCTCTGACTAAAATTCGCTTGGATATATTGTCGTTTTAAAGTTGTCTATTCAGAAAGTTTATTTTTATATCCACACCATGATAGTGGAGAGGGTATTATGCATTTGTGTGGATGCTTGTACACCTTATACCGATCGACTCAGAATCGATCTTACGATGTCCATAGACTCTAATTGGCACAAGAAGCTTCCAAAATATGGAATATGTTCTTTGTGCCCACTATCAAACCAATTTTAATCAAATTTAAAACATAGATAGATCCATATTTATATAAACACATAAACTTTGCATTTTTTTTTTTTAAATAGGACGAATAGGGGAGATAAGCGGTAATTTCTGCTTCCCCGAAACTCTCAAACCGATTTTAATGAAATTTAAAATATAAATAGATCCCTATTTATAAAGACACATTAGCTATGCATTTTTTAAAACTGAGCCCCTAATAGGTACACTTGAAAAATTTGATTTTATATCCTGTGGTTTTTTGTTTTTCTTTTCCAACTTTAATTTAAAGTATTTGTAGTACTCCCATTAATGTTGAGTACTCATAGTACTTAACATCAAATTTATATTTTGCTTACTTTCAAGAAATGATTGCCTTATTAAACCGATTTCTACCTATTGGGTATTTAAATACCCACCAAAAAACATACCCCCCCAGTACATAAATCTAGCAAAGGCCAGATAAAAGCAGCAGCATTTATTTTTACTAGTGTTTGCCCACTGGTCAAAATTCGACCATTATTATTTATGCGAATATGAAGAAATCGTGCATATAAGTAAAAATGAATTTTCATATTTCGAGCATTTGTTTTTTATTCGTCTGAGTGGGTCGGTTTGGCGAGGCGTACTCTTTACATTACAATAATATAAAGAAAAATCAGAAATTACCAGTTAAAAACCAAAAAGGACAAAAAAAGGTTCTCTAAGATAAAGTTTCTCAATCACTCTGCATGTTTAATTTTATGTTTCTAGGTCAAATTTTAATGAAAATTCAAAAAGTATCCGTTGAAGAGCAAAAAAGTGCCCACATTTTTCTATTTGCAGGTTCTCATTCACTCCTATAATTTTATGTTTCTACGCTCAATATTATAGAAAATTCAAAAATTACCACCACATGCAGCACGGAAAAGTACCAAAAAGTTTAATATAATAATTTAATACGAATGTGTCAATACATAAAGAAAAATATGTTGTAAAAAAGTGCCAAAAACAGGTAGGATTTTCACAGCTAAAACGTTCGAATTTCGGAAAAGTACCAAATTTATATTTTTAGATAAGTTACGAATTTGGTATAATCTTAATTTCTATGTTTGTTGGTTTTAAAGTTTAATGGGGTGACAAAAAAGTTGTAAAATACAGGTTATACCCGTTTAGTACCCAAAAGGTCCGAATTTTCTAAAGCACAACGACAAGTATTACAGCCTGTTCCTCGATTTCGAACGTTAACGTTCGCATAGAAAATTAAATTTTAAATGAAAACAAATTTTAGAATTTTGTTTTTGTTTTAAATATAATTTTATATGCGAACGTTGATGTTCGAAATCGTTAAACAGGTTGTTTTTTGGATTACTTATTTTTACCCTTTTTTAGATTTTAATGAAATATATATTGTGCACTACTGTAAGTAAATACCTCTCATATGGTGTACTTTTTGTTCAAATCGGTTGGCAAACAGAGTAGCAATGTGTTCTTAACTGTTTTGCCTTTGCCTATTTATTAGGGAGATCGATTATTCGACTTTTTTCAATAACCGGTTTTCGAATATTACGAATAGTTGCAATTTTAAAAAACCCGGTTTTCGGTTAATCAATTTTTAAATAACCGGTTAACCGGTTTTAATTCGAATACTTAAAAACACAAAAATCAAATAAGTTTTGGAAATAAAACGTTAATTTGAATAAAAACAAAACAATTTGCATAGGTAAGGAACCAACAATATACATAAATTTGGCTTAGTTCAGACCTAACAAATATTTTACGATAAAATCCAAGAAAAGTGGGACCAGTAAATTGATGAAACTTTAGCTAAATTTTCAAAAAAATTTTATTGATTTACTTAACTTTATTTGTAAGAAGATATTTGTATAATGTAATTTAGAAACGGTTGAATGATATTTGATCTAGACAAACGTTTTGCAAAAGAAAATAAATTGTAGGAATTTTATTATTATTTGAAATATTCTCTCAAATTTATTTTAAATGAGTTTTAATTTGTTGGTGGGTAAGCTATCTATATAAAACAACCATATTTTTCAAAAGTTGCAAACAAAACCTCTTAGCCAGGATTATCTATTTCAAATTATTTTGTTTCAGCATTATAGAAACGAATAGTGAACTAAACCTATTTTTTGTGTAAAATATTTGTCAATTCGTCGACTACAATTTAAAACATTCCATGACATTGTTTGATTTCTTCAATTTTGTTTTTTAGTTCCTGGTGTTTTAATAAATAAACCTGGTAGAAATTTTTCACATATCGTTAATTCCGCCGGAATGTTGTAGTTTTCAGCATGAAGAGATGCTGGAACTACTTAAGAGTTTTAAGTGCCTTAAAGTGCATTTCGTCCTCGGCAACACAATGGTCTAATATTTCACCAATGATTCATTTTTGGCCGCGTATTTTAGTAAAGTATTCTTTAGAACTACTTCGAACTGAGCTAAGTTTTATGTGGATCACATTAATGTCAAGCATGTAGACTAATTAAAGGTGATTAATAAGTCGTGACATGGAAGAACCTTTGTATCTTATCATTTTAGGGCACTTCAAGCACCTTACTTTGTCTTTTAAATCGCGTTCGAAAAATCTCTAGAGATAACCTTTATATAAAAATATATTTAATATTTAGAATACTCTCCCACAAATTCTTACTTTTTAACTGCACACGTTTTTCTAGTATTTTGAATAGTTTTTGCTTTTTTTTCTACAAGAACACACGCTTTTATAAGCGATTTGTATTTACAGTGTTCATAATGTTTTTTGAACTTTGTTACATTTTGTTTTGACATTCTTCATAAAAAGTATAAGTTTGACCAATATTCAATTAGAAAATACTTAAATTACAGGTACATCTATAACAAAAGTAAGGAAAATGCATATAAATTACACATTACTAAAATAACCGGTTAATTATACCAAAATAACCGGTTTATTCGATATTCGAAAAATGGGCATTTTAAAATAACCGACTTGGGCAAAGCTAAAATAACCGGTTAAAACCGGTCGAATAATAACCGTTCGATCTCCCTACTATTTATATATAGATTAAAAAGTAGACATTGATTAACCTCGAAAAATTAAACGGTAAAATTTTTGGGTTTTTGCATTTAATTGTCATAAAGGTAAAATGAATTTTTTTTCTGTGCCAGAAAATGCTTGAAAAAAGTGCTTCCAAACAAAACACAGTGCGAAGAACCAAAAATGCTCACACGTTCTAAACAGTTTTAGGCGTCTCTTTATCAGTTTAAAAAAATTAAGAGTGATTTGTTAACACACCTGGCCGCCACACTTTAGATAATGAAAATGACTATTAGGATACCCAACAGTCTATTTTGATTTCCAAATATCTGTGGTTTTCATGGGCAACCGCGAATGCCCATTTTTTCGATTTTGAGATGTTGATGCCATATTGCTTAAATTTAAACGCTCTTTACATGGTTCTTAAAATTTCTAAAAAAAAAAAAAATCGGGACCAATTCCGATTTTTTTAAAGAATGACCAATCTCAAAAAGTCCAATACCTAGCCCGTAGTCTGATCTATAATGTTTTTAAGGCTCTCTTGAAAAAATTTATTTTAAGACATACGCGGTTACCCATGAAAACCACAGATATGACAATTTTCCCATATTGCAAAAAATGTATTTTGGCGTTAACTAAAACCGAAAATATGTATTTTGTATTAAGTAAAAGCGAGTTTATATTTTTATGATTAATTTGAAGAAAATTAAAAGTATTGGCTAGCGTAGAGTCATGAGGGCCAACAGTTGTGGTAGTCGTGGATGTCAAAAAGCCTCGCACACCCAACCTTCGTATGAGGTACTACCACTACACTGTGGATAACGATGTCGTGTGGATAATTTTCCAATTAAATGTATACTCTGCGACTTTTTGTGCGGCCACGACATTCATCATGAAAGATCTTGCATACGTACGAAGCCAATTATTCTGCTAGATGAGAGAGCATATATTTCGGTTGGATCTTGCAGAATCTGGATTATAAATTATATAAATTAATGGTATCTGAGACCACAGTGTGTGTCAGCGAATAGGCCAGTTGGTTCACTTAGATTACTTATTGCAAGCATAAGTAACATATAGCTGAATAAATTTCAAAAAATATATTACACTTAAGCCTGTTGAGTATTTAAATATCCATTTCAGATCCCAGGAGTGGGAAGAGGTATATCTTATTTACTCACATAAACTTATACGGACCCCCAGGAACCGACTTAAAAATTTGGTTAAAACCGGCAGGAATTAATGGGTTAAGCAAACATTAAACGAATCTGTTTAAAATAAACTGCTGCTTTGTTTTCTCATTTTACTTTAAATTTATGTTTAAATTTGTCTCAGTAAACGCCAGTGTAAAAGAAGTCAAACTTTCTAATTTAAAAAAAAATTATGGATTTCAGATTCAATTAGAGAAATTATCTCTTTATGTTGAAACTCAGCTATACATTTCAATAAGTGCATTGCCACTTCGCTAAAAATTTTTACACAAAAATATTTATGTACAAAAATTTTGGTCCATAATAAAGAAAAGTTTATTTAAAAAAAGTCTGCTTAAAAATATCCTTAAAAAAAAACAAATCTCTCTATCTATATATATAAAATAGGATGTGTGTATGTATGTATGCATGTATGTATGTATTTAACGTATGGACTCAAAACGGCTGGGCAGATTTTGATGAAATTTTCAGGAAATCTTCAGAATATTCAGGCGGGTGACACTGTGAAGTCTGATTTCTGATTTTCGGTCTGGGGGTGGAGGGGCGTGGCAAAATCCATAACTTGAGAACAGCATGACCGATTTGAACGATTTTTTCTTTGAAATGATCGCCATGGTCTAACTTAGGTTTTGCAGAAAGAAAATGTTGCCCCGCCCACTTTTACGCTCACTTTTTTCGTAAGATTCACAGCATATATATACATACATACAACCATATGTATTTTCAAATCAAATGTAAATCAAATATATGTATATGAACAACATTTTAATTTATAATATTAAAAGGCCAATCATTGACTATTGCTGGCTTAATTTTGGAAAATTCATGTTTTTCACACGGCCAGTTGTATGTGGCTTGCTCCCGAGTTGGCACCCTAAAAAATTTGTACGTTTTTACACCAAATAAAAAAACAAAAAACATTGTCTATCCGCTAGCCTTAAGATGAAGTAATCAATAAATATAATTTCCAATTTGTCTTAAAAACATGTGTTTCTTTTTTCATTGAACCCATATCTACACCATATGTAAGTTATTCTGTAAAAAAACTTTATGATAGGTATTTCATGGATTTTGATTTAAAGGCCGTAAATTTCGTTTAAAGATCAATTTAAATCGTCTGGTAATACAACACTAATGTTTGCTTAGGGCCAGCAACGCGGACCGGGTCAGCTAGTAATATATATTTTAACACTTAACTCAAAATATTTAAAAATTTAAATCACATATTATTTTAATTGCTTGTTATATTTGCGCATCTTTAAAAAATAAAACTTTATAAAATTTTTATAAGTTAATTTAACCTCTTTTATTTGTTTATAAATTATGTCCTTCGTTAAACTGCTATAAATAATTTAATGTCATCTTGCTCTAAAATCAAAGAAAATTTTTAATCGTTACGTGCATGTCGTGTCTAAAGATAAAGTTCTTCTAAAAACTGCTTTCAGCTGCCACACTTTAAAAGAATAAAAGCAGCAGCAACATCGACAACAACAAAAATGTGAATTTCAAGTACATTCTTTGATTATTGTGTATGTCGCACTCGAATGCATGTATGAACGAACCAACGAATGAAATGAATGGGTAAATAAGTGAATGGCTCAATGAATGAATAAATGTAGAATGATGTATTCACTCGACCCTTGACAAGCATGAAGTACAAGTATAGAAAGTATACATGGTAAAAAAAAAAAATTATTTCTGTTAACTGAACGAATATTTTAATGATGTACTTTTGTTTAATACAAAAAAAAAAAAAAAAAAATATATAAAAGCAAAATAGTATGCAAACGAAATGAAGTAGAGAAGGAGAAAAAGACCCGAAAATGCAGAAAAAAATTAAAAAAGGAGGGTAAAATAAGAAATTGTTTAAGGTAAAACACACATACAATTTTTTGTAATATTTTAAAAATTGACGAAATTTTATATACACAAGGATATTGAGGAATAAATGTACATAATTCTTCGTTAATACAAGTACGAAGGTGAAATGAAAAGTTGCTGGAAATAAGAAGTAGAAAATGTTACTATCTAGGATTCCTTGTAATTCGGCAAATAAAAGATAAGTAGGCAAGACCCGACCTTGAAATTGCTATATTGACAACTGATGAGTGTATATTGTTGCTTTACTGTAAGTGCTGTAAGAATTTTAATTGGGTGTCATCGAAACCATACCTACAAGTAAAAAGCTGGCATTAATCATACTTTTGGAATCATACTTTTGGTACAAATGCGTATTTTTATTTTAATTTTACTTACCATGAAAGTACGACAACAGCAGAAATTTCTTAACAAATATTACGGTATTTTTGAAAAAGCGGCTTTTAAAATAATGTGACTTTGGATCTGTTAGAAAATTTGTGCAAAAATAAACGTTCTGTTTTTTTTTTTCAAAATATAAAGACGGAAAAACAATTACAATACTGTTAGCTCTATAAGCATGACCAATATCGAAAGAGACAAAGAGAGAAACACCTAGATTTGCTTAAAAAAAATATTTCATTGATTGTGTTAATAGGATTTTCTTTAAACACATTTGTATTTAACGCAATTTTCACCACACATATAGTTGCACAAGTCGTATAGAATTTGGGAAAATGTTTGTTTCCTAGATTAATTTTCTAGTTTCAAACAATTTTTAATTTATTAAGGCCAATTTCACCAGGCTTAGCTACATTTAACTATGAATATCTACAACAGCCAGTTAACAAGAGGTTTTCTTAAAAGTCTTTGTATTGTATTGTAAGATATTATGACAATGTGACTTGATAGCATACCATTTAAAACACCCACATATATATTACTAAAACAGGGGGTTTCTTAATATCTTTGTTTTTTGTAGACTGAACCAAAAAAAAAAACCAAAAAAAAAATCAGTACAAAGTGTAAAAACTGTGTTGGGTGCTGCGCATAAAACAGTACAATTGAAAAAAAAATCAGTACATGCACTACTATAAACTGTACGTCTGGCACCCCTAAGTAACACAAAAATTGTCACGTGACAGTTCTAAAATGGTAGGGGCCCGTTGTAGTTCTAACATTTTTTATGAAGGATACTTGTCACTTAAACATTGCGACATCATACGAAGGGGCTAATTGGCACATTTTTGACACTTTGTAACAGGTCACTGAAAAAACCTAAATGGACACATTGAATTTCGGCTTAAATAATACCCCTCTCAGATATTTTTCCAAACGAACCATGCAAATATGTTAGATTCCCTTCATATAAAGTGATAGAAACTGATAGAATCAACCACTTCCCGCGCAAAATCATTTTCTCTGCAATAACTACACTTTAAACACATAATCGTCAGTTGCGTGATATGTTCTGTTTTCACTCATCACAATTCGTTTTTTATACCCTCCACCACTACTAGTGGCGAATGAGGGTATACTAAGTTTGTCATTCCATGTGAAACTTTTTTAATATACATCTAAGATTCCATATATATATTCTGGTATCTTGAGTAATTCTAAGTCGATTTAGCCATGCCCGTCGGTCTGTCCGTCTGTTAAAACACGATGACTTTCGAAAGGCTCAAAAATAAAGAATAAATTTGGTGTCAAATTGCCGTGTAGTTGCCCTAAGCAGTTTGGGATTGAAATCAAGCAAAATTGGCTTAGTAGGATCAGAGCTATACATCAAAATGTGGAGCCACCACCCTAAAAAATGGATAATTTTGTTACAAAAACTAACATAAATAGTGGAATAATGCACGGAATGATATACAATTTTGCACAAATTTGTTTCATATGACTAGAAAACACACTCTTTAATTTCATGAAGATCGGTCCGTAATTTACAATGGGCTTCGTATAAACCCAGCTCCCGGAAAACAGTTTTGTACACCCAAAACCGTAATACACAATTTGGTATATCACATAATTTGGTATGTCAGTTTTATGGGCCACGAAATCTCACTGTCAAATTTCATACAGATCGATCCGTAATTTATACTAGGCTCCAAATAAACCCTGCTCCTGGAAAACAGTTTAGTTCGCCTAAAACCGTCATAAATAATACAATAGTATTAAAATTTGGTACATCAAAGTTTCATAGAACTGCAAATTACACTGTCAAATTCCCGGAAGATCCGTCTAAAATTTACTATAGTCCCCATATAAACCCTACTCTCAGGAAACAGTTAATTACATCTAAAACCGTAGTAAATAATACTACGATAATAACATTTAATACTTCACAGTTTTATAGGACTAGAAATCATCCTAATAAACTTACTAATGATCGATCCATAATTTACCATAGGCCCCGTATAAAGCCCACTCTAGGATATGAAGTAAATACGCCTCAAACCGTAGCAGATATAAATGTAATTTTTTGAGAGAGGGAGAGAGGGGAGATTCCTCCCAATGGAAACGGTATCGCGCCAAGCTATGTTTATTGTGTCCACCCCCCTTTAGTTGGCCAAAAGACCCTCTGCCTCCCAGAGGAATCCAAGAAGGTATTTTGCCGGTGTTGCACCGACTCGGGACGTGCCTATCGCGCCGTGCCCCAAGTGTCTCCTTCTGGCCCATGCCATCGCCGGGCAGCAACACAGTAAGTGCCCTGTGGTCTCGTCCCCCTAACGACTAGTTGTGGTTGTGATATAATGTATTCCTGGTCCTCTGCCAGGCCCATCCGAAACAGGTGGTACCTATATTGTAGTAACATTTGTTCTAAGTTAGCTTCATATGGCCATAAAAAATGTAATGCAATAATTTACCTTAGATCCCATATTAGGGAGCAGTCTAAAATTCACTGTAAGCGTTAAAACTAATTTTCCTGCTGTATTGAAATTTATTCTAATTTATGTTTTTTAATACTAGAAATCACTCTACAGAATTTTGTGATGATTGATCCGTTATTTGCCATGGATCCAATATAAATTCTCCACCTGGAAATCTTTTTAGTTCGGCTAAAACTGTTACATCTCCTGCTATTTTACTCAAGCTAGTTTAAGCTTCTAAAAAGAAAAGCCTAAAACTCTCCGATTGTCGGTTAACTATTAAATAAAAGTCTTAGCCGAAAACGTTCGCTTTTATTAAAATTAATTAATAATATATAGTTATCATACAAAGCCCACTCCTGAAATATTCGATATGTCGGTGGCACAGCCGAATATATCACTCTAACTTGTTTGTTATTACATTACATTGTTCAGCGGGCAAACTTACTCAATATTTAATTTATCCTTTTATATGGACTTCTGCATATAATATTTGTTGAGGTGCGTTCGTAGATAGAACTAGATGAGAATAACAATTTTCCAGATCTGGATATTGAGCTTTTATTATAAATATGTCTTAAGTTTTAGTAGTGGGTATTATTATTGTGAATGGCACTAGTGACGGTTGACAAAACTTATTAGCACTTTTAAATTTATTTCAAACGCAAGAGCACCTAAACTCAAGTTTTTTTTTACTTTTAAATAGATATAAATTTTATAAAGTGTTGAATATGACAAATGTTCACGTCTGAACCGAAGGCAGCGGATTTCCCATCCCTGGTTTCTATTTTGAATGGTGATGTGCCCTAAGGCGAAATGACAACTTGAGGCGCTACCATCATCATGTTTTATATTTTAAGTTTTTCTTAAATTTTTACAGTTTTCTTTAAGTTTTTGTATGCTTTTAACTTGGAAATTTTTTTAAGTGAAATCATTGTTTTATGGCCATATTGGACGGTCATCTTCTTTCGAACCTTGATTCTGAATTGTGCGAATATCTGAACTCTACCGAGTAAATAAAATATAATTAATTTTATAACGTTTAAGATACAGGAAAGTGTTTTTTAAAGTGTTCATTTGATCTTTAAAATTCTTTAAAATTTTTTATCTTTTCCATATGTATAATAAACGCAAGCTGTCTGGAGACTTGGCAGCTTTTTTCCACAAATCCATCTATACATACACTCCATGCCATCCGAAGAACGTAATCGACGTTTTTACAAATTTTCTATTAATAAAATTTCTCTATGAAGTACTTAATTCCCTATTTTTATTTCTGATAAATTCACTAAAATTTATTGTTGAGGGAAAGTTAAATTCTACGCGCATTTTTTTGGTTGCTTCGGTCAGATCAGCAGGGAACCTTTTTCCAAAGACAAATAAAACTGTTAAGGGAATAAGAATTATAAACTCTCAAGTTTTACTTGTAACAATTTCAAAGCTTAATCAAAACAACAACAATAAACATTCCCTTACAATGGGTTGGTTTTGTCCGACTTGCAAATTTTCATTGCGCTGCAATTGAAATGTCTCTTTATTTTTTTTTTCTTTACCAAACTTATTAGTTTCTTTTATATTTAAGTTCCGCCTTTTCAACCCCAGACAGCAACAAATTTCTGACCAAATGTTGAAAATTTGTTTAATATATTTTTTGTAAAAACTTTCTAGACTGCCCTCTTACACATGCTGTAGTGTATTGTTGTACTTAAATTAAAACAAAGAAGTCAACAAAATATAGAGTTCGGTGTCATTTAAGGGTTTAATTCTTAACTTTCCTGTTTTTTTATATTTTTTGTAAAAAAAATTTAGCGTGTTAAAGAAACGTACATGTTTTTTTCTATAAGATACAAGCAAAAGATTTAAGAGAGAGAGAGAGAGAAAGAAATTAAAAAAAAAATAACTACAAGCAAAAAGCTCAGCAAGAAACTCTTGTTAATTGCATTTCAAGATTAAAACTTCAGTGTCAGGGTTTTTATGCCATCAGCATTTGTGTCATTCTTTTTTCGAAGAAAACATCAACAATGTATGTTTACATGTTATACAAACACACACATGGTCTACTCACACTTGCATAGAATTCTACTTACAACAGGCGACATCATGTTGTGATTATTGCATATCCGTAGGTCATAAACAAAAGAGGCTTCACAATGAAATGAACAGGAGAAAAACGTATGAACAACTGAACGAACAAGATAAATAAAATCTAAAGAATTTAGAAATGGGTTAGATTACCATCGTATTATTATTATTTATTTGTTTGTTTTAGTTTTTTTTTAATTCTTCTTTTGTAAGAAAAGCAGTATTAGAGACTGATAACATGAAGTTCATTTAAGTAGACAAATATTCAATGTTGTTGTTTGTTTGCTTGTTTTTGATGTATTCAAGAAACTTTGAAACAAAAGGAAATTGAATACTTAAGTTGGTCAGAATTATAGAAAAAACAAACAAATAAACATATAAAAGACACAAAATTTTGTAATAAAAAAAAAAATCCTAATATAATGAGTTCAAGTTTTTGCGTTTATATAAAAAGTTTTGATATGTTTGGTTAATTCGAGAGTTTTTGATATTTTTTTTTAAATATACGAGAATTTATTTAAAAAGTTTTAACATTTATTTCTGCTTCTATACTTAAATTACACGTTAATATAACAAGGAGTCTTAAATCTGTTGTGTCCAGTCGTATAACAGCCGTACCTAAACAAGAGCGGAAAGTGTTTCCTTGCTGTCAAAAATTCTCATGCCCATACAATTTGTATGAAGCATCCCTAAATTACGCGGCTTCAACGCTTTGCAATTAGAAAATTCAATTTTTATAGCGCCTTTAATAGTGAAGTTGGCCGCTATTGTTAATAAATAATGGTAATTTAGCTTTTTTTTTGTCAATTAACCGGTTTTGCTTCCATTTTTTATTTTTGTTATGTCGGTTTTATTAAACAAGACAGTTAACACTACTGTTTGTAACACAACGTTGACGCATATCAGCGTAAAAGCTAAGCGAAAGAAAACGATCCGCCTTCCGCTCTTGTGTATGTACGGCTGTTACTTAGTGCCCGAAAGTATGAGACAAACACGAACTAGGGGTGCGTGTTATTTGATAAAAAGCTGCAACAACTTTATTCCGTTCCCGTATATACTATGAAATATTTGCTGCGAAACATTTGAGTTCAAGGTGTATATGGGGAAAAACGAATAGAAAGGTGAATTTTGTTTCGTGAAAAAGCAGGGGCCTGATTCTGGCAGTGGTAATCGAGTACTTTCTCGATTCGAAAGGAATTTAATATCTAATTATTTCAGTCAATACTGAACAAATCGGAATTATTTTTTCAGTATTGTAAAGAATTAATTTGAGTTTCACAATACTGAAAACATAATTTCGATTCGTTCAGTATCGCCTGAAAGAATTAGAAATAAAATTGCTTTCGAATCGAGAAAGTATTCGATCACGACTGCCAGAATTAGGCCCCAAGTTTTGTGAGTTTGGTTTTTAGAAAAAGAAGAAAATTGAGAGAAGGCATTAGAGTATTCATTAAATCGGGCTTTTGCTTTAATCGGTTACTTGCTTGAATAATTAACCCAGGTCTTGGTTTAATCCGTTAATAATCGGTTAATTTTGTTATTGATCGGTTAACCGATTAATAAAGTTTTTTTTTTATAAATTAAGTAATTTCAATAACTAAAAATGCATATTATATTGAGTTAGTAAAAAAAAAAAAAAACAATAAAATAGAAAATATAACAATTTTTGAACTCAAAAGAGCAACGAAAAAAATTATTCATAAATATGTAATACATAATTGAATGTGTGATCCTTTTATTAGTTACTAGCTTAACCCGGTGCGCTTCGCTACACTGGTAAAAAAAATAAATAAGAAAAAAATTGCAGTATTTTTTTAATGTGTAATTTATTTATTTTTGCTCCCCCTGCACCTACCCCTTTTTTTTTTTGTTTTGAAAGTTGTCCTGTAAAGGTTGATAACTTTTGTGTTCAGATATATGGTATTTAATATTTCTTTATATGAGGGGTACTGCTCCTCCTCTGTCTACCCCGCCCATTTCTATATTGAAATTAATAGTTTACCATAGTAGTAGCTGTAACCACGTTTGAAGACTCTTCCTTTAATAGTTCTTCTGTTGAGCGATACTTAATTTATGCATCCTATGGAAGGTATTTCCCCCCTTGCGCCTACCCGCTTTATTTTTATTTTCAAAAGTATAGTATACCATAAGAGAGACTTCTGCAAAGTTTGAACATTCTCACTATAAAAGTTCTTAAGATATGCGATATTAACCATTGGCGTCCTATGGTGGGTACCACTTCCCCCGCTGCTATTATATTTCAATTTGGGGGCTCTGAAGATCCTACTATCAAAAGTTCAACAAAATGCGTGCAGCGGCTCTTAATTATATTTCTATCTATGAGGGGTACTGCTCCTCCCCTGTCAACCCCGCCCATTTTTATATTGAAATTTATATTTTACCATAATAGTAGCTTTAACCACGTTTGAAGACTGTCCCTTTTATAGTTCTTCAGTTGAGCGATATTTAATATATGCATCCTATGGGAGGTATTCCCCCCCTGCGCCTACCGCTTTATTTTCATTCTCAATAGAGTAGTATACCATAAGAGTGACTTCTACAAAGTTTGAACATTCTCACTATAACAGTTCTTAAGATATGCTATATTTAACATTGGCGTCCTATGGGGGGAACCACTTCCCCCGCTACTATTTTATTTAAGGCTTATCCAAGGCTTAGAAGATCCTACTACAAAAAGTTCAGCAAAATGCGTGCAGCGGCTCTTAAGATATGCGATAATTAATATTGGCATCCTATGGGGGGTACCAATTCCCCTGCCCCTATCGAAAAAATAAGTAGCCTATTTTATTTTTAGGGCTCACGTGATGTTACTGTAAAAATTTCAGGAAAATCGGTTCAGTAGTTTCGGAGTCTATAAAGCGACAAACAAACATACAAACAAACATACAAACATAATTCATTTTTATATATATAGATAGATAGATAGATAGATTTCAATAGTTTAAAGAGATCTTATAAAATAATCTTTAGAAAAATAATTTGTTGTTAATGTTTAGGATTTAAGCAATTCTTTTCCTAAGTTTTGATAAAACTTAAAAAAGTTCTTATATTTATCGAAGGTGTTGGTCAAATCAAAAGCAACCTATAATACAGAATATCTCATTTCTCAATCCTTTTCCTGGATTTCTCTAAACATATAACATCTTAAATTATGCCAGAGTCGTGTTGAATTTTTATTTAATTTTTAATACTTCTAATTGTTTCATTTAATTCTGCTAAAAGATTGATATGAGTAGATATGATAAGAAACAAATAACTAAACGCATACATATAAAAAGTACGTGAAACAAAAAGATATTGATAGCAAACACTTATAGAGCAATTCCATATGAAAACGATCAAAATTGGCAAATTTTTGGACGACCCCTATCCGATTTTAAAATAAATAGTCTCAATCGATTGCCCAGCAAAAAATAATGTACCTACATATTTTTTTTTTTTTTATAGTGACTGGTTTAGTGGTGGTGTACACCACTGTCATGTGAAAAATTGAAGAATTGTTCATAAGGGACCTCATTGAAATTTGTTTTAAAAAAAAACTACTAAAGCGATCGCAACGAGTGATAGCTCGTTGGAAAGGTATTGAATCAGGCTTTAATAAAAATAAAATTTTCCTAATTTTTCTTAGAAATTTACCTTTAAATTTTCCCAAGAAAATTTAATTTTCCGATTTTCCACAGAAGCTCTTAAATTTTCCGGCTAATTTTTTTTTTTTTGGATTCCTCATAATTTTTGCTTTAAGAATCAGCAATAAAAAAATGGGCCCCGACTCCTTGTTTGGACAGGAGAAGAGCATTTAAGAGACCACCTTGTTAAAAATACATTTTAAAAATTACACTGTGCACGAAATTGACACTTTTTTTTCGTGACAAGCTGGGCACCTGGCGTTTTAACATAATTCGGGTACGCTGAATCCAGTGGTGCCCTCGGTTTTTTAAGATTGGCTCTGGTTTTCGAGATATACCGTTATTTCTAAAATGGAGGAGGTTGCACAACATATGTTCGCGTAACTCAAAAACGCTTTAGCTTATTGAAAAAACTTAAAAAACCGAAATTCCGCAATAAAATTTTCTTTGAGAAAAGTAAAAAATAATTAAATTAATAATTAAATTAATATTTAAGATTCTTAAATTAATCAAAATTTGTCGACTTTTGTGAATAAAATCAAAAGTTGCTAACAGATTTTAATCGCTTATGGCTTGTTTTGTTTGCAGCTTCGTTTTTTATATGCCTGCAAAAAATTAGAAGCCTCGCTGCATTTTTAAATTTTTTATGAATTTTTAAAAAACAAAAATTTCAAAATTTTGATAAAAAAAATTATTTTTTTTTTCAAAAAAAAAAATTATGTTTCTAAAACAAATGCGGATATTAGAACGAAGTTTTACTTTTCTCAAAGAAAATTTTATTGCGGAATTTCGGTTTTTTAAGTTTTTTCAATAAGCTAAAGCGTTTTTGAGTTACGCGAACATATGTTGTGCAACCTCCTCCATTTTAGAAATAACGGTATATCTCGAAAACCAGAGCCAATCTTAAAAAACCGAGGGCACCACTGGATTCAGCGTACCCGAATTATGTTAAAACGCCAGGTGCCCAGCTTGTCACGAAAAAAAAGTGTCAATTTCGTGCACAGTGTAATTTTTAAAATGTATTTTTAACAAGGTGGTCTCTTAAATGCTCTTCTCCTGTCCAAACAAGGAGTCGGGGCCCATTTTTTTATTGCTGATTCTTAAAGCAAAAATTATGAGGAATCCAAAAAAAAAAAATTAGCCGGAAAATTTAAGAGCTTCTGTGGAAAATCGGAAAATTAAATTTTCTTGGGAAAATTTAAAGGTAAATTTCTAAGAAAAATTAGGAAAATTTTATTTTTATTAAAGCCTGATTCAATACCTTTCCAACGAGCTATCACTCGTTGCGATCGCTTTAGTAGTTTTTTTTTTAAACAAATTTCAATGAGGTCCCTTATGAACAATTCTTCAATTTTTCACATGACAGTGGTGTACACCACCACTAAACCAGTCACTATAAAAAAAAAAAAAAAATATGTAGGTACATTATTTTTTGCTGGGCAATCGATTGAGACTATTTATTTTAAAATCGGAGAGGGGTCGTCCAAAAGGTGATCGCTTTCATATGGAATTGCTCTATAACAAATGAAGATCACTGAACACCTTCTTTGTTTGTATGAACAATTTCTAAACACATTCGTTTTGTGTATGAGACTCAACAAATAATTAAAAACATAAACAAATATGTTTTAATACTGCAAAAAATTAAAAATTTTGTTACCTCGGTTAATCAACTAAAATTAACCGGTTTAATCGTTAATCGAAAATAGTAATTAAAAAAATTATTTTGACATTTTGGCTATTTTGAAATAAATTTTTAATTAATTGATTTTTTTGGGTTTGAAATAAAATAATTTAAATTTGTAGAATTGTTGTTGGAATTGTAAAAACCTGACCTTTATTTAATTAAGTCAATTAACACATTGTTTGAAACGGCAAAGTTTATTGATCATTTTTTTTAATTAAAATTAAAAATATCGTTCATTGAAAACAAAAATATTCATAATTTTAAGTTTTTAGTAATCTATAAATTCATTTTGGTAATAGGTGCAAAATCAACAAATTATTTGCTTGATTCTATGAATTTGGTGATTAGAGAAAATGTTTAATTTTTTCTGTGTAACAAAAACTTAAATAAAACTCAGGCACGCTTACGCTCGAAGAATTTGTAAATTCTCCTAATTACTCACGCTCACTAACAAAATTTTTGTTACAACGCACGATCACTCACAAATCATTTCCAAAGTAGCACAATGACACACCCGCAACTTGCATTTGTTAGAGAGTGCGTGATCTTAAACTTTTTTATTAGCCACGATCACGTGTGTAAATTTCATATTGCTATTACCCTCACTCTCTTACGCTTAATTCTTATTTAAAAAATTCACATCAAGTGAAGCTGTTGGTCTTTGGCTCTCAAGAAGATTGTACCGCTTTTTAAGTAGAGATCGCAATTTATTTGATAGTGGTATAAAAAGGCTTAATAAGACAACTTTTTTTGCGCTCTTAAATGTCGAGACAATTTTTAATTAATTGTTAATCTGTTAATTTTTATGAAATCAATAATTAAAATTTTAGACTTCATAGTATTAAAATTCATTGCCAAATTTAAAATTGGAAAATGCATCTAATTTTCTAATTTTTCCCAGACATATAAACAACGAAGTTGCAAACAAAACACCCCAAAAATTAAAATCTGTTTACAAATTTTATTCACAAAAGACGAAAAATTTTAATTAATTAAAGAATTTCAAAAAACGCAATATTTGTATAGGAGCCCGCCTAAGCAGTGAAGATAAAGTGCAACTATTCCTCGAGAAAATGTTTAATGCGGTCACACATTGAAAAAATACAATGTGTGAGCGCATTATTTCCCACTAGGGGCGATTCCTGGGCATTTCGGACACTTTTTCTTTAATATATTTCTAGATTATATTGTACATTTTGTATGGGAGCCCTCTTAAGGAGTGGAGATAGCTGGTAGGTATGTAAGAAATAAATGATAGATAAAAAAAAATAAAGAGGAGTTGGCCATACATTTGACCCATCTAGCAGCATCCTACGTGCTGTAGGGGCCAAATTTGAGATTTTTTTAGTAATTTCAATAAAAAAAAACCGTTTTTGAGTTCCGCCCATAAATGTTGGCAACCTCCTCCATTTTCGAAATAACGGTATATCTCGAAAACAAGAGTTAACCTTAAAAAAACGGTTAGTAGCACTGGATTTAGCGTGCAAGAGTTAGTTAAAATCGCCAGGTGCCCGGCTTGTCTGTTTTTCAACTATCATAGTGTAAGTAATCAAATCTTATCCTAATACTTTTTTTTGTGTCCTGCCAGTGCCAGACAAAAAATTTCGCCATAAGGGCTTCTGTTCACATATGTGTTTGTTGCTCTTCTGATTGGGTGTGTGCTGCATTGTCTCTTCACCTTAAGCGAGTGTGGCCGCCATAATTTAAAATATTTCGAACTAGTGATTTGGGGTCAATTCAAGTGTTTTTAAATATTTTATTTCATATTTCGTTATCATAGTTTTTACTCATGACGCATAGTGATCCTTTTGATGTTTGAGTTTTTAATATACCAGGGAGAGTCTGTGATTATTCGAAGAATAATTACCACAATATCTATATATGTTGTGGCTCTTGTCGTGAGGAGTGAGTTTGAAATCATAAAACTATGAAAAACCAAATGTTACGGCAATAGCATGATTCGTTAATTATGAACAGATTTTCACAAAAAATAGTCATGTGATTTTCAGTCATATTAAACGAATTTGTACAAAATTAAACAAGAATCCGTGAATTTTGGCAGTAGTAGCACAAATATAAATCTTTAGGGTGGTTGTTCCACATTTAAGTTCATAACTCTTTTCCTACTAAAGTGGTTGCGCTGGATTGCGATTCCAAACTGCTTATGATAACTAGAAAGAGTCTGACACCAATTTCGTTCTTTTCGGCTGATTCTTTCCGAAATAAGGTTGTGTTCAACAGACGGAAAGACAGACGGACACGGCTTAATCGACTTAGAATTTATGGGGTATTAGATGAATATTAAAAAGTTTCAAACGGAATGACAAACTTAGTATATCCTCATTCACCACAAGTGGTAGTGAGGGTTATTTCGTATTCTAAATACGCAACTTGAATGTATTTTAAATACACGACTTAAGTGAATTTTGTATTTAAAATACATGAATGCATGTATTTTGCCCAACCCTGCATATAGCACCTGCCTTTCTGTGTCAATATCAATGGGCAAAACGGCATGTTTTTTTATTTATTCTGTTCAGATTCTTAAGGTTGGGGTGGATATTTTATCACCCAAACTACACTCTGAAGTCAACATCAGTTCTCCTGGAATCCTATTGATGAAAGGCGTCTTTGTTTTTTTTAAGGCAAAACTAGAAAAAGTGCTAATTTATAAAAAAAACCCCCCGCGCTTGATTTGAAGCGTCACTCTGAAGACCAAGGCGTATATTTGAATCACCTTTATATTAAATAGAGTTTTCTTCTTAGTCATCGACAAAAAAAATCGGATTCTAGTAATATTTTATTTATTATCACAAAATGGATCATCTTCCCAAAATATTTGACTTCTCTAAGGGCCATTTCTTTCTTAATGACATTATTTTTTCACTGGTTTTAACCTAATTCGGGTACAGTGAATCCAGTGGAGCTAACCCTTTTTTACGTTAGTTCTTGTTTTCGAGATGTACCCTTATTTCGAAAATGGAGGTGGCTGCACAACATATCTCCGCGTAACTCAAAAACGGCTAAGTTTATTGAACAAACTAAAAAACGAAACTTCTTTAGGTTAGGCTAAACTGGTTTCTAATATGCGCAGTCGTTTAAGAAACATAATTTTTTTTTGGCAAAAAAATTTGTGCAATAAAGTAAAAAAATGTCAAATTCTAGCACAGTGTAATTATTGAGAATTAAAACAGGTGAATATGGAAATCACTAGTTAATACAATACTGGTCTACCGAGGACTGTCAGGCTAAGAAAAAAAAAAATAATTTAAAAATTAAAAAAAAAACATTAAAGATTTGTGAGACCTTTCTATTCTACGGTGCAGCTGTTTGGTGGCCTGCGCTCAAGGTGAAGAGTCAACGGACTAAGTTTGAAGGTATAATGAGAATGGTGGCAACAACTGTAACGGTTGCTATTACAACAAGCCCCTCTAAGACATTATTGCCGATCTTGAACTGGCTACCACCATACATCTTGGCGAAAAGGTTAGCTGCGAACACGGCGGTAAGACTAAGTGACCCTAGAGCAGGGATTTCCAAAAATTTTTTGGTTGTGTAGTAGTGAGTACCAGAGAGTAAACAAATTGAGAGAATGCATTAATTTACAGCCGAAATAAAATGTTAGTAATATATTTTATAAGTTGTATAACACAAAGGTACAAAATTAAAAATTTTTTGTGTTGATAAAAAATTTGTAGTAATTCTTTACCAATTCAATGTCGCTGATTTTAAAACTGCACTTTTTTTTTATTCGGAAGCTTTGTGACTCTAAATCAGTTTCAAATATCTTATCAAGCAATTGTAAAAAAAATTAAAGATTTTTATGTTTTAAAAATTCATAAAAAATAAATATTGCACGCAAATCACAGCTAATAGAAAAAAAAGTGCAGTTTTAAAATCAGCGACATTGAATTGGTAAAGATCTGCTACAAATTTTCTATCAACACAAAAAATGTTTAATTTTGTTCCCTTGTGTTATACAACTTATAAAATAAAATCTTCTAAATTTATACTTTTATGGCAGTTTTGTAATAGTAGAATGCTTTTCAAATGGGATGAACTTAACTTATTACGTTGCTTGGAACAAATAAATTTTAAATCCGAAAAAATTTGTTCGCATAGGTAAGTAAAGCCGAATAAACAGAGGCACTTAAATTAATTTTTTTAGTTCAGGATAGAACTCGCCATCCAAATCTTTCCAGAGCTCTACAATATTATTTTCGTCTGGAGCATTTACTTCGCTTCGTAGTATGATTAGTTCTGATTGAATATCAAATTCGTAGTTGCTTACATCGCAACGAAAAGGGTTTTCGAAAAGATCTAATAGCGGTTGTAAAATTACAAAATCTTGAAACCTGTCTTGAAAATGATTGAAAAATGTTTCAAATATTTCGGCATATTCATAACTTTGTCAATTTCGAGATTTCTATAAACAAGTGAAGTTTTTGGCAAATTGGAAAAATCACCAGTTTTAATTTGGGAAAAAATTAGAAAAAGTTTGGTTTTAAAATTGTGAATGATTTTTGACATGATTTTTGGCATATATTGCGACTTGTCAAAACTTGTACCTTCCAATTCCAAATTAAGTTCATTTAACATACTTGTCGTATCTGCCAAAATAGCTAAGTCTAAAATAAAATGATTGTCTTTTAAACACTGTACTAAAACTTTTTCTATTTTCTCAGTTTCTAGGAACTGGAGAACTTCTTCTCTTAAATCATAAAGTCTATTCAGGCAATCGCGGTTTAGCCACAGAACTTCTGTAAACATTTTCAGGTCACAATTCACAGCATTGTTGTTTTTTAAAAAGGTTAAAAATTTTCGGTGGGTAAGCGCTTGAGGTCCGCCTCGTATTTTATTTATTATATCCTCTGCTGTCTTCATAGCTGGGGTATCATTTATGAATTTCGATGCTAGAGCGGTCTGATTTTTTTAATTGGCCTATAAGCCCATTATATTTGCCCAACATTACATTGGCTCCATTTGTGCAGACTCCAGCAAATTTGTTTATGTCTACAATGGAAAGAAGCTTTTCTGTGACAACATCATACAACAACGTACCAGTTACATTTCCATAAAATGTTTCTAAAGTAAACATTGACTCAAAAATTGTGTATTCGCTGTCTACGCATCGAATACAAATTACAAGTTCACACAGATCATTTATGTCAGTGCTTTCGTCTAAACAAATTAAAAAAAATTTGCAATTAATTACTTTTTCCCTAAATGCAGATTCTACACATGTTCCTAATTGAACAGTACGACGCACAGTGGCGCCATTTGAGTTTTTTCGTTGCAAAAATCATATCTTTTAAACCGAATAAGATAATTGAACAGTTTTAACAGCATATGATAGATAACTGTTCAGCCTATGAAATGAGCGCTTGGAAAGGGTGCTACGCTTTGTAGGGGCCTACTTATGGGTTATCAAAGTTAAAATTAGTAGAAAAATCAATTTTATTAAAAAATTATTTTTACATTTTTAGATTGTTTTTATTTTTTTTCTTTAGGGTTTTATGTTTTAAATTATTACCCAACAAATTAAATAAAAAATAATTTTTTTTTTAAATTTATTTTTTCAATTTTCTTTAAAATATTCATCACAATTCGTAAGAGAAGGTATATCTAAAAGACTAACCATTTCTAAACTATAATTATTTTGTAACTCTATTCGTGACTTCACATGCCGCAGGGAAGAAATAAGTGGATCGGAAGATGCTGCCAACATGTTGAAGAGGTCCTCATTTTGCCTTACCCTTGATGCTTTGAATGTGTTCTGCAATCTATATTTTTTATAAAATTTGTTAAGAGACTCCTGTGCTTCTTCAGAAAGCTCTCCAATTGGCAAAGACTTGTACTCAATTATATCTTTGCCATGCGCCAATATTTTATGGACGGTCGGGGTCAACTTCTTCTGTGGATACATTTCTGCTAAAAGAGATGCAGTTTTCGACGCATATTCTCCATATTTTGTAGAATTGACATTTTCTTTGTAGTTTAAGACATCCAAGATCGTTCCCAATCTTTTCACGATTTGATTGTCAATTCCAATGATTCTAGTTACTGCCTCATCATTTTCAAAAAATCACCTCGAAGTGTTTCCATCGTTTGAGTTACCGTATCCGTGCTTGGGACAGTCTACTTTTAGTCCAACTTGTTTAAAAAAAAGCATCCTGTATATGTTTCTTTCTGATCTTTTCCTTATCCTTTATTGATGTATTTTCATCGAAGTTTTCCTCCTCTTGTGGTAGGGTATATGCCAGTTTTAGCAAGAATTCCATACACCTTATCCTTGCGTGCAATGGTGACATTCCATATTCGTAATCCTCCTCATTTGTAGAATCGTTTAAATTACCAAAGTTCTTCTGACAAATAATAATAAAAAATCGATAAAAAAATATAAAAATAAAACGAAAAAGGGGCTTAAATAGGTTTTTGCTAAATTTTTAACTCCAATATAATTCTGTCTATATATATGTATATGATAACTAATTGAAATATGTTATAATTAAGCAGAAAAAGATACTAATCTTAAACTCTTTACAACTAATTATATAAAATTGAGATGTAACATATTATTTATGAAATAAATTGAATTGAATTGAAAAAAGTTCTTCTGACTCTTTTTGCAAATCGGGCATGACATTGTTGAGGTTGTTCCTGTCAGTTCGTTTACGACTTTTCCATCAACCATGGTCAGGTGGAACTCGTAATTGCATTCAATATATTTTCCTTCTCCAATTTGCAGCTTTGTAGGCTTAATCTTACTTATTTGTTCTTCAATGTCCTTCACCGTAGTCCTTATGAGTTCTGCCGATTCCCTTGCAAACTGAAACATTATTGGTCGGCAATAATGCACTGATGACGGACGTGGATTTTTCCAGTGTAGGGAATCCTCCGATTTTAGCCGCAAAGGAACAACAGATGCCATAAACATATTTCCGTCCGATATTGTAGCGTCATCGGAAGATATCCTTTGCTTATAAACGCTTTGTCCGGATGATCCATCGCAGCCCCATTTGCTGATCAATGTCAACTTCTCAGGAAGAATTTTCACTTCCGTGAAAAACTTTGGTGTGGTTGACTTTCTAAACAGTTCAAATAATTTTAAATTGTTCAACGCCATGTTTTCAGTACTTAAATTGTTTAATGGTTTCAGTAATTGTTGCGCCAACTTTCAGGCGTAGACTAATCCAGGCATTATGCTTATTTTGCAATATATAGGCTTATGCTACCATGCCTAAAAATTTACCTGTTCCCTGCATACATATGGATTTAGGCTGAATAATGCAATTTTGATATTATGCACGTGTCCAAATAAGATTTGTGCCTTCCTGTAGGGACCATAAGTCAATATTGTTCCTGACCATTTGTACGCCAAAGTATTGTTTATGTGAGGTACGTATTTGCTAATTTCAATGAGTAGTTTTTTTCAAACTATTAGATCAAACTACTGTCAGTCAAAACATATAAGGGATGGACGCCATACAATTTCTGCAACCATATCTTTTTAAACTTTTTTACCTCTAGAAGCCAAACGGGCACGTACGGGCAGATAAAACCTTTTGAATTATGTAAAGAAATAATCAAAGAACAGGTTTTGCAAATATGGCAAATATAGAAAAATATAGTTTTTTTTTATTTTCCGTCAAAGTTGAAAAATAGTGAAAAAACGGAAAGTTTTTAAATAGTGATTTACCAGGAGAAACACAAAGCAAACAGTTAATTTTTTTTTTATCATTATACATTTAAAAAATACATCAATCAATACAAACAAAAAATAAGGCGATTCGTTACCTATTTTTCGTGATATTACACCTGAAATCGAAACAAATTGACTAAAAATTGTGTGTTTTTTTGAAAACCGAAAGTGGGTCAACTTTGAACGGTTATATCTTCTAAACTAAAAATGTGATATTATTAAGAGTGACATATTTGAAATCGTTGAAAAGTTTCCTATAACATGGGTTTATTCAAAACTTCGTCGGCACTCATGAAAATTTTGATTTTTGCAACCTCGCTTACTCTACGGGCGCCACTGTGCGACGGCCTACAGTTTGACTGGACAGGGGAAGAGACTCTATAAATTTAGTATTATAATTAAGCCTTTCCCAAATTTTTTTCAGCAATTGCTTGATAAAAACACCATCCCACAATGGTCTTCCTTTCTTAACAATTTCCAATATTACTAAACTTGAAATCTCCTTTTTCAATTTGGGAACTGATTTTGGTTCATAAATTTCCTCTTCTAATAACCATTTTTTCAATATTTCTAAAAAAATTGTTTTATTTTTATAAAACAGGTCTTCTCTTTCCTTATCATTTAAATTATTTATATTATTATGAAAACGATCGCAATGCCGTTTAATAACATATTCCGTTCCTTCCTTAAATGTTGCATTGGATGTTACCAAAAGCGTTTTTGACCGCACAATATTTTTTAAGTGCCATCATAAAGTTGTTTCTGTTAACCTGAAAAAAATATGTATTAGTAGTGGTATACACAATGGTGCATAGAAATGGATTTCCCTGGTCTATTTATTCAAAAATAAAATAAATTACATGAGAATTATAACGTGAAAAAGTTTTTTTAGTATGAATGGTAAGTAAAATAGAAAGGTATTCACGTTGTTGGGTTACTCATACTTCAAACATCTGTGCATACATTTTAAGTCTAGCTAATGGTATATCATAACTTTTTACAAAATACCAAATGCGCACCTGAGTTTGCCTGCAAAAATGTAAAAAGTCATTATAACAGGTCAAAGTTACGTTAAATAAATACCATAAATTAGGAAGGTTAACTCTTTGGACTCGGTCATATAATTGTAGCATAAAAAAGTAAGCAATAAAAATAGTGCGAAACAATAAAGTTTCATTAATACATCAATAAAACACATCTTCTTACCCAAAAATTTTACCTGTTGTCACATTTGCTTTTATGTGTATAGGTTTACACATAAATTGTAGGAAAACAAGATTTTTTTTAAATTGTTTTTTAAATATTTTTACTTACTTAAGAAAAGTGTTTTCAAAGAAAAAAAAAACCTACCGACGCGATTGGTACAGAAACAAAAATATTTTTTCAAGCACAAAATACCAACAAATTCTTCTGGCTATTTTTTTTTTCTTAATAATTTCTGCATTTAGGTACGCCTTTTTAACGAAAGAAAAAGGGACCTTTTTACAGGCATCAAAGAAATTTTTTCGCAAACAAAACATAATCGTTAGCTTAAATGCAAAACAATGTAGATATTACTTGAAAATTTTAAATTTTTGTTGAGGAGGATTCACGTTACATATGTATTTTTATATAATTTTAAGCTATTTACAAAATTAAAAATGACGTATCATCAAATACATATATAATTTTTTTAACAGCATAATGTATAATCACACTCAAGAAAAAAATTAGCAGAGTTTTTAATTCTTTTTATAAGAACACATTTATATTTTTAAACACCAAAACTGGGTAATCTGTTTTATAACTATTACCACGGTGTTAGTGGAATTAGTAATCAGATAATAATTTATAATAACAATTTTTAGTATTGCATAAGAAAAAATAAAAAAGTGCTGTAAAATTATAAGAACCGAATCCATATACGTATGTAAAATAAAACCTATAATAAATGTGACTATCAGCTTCTTCCACATAGGACTGTTAGACATTTTGAAAATTTTTATCTGAATATTAAAAATTGCTTTTAAATCTCAAATAATTACCATTTTACAAAGTTCTTTGCTTTGCATGTAAACTTATGAAATGTTACATTATTCTACATTTAAGTCTTAAAATTTAAACTCTAAATAAAAATTGCGCGCAAGGCATTGGATGTTACCAAAAGCATTTTTGAACGCACAATATTTTTTGGGTGTAAGCTAAAACAAAATAATATAGCATCCGCTAGACATGTACACTTGTCGAAGTCACATCGACGACTGAATTGAAGAGTATAAAAATATGTGTTAGTAGTGGTGTGCACAATTGTGCAAAGAAATGGAAACCCCTGCCCTAGAGCATGGAGGGACTACAATATCGGACATGATAAAATCCTGTTTGAGATAAATTGTCACAGAGACATTGATTATGTCACACCTGAGCCAATCTTTGATCCTGGCTTCACCACAAGCATTTTGGATGACGTGGTTAACTATGATGACCTACATATTCCTGCGAATGCGGTTCAGACATTCATTAACGGGTGTATGGTGTCGGTTCTGGCATATACTCCGAGCAGTTAACTGGAGTATTCCTTAAAGGCTGCCGGATCACTGCAGTGTCATTCAGGCCGAAATAATGGCCATCTACACAGCCGCGAGACACATTCGGTATTGTGAAATATCTGGAAAGTATTTATATTCACATTATAACCGATAGACCATAAGATCCGAAGATCATGTGTTCATGGCATCGATAATTTTCCAAGAATGCCGGATGTCTCTGGAGGAGATATCGATACATTCAGTGGTTGCCCTTAAGTGGGTCCCCGGCCAGAGGAACATACATGGAAACTGTATGACGGACTCGTTGACGCATGCAGGCACTACTTTGAATCAAAACGATTCAATATATGATATAGCTGTTTCACTCGCAACTTGTAAGCAACTTATTTTACACGAGTTTCAACTTATTGCCGGCCAGAGATGGCCCGATGAAACCACCTGTGGGGAAACCAGGAAACTTTGGCCCATCATAGATGAAAAATGGTATAGGCGGGCATTACAGCTGTCCAGACATCACATCAGGAACCTTATTGCGGGTAAAACTGCCACCTGGCTCATTGGAAGGCAAGCCCTGTGTCATTGTCCGGCTTTCGGAAATCTGAAACTTAAGCTGTTCGGTCGAAGAATCGTTGGAGACAAGACACGGCTCTCTAATATTTATTTAAACAGGATTCACTCCTTTATTGAATCGACTGGGTGTCTGAGTGCTAATATTAGCAGCCAGGTAAGATAGGACCCTTGGGAGACGGTGTAACATGGTAACACAACGAGAACTAATCAATGGACCCACGTAAGCTGTGCTTGAGAACGGCTGTCAACGGAACCTAACCTCATCTTGTGAGGCCCCGTGTCCATACTTTAAGGTTACGAATCAATTTTGGATTTCAAGATATAATTTTAAGGAGTCGCCAAGAAATTTCGGTTCTTCTTTAATTATTTATAATGTTGTTTAGAGAGTTCGTTGTAGGGTCACAGGTCGTTTTAAAAAATCTTTGCTTTTAGGCAAAATTAGCTCAAGGCAAAAAGTCGCATTTAGAGTTTTTGATTGGCTTTAATTAATGTTTTCTCCTTCGTTTGGTATTAATAACTTAGGTCCAGCACAACTTCTTCTAATCGTTATCAGCTGCTCTGTAGGAAAAAATTCTGTCAAATACACCAAATAAATATTTTTAAATTTAACGAAAAACAACAGTTTCTGACTTAAAACCTTTTGCCTAACGCTATCGTTGGCGTAAGGCAAAAGGTTTTTAACACTTTTTAAGTAATCAGAGTCCAATTTCCAATAATTGAGAATGCAATACTTTTATTTAAATTTCACTGTAGTATTGAAATTGTAATTTTTTTTAGTAAAATTATGGCGTATTTAAAACTTGTTTCAATTAAAATATAGTACATTTAATAACGCTATATAGATTAAATAAATAGCCAACGCCCATTTGTGTATATTGATATAAAAAGCAATTAACAAAACATAATCGACCCATGTTGACCACATGATGCACTACTTCAGTCGGAGATAACTTAAGTTTATTAAGCGGCTAAGCAATTTTTAAATTAAGCTTCAAACTAAAAGTTGAAATATTAAATAATTTTAATATTGAGTTTTGATGGTAAGTTAAATAAAAATAAAGGTAATATCGAAATCTTGATAACTGGCACCACTTTGACCGTTTCAATATTATAATATATTTTTTTTTTTTGTCGTTTGTCAGTCAACAGACGTAATATTTTCCATAAAATTTAGAAAACTTTAATTCAGGTTTATATTAAAAGTAGCACATTCCTGTCTTACAATTAAAACACAAAGATAAAATAATTTTCTTGAAATGCCTTCGGGACCAGAGGAAACTCATTTTAAAGTTTCATATTTATACAATAAATTTTGTTTTTCTTTTCAACAACCAACCGAGAAAATTGATTTTTAGGTTATACGTACAAATTCATACTGTAGGGTATAAAAAAATGGTCCAAATACAATTTAAATCTGTTAAATGAAAAGAAAAAATAAATGAAAATTTGCAAAAGCCAAAAAAAAAAAATATTGGAAAACTGGCATGAAAATGGAACAATTGCCAACAAAAGTCCATAATATTTGCAAAGAAAAAAATGTGTGTGTATTGAACAAAAAACCAGGAAAAATACTATGTAAACGCTATTGATGCAACTACAATACAATAAAGACATTGACAAAGACTGGGAGAAAAAATAATATAAACATGAACACGTAAAACTCACATGCTGGTAACAGTGGGTAGATTTCGTGTTTGCAATAGATTTATAAAAAAATAATAAGCGAATATATGAGGACACAGTGAAATAAATAAATTTTAATTGCAGTTTTAATAAATTGCGATTTTATAGTTTGGCTATTTTCTCAAAGAACATTAAGGTATTAATTATATAAATTATAGTGGACTTTCAGATTGGACAGCCTGCTAACCCAATGTATGCTTTTAAGGGGGCACGAGCTCCATAGCCCCTCCTTGGATCAGCTCTTGTGTGCACAGTCGCAGATATCGATTCAGCTTATTTTTGGCTGTATTTGAAGCCGAATGCTTATTTTTAAGATTTTAATTGTTGCTAGTTAATAGCGATTTAGAGTTATATAGCGATAATTCAGTATTGTATTGAATGACATTCTTGATAAATCGATATTACGATTTTAAGTCGACATCAAGCGGGGTTTTCTTTGTGTTAATCCTCGAGTATTCATTAAAGAAAATAGGTAAGGCGTAGAACTTCATGCAAATTCACGTTTTCTTTGAAGATTTAAATAAGGTATGTAACGAATACCGATACCGATATATCGGCGGTACTTCAGATTTTCCGATATATCACTATCGGTGTTATTTTACTGTCGATTCACGATACTTTTTATATATTTTTTGGAGTATATATTTAATTTTCTATGCTAATTTTTAGCACAGTAACAAAGACAAATAACACATTAAATAGCAGATCATAAACTCAAGACATAAATTAAGGCCCTTATTGTATAAAACGCAACGCAACGCCAAAAAAATTTGTTGTAACTTTCTATAGAAATTCATACTGAATTTTTAAATTTCAAACGCTGCATAGCTTGTGGCGTTGAAAAATATTGAAACGCAGTATGAATTTCAGTAGGAAGCAACAACAAAATTATAAAATATTTTAGACTTTTTTTTGCTTTCAATATAATTTTGGCGTTTTACACAATTAGGGCCTAAATTCAAAACAAAATGTAATCAAATTAATTAACGGAAATCTCCATTTCGTCCAAAATCGTCCCAAAATTTAACGGCCTACTTAGCATTAGCTATAAATAAAGGATTTAAGGATTTAGAAAATAATATGACCTACTGGTTATCTACAATTCTTAACCCTCGATACAATGCCCGAATATTTCAAAGGCAATGACCTTTACTCGTATCGAAGAAACGTCTTATAAAGCTACTTAACATGTTTCTGCATTCCGAAAGTGTTGAAAACATGATGACCCCTACAGGTGGTATAAGTTCTGATAAGTCTACAAGAAATGGCTTTTGGAGCGTTTGGAAAAAAATTATAAGAGGATCCGAGGATGATAAACCGCTTTTCATCGTATGTTGTAATTCTTCTAAAGAAGAAATCTAAAGATACCTTAGAGCTTTTAATATTTCTAGAGACGCAGATCCGCTTGTTTACGGCCGGAAAGTTCTCTTCATGTTTTACCCAAACTTTAAGAGAATTGCGTAGAAATTCTTAAGTTTTTAAAACAGTTCCGTCGCATCTGAGAGACTATTTTTCACGGCAGGTCTGGTTCAAACGGACTTGCCAAAATGTCTATCTCCACAAAAGTTGATACAACTTTATTGTTTATACAAAAATCTTATTAATTTTTAATTCTTACGCTGCTATTTTTGCAAAAAAAAATTTTTTTTTGTTAATTTTATCATGAATTCAAATTTTATTCTTTTTTTTCTTAAATCTTATTAAATATTAATAATCTCTTAGAGCCTAATATTTCTTAAAGACAATTTTTTTGTGGTTCTTTGAGTTTGTTCAATAAACTAAACCGTTTTTGAGTTACGCGAACATATGTTGTGCAACCTCCTCCATTTTCAAAAGAACAGTATATCTCGAAGACCAGAGCCAACCTAAAAAACGGTTAGAGCCACTCAGTGTAATTAATGCATATTTCATAAATTTTTAAAGCATATTTTAATTTTTAACGCATGTTTTATGCGGATGTTTTCCAATAATTAATGCATAAAATTTCACGATCTAAGATAGTAAAGAAATAAATTCGCTTTTGCAATGAAAGTTTGAAAATTGTTCAGTGAATTCAGTTAAAAATTTGGAAAATCGATAATATCAACATATCGAGCCATAACCGCAAAAAAAAGCTCAAGCGACAAAAACAAAATTTTACAGGAGAAGGTTTTTATACCCTCCACCACCACTGTGGTGAATTCCGTGTGAAACTTTTTTATAATACATCTAAGGCCCCATAAAATATATATAATCTGGCTCCTTGAGTAATTCTAAGTCGATTTAGCCATGTCCGCCCGTCTGTCCGCATGTCCGTCCGTTGAAAACACGCTCACTTTCGAAAAACGCAAAAGAAAGGAACAAACTTTGTCTCAAATTGCTTGTAGTTATCCTAACCAGTTTGGGATTGAAAGCCAGCAACATCGGCTTAGTAGGATCAGAACTATGAATCAAAATGTGGAACCACTACCCAAAAAAAATTGATAATTTTGATACAAAAACTAACATAAATGGTGGAATAATGTACGGAATGACATAAAATTTTGCACGAATTTGCTTTATACGCAAATCATAATGTTAAATTTCGTGAAGATCGGTCCATAATTGACCATAGGCCCCATATAAACCCTTCTCGCGGAAAACAGTTTAGTACGCCTAAAACCGCAATATAAACCGCTAGCATACTTAAATTTGGTATGTCACAGTTTTTTAATACCGCAAATCACACTGTAAAATTTTTTGAAGATCGGTCCATAACTTACACAAGGTCCCATATAAGCACTACTCCCGGAAAACAGTTTAGTACGCCTAAACCCGTAATAAGTACCGCTATAATATCAAAATATGGTACGTCACAGTTTTATAGGACCAGAAATCTGACTGTAAAATTTTTTGGAGATCGGTCCATAATTTACACTAGGCCCCATATAAACCCTACTCCCGGAATACAGTTTAGTACGCCTAAACCCGTAATAAGTACCGCTATAATACCAAAATTTGGTACGTCACAGTTTTATAGGACCAGAAATCAGACTGTAAAATTTTTTGGAGATCGGTCCATAATTTACACTAGGCCCCATATAAACCCTACTCCCGGAATACAGTTTAGTACGCCTAAACCCGTAATAAGTACCGCTATAATACCAAAATTTGGTACGTCACAGTTTTATAGGACCAGAAATCAGACTGTAAAATTTTTTGGAGATCAGTCCATAATTTACAATAGGCCCCATATAAACCCTACTCCCGGAAAACAGTTCAGTACGCCTAAACCCGTAATAAATACCGCTATTATACCAAAATTTGGTACGTCACAGTTTTATAGGACCAGAAATGAGACTGTAAAATTTTTTGGAGATCGGTCCATAATTTACACTAGGCCCCATATAAACCCTACTCCCGGAAAACAGTTTAGTACGCCTAAAACCGTAATAAATCCCACTTTGGGAAAATAATTAAATTCATCTAAAACCATCACAGATATATATTGCGGTGAAATTGTTTGCTTAAATTCATATGGCCAGAAAAAATATCATGCAAATTTGTGAAATTTACTGTTAACGATAAAACTAATTATACTGCTGTATTGAAATGTAATCTAATTTATTTTTTGTAATACCAGAAATAAGTCTTCAGAATTTTGGGATGATTGGTCCATAATTTACCATAGGTCTAATACAAATAACGCTCCTAAAAATTATTTAGTTCGGCTAAAACTTTTACGAATCATGATATTTTACTTAAGTCAGTTCAAAGTTCTAACAAGAAACGCATAAAATTTTCTTATTGTCGGTCAGTAATTTAATTCAGGTCTAAACCGCAACCAATTTTAATGCTGACGTTCGTTTTTGTGAAGATTAGTTAATAATATAGATGTATTTATCATATAGTGCCCACTCCTGTCGGTGGAGGGTATCAAAGATTCGGCATAGCCGAATATAGCACTCTAACTTGTTTTCTTATAATATTTCATAAAAATGTTGTATGAAAATTGGCGCTTAAAATAAAATTGTTTTTGCTATAAAATCGTAACGGTACCCTCTGTGACCATGAGATTTTAGGAGATGAAGCAAGTGTTGCCAATAAATTAATTTATTAAAAAAACGAAAATTGAAAATGTTGTCGCTTAAGCTTTGTTTGCGCTTATGGCTCGATATATAATTAACAATAGCCTGAACAATGCTGTCAACATGTCACGATATCGTAGCTTGTTAACGCGTTTCTAGCTACATTTGCAAGCAAAAATGGGCCGTTTCACCATTAAACCAAAATGCACACCAAACAATCATAAAAGAGACGTGTAAAAGTTTAGCAGCATCTTTGCTCAAAAACACAGAAAAAATTAATAATTTTCTCTAATCACCATATTTACTCGTATACCAAATTCATAATATCAAGCAAACAATTTGTTGATTTTGCACCTATTATTGATTACGAAATATTTTTAATTTTAATTAAAAAAAATCATCAAAAAACTTTGCCATTTCAAACAATGTGTTAATTTATTTAATTAAATATTGACAATTCCCAACAACAGTTCTACATACATGTTTAAATTATTTTATTTTAAACGAAAATGTCAATTAATATTTTTTGATTTTTAATTAATATTTTAATTAAAAATTTATTGCAAAACAACTAAAATGTTAATTAAATCAAAAATAAATGTTTACTATTCTTTCAACTAAAAAAATAATTTATTCAGTTATCACATTAATTTAATTTAAATACTTCTTAAGCCGTTTTTTAATTGACGAAACACTTTTTTCTGTGAAAAACCATTTTATTTAACCCTCCATCACTAGTGGTGCATTAGTCTGCCATTTCGTGTGCAATTTTTTTATTATACATCTCAGACCTCATAAAGTATAAATGTATATTCAGGGTCCTTAAGTAAGCAATTCTCAGGCAATTTAGCCATGTCCGTCCGTCTGAACGTCTACGCTAACCTTCGAACAACTTAAACGAATAAAAGCAATATTGGTGTCAAATTGCTTTTTGTTATCCTAAGCATCTTGGGACTAAAGTCCAGCAAAATTCAGTTGGATAAGAGTTCAGTTGGCTAAGAGTTATGAATTCAAATGTGGAACTACCTCCCCAAAAAATTAATAATTGGATTGATATTAGATTTTGAACAAAACCGTTGTGTATCACTAGAAATCAGACCACAAAATTTAGTGGAAATCGGAAAGCTTCTTGGTAAGCCTAAGGCCTGGAGCAGAATAAAGTAGTTGAAGTGGTAGCTGAAGTTGACGAATGCTCTGTAGCGCAACAAAGGTCAAAATTTCGAACTTTGCCCTTCAACTTCAACTGATACGACTAATATAACTACGAATACTGTTGATGCTACTTTTAAACTTCCGTTTTTAACTTTGCACAGCTTTCAGCGCTATTCGTAACGTTATACTACAACTGCTATTCTGTTCCCCACTTAAAACCGTAACGAAAAATTCTATTGTAATAAAATTTAGTCAGTCATAGTTTTATAAGACTAGAAATCACATTGCCAAAGGTCGTAAAGATATGTGTATAATTTACTATAGGTCCTATATAAAGCCCACTTCTGAAATATTCTAACTGTCGGTGGAGAGTATCAAGGATTCGGCACAGCCAAATATGTATAGCACTCTAACTTTTCTTGTTTCTGTCAAAATGTAGAAATGGAAATAAGCTGCATCTGAAAAAAAGTGCACGCAAAATTTTCTGGTTATTGAAGTTTATTAATTTTTACATTTGTTATTGGTCGTTGAGCTTCAAGATTTATATATATTTGCTGAACCTTATGAGACTGAAGAGCCAACTTAAATATAATGTTCTATTTCATCACAAATGCATGCATTATATTATTTGTATTGCCAACTGTTGCCTACTGTTTTAAGCTTTTAACAAATTGAAAATATTCACAAATATTAATCTTCATAAACACATACCTACATACATATATAAGAATTAAATTAAAAATTATTAACTTACTAATTATAAATATCAAACCACTGTACCAATAATATGTATGTCTGTGGGACATTCAAATTTTGTATATGAAATCACTGCACAAACGAATACACAGTGTAAAAGGACACAAAAAAATTGGACAAAAAAATATCTGCTACTTTATATATATACATTTATATATATAAAATAAACATACACATTTGTATGTATGTAAAGGATGTACATAAAATACAAACAAACATACATACATACATACATACATCCATTCATGTATTGATAGTATTAAGAGCCTCTTTTTTTTTTGTAAGATAAACCAGAATATATTTTGAACATACTTCCTCTTATAAATACAAATACACCACCATTAACATTAAACGAATATTATAAATTTTTTTTTTAAATAAATTTTTAATGGAACATATTAAAAGCTTTTCAATAATCTGAAGGTAAAAAGTTCAATATCATAAAACATACGCAGAGGGTTCTTTAAAATAATTTAATTATTTACTGTATTAAAAATTTTCCAGAAAGATAATTAAACAAAAGCTTCGAAATATTAAGTTATTGAATATTCATATTAGTGAAGTTACGAATGCCGATACTGATATATCGGCGATACATCAGGTTTGCCGACATATCGGTATTCGTGATATTTTACTGTCGATGCGCCAATACTTTTTTTAGAATTTTTTTTTTTTTTTTGAAAAACAAATTAATTTCCAATTCTTATTTTTTACATGACAACTAAGAGAAATAATACATTTAAAAGCTGCACATAAAATCAGAACAGAATGCAAAATTGTATCTTATTATACTTAAGTTGGAGGTCCACACAACGCGTTTTGTATGTTTGATACTTTCTTGACCTTTTTTCAAGACGCATGCCAATGTGGACAGTAATCCCACTTAATGCGTTCTATACGTATATGCATTACACGCGTTTGCTGTGTTACTTGTCAATACAATTTTTCATTATTCTACTTTTCTGACAGATACTTAAACGCATCAACGAATTGAACGCATTGTGTGGACCTCCAGCTCTAGCCGTTTAGTAGTGACAAGTACTCTCACTGCTTAATCTTTTATGTATTTATAGTACAAAAAACGGAAAGATTTTGTACATTTTTAGAATTGTATGCTTAATTTTAATAAGATGTTTGTTAGAATAAAAATTATTTTTCGGAAAAGTTTGGTTACTTCGAAGAGGCGACAAAATCCAGAGACAGGGGCACTGCTACATTGTCTGACGTTATTTCGCTAGTTAGCATTCTTCGAACTTTATAAGTCAATACGAGTGTAATAAATAAATAAACTGAGATACAGAATAGCTTAGACCCTTGGACTTACTTGGCATTTGTTCTGAATGAAAGATTTGGGGGCTTAGAGAACAGTGAAACCTATTGTTTATCAAAAATTCTGCGAATAGAATTTTTGGAATCGGAGCGAAGAAGCATCTTACTGAGCAACTATGACTATGTATTCTGAAATTGCAGAAGACACGGTCACCCCTCCTGCACTTAGTAGAAATTCTAATAATTCTAAAAATGGCCTTTGGAGCCTTTGTGAATAAATTAGAAGAAAAACTGAGGCGAATTAGCCTTTGTCCATCCACAGCTGTGGTTCTACCAAAGAAGAAGTCGAGCTATACCTTAGATCTCCACATATTTCTAGAGACGCAGATCCGCTTGGTGCAGAAATATTTAAGTTCTCAAATGAGATCTGACGCATCTGCTAGACTGTTTTCCAATGCAAGTCTGTTTCGAAAAGAATTGCGATCTCCTCCAAAGTTGAGAATACGTTGTATTTTTAACAAAAAACTTATATTAATTTAAATTTAAAATTTAAATAATCTCTTAAGCCTGGTACTCTGTTCAGTATTTCGTGCGAAATGTTGTCGAACTCAATATAAAAAAAAATACTGTGAAATACCAACGAAAAAATGTTGATAGAGTTGTACTCTCTTTATATTATGAAAAACATTGGAAATGTTTCTAGCAACATTTTTATTTTCAGCAGTGCAGCTCATATTATTTCGCACGGAATTTTAAGCAACAGCTTATAATTTTTGTAATTTTTTATTTTGTATTTGTAAAGTGGTTTTTATAACTAGCGCTTCACAAAGAAAAATGTAGAAAAGTGCTAAAATTAATAATAAAATAAAATTTTTTGTTTTTGATTTGGGAAATTATTAAAATAATATTGTTTAACTTTTTTTTATTGGCAATTAAAAAATAACATGATTTTTGTTGACCTTCGCAAAACAATGTTGTATACTTGCAATAAATAAAAACGTTAGGTTTGTCCAATTTGCGAAAGAATTATTTCGTTCGCCTAACTACACTATTAAACTTTGTTTTTGTTTTGACCGAAACAAGATCAAGGAAATACAATAATAGTAAACTATCAACAAAGTAAACACTACTTCGGTTTAACAGACTATAAAATAATCTGGAAGTCAACGTTTCATCCATGCATAAGGTTAAGTACCAGGCGGGATTAATTAAGTTTATTTCGGTTTATAATTTGCCCCTATTTTTTATTAATTTATGGGTTCAATTCCCAGCTCAGTCAAGAATGAAAAATTATCAATAAATTTTAATTCATTTCATGTTGTAAAATTCCTTTCTTCATAAAAATAATTTAATGAAAAGTAAATTGAATAAACTTAAGCCTGATTAAAATATCGATATTTGAATCAAAAACCATTTACAGTTCAATAAAATAACCACAATACTAATTATTGTTAACAGATAAGACACGAGCTATATGTTTACGTTTGTTCTTCAAGTTGTGCTGAAAAAGTTCAACAAGAAAATGAAAGAAATTATTTTCTTACTTTTTATTTTGTTTTAGACTTTTTTGTCGCGGCATTTTGATGAGAAGTCCAGCCTATTTAAACAAATTTATTATTCGTAATTCAATTTAACTAATTTAGAATAAAACTTAAATAAATGGTAAATCAAGATAAGAACTCAAAGTATTTAGTATATAAAAGGATCTTTTATATGACCATTTTAAACTGGATCGTTTTCAAAGTTGTTCGATTTAAATTTTACTCAAATGTATTCGATTTACCGAACAGGGCTGCTAAATTTTTTTCTTTCATTTTAAAGCTCTACTCCATAGGTTTGGCTAATTTGTTTTTTAACGAATTACTATTTTACACCAACAATGCGTGATTTTGTTTTCAACTACCGATCTAAGGACACTTCGGTTTTTAAGACTAAGCTAACAATGGTAATAAAGAAATTATAGATCGGTTAAAAACAGGTAACCCATAATCTGACAGTGCATGGTTTATACATTTCTAAATGCTGATGAATTGCTTTACAATGAACGTCAA
This sequence comes from Pollenia amentaria, assembly GCA_943735925.1. Classification (NCBI taxonomy): domain Eukaryota; kingdom Metazoa; phylum Arthropoda; class Insecta; order Diptera; family Polleniidae; genus Pollenia; species Pollenia amentaria. The sequence goes on along the minus strand of OX031009.1, from coordinate 142,286,638 downwards.
ACTCAATATGAAAAAGCGCAATTTTAGTGCGAAAATTCTTACGTATGGAATTAGTAGTTAATAGTTTATTACATATTTTGTCTCACACACACCCACATCTAAAAAGGGAATAAAATATGTTCAGAAGTGCGTGTAAGTACGTACAGAATATAACAAAATGTTATTTAGTTGTTAGGTATTTTATTAGTGAGAAATCTAAAAAAAAATATTTTATATTATTTCATTAATTTCGTACCCCTGTATTCATAAAAAATCTTTTTGATTAATAAAAGGTTTATTAAACAAATTTTCATAGCAAATTCGTTTTATAAATCTGCTTTAAGCCAAAAATATTTTTATGAATATGGGGGTACGAAATTAATTTTAATCGATTAATTGACATAAATTGTTCGAGTTATTCGTTATTTGAAATTGGCTATTTTAATAATTCGATCAAATAACGAAAAATTTCTTCGATTAATCGAGCAACGATTAATTGAGTGGATACTCTAGTTTTAACCAATAGCCAGATTCGTGCCGTAATACCTGGGGCTACCGGCTACCGGAGTACCAGATAGGATATCTGATCAGCCGCGATCTCAAAGAACTTTGTCAATTTTTAATTCTGAACTTAAGAATCTAAAATTGACAGATCTCAAGAAGAGATCCTTTATTTGTACCATGTGAGTCTGTCGCTCCCGGTGGCTTGGCACTAGATTGGTTGAGTTAGTATACTTCTTGCTGGAAGATAATCTTGGCGGGAGTTTTACTTTTCTCATAAAACTGTGGTAGCTAGTCTAAAATTCGGTCAAAGGTTCTAATAATTTATTTTATATAGTCAGATCTGTTCGAGTTTTCGAGATTTTTGGCATTTTAATTTATTATTAAAGCAATCTTTAGTAAAAATTTGCCGAGAAGTGTCTACTTAATTACCCTCAACACTCTTAATATTCGACATTTACAAAAGTTTGATTAAGCACACATGTTGTGTATTTTACTTTATTGGAATGAAGCCCAGTGCCTTACATTTATTTTTTGTTCAGTTTTTATGGTGTATCTGTATTTGTTGTACTTAACACATATTGGTACATAAATATATATATGTATGTACGTAGTAGATATATATTAATTTTTATGTATGCATAATACAATTATGAAAAACATTATTTACAATTTGTATAGTTATATACTGTGTACAACGACTATTTACTTTTGTTAAAAGTACATAAGTTGTACATAAAATAATATTCATGTGCATTATTTATTAACACCTAAAGCGATTTTCCAATGATAAGCAATTTTATATTGATCTTATGTACGATACATATTTCAAGTATTAAATTTATTTTTATTATGATAATAAATATACATATTTATTAATCAGATTATAACAAAAATAACAACATGGGGCAGTTTCATTTACAACTTTTAAAAAGTATTTAAAATTATAGAGCTACGGTCACATACTACAAATATTTGACTTAAAGTTTCGAATATGTGTTTGCCCTAATCTGACTACAAAATATTTTTGAGAGGCAAACAGCAAAATAGACGAATTTGGGCACAAAAAAAAACAATATGCCAGAAAACCAAATTTATCCTTAACGTCAAATATTGTCCTGATTTTTGGGTGAACAATTATTTGTTTTTTATTTTATCAAACTGCGTAGCTTGAGAATAAAATAAGTCAAAAAAATTTAAAGAATTATTATAGCTTCTGGTTAAAAGCACTGTGGATTGTTGAAATGTTTATGGCTCACGCATAATATAAAAGCTTATAGGGTTAAATATTTTTGGGATTTTTTTCAGATTTTTCGAAAGAGGTTAAGAGATCGCACAAGTCGAATTTTTGCCAAAACCGGGTTTGCTGGTGTTTTTTTTTAGTTTTCCTTATAATTTTGTCAAAAACCACGATTTTCTTCACTTTTAAGGAGACAATTTAAAAGAAAAATATCCAAGTTCTTTTTTTGTGTGCAAAAAATTATAGTGAATTTTATGTACCCTACATTAAAAATTTTAGTAATTTTTCCATACATTTTGTAAATAACGCTTTACAACTTTTAAAATTTTTTACGAAAATGAAAAAAAAAACTAACAATGCAGTTTTTTGCGAATATCTTAACCATCTGGCAGAATTTCAATATTGAACAATTCCGGACTATATGTGTGACAAATATATCTCAACCTAGTCCCCATCATATCTGGGGGTCATCGAAAACCCCATTTCAACAAACACACGGTCAGATGGAAATCGTTAAATAATCTTCGCTACTCATAAGGATCACGAATATATATACTTTCTATGGTCTAACATCAATATTGTAAAAATTAGAAACGGCCATTCCTTTTGTTAGTACTTTATGAAGGATATAATAAAAAAATCTCTTTAAAGTAAGGGATAACATAGTTGAAAACTTTAAAGCTAATGCACGATTTATCATAAATTTTTTATGCTGATAATCGTTTTTTGATAAAACTTGTGTCATTAAAAATAACTTATTTTAAATAAATTAAATACATATTGATACAAAAAGTTCACAGCAAAAATTGTCTCTAATCACCAAATTTATACCAAATTCATAGAATCAAGGAAAAAAATTTGTTGAGTTTGCACCCATTACGAAAATGATTATATAGATTACTAAAAACTTAGCACCGTAACGTAATGTAAAAATAAATGGTCGAAAAAAACTCTTAAAAAAGAGTTTTATTTCACAGTCATAAAATAAAACTTTTTTGATGAGTTTTATTTCGCCGTCACAAAATAAAACTGATTTGAGGAGTTTTATTTACCCGCAATAAAATAAAACTTATTTGAGGAGTTTTATTTTTTCCGTCAGAAAATAAAATTCATTTGAGTTTTCCGATCTTCACCGGAGCTTTTCCCATCATCGTCGGAAGTTTGCGATACATCTCAATCTCAAACATCGCTTCAGAGTCGGCATTTGAACTCCCTCAATGATGATAGGGAACAAGAAGTGGAAGAAAATGATAATGAAGACGAAAAAAAGCTTTCTGTGAAATCGATTATTTATTATTTCTCTCCAAGGCAGCTATTGATTGATAAACCTGTTTTTGAGTTCAGGGAGGCAAAAAAGCAAGTTCCTTACTTTTATAAATTGGCAAAATAAAAAAGACTGTGCAGTGTGTTCCTGCAACCCAAGTAAGCGTGGAAAGAGCACTTTCTACTCTTAAATTGGTATTGAGTGACCTGCCTTCAAGTCTTTCAGCAAAAACTTTGGAAAAAATTATGTTTGTGAAACTAAACCAATAAATGACAATGTATATTTAATATATTAGGTATTCTTAATAAAACAAAGACTGTAAAAAACAAGAAACAAACAAAATGAATTTTAATATAGGTAGAAAAAATAAAACTCTTCAAAATAGTTTTATTTTATGACAGCGAAATGAGTTTAATTTAGACGAAAAAAAAACTCTTCAAATGAGTTTTATTTTATGACGGAAAAAATAAAACTCCTCAAATGAGTTTTCTTTTAGACGAAAAAAATAAAAATCTTCAAATGGGTTTCATTTATGACGGAAAAAATAAAACACCTCAAATGATTTTATTTTACGCGGAAAAAAACCAGACTCCCCAAATGAGTTCTATTTTAGACTCTCTTTTTGAGAGTTTGTTCGAGCTTTTGTTTTTACGTTGAAAAATAACTCCTAACTGTGGAGTTGAGATCGTATTTTTAAGATCACCACATATTCTGAAAGGGCTCGCCAAGACGAACCTATTGGCATATTACAGTATATGTCTCCGTTGACTCTAACATAAAGATTTTTTAAGTTTAAATTTTCTGGATAACTGTTATTTACGGTCCCTGAAAATTATGAATATTTTTGTTTTCAATGAATGATATTTTTAATTTTAATTAAAAAAAGGATCAAAAATCTTTGCCGTTTCATACAATGTGCTAATTGACTTAGTTAAATTAAGATCAGATTTTTACAATTCCCAACAACAATTCTACAAGTTAAAATTATTTTACATATTTAATTATTAAATAATTATTATCAAAGTTGTTTTTGGGAATACAAATATTTATTAAAAGATTTTGTTTGTTGTGCTTAATTCTCTTTTTTAATAATTGATAAAAATACTGAAATTTATTGTTGGAGGATAAGCTGTTTCTATGCGCATTTCACTGGTTGCTTAGGCCAGATCGTCAGGAAACGTTCTCCTAAATAATTTTAGAAAAGCCAAAGCTATCAGCAAACAAAACTACAGAAGGAATGAGAATTACCTACAATACCCTCAAAAAGTTTTATTTGCAACGATATCAAAGCTTAAACAAAATACCAAACAATAAAACAGTGATGAGTTTTTATCTTTTCTTACATTTCCCACTACAATTGTAGATGTAAGAAAAGATAAGGGTATTGTAGGTAATTCTCATTCCTTCTGTAGTTTTGTTTGCTGATAGCTTTGGCTTTTCTAAAATTATTTAGGAGAACGTTTCCTGATGATCTGGCCTAAGCAACCAGTGAAATGCGCATAGGAACAGCTTATCCTCCAACAATAAATTTCAGTACTTTTTATCAATTATTTAAAAAGGGAATTAAGCACAACAAACAAAATCTTTTAATAAATAATAGTATTCCCACAAACAACTTTGATAATAAATTTTAGCAAGTGCACGTGCATAAAAAACTGAACTGGCAAATTGTTTTTATTTTGATTTCTTGCGAAAACAATAAAAGCACTTTGTTTTTGTTTTTAATATGTTTTTTCTTTACCCATTTACAACTACAATTAATGTTGGGAGAATTCTAACTAATTGTAGCGGGAAATGTAAAAAAGATAAAAACTCAACACTGATTTATTGTTTGGTATTTTGTTTAAGCTTTGATATCGTTGCAAATAAAACTTTTTGAGGGTATTGTAGGTAATTCTCATTCCTTCTGTAGTTTTGTTTGCTGATAGCTTTGGCTTTTCTAAAATTATTTAGGAGAACGTTTCCTGACGATCTGGCCTAAGCAACCAGTGAAATGCGCATTGGAACAGCTTATCCTCCAACAATAAATTTCAGTATTTTTATCAATTATTAAAAAAGGGAATTAAGCACAACAAACAAAATCTTTTATTAAATAATTATTTGAAAAAAACCAATTAAGATCTTTTGTCATTTAATTAATATTTTAATTAAAAATTTATTTCAAAGCAATTAAAATGTTAATTAAATCCAAATTATATTTTTAATTTTCTCTCAACTAAACAAAATAATTGATTCAATTATCACATCAATTAAATTGAGATACTTTCTAAGCAATTTTTTTAATTGATAAAAAACTACTGATCATTTTTTGGTGTTCAAACAATTTTCCTTCTAACGATGTAGAGTTCTTATCAAAACTTGTTGATGAAAACAACGACACCATTAAATGTAAAAATTTTTTTTTTTATAATTGTTAATATTTTAAATGCACTAAAATGTTGCTCGTGACTTGGAAAGTCTATTTTCTAAATTTTATACAACAGTTTTTGCTTATATAAAAACTATTATTTGGTATATAAGTACCTTTGGCAGTTCTATCGCAAGTTTAAGCCGCCAACTTTAGGCGTTAAAACTCGCATACAAAATTAAATAACTGACTATTGAAAAATGACTTTCAAGCCGACTTTAAGTTAATCGTTGACTTTCTAGTGAAAATCTGGCTCTAAGAGCTAGTTTTTGGGATAAGGTTAATCTTTGTTTATTGGTGAAACGAAGCTTAAGCTTAACATGTTGTTTTTTAGTTCTAGTTTATTTTGTTTTAATTTGAGTTAAACTGAGCAAGATTGGCCAGTTAAACTTAAGTTACAAATGTCAACAATTACACATCTGATGTCAACTCCCTCTACAGCTGTTGCGTAAGTTAAATATTTTTTGTAAAAATTTAAAATAATAAAAAAAGGTGAATTATTCTTCAGACAATAAATATTTCAGTGATTCTGGAGTTTATATATGCAAATTAAAATAAAAAAAATGATAAGAAAGCCTAAAACCTTCAAAGCACGACCAAACCATTTTAATTTCATTTCGTTTGAGTTGCGAATTTGTTTGTTTATGAATTATGTAATTTTTTTTTTAATTTAAAAAACTGAGTGCGATGCACGTGGCCGCTTGCTTATTTTGAAAAAAAGTCTGGTGTAGTTTTTTAAATCAAAATTTGTGGTTCTACCACAAATGAAAAAGATGGTGCCACTAGATAAATTATCAAAATGTCTCTACTTAAGCTACTACTAAAAAATAGAAAGGGAGATTAAAGCCAGTTCATTTTTGTCCAAAATACCAATCCAAAATACTGGCTCTAAGATAATTATAAATACTTAATTTGAAGTAAACATATCTAACGTGCTTGAAAAAATTTTAAAATTAAACTTAAAATTAAGTAATTAAAATTTCAACATCTCTGTTAACTCAAGATCAGATAAAATACATGTGAGATCATATTACGTAAAAATGTTTCTTTAAAGTAATTTATTATATTCTGCACATATCTCTATTTTTGGTAAAACTTATAAATGCAGGTTCCACAACATATGGCATATCTCTTACATACGGCTTGTATCCATAAGAACATATCGAAGGGAATAGCGTAAAGAAGAGTATCTGTTTTGCATCGAAAGGGATAAATATTGTGCTAAAAATTTGCCTTTATGAAAAATTTTACTTTAATCCTTTTGTTTAAAAAAAGTTTAATTGAGGCACGTCGATTGCTCACCGAAGCTTATTCTCAATATGTTTGTTAATTTGAGAAAAACAGGCCGCCAAGTCAGTAAAAAAATTAAGATTGTAAATTCGAGGCATTACTACTTGAAGATTTTTTAAATCGAGAATCAAGGATATTGCACCCCCTACAAGAGTTGAATCAAAGAGTCGTCGAAAGACGATTCTGCAAATCCTAAATGCCATTAAAGGAAGTCATTCTCAAATTTCTACTATGAATTACAGCTTATTCAATTACGACAATCTTAAGAGCAAGAAACGATTAGCCCAACAAACCAGCTGAATTAAGGCAATAGGCAACTATCGCTTGATCCATGCTAATGCTTTTTATTTAGTAGGATTAGCACTGGTAAAATCGGGCCAAATGATCACACGGGTTCGTTCAATTCTTCACATTATGAAGTTTTTTTTTTAAATAAAAAACTTTTAAATCTAAATCGTTTTTTTTAATTTTTTTTTTAAAATCTACACAATAATATCGTTATTATATAAAACTCGATTACAATAAAGTTTTTTACAATATGATTAAAGGAAAATCTACGAAAAGCCTAAATTTTAGGATTTTTATAGTAATTACCGAATATTTTTATAGTTTTTTAACAAATTATTTAAAAATTTTTTCGAATGTGCTTCTTTGAGTCAAGAAATCTTAGTAAATTAAAATTTCACTCAATTTTTCAAAATGAAATAGTTCCCGCACTATGTTTTCTAACATATTTCCAAAATTATTACGTCACTTTTTTAAAGAAAAATTTCCGGGATTCCATGATATTCAAATTTTTTTTGTCATTTTCTCGGGAAGTGAAAAAGTTCGTGAAGAAAATCCAACAGCAAATAGAAAAAATATTTTATTTTTTTTAAGTTTATGCAAATCCGTTAAAAGTTTTACACTTTTATATTCCAAATTAACATTAATTTTTAAATGTTTCATAAGATTCGATACCATTTTTTTCAGTTTCACTTTCATTTAGGTTTGTCTCTGTTTTTTGTGTTGCTTTAAAAAACAGTACACAAACAAAATTTTCCCAAGAGTGAAATTTTTTCTGTCAAACTAAATTTTACGACAAACACACTCACACACACAAAATAAAATAAATAATAACATTACACAAACATATACAATGTTTTTAAATATGTTAGTATATTTGCCTATTTAGGTTGTCCTGTAATGTTTGCAAAATGTTGCCATTATAGACAAAATGCCAAAAACATAAAAACTCCTACACACACGCAATACCGCATAGTAAATCCCTTGAGGCAAACACATATACAAGGACTTATTTTTACATACACACACATCCAAACACAGGAGTACATGTACTCAAATACTAAGAACATCAAAAAACGTTCATATGTTGATGATGATTCTGTTGTTGACATACTTATCAAAGCAACAACATCTAAACAATACTACATACATACGTTCATTAGGGACGTCCAAAAGAGAGAAAGAGAGCTTCCCTTCAATTACACTTAAGTTTTCTTTAAATATTACAAAAATTGATGATTTTAAGGATTAAATTGCAAAAAGTCCTTTTTTAGATTTTTCTATCTTCTGTATAAACTGGACCCTCCAAATGTTTATGATTTTTTTTTATAATTTATATAACAACAATAACAGTAACACCATCAACAACACAACGTGTTTAGGCCATTATTTCTGGGAAAAACTACATAATTTTTGGTCATAAAGAAAAACATTGAGAATAAAAAGAAAAAAAAATGGAAAAACCAGAAAAGATTCTTCTGGTGTGTTTGATTAAGAGTTTACAGAAATTGTGTTTGTCTGTGAGTGGCTGTTTGGGTTATATTATACTTAAGTATAAACGTGGAATAATTGATAAGTTTCTAAAACTGGTTCGACGGAGCCCAGAGGACCTTATGTAAGATCTGTAACCTGTAAAAGGTTTTATTAGGATTTTTTTTTTTTTTTTAATTTCTATAAACTTAATGGCAGATAATTTTTGGAATTAAAAGCACAGATAAAAAAATTGTTTGAAAAATATATCAATTTAATTAATGTGTTAATTGAATTAATTATATTTTTAAAGGAAAAAAAAAATATATAAATTTTATATTAAAATATTTTAATTTTAATTAAAATATTAATTGATTTTTTCGCTCAAAATAAAATAAGTTAAACTTGAAGAAATGTTGTTAGGAATTAACAAATCCTAAGCTATATTATATAAAATCAACACATTATTTGAAATGGCATAGTTTTTTGATAATTGTTTTAATTAAAATTAAAAATATCATATATTAAAAAAATAACAATCTTAAATTTTTACAATTTTTAGTAGTCAATATAATCATTTTGATAATAGGTGCAAAATTTACAAATTGTTTGCTAGGTTCTATTAATTTAGTGAATAGAGACAATTTTTGATTTTTTCTGTGAGCGTTTCAACAGAAGTTCACAGAAAAAAAATCGTGCTTAATTAAAGTTTTCCTACTTACTTTTAGAACGAGTAATGCTCAAAAATTTAAGTACGAATAACAAAGAAGGTACACGAAAAAATTATCAGTAGTTTTTTTTATCAATTAAAAAAATTGTTTAAAAAGTATTTGAATTTAACAAATGTGATAATTGAATAAATTATTTTTTAGTTGAAAGAAAACTAAAAATTTAATTTTGATTATTAACATTTTTTTGAAACAAATATTTAATTAAAATATTAATTTAATAACAAAAAAAAAAATAATTGACTTTTTCGCTCAAAATAAAATAATTCAAACTTGCACAATTGTTGTTGGGAAGTGTCAAAACCTGAGCTATATTTAATTAAATCAATTTACACAATATGTGAAAGGGAAAAGTTTTTTTGTAGCTTTTTTTACTAAAATTAAAAATATCATTTATTGAAAATAAAAATATTCCCAATTTTAAATTTTTAGTAATCTGGGAATTATTTCTTTTCATAAAGACATTCCTTAAAATTTAAGGAATAGAAAGAACTGTTCCAAAAAGCTTTATAAAATACATAACTGAAATTTAGCTCATAGAGTAAATTCGAAAAATAAAAAATGTTGAATATAATAAAGTAGCTTACGAAAAAAAATAATTCTCAGATTATATTTGTTTAAATAGTTGAGCTAAATACATTCAATTTATAAAGTATAACTATCCAGTGTGACACAAAGAATGCTGACGAAGGACGTAGCGGGCCAGAAAATGCATTACATTCTGCTGGTGTCTAATAATTGTAAATTTTTCTGTACATAAATATACTTCATTGCTATCCAAAGGAGAACTAAGGTAAAATGTAACAGGAAGATACAAGATAATAGTCTGGTAATGTTTAAAGTCATTCCTAAAAATAAAAGGAATAAAACTATTACAAAAAGCTTTATAAAATACATAACTGAAATTAAGTTAATAGAATAAATTCGGAAAATAAAAAATTTTGAATTATTATTAATCTATATAATCATTTTGTTAATAGGTTTAAAATCAACAAATTGTTTGCTTGATTCTAGGAATTTAGTATGAATTTGGGGAGTAGAGACAATTTTTAATTTTTTCTGTGTACTCAAAATAATCTTAAATGGGATAACTTTACAGAACCCATATGCATGAATACGCGTGTGTTTCTAATAGTTTGTTGTAGAAACACCAACAACACTTCAAAAACATTAAACAATTATTTGTTTGCTCTGTGTAGATACAAATATAAAAGAAGAAATAAACAAACATTATTTTCATTGTTAAAAAATTAAATATGAAGCAAAAATTCCCAAATTCTTTTTGTTAAAATTATTCAGTTGAATACATCAAACTTTCAAGGTAGAAACAATTGGGCATGTTGCTGGTGTCTTACAATTGAGACTTCTTCTATAAACAAATGGCGGAATACAATAAAAGTGGAACAAACAAGTGGAACGAGTAAGTAAATAGTATTATTTTTCGCTATCTCTAGTTCTCTGGGGCCAGTGTTTAGGTTAGAATCAGTCTCATTTAAGGATTATTTCAAAGATGAATTCGGTATTACACCAACTTAGAAATTCTTGATTTAAGCACAGCTTGATATTAACTTTTATCTCACTTTTACTTAAATCAATGCCATTTTTGCATTAGTAAGGCCCACTAGCATAATCCGTACTTGTATCATGCATTCCGTACTTGATTTAAGAAAATCCCTACGTAACGTATGATTACACCGCTTTGGCTTAATTTTTGTTTTATCTGTACATATACCCCATATTCATAAAAAAAATTTTGATTAATAATTTTCTATGAAAATTCATTTCATAAACCTGCTATAAACATAAAATATTTTTTATGAATATGGGGGTTAGTATATATGTCTCTGTTTACAAACAAACAATCATGTTCGAAAATAAGAATTTTTTTCAACACAAATTTTGATTTGCATGTTTGTTAACTACATAAATTGATTTCGAAATATCGAAAGCAAAAACCTATTTATATAAAACTATATAACTTTATTAGTGGTGTTGTTTTAGCTCTTAAGTATACACCTAATTTGTGAGCCACAAACTGCCACCTGGGCCTGGCTGGAACCTCTTGTATTTTGTATGGAGTTTTTGTGGCTATCGAAAAAACTAGCCCCAACGAAACCCTGGCCCTGGGTGGGACTACTTTTATATGTATAGAGTTTTATGGCTGTAGCAAGAACATTGTACTCTATATATATAGTCCAAAAAATTTAATCACGTATCTCAATACTACTGTCGTGTGATCAACGTAAGCTTCGAAGACTACCTAAAATTAAAAAAACCTTTTGTTCTTACACAAAATTATAACGACAACGCAACCAAAATATTTATATGACTGTCTTCAGTTTATGAGGTCTTCAAGAGTAAACAGCCTAGTCCAACTACGACATCGTGATGCAGCATCTGAGAAACAATTTTTTATATATTCAATCCGCCTCTGGAACCAACTTCCTGTATCTTTACAAATATCAACCAACGCAACTTAATTTAAAAATACTTTCAATAAAATCTATAGCATTAGAAATAATTAAATTAACTTTAAAATTTATAATCTAAATATCTCCATCATTTTATTTAAGTTTTCTGTGAATTGTAATAATTGATTTATTTATCTATTACATATTATTACTATATTTGCAGATTATTTTAAATTTTAGGACACATACATATGTTTAAACTAACTTTTCTGATTCCAATACTTTAATTATAAGATCATTTTTGTTATATTATTATTCCTGCGCTAATCCCGCGAAGCTCTTCGCTTGTCTGCAGGAGACCAGAGTCTCTGGCGGGAATCGAACCCGCAACCCTGGTACTTGATAGACTAGCTTACTACCAGCCAGCCTACCGGGGCAACCAATCTAATGTATCTTGGTGTATTAGAAAATCAATAAATAAATAAATCAATAAAATAAATAAATAAATAAAATAAGAACACTTTGTTGTCAACCAGAATTTTTTCTTCGAAATTAAAGTAAAGAAATAACCCCGCGGGAAATTTGTGTCAATAGCTCTTAAAGCACTTTTCCCGTGACCAATGAACAAAATTTTATAATTAAAAGGAACGAATTGTGATAGGTGAATACAAGACATATCACTTAACTGGGGTGTTTAGAGTGTAGTTGGTCCAGAGGAAAGGTAATTGGCACAAAAATATTCATGTGACTGGATTTTGTGCGGGTAGTGGCTGATTCTCTCTAGTTCTATTACTTTATATGAAGGGGATATATCATATTGACATGGTTCATTTGTGACAATATCTGCGGCAGGCATTATTTTAACCGAAATTGGATGTGCCCATTAACCCCTACGAGGGGTTAATTGGCACATTGGCACAATTCCCCTAGGGAATTTTATGTGTTGCGTATGCTGTTTGATACGATTCGTTTTAATTTTACTTCAATACATATTTAATAGTGCAATGCCTGGTCAGACCGAGGTGGATACAATATGTACAAAATTTTCATTAGACAAATTGCCACGCCCACGGTGTAAAAACAGTTTGATTGAGGAATACATAGAGTTTCGTTCTAATATATTTAATTATTATATAAAAAAAAACTGGAAAAAGTCAAAAAATGGCTGGCTATGCCCAGTATACACTTAAGGGTTAAGAAAATATAATTACAAAAATATTTTGTGATGGTGTGTAATGAAAAATTTCGTTCAATATTTTAACAAAATGCCTCTGACGACATCCACAAAATAAGTGACTGGTTTTGAACAATTTGTACGAAAACAGTTACGTTATAGTTCGCTTGCATTGTCAATCGACTAATCGTACTAAAAATTGCAAATCAGCTGTTTGTCGTTCAAAATGCAGAAGAACGATAGCGGTCGACATCGTGGGCCAAGCTGTAAATTTCATTTACTTAGATTTTTTTCTTGTACACCTTAAATTCTCAGCCCAGCAAGTTATTCAGATCACAGCAAACATTTAAAAATAAGCACAAATTAATAAATACGATGTATAGTTTCCCACAAAGATAAAGAAATCCATGAAAAGTGTATTTGAAACATTTAAATAAATAAGTAAGAAGACATTATAAAGGTCCAATTTTTTTATTTTTGGAAACGAAAAAGGTCGAAGGGTCATATTATTTTTATTTAATTTGAACTCTTTATAAAAAAATTTTCCTTGTGTAAAGATTGTGATAATTTAATAATACTTACTTAGCATTTAGCTCTTATAATAGCTTAAATAAAATTGCGGATTTAGTTATAACAGGCAGCGTAGATTTTGTTTTTCAAAGCGAAGAAAGTACGAAATGGGCCTGAAAACATAGAATAAGACGAATCTTCTCGCTGAATATTCATGTCATTACATTAACAATTTGCATAATCATTTGAAGGAACACCATTAAATATTTTCTTTTTTAAAAGTAGTAGAATTTATTGAGAGTTCGAAAAATTAGGTAAAAGGAAATCGAGCGACGAAAACAGTTCACCATATTCATTTAAAAATATTCAAAATTCGTCAACTATATCATCTTTAAGCCTCGATTACATTGAAGTTTTGAAAAAAGAACAATTTAAATAAAAACTTTTTTTTTTGTTCTCTGAAAATTTATAAAAAAAAATAAAAATGCGACAAAAATCACATTTTTGGTCTAAAAACATTTAGCTTAATGTATTTCGAATGAAATTAGCTTTATTTCATTGTAATCGGTGCACAACTTTTGATTTAATTCACAATTTACTGAGAAAACTGAATTGATAAAAATCGCGAATTCCATACAAATAACATTTTAAAATGTGTGTGTGTGTGTGTTTGCTGCTGCTCTATTTATGGACGTTTTTTCCTTCACTTAAAAATGAAGAACCTTCACTTAATTGTGAATAAAAGCGAAACGCGTTCATCGATTTTTATGATCCATTACTCATTTTGTTCATTGGTTATGTAAATTTAAGAGAAAGTAATAAGACTTTACATTATTCCCGTTTTGGATTTTGCAACCATTACTCAGCAATTTTTTTTTTTTTTTTTGGTGATTTAAAAATGTTTAACTGTTTTTGATAGCTTACTATAACATTTTAAAAAAAAATAAAATTTTTAAAATCGCTTAATGAAGAGTAAAGTTATGATTTTTTGAACTCTTAATTTTTGAAAGAAAGTCAAAAATACGATTAGTACCTGTAACTTTAAAAATGCGAGCCCTCAAATAAGTAAATAAAAATTCATCAAACTTCCAATCAACACAAAAAAAATCAAATTTCTTCTCTTGTGTTATTTGACTCCCCACACATACATAACAACTATTTATATTAGACAGCATTTAAAAGTTTATAAATTTTATTTTATCACTTTTCTTTTAGAAATAATGCTTTGCAAGCAATTCAATAAGGATAATAAAAAAAGTCAATAGCTAATCAATTTTATGGCTACGCTTTTTTCGAAACTTTTCGTGCAACCTTTTCAAAAGTTTCTTTACAAATTTCTCGCTTAAATCCATGTTTTTTTAAATACTTATGACTTGACCCCTCCATAACTCAAAGTGAATTGTTGTTCCAGTTATCATGATGATAATATTCTTACAGACATTTTGTATGGTTGATTGTTGTACTATAGTATTTTTACAATTTTTCTTATGTTGTTCAATAAGAATATTTCTTCTGTTGTTGATGTGATATCAGCAGTAACAAGAAAAAAAATATTATACAGCGAAATTTTAAAGGTAGTTTTAGAGGTAAGTTGGCCCTACATCGAGAAACTTACTTTAATTAAACCCCAAAGCGAACAATTTAAGTTTTGTTGGATTTCTAGATATTATTGTTCTTAATTGGCCGAAAATTATTTTCAAGCTTATGAAAATAATTGTACCGACTAAATTTAACTGTGAACTTTTTTTTCTAATTATTTTGTTCAACCCATAATAAAAGTCCAGAGCAGAGTTGGTGAACTCTAGATTCAAAATAAAAATCTTTTGGAATTATTAATATATTTTTGGTATTTCGAAATTCTGTTTGCTTATATTTAAGAATTATCTGCAATATACGATTTTCATTAGTTAATGATGTGTAGGTGGATAAGCTAGAACAATACTGGACCCCTTTCAGACAAGCAAAGTTTACTTTGCAAAGTCCTGAGTTTATAGAAGAGAAGGGAGAAGAGCATAGCAAGGGAGAACATACTTTGCTGTACTCACAAATTCGTTTTGTTTTTTGTTCGTAGATTATACCTGAAGTTGGCTGCAACTTTATATTTATATACAGCGTTACCAGAATCTTTGGAATGAAAATTGTCATATGGCGAATGAAATCATATTTTGAAGAGGAAAACCTTAAATTTTTTTTTCTTAATTTAAATTTTTTAAAACAAGGGCAAAAAAGCAAGAATTATTAATTTTTTATAAAAACATACTTCTTATTATTTAAATTGAAATACATAAAAACATAATTCGTCAGTATATGAAACTTTATAAAAATACATTTTTTCTTTTCACAAATATTTTTTTTATCAATATTCTAACTGCCTATTTCCGATGTGCGAAAGAATTATTTACTTCTTACAAATACATTTAAAACAAAAACAAAGTTTTTAGAATTTGTTTTTGTTTTAAATGTAGTTGTTCGAAAGAAGGAATTCTTTCGCACATTTGAAATAGGTTATAATATGCCTTTTTTAATATTTTTTTATGTCCAGAAATAATGATGCAATTTTGTGTATTCTAGATACTGGGTACAAAAGTGTGTAGCACCAACACACATCAAGCTGATGAAAAACTTCATTGTTTTAAAAATTGACTGTTTAAATAATCGTGTATTTTGTATAAGCAAAATTAAAGTAAAAATCAGAATTTCTAAAAATTAAAAATCATAATTTGAGATAAAAATCTTTAATCATATTTTTGTTTAAAAAAATAATCCAAAATATGATAAAATCATCATTCTGGCAACGCTGTTTATATATTATATTCAAACAAGAGAAAACAAAAATTTGTCAAATTAAGCTTTGTGTGTCTGAGCACCAAACAAAGTTTAAAAGAGAATTCAACAGACTTTGTCAAAGTAAACTTTGCCTGTCTAAAAGGGGACCTGCCATATGTGGGCAATGGAATTAAATCTAACGAAACCTGAAATAATGGTTTTCATAAAAGCAGAAGGACTTGGTTCAAGTGAAAACTGGATGTTTAAAGGAGAAGATGTAAGAACAGTTAGTGACTATTAATATCTTGGAATGTTGCTCACACCAACAATGCCGTTTACAAAATACATAAATAAAAAAACATATGCTGCAAAATCTTGTTTAAATGTAACCTGGAAAAATATTTTACCTGTTTAAATGTAAACAGGTAAAACATATGTCTCAATTAAAGCTAAATGGAAAATGTTCCTCGCAGTATGTGGGTCATTTCAATCTTGTGGGGCTCAAATTTGAGGATACTCAAACTTTGATGGTGTAAATAAGTTGAATAGATATTTTACGAAAAGAATCCTTTAACTACTCGACATCACGCTAAATTACGTAGTTGCGTTAGAAACAAATCAAGAAGATGGTCACTTCTACACACTTGCTCTGCACTTAAAATATATTTCCTAAACTATTTTCGATTATGAAAATCATTGATTACCTCACCTGTTATTAAGAAAAGTTATATTGAAAAATATCTATTAGTACAAAAACTTTAAAAGCTGGCTTGTACAGTATAACGTAGAGCACAACAACATTGAACAAAACATAATGCTATGGAACAATGCGAACTCACTTTTAATAGAGGAAATGAAAAACAAAGCATACCGTGTAATACGTCAATAAATCACTCCAAAGTCAATATAGAATATATCGTTCCTTGGACTTCTCAAAATGTTTAACGTATATCAATGAGTTATTTAACCAATTTAAAATATCATTAATTATGAAAATCAGGGGAGATGTTTTGTGGCTTAACGGAACATCTTACCGCGTAGGGGATGGTTGTGATTGTTCCTTGTGCAACCTTGGAGTGAAGAAAACTGTACAACATTTTTGGACTTGTGCCCAGTGTTAAGGGAAATAAGATTGCGGTACTTCTGTAATACATTTTTATTAGAATTACAAAAGATTAATATGTTAAATGGTGATAAAGCTGATGATTGTTTAAGCCTTTATCACTACTTAAAACTTGCTCTTAAATATAGGGAAGTGTTAATAACAGAATTAAATTTATGAAAAATAAAAATCACTTTATTTCGCAGCTGACGGTTTTGTAAAAAGAACCAAGCTGTAAATCTTTATATCTTTACGTTTAGTTAATTTTTTACAATAAAGATTAACAAAAAAATTAATAAAGAATCTATCTAATCTAGCTTTATGGGAAGGGACACAGTAGTCAAGTCTTAAAGCCGCATAGGTACAAAAGTCCATGAAAATTAATCTTTAAGCACTGTATTGGAATTTTTTTTTAAAAGATCTTACAAATATCGTTAACTTAATTGAAATTTTCAAACATATCGACAATTTCATGACGAATGTTTTTTGCTTATGTGAATTAACTCTATAATTAAAACTCAAATTAGAGGCGACATAACTATAACCATACAAAACAGCTGTTTAATCAAACCTTATGGGCAACACTGTATTTGGTTACAGGTGACTTACCATAACGCCATAACCAAAAACCATACACACCATTTGAATTTTGGTGTCTATGGTGATAGTCACGGCTATGACATTATGTTTATATCACATATAATTGGACCTTAAGATGACTCCACACAAAATAGTCTAAAGTTATTAAATCTGTCGAATAAGGTTGAAATATCCTTAAAGACTTTAGTGAAACAATTGTGCAATAACATAACTAGTCCATAATGGGCAGCAAAGTGGAAGACAAGATTAATGTAAGTTTTTTTTTAACATATTAACGTGAATCTTTAATGATTAAAAATTTTTCATAGCTTTAAACAAAGGATTGCTAACTCCATTTGGTTGTTCTTTTACAAATTTTGATTTCTCTCCTTTTTAACAGATGAATAAGGACTGGCAAAATATACCAGTCGGATTTGAATATCTCGCCACAGTAATGAGAGGATATCACAATATTTTGAGACACATTTTCGAGGGTGTACCCTATTTGGGATCCGTAGGCAAATATGGACCCACCTGCACAACATCATAATAAAATCATAAGATTTATACTTATAAAAATTCTTTATGTCATATATTATTTGAATATTGTCAACTTTATGAGATTATTTTGCTTTAACATGGTTTTAGGGAGGGAGTTTATGTGGGACTCATATACAATTCTATACCCCGTTAAAGTTCCTGTCGACCAATTGTATTACAATACCAATGATTAACCTTCCGTTTAACCTTCCGTCGGCATTAACCGGACGGAAGTCTAACACATGTTTTGATTTTCCATTCGTAACGCATTGAAAAAGGTCTGGCCAGACTCCTGAGACTCCCGACGAAGGGTTAAAAGCTATTTTTGGGAGCGGTATTTGTATGAGAATTTTGGTCAGATATGGAGCTATTTCAAAAACAAAAGATCGTTTATGGTTACAAAAACTTATTGCAGATATAAGCTTGTGTGCTATGTAAAACTATAGACCGCTTCTGACCAATTTCAATAAGCTTAGTGCTTGTAACAGTAATAGATCTGCACCTAATTTCATCAATTTACCTCCAAAATAGCGACTTGTGCTTTGTGCACAAAGTATACATACAGCCAGCCGGACGGAAGGACATTGTTAGATCGATCCAAAAAGTAATTTTGATTCGATAAGTATAATGTAAGGTGCATCTAAAACCAAGATTTAAAGGTATTCGACACATTAGCACAAACGAATAATACCTTTTCCACTATGTGGTGTGGATATAATCATTTTCATATTTAACCCATAAGAAGCGGAAGAAATGAGTCAAAGCCAAAAAATTGTTTTGAAATTTGTTTCAATACTAACTTTTTTCGAATACTTTGATCCGATTCAAATTTATTTTAAGTCAAAATCATAAGAGGTTTTTAAATTTAAATTTAAATTTATTATAATTTAAACTTTCTTTCCTCTTTTCCCTTAAATAATTGTAAAAGGTCTAGTATTTACATAAAATACCACCTTAAAAAGCCCAAGTGAAGAATAAGATAATGAATACAAGACAACAAAACAATGATAATAACAGCAACAATGTCTACACAGAGGCACTGAAAAAGTCATTGACTTCAGGTTATGGCAATAAAGCCTTCATATACTTAATATGGTACCACATCAAAAACAAGGGTCATTGCTGAAGGGTCACCATAACCTTTCCATACATTTTATCATCTGCAAATAATTTTATCTGTGTAAGTGTATACTTACCATAAGATACATAGCAAATATGAATATTTGCCTATACTCTGAGTATTCATAAATTTTTGTAACTGTGTTGGTGTGTCACTAAATAATAATATGTAATGCGGTATTTGTTCAAGTGCTTGTGGAATGTAATGGTAAACCTTAAAAATTTAGATCTAAAAACATTTCCTCCAGCAATGTGTTCCTAAAAGCCCATTGCTTTTAATGAGTTGTGTTAAGTACATTCACTACTTGGAATTTTAAAAAACAAACTAGATATTTCCATGAGAATGCCAATGTACATTTTGTTGCTCTGAATGCACCAATGTGTATGAGTTTGTGTGCGTGCTGTATTTTTCTATGCGTGTAAAACTTGTACAGGTCTTTTGCCATAGTTTGTATTTTGTAAACGCAAATTATCATAAGGGAAAACATTGGTAATTTTGACTGGATAATATTTTGTTACAGTTTTAAAATTTTACTCTCCACAAGGCCCACTCGTTTACTGCTGGTGCGGACACACATAAACAGTTACAGTGGAAAAGGATATTAAAATACTTTAACATAAACAAAATTGCAAAAGCCGTATAAAATGTACAGACAAAATATAACTTAACCCATTTTTCGCCGCACCAAGTAAACTGACAATAGTTTAAGTAACTGACAGAAAAAAAACATTGCAACAAAAAAAAAACCGTAAGAGTGCTGGTGATTAAGATCACTGGTCGGCGAAAAATGGGTTAAGTAAAATAAGTTAACCATTCATAGTTCGTACTCTGATAAAATGTAAGAAGCAAACTAAATTTTGTAACCATTCGGAAAAGTGTTACTTGTTCCGACTGCCACTGTATTATTTTATAAGCTGAGGCATATATGTTTTTATGTTACTAGGCTAAACCATAACTTTTGCAATACGGTTAGTAGTTTGCCCAACTCAACAAAAACAGCTCTTTGGTTTTTTTTTTCGTTTTTTTAATCAAAACTTAGAACAAATGTAGTTTATTAACAGCACACCAGGAGAATATAAACAAAACTGTTTCAGTTCATGGAATTACGTAAACTAATTAAATTTTTTCTAACGGGTGATTAGTGAAATATTAAAGCCTACTTAAGGCTCTACTAAATAAAGAGAACAAGTGCAATTTAAGTAGGGCAACACTGCTATGCAGAAGTCTTATTGCTTAAGGTTGGCAAAGAAGTTTGGAATGATTAAAAAATTAGCTGTAACCAATATTCGATGAAGGTTTTAAAGTTTTTTAATACACAACATATTCCCATGCATATGATAAGTGCAAGATAAAATGCGGTATTTCAAGCAATTAGTATTTGGAAATATGTGTATAAATAACAATTTAAAAAAATTTTAAATATGCTTTTCAAATGTATTTATGTAAATGTAAATTTTTTCGTAACTTAGACATTAAGTATCAGTATACTTAATTTTGTCGTTCTGTGATAAGAACTCTTGTTTTGCCAATGCACTATATTGAGACAGAGCACTGGGCGTCGATGTATGAAGGGAAACAAAGTCATGTTATTAATTTCATAGACCTCTATAATGTTACTTATAATAATTTTTCGACATATATTATCGCTGTTTTAACTAACTGACCTATCTGAAATTTTTTTTACAAATTGAGTTAAGTAAAAAAGATAAGAATATTTGTCTTTCTCTTTATTTAACACATTTCAAAAGATGTTAAACGACATAATCCATAACCCCAATTTCATTCGTATTTTTGCTAGGAAATGACTTCATTTAAGACAAAAAAGATTAAAAGTTCCCTCCTGTAAAATATGTAAAATGTTAGTTTGGTCGGTTAGTTAAAACAGCGACGATATGTTAGCCAGGGTTGGAAGTTAGAATAGTTTTATGAATTTTTTTTATAATTTGCTTTATTAATATGGAATTTTTTATTAATTATTTCTTTTAAGCTTAAGCCTAGTACTCTGTTCCAATTTTAAAAAGTGGAAAAACAATAAAAGAAATAAAAATTATGAAAGAGAATACAAACAATATAGAAATAAATTAAATTAAAAAAATTTTATACTCAAAAAATAATTACTATCGCATAAAATTTGTTGAAAATCGATATAACCCTCGCGTGACTTGGCAACTAATTAACGAGATAAAGGGTAAAACAGTTAAAAATATTGATGAAAGAATTTTAAAAAACTTTAGAAATCAAAATGTTGAAACTATTTTAAAAAAGTTTGCCTTAAATTTTAATGTAAATGTATTAAAATTAATCCACACTTGTAACGTAGAAACAAGCAATTTTAATCGTGAGATAACATTACCCAATTCAATGTATATTGAACATGCAACACAAGAAGAAATATTCAACATATTAACAAAGCTCAATGTGAGAAAAAGTGCAGGTTATGATGGGATCAGACCCAGAGACATAAAAAATAATGCTTAAATTTTTACACCAATAATAACTTCTTTAATAAATCAAAGTATATTTTCATCAACTATACCAAAACAATAAAAAAACATCCTTAATAAGACCGATATACAAAAACAAAGCGAAAAATAATATAAATAACTATAGACCTATATCAATATTACCGGTCATCGAAAAGGCTTTAGAGGAGATTATTGTAACGAGACTGAATAACTTCCTTAAAAAATACAAAATAATCAACATTAATCAATACGGGTTTCAAAAAGATAAAAACATTAACCAGTTATTAGGAAAATTCGCAAATACCATAAATACTGCAATAAGTAAGGTTGAGCATTGCCTAGTTTTATTCATAGATTTTAGTAAGGCATTCGACACCTTGTCACATTCTAAACTTCTAGAAATTCTTGAAAGAAATGGTATCAGAGGACGTGTTTTGTTATGGTTCAAAGATTATCTTAATCTCAGAACTTACAGAGTCAAACTCAATAACAAAATTAGTGAAGAAGTCGAAACCAGTCAAGGAGTTCCACAAGGATCAAAACTCGGGCCGTTGCTATACCTTATGTATGCAAACGAAATGCTGAACACTCTAAACGCGTGCCACTCCTACGCCTATGCTGATGATACAGCAATCATTGTGACCAACAAAAACATTGAGATCGCCACCAAAACAATGCAAAACCAACTTAATACAATATGTAAATGGTGCCATGATAATGGATTAGTGATAAACGCCTCGAAAACTAAAGTTATGCACATCAGAAAACCAAACATGAGTAAAGCTAATATTAATATACATAAAGTACATATAGGTACATATAGACGATACCTTCAAGTGGAAAATACACATAATAGAATTACAAAAGAAACTATGTAAAGCTGCCTTTTCCTTATACCACTTGAGCTACTCCACACCGTACAGTGTACTCCGTACATAAGGCTAGGCATATCGGCCTGGGGAAACTCATCCCATTGTAAAATGCTACAACAAACTCAAAATCGTGTTCTAAGAATCTTAAGGATAAATCAAAATCATAGGCATTACAATAACAATGAATCAAATAATATAAATAACAATATCATCAACAACAACAACAGCACTGAATCAACAATAGCATAAACAACAACAACACAAACAACAACAATATCACCAACAATAATAACACCAACGACAACACCAGCATAAACAACAACATAACCAACAATAGAAGCAATAACAGTATCAACAATAGCAGCATAAACAACAACAGCACCGACAATAACATCACCAATCAAAACATCAACAACGACAACATCATTAACAACAACAGCACCAACATCAATGTCACACATGACAACAGCACCAACATGATCAACTCAAACAACAACAACAATAGCAGAAACAACAACAATACTACCAGCAACAACACCGGAAATATTACCAATCAACAATTAATTGTACGCACTAATCTAGAAAACAATCACAACAACTACCATTCTAGAAACCTACCAAATGATCTGAAAATACTAAATATAAAAAGTATATATCGATTAACAGTTCTTACGGAACTAAAAGACTACAGTTCTCTTGAGACATTCGATCATTCGTATAACACCAGACTACGCTCAGAGGGAAGATTTAAGATAAACCCCAAAAAAAATAGCTATGGAGATCGAACGTTAGATGTCATCTTACCCACAATCCTCAATGAACTGCCACCCAACCTGATAAATATCACAAATGAGGCGAAAAGAAAGAGAATTTATAAAAGTTATCTGTTAAACTCGCAATGAAGTATTTTTATAAAAACACTTTTTTATTAACATCAATAACCTGCAGACAAGCCATGTCGCTTAGCAGGTTTTTAGCATTAAGAATGAAGTATCATTTTTAAATAAAGCTTCCTCGGGGAGATATAAGCCAAAAAAAAAAAAATAAAAAAAAAAAAAATTGTGAAAAATGTTCAGCAACACCTATTATTTCATGCGAAAAATTTTACATGTTTCAATGTTACCTATCTCGCGCGTTTGCACAATTTGACGTTTTTAATCTTTCAAACTATGCGACATTTTTTTTGCGTATGTAAACAAAACCCGCATACAAGAAGTATTTTTTTAAATAAAAAATTTAGTAAATATGCATGAAAAACTGTTACCGGTTGTGTAATTTATGTTTTTCCCTTCTCATTTTAATATTAAGTTAAAACTTTTTTTCTTTGCTTAATATTTCGCGTAAAATAAGTGCAGCTTTTATTACTTATGTCGCCCGAAACATTTCGTAACCTTTTCATAAATTGATAAGAGTACAACTCTATCAACATAATTGCATAGAAATTCCGCACAAGTTTTTTTCATATGAGTTTTGACAGCATTTCACGTGAAATATTGAACAGAGTACCAGGCTTTACACGTAAAAACCAATTTTATTTCCCATACAAAATTAATTCCCAAAAACAATTTTTTTATACTTTAAACTGTATTAAAGAAATTTTGTTTGAAAAATTCGTCCTCTTCCACTTAATGGGTTATAAAATTCCTAATTTTTGTCGAATTTTAAAAATTTTATATAACGTGTGATCGTCACAAAATTATCTTTGAAATACTGCCCTCAATAGAGTCATAACTGAAATTTTAATTTTCTAGCACCTAAAACTTTAATTTTTCTCTCTAGAGTTGAGTAAATAAGATATTTGTATGACATTTTTACACAATATGAAGAAACGCTATGGCGATTTACTTAACATTATTAGCTAGTAGACGGCGTTATGTTCCTCTGGGAATCAAAGAATTTAAGACATTTATTTAAAATCAGGTGTTTTGAGTTATGACTCTATTGCAGCAAATGTTCGATATATTACGCGGTATATTTCTCTCCTTAATGGAGCGACTTAAAATTATAGTTTTTTATAAAATGCCAAAAAATGAACTTTTTCGAACTTCTAAGGCCTGAACTTAATAATATTTTGTCCGATCAACACAATGTTTTCTTTGGCTCAAACAATATATTTAACAATGTAAAACTTATTTTATACGATTATTATTTGCAAGATCTCCAAAACGCTGATAAAGAAAGGTAAATGCATTTCATATTATGACAATAACTTAGAAAGCCCAAAAATTATCATCTGAAATTTGTCTGAAATATGACCTTTTCACAGAAAAAATTAAAAATTTTCTCTAATCACCGAATTCATACCATATTCATAGAATCCTTTTGAACCTATGGTTTTTTTACTTAGTAAGAATTTTTTTTTATTTTTTAACCGCAATTAGCCTATAGTGTCCTCATTATATTGTAAAAGTTTTATAATGGGACATCTTTTAGTTTAAAAGTTATGCAAATTTCTTTACACTAATACAAGTGGTTATTGCATTGTTGAACCGCGGAAAACCGGAAATGACACGTTTGAATTAAAAATTTTCTAACTATATGTAAAGAAATTGATTGGCTTGTGAAGATAAAGGTTTTATATTACAATTTTTAAAATAATATTTTTTTTTGGGGGAAAAATAAATGTTTAGCAAAATTTCGAAATTTTTGTTTTTTAAAAATTCATAAAAATTTGGAAAAATCCAGATATATAAAAAACGAATTTGCAAACAAAATAAGCCATAAATAATTAAAATCAGTTTACAACTTTTGATTTTATTAACAAATGCCGGTTTTAATTTTTATTAAATTTAAGAATTTCTTAAAACGCAATATTTGTATGGGACCCCCCAACGAAGTAGTGATAAAGGGCAAGTATGTTTTGAAAAAAAAATTAAGAAGAAAAAATTAGTTAAGATTGGTCATACATTTTACCACCCTAAAGCCGACTCCTAGGCGGTTTTGGGACTTTTCTTCAATATATTTCTAGTCTTTATTGAAAATTTTTGTGATGGGGCTACCTTAAGGAATGGTGATAGCGGGTAGGTTTGTTAAAAATAAAAGATGGATATGAAAAATTAAATGAAATCTTAAAAAAAATATTTCGCACACTTATTCATATCTACTAAAACACTAGTTATGCTACATATGAAGGAATTCCAACAAAAGTTTTTTATTGGGTTGTCCGCTTCACAAATAATGCCCCATATATAAAAAATAAGGCTTTCCTTTAGTATGAATACCGATTGATATCCTGCGGGCCTGATTATACTGACTTTAGCACAAATTACACCTATCAGTTTTAAAGATATAAACCGAATTATTTTGAAACGATGATAAGCGGCATTTATACAAATATTAAATAAGCTTTAACTTTCAATCTTATAAAAAAAACACAATATTAAGACACCAAAATTTGCTATGATAGATTTATAATTGACTAAAAATCACATGCAGATTCTTTCCGCTCAAGAATTCTAGCTAAGAGAGGCTTTTATGTAAACTTAAATAATTCTATAACATTTTTGCGAGATCCTGTTTATTTAACTCAAATCAAGGTAATGCCCTTTACCTTTAAAAGAGTATTATATGCTAAAGAGACTATAATATCCTGCTTGTTTTTAAAATAGTTCAAATATTGAAGAATTACTTTATTGTTATTTTATACGAACATGCTTTCTCTAAGGCATGTAGTTAAAGAAAGTCCCAAGAGGATGTTTTTAGAAAAATAATTGGACTTTCATTACCGAATATATTTGCGAAAAACAAGGTAAAACTGGTAAATAAAATTGAATCATTTGTCTCGAAAAGGGCTCAGGTACAAATTTTTGGAAATTGAGTTTTTTCAACTTTTGGAGGTACACATATAGACCGATATAATATGAGAATGAAAGGTTATATACCTTTTTCATAGCGGTGAATAAAAAGTGGCATTTTAAAATTAATTTCGAAAAGTGCTCATCTCCATACTTATTTAGAACATTTTCACATATATAAAATGTTTAGTTAGAACTAAAAAAAAAATTGTATTCAAAATTTTTACAGTGAGAGGTAAGTTTTGACGTTGTGCTAAATTTGCCAATAAACATTATATTTAATTTCGCCAGTATAAAAAAATCTGAATAGTGAGCACCGTTTTAGGAGAAAGATTTATCAAATAGAATCTGGTAATTTTTTTTATTGTATATTTCATGTATTTCACTTAATTATTTTAACAAACTCAACATGAGATCTAAAATTCCCAGATTCTATTTGTTAAAATAATTAAGTTAAATACATAAAATATACAATATCCAGTTATAAGATACAAAGACTGCTAACGAAGGCCGTATCGGGCCAAAAAATGCATTACATTCTGCTGGTATCTAATAGTTGTATACATTTTCTGTTCAATTTACTTCATTGCTAGCCAAAGGATAGCTAAAGTAAACCTCGTAACAGAAATATACAAACAAATAAATTCTAATAGTGCATAGAAAATATTCCTGGACAATATTGAAGAAATAAGACTATTAAAGAATTAAAGGTTTATAAATTGTAATTTGACTTAGAATACACATTCGAGCTAATATAAAATTTTATGAAAAAGATTTAAATAATAAAATATTTGTTGTTCGAACGATAATGTTATCCAGTGCCAATGTTCTGTAACTCTCGCTTCGAGAAACTTTTCGATTGAAATGCGAGAAATGAAACAAAAATGCCATAAATTGAAACACACAACTGTTTTTCTCACTTTACTGCGTCTGTAACATTTTTGGCGAGTAATAGCTGTAACGTAAGGAAATTACTCGCCAATTTACAGAAAAAAGGTGTCTGTAAAATTTTTATGAGAAATTTCCCGCTTTGAACTGTCAAATAAACTCACGCATAAAAACGGGGTGAGAAAAAATATTATTACTAAAAAATATATTAAATGTGCAAAATGCAACGAATAATAACATGGAAGAGATAAGTATTTTGTTTTCGACTTTTTTTTTTGATTGTTTAGTTATTTTGCTTTTATTATTTTTGAAAAATATACGAATGTTTTCAAAGCTATTTTTTAAACAACAAAAATTAAAGTCGCACTCTACATTATTTGATATAGCCGACGCACAGTGGCGCCATTTGAGTTTTTTCATTGCAAAAATCATATCTTTTGAACCGAATAAGATAATTGAACAGTTTAAACAGCATATGAAAGATAACTGTTCAGCCTATGAAATGAGCGTTTATAGGGGCCTACTTATGGGTTATCAAAGTTAAAATTAGTAGAAAAATCAATTTTATGGTAACTAAAAAAAATTATTTTTACATTTTTAGATTGTTTTTATTTTTTTTCTTAAGGGTTTTATGTTTTAAATTATTACCCAACAAATTAAAAAAAAAAAAATTTTTTTTTTAAATTTATTTTTTAAATTTTCTGTAAAATATTCATCACAATTCGTAAGAGAAGGTATATCTAAAAGACTAACCATTTCTAAACTATAATTATTTTGTAAGTCTATTCGTGACTTCACATGCCGCAGGGAAAAAATAAGTGGATCGGAAGATGCTGCCAACATGTTGAAGAGGTCCTCATTTTGCCTTACCCTTGATGCTTTGAATGTGTTCTGCAATCTATATTTTTTATAAAATTTGTTAAGAGACTCCTGTGCTTCTTCAGAAAGCTCTCCAATTGGCAAAGACTGGTACTCAATTATATCTTTACCATGCGCCAATATTTTATGGACGGTCGGGGTCAACTTCTTCTGTGGACACATTTCTGCTAAAAGAGATGCAGTTTTCGACGCATATTCTCCATATTTTGTAGAATTGACATTTTCTTTGCAGTTTAAAACATCCAAGATCGTTCCCAATCTTTTCACGATTTGATTGTTAATTCCAATGATTCTAGTTACTGCCTCATCATTTTCAAAAAATCTCCTAGAAGTGTTTCCATCGTTTGAGTTACCGTATCCGTGCTTGGGACAGTCTACTTTTAGTCCAACTTGTTTAAAAAAAGCATCCTGTATTTGCTTCTTTCTGATCTTTTCCTTATCCTTTATTGATGTATTTTCATCGAAGTTTTCTTCCTCTTGTGGTAGGGTATATGCCAGTTTTAGCAAGAATTCCATACACCTTATCCTTGCGTGCAATGGTGACATTCCATATTCGTAATTCTCCTTATTTGTAGAATCGTTTAAATTACCAAAGTTCTTCTGACAAATAATAATAAAAAATCGATAAAAAAAATATAAAAATAAAACGAAAAAAGGGGATTAAATAGGTTTTTGCTAAATTTTTACCTCCAATATAATTCTGTCTACATATATGTATATGATAACTAATTGAAATATGTTATAATTAAGCAGAAAAAGATAATAATCTTAAACTCTTTACAACTAATTATATAAAATTGAGATGTAACATATTATATATGAAATAAATTGAATTGAATTGAAAAAAGTTCTTCTGACTCTTTTTGCAAATCGGGCATGACATTGTTGAGGTTGTTCCTGTCAGTTCGTTTACGACTTTTCCGTCAACCATGGTCAGGTGGAACTCGTAATTGCATTCAATATATTTTCCTTCTCCAATTTGCAGCTTTGTAGGCTTAATCTTACTTATTTGTTCTTCAATGTCCTTCACCGTAGTCCTTATGAGTTCTGCCGATTCCCTTGCAAACTGAAACATTATTGGTCGGCAATAATGCACTGATGACGGACGTGGATTTTTCCAGTGTAGGGAATCATCCGATTTTAGCCGCAAAGAAACAACAGATGCCATAAACATATTTCCGTCCGATATTGTAGCGTCATCGGAAGATATCCTTTGCTTATAAACGCTTTGTCCGGATGATCCATCGCAGCCCCATTTGCTGATCAATGTCAACTTCTCAGGAAGAATTTTCACTTCCGTGAAAAACTTTGGTGTGGTTGACTTTCTAAACAGTTCAAATAATTTTAAATTGTTCAACGCCATGTTTTCAGTACTTAAATTGTTTAATGGTTTCAGTAATTGTTGCGCCAACTTTCAGGCGTAGACTAATCCAGGCATTATGCTTATTTTGCAATATATAGGCTTATGCTACCATGCCTAAAAATTGACCTGTTCCCTGCATACATATGGATTTAGGCTGAATAATGCAATTTTGATATTATGTACGTGTCCAAATAAGATTTGTGCCTACCTGTAGGGACCATAAGTCAATATTGTTCCTGACCATTTGTACGCCAAAGTATTGTTTATGTGAGGTACGTACCTGCTAATTTCAATGAGTAGTTTTTTTCAAACTATTAGATCAAACTACTGTCAGGCAAAACATATAAGGGATGGACGCCATACAATTTCTGCAACCATGTCTTTTTAAACTTTTTTACCTCTAGAAGCCAAACTGGCACGTACGGGCAGATAAAACCTTTTGAATTATGTAAAGAAATAATCAAAGAACAGGTTTTGCAAATATGGCAAATATAGAAAAATATAGTTTTTTTATTTTCCGTCAAAGTTGAAATAGTGAAAAAACGGATAGTTTTTAAATAGTGATTTACCAGGAGAAACACAAAGCAAACAGTTAATTTTTTTTTATCATTATACATTTAATAAATACATCAATCAATACAAACAAAAAATAAGGCGATTCGTTACCTATTTTTCGTGATATTACACCTGAAATCGCAACAAATTGACTAAAAATTGTGTGTTTTTTTGAAAACCGAAAGTTGGTCAACTTTGAACGGTTATATCTTCTAAACTAAAAATGTGATATTATTAAGAGTGGCATATTTGAAATCGTTGAAAAGTTTCCTATAACATGGGTTTATTCAAAACTTCGTCGGCGCTCATGAAAATTTTGATTTTTGCAACCTCGTTTGCCCTACGGGCGCCACTGTGCGTCTGCAAGTTCACATCGGCTTCGAGTGGAATATCATGACATTTATAACGTAACGACGTAATCTTTTTTGATAGTTTTCGACATGGGTTACATATACATTTTTTTCTCACTTTTCGAGAAACGATGGAATATTTTGTTTCACATCTTTTCAATGCGAGAAGTTCTCACCAAAGTTACAGAACATGGGTACAGATTTCCGATTTCCAAAAATTTTTACGCATTCATGCTGCAATTGCTAAACGACATGTATTCATAGGCACATATAAAAAGAAGAAGATTTATAGTTCATATGCTTATCATGATGACATATATTCGTTTTTGTTATATGAATGTATGTGTTTTTTAATTTGTTCGCTTAATAAACACATAAAAATATTGTTTACTAACATTAAAATTTTGGAGTTCTTAAACTAATCTTCAAATTATATATTAAACCATTATAATTAGATTATCTGAATATTTGTGTGTTTCAATAAATTGACGTTGAAGATACAATTTTGCTACTAAAACCACGTTAATTCAAAAATAATTTTCGAAAATGGCTCATGTCCGGAAAAATGTAATGACCATTTTCTCTTATTTTTTCTCCTTAACATAATTTTTTTTTAATATTACAACTTAAGCCTTACAACTTAAGGAAAAAACTCTGCTTTAAAAAGTCAAATGGTTTGAGAGATATTCAGTTTTTTGTGTCTCCTAAACACTTTGTATTTTTGTATCTGAGTTCTTTTCGGAATAAAATATTCAATACTAACTGAAATATTTTTAAAACTATAAGGGGTAACTTAGTGAAATCTTCCTACTAGCTAACTGCGTAGTTTAATTAATTGAAATCTGGCAATATTTGGACAAGTTACAAGCTTTGCAAAGTCTACATAGCCCGAGGAGGTAAATTTTGACACCCTGTATCTCACCTTGTATTCTTCTCTACGACTCATTCATACATCATTTTACATTTGTTGCCACTTTTCTTGCACTGCTCAACGACTTGCAATCGGTTATATTTCATCTAAAGTCGATTAATTGTACAAAACTCGTCCCAGTTATAATTATAACCAAAAATGTATGAGCCCTAATGTCTAAATGATAGAAATAATCATCGGCAGAGTTTTCTTGACTATTTTGTGCACGTAGTTCTTCTTCAACGTCCTGAGAATCACACGATTCATTTAGTTTTATGACCAAATTATTTTTGGTATCGGATGAATCGTTCTCATTTTGAACGTTATCCACATTATCATTCTGTTCAGCTGCGAACGGTTGAATTTCATAACCCTTCTCAGCTCAGCACCTTTTTCATACGCTATTCGCATGTAAAAACCTGCATCTGAACTCGAGTTGCTAGTTAGTGTGTTTATTTGTTTGTTTTCCAAATTGAGAACTAGTTGGAGTGACTAGTTTGTGTGCTTTATAGATTTAAAATAATAATAATAGATAATTGAACAACAAATAATTAAAAACATCAAGAAAATATGTAAAAAAGACACCATCCTCAATATAATATATATATGGCCTGGCCAAAGCACATGTGTCACAAATGTTATGTGTGCAGTGAAATATTCGAATAAGTTTCCTTCGTTATCCTTTCCCCCGGATATCTGTTTTGAATGTTCATAGCCAATTAAATTCTAGAAGGGTGCGTGTTGACTATATTAAAATAACATATCAAATTGAAAAAGGTCTGGCAAGACTCAAGAGTAAGACGATGGGCTATGTGTTAAAATTGTACTCGGGTAGCTTGTAGCGCAATAGAAGGTTTTTTTCGCAGAGGGTTAAGATGGATATATTTCCAAAAAAATTAAAAGATTTTAAATATAAAATCTATAATAATACTTCTGGCATTAATACCTGAAATCTTGGCATTTAGGAAAAAAAAAATTTTTTTAATATACAAAATATGCGTAGGGAGAAAGGAGTATTCTTTTCTTGAGTTTTATAATTAAAACTTTGAAAATCCCTTTAGCAGTCAGAGCTATAAATAAAAAAGGATTTGTCATAGAATATCCTAATAAATTAAAAAGCACAATAAATTTAAAAACATTTAACTTTAATATGATTTTGTGTAAAAATGTTTTTTATATAAAAAAAAGTTTTCTTAATAAAAAATTAAATTTTTATTTATTTTTTATAATCGCTACTTTACGTTTTTCTCTTCAAAACTATTGGGTTTTCTAAAAATAAAAAAACTTAAGAAAATCTAACCGTTTACTTTCTAATACCAAAAAAGACTAAAATCAACATGAATGAAATGCCAAATGTATACCGGTAGAATATGAAAACAAAAAACACAACTTGAAACAAAGCGCCAAACCTACAAACGACAGTATAAAATGCACTTAAAGATAAAAATTTAAAACAAAAGGTCTGAATGAAGTTGCAAAACAAAATCCGATTGATAATGTCCTTAACCACAGACAATAAACCAAGAAGAGGTAGAATTTTTGTCTCTACCATTTGTGATTCTGCGCATAGCGGCAACATTTGCAAATATGGCGCCCAACTAGGGAAATATTAAAGAAACAGGAATAAAACACCACACCAAAAGGGAAATGCAATTCAAGGGAGCGTAACCAAACAGCTCTAAAGCGGTAGCATTTAGTTGGGTCTTCAGTAGCAGTTGGAACTTTGAAGGAATCGTACGGTTTAACGGATAAACATGGAAGTATTTGGCTAATTCTAGAAGTGTTAAGTGAAAGAGAGCAAGAGTGTTTAAATTAAAAGTGCATTGTTTATTAAAAAAAAAGAACAAATAGACTCTCATACTCACACACATATACTCACTTACTGGCTCACCTCTACCAAAAAGTGTTCAAGAGTAATATACAGAGAATGTGCTTAATAGTTTCTTGTTTGTTTTCGTAACTCGAAAAAGAAGGAAAAAACAAAAAATTCAACAACAAATGCAATGAGCTGAGAGTGTTTTAAGGCGCCTACACTAAAAAAACAACAGGCCTAAAAACACCCTAAGAGCAACACAAAAGGCGGGAGAGAGAGTGTATTACGAAAATGTTATTCTGTAAATGTCAAGTGTAATGTCATCAACATCTCAAGTTTTCATTGTTTGTAGATACTTAGACAGCGCCAATATATAGAGATAGAATACGAGTTCCAGCTCAAACAACAAACGCATTCAATAAAAATTGATAAATAAATTAAAAATAAAAAAAACTTTCGTACACACTCACGCTAACGTCTAACAAATCCTTTCAAAAAAATAAAAAAAAACTGGATTATATGTGAAATAAAATCAAAATTTTAAAAATTAATAAAAATTATTAAGCAATATAATTTCTCGTATTTAAATAATTAAACCCTCTAAAAATCAATCAAATCTTTTAACAAAAATGTGCCAATCAAAAAAAAACAAGTGTCAAAATTTTGAAATATGAATAATTTCGAAAATTTATTATTATAAGGAATGCCCTTAATTACAAAAAGTGCAATGTATACAATTTTAAACTACTGGATTACTGCAATATTCTCGTATACATACACACAACATTCAAATTAAAATCTAGTGCAGTGAAGAATTAATTAAAAAAAAAACACTAAAAAATAATCAAAAAAAAAAGTTTAAAAAAAATTTTTTAAAATTGGAATTGAGATATAAAAAAAATTAACTTAAAATCTAAAATCAAAACAAAAACCTCTGAGAAATAGAAAAAGATAAAAATACAAAACAAACATCATGTGGATTAGTTGCCATGCTGTTATAATTTTGCTCCTTTTACATTCCGGTATGTTGTCTTCATCATCATCGTCTTCGGTTTTTATTAAATTTTTTTCCCAATTTTGTTTATCTTGTGTGTAGATTTTTAAGTGTATTTGTATTATTCACGTGCTTTAGAAGTTTTGTGCCGGAAAAAGCAACACTATTCCACTCGTACAAGCACACATTTACTTAGACACTTACATTTTGTAATTTTATTTGCTGAAAATGAAAAGAATATTTTATTTGTTTTCAATTTCAAGTTTTCTTATACTAATTCCCATTTTCGGCATGAAATTGTTTGTAAACAAAATTATTTAAGGATAAAAAAAATTCAACAAAAATGTGTTTGATATTTGTTGAGAGATTTTATGTTTAAAAATGCTTTGTATTGAATTTTTTCTCCAATTTTTTTTTTTAAATGTGAACTTTTTATATACTTGTGTGTCGTGGTATTATTCACTTTATTGAAAAGTCCTTACGCAGCCAAAATATCCCTATTTTTCCCTACGTGTTAAAAAAATTGTCTTTACAAAAATCCCTAATGAGATTTTGTGTTTAAAAATGCATTGTATTGAATTTTTTCTCCAATTTTTTTTAAATGTGAACTTTTTTATATACTTGTGTGTCGTGGTATTATTCACTTTATTGAAAAGTCCTTACGCAGCCCAAAATATCCCTATTTTTCCCTTCGCGTTCAAAAAATTGACTTAACAAAAATCCCTAAAACTTAAAGATAACACAAAGGAACAAATTTGAACTTTTTTTGTGTTGATTATAAGTTTGATGCAATTTTTACTAATTTGATTTGTCGCAAATTTCAAATCTAATCTCCATCAGCTCACATTTTTAAGTTATAGGTGCTAACCGTATTTTTGACTCTTTTCCAAATATTAAAAGTTAAAAAAATCATAACTATACTCTTCATTAGAGCTGCACACATACCTGTGATTTGTGCGTGTGATTTGTTCGACCTCGACGTCTTGTTACTTGTTAATGGGGCTGTGCGCGCACAAATCACATGTAGTTGAAAATTTTCAACTTCTTGTGATTTGTTCGATATGTTGTTGGGCCTGTGCGCCAACATTAAAATTTTTTTTTATTTTAGTTTACAAGACAAGATCGCAAAATTGTATCTATTGTATCTATAGCATTAATACAAACATTTTTTGTAACCTTCTAAAATATTCTTCTTTTTTAATTTATTTTTTTATTATGTACATAAATAAATTACTTAAATTGCAATTGCACCATCCGCTTCAAAATTCATTTTTTCTTTTTGACTTTTAAGGTTATGATTTGTTCGTCGTGTGTGGAGAAAATGAAAAAACACGCACAAATCCGTAGTGTGTGCTCAGCTTAGGCGAATTTCAAAATTATTCTCTTTTTTAAAGATATAATAGTTAGCTTTGAAAATCAGTCAAATTTTTTTAAACAGTGGCTGAGTAATGGTGGTTTACCCAAAAAATACCAATTTTGTATTTATACAAAACGGGAAAAAATTAAAGTCTTATTACTTTCACGTTAATTAACATAACCTATGAACAAAATGAGATATAGATCATAAAAATCGATGAACACGCTATTATTCGCAATTAAGTGAAGATACTTAATGTTTTAAGTAAAGGAAAAAACGTCCATAAAAAGAACAGCAGCAGTCAGTTCAGTTTTCTCAGTAAATTGCGAATAAAATAAAAAGTTGTGCGCCGATTTCAATTTAATAAAGCTCATTTAAGGCGAAATATATTAAACTAATTGCTTTTAGACCAAAATTGTGATATTGGTAACAATTTTATTTTTTATGAATTTTAAAAGAACAAAAGTTTTATTATTTTTTATTTAATTGTTCATTTTCTTAAAACTTCAACGATTTCTCAGAAACTACTGGGCAAATTTTAAGCCAATATTATCTCGGCTTAAAGACAATATTGTTGACGAGTTTTGGATGTTTTTTAATAAAATATATTGTAAACTGTTTTAAAGTTATTCCAATATATGTATCGCGAAAAGCCGGGCTGATAGTCTTGATAATTTTTTGTTAAAAAGACATCTAAATTGGTCTTCTCAGATCATTTTACATGAATAAACACTGATTCATTTCTTGATCGCTTGAAAAAGGATTCATATATAATTCATTGTCGAACAAATAAAAAACATTGGCTAAAAAAGAAGCCAAAAAATTATTATCAATTAATGATTATCAATTTGCAAGAACCCGATAACTTTTGTTTGGTTCAAAATAAAGTTGGTTTAAATAATCAAAAGCCGTAATGGTGCTGCTTTTTTCGGAGGAAAAATAAAAAACGTGATGATTAAAAGCATTTGAAATATAATCAAAAATTACATAGTTTATTTAGAAAATTGTATGACATGATTAGGGATGAGATTTTCATGCACTAAAAAATCGAAAAAATGCGCTTAAAATATGCACTAAAAAATCCAAAATATGCATTAAAAAAATAGAATATATGTATAAAATTTCCATAAAAAATCGTTTTTTAATTTTACTAAAAACAAAAATATAAAAAATTCAGTATATTATTATTCAAATATCTTTAAAAAACTAAAATAATTAATTTTTGTTCGTTTAAATAAATAAGTACTGTTTTATAAAAGGAAATCTTTGTCTTGTACTTGAAGAATGCCAATGCATTTTGAAGAAATTTATTTTCAGATCCCGCTTTGAATCAAGATCAGATCAAAAATATTTGAAATTCATTTTAATTTTTTAAGTCCTTAATTATTTTTTTTTTTTTTTTTTGCAAAACGGTTTTGATTTTTTTTTATTTGTCGGGCTATTCTTCCTTCCACATTGTAAATTTTACTTTCTGCAATATCAATTAATTTGACTTGAGCATAAAGTGAACTAAATCCCTCCTAATTACTTAGTTATTGTTTCACCAACATATCCGTTATTGGAAAATACAAATGCTAATAGACTTCCGTTGTTATATTAATTTAATATTTATTTTACTTTTTTAATTGCTCGATCATCGACAAGCTCTTCTAACATTCCTAAATTATTGAAGTTTTTTGAATAAAATTCCGAAGCATCTAGCCAGGCCCCCATTTTGCTACTACTGGCTGCGTTGGAAGGGGAATGAAGGGATACATTTCACTAAAAATTGCAAAATTATCTAATTGGCTTCTAAATTTTCTGCAACGCGGTATAACCCATGTGCTAAGCAAGTAGCTGGTAACAGTTTTGGATAAAATATTTTAATCCCATTGGAAACCTTCACTATGTAAGTTACTGCATTGGTTTAAAATAAAAAATATTAGCGGTTTTCACCCTATGTATTAAGTGTACAACTCTGTTATATTTAAAACGAGTTTATACTTCAAAGCGTGAGTGTCTTTTTCGTATGCATTGTAAATTAATGAAATTGCTGAGTGAAAGAAAGAGACAGATAAAGTTTCTTCAACTGTTTTATTCTGGAAAATTCACACACTTGCTTACTACTGCTTTTTGTGGGATTTTTCAACCACAGCGTAGTATATTTTAGTCTAATACATTTAGGTGTTGCAGTGTTGTAAATGTTAGTATTTTTACTAATATTATAAGATTAACAAGGTCTATAAGGGACTTTACTATCAAGGGTGAATTCCACTATTGTATTTTAAGCAAAACTCGAAAAGAATTTATTTATTATTTAAAAATTTTTTTTTGTGTACTTAAATTTTTTTTTAAGAACTTTTTTCAAAGCTGTAAAAATATGCGTTTAAAACCTAAATATCCAAAAATATGCATTTTCACTAATATATGCAAAACCAACTCGATGCCATTTTAACGCAAATTTAATGATTTGGAAAGATAATTGGTCGACATCGTTCTTAGAATATCGATAAAAAAAACATGCATTTGCATGGAAATCGCATTCCTTGACATGATTCTTTGAGGTGATTCGTCGTGATTCCTTAAATATTTGATTATGATACAAATGCTAGCTGGTATAAATATAAACTCTTTTATACATACACAGAAAAAATTAAAAATTTTCTACAATCACCAAATTCATAACAAATTCATAGAATCAAGCAAACAATTTGCTGATTTTGTACCTATTACCAAAATGATTACATTGATTACTAAAAATTGTAAAAGTTTTAAATTTTGAATAATCTTTTTCAATAAATGATATTTTTAATTTTTATTAAAAAAGTTATCAAAAAACTTTGGCCTTTCAAATAATGTGTTAATTTATTTAATTAAATATAGGTCAGGTTTTTACAATTACCGACAACAATTTCACAAGTTTAAATTATTTTATTTTGAACGAAAAAATCAATTAAAACTTTTTGTTATTTAATTAATATTTTAATTAAAAATTTATTTTAAAACATCTTAAATGTTATTTAAATCAATATATAATTTTTAGTCTTCTTTCAACTAAAAATATAATTGATTCAATTATCACATTAATTAAATTGAAATACTTTTTAAACAATTTGTTTAAGTGATAAAAGACTACTGATCATTTTTTCTGTATATGAACTATTAAATCAGTAGTGCGATTCTCTATTCAATTTTAAAGTCAGTTGAAAATATTTAACAGCAAAATTTACGTTTATTTTATTAAGTATTTTTTTTTTAACAATAACGCTTACCACTATGTACTATCATAACGTCAGAAGTTTAAGTTAACTTAATGGCAATATATTTTTCATTGTTTATTTTTAAATTCGAAGTTTTTTTTCATAAAGATCTAATAATACAAAGTTTTTCATAAAATCTAAAATTAAACAAACAAAAAGGTTGGCAAATAAAAGCCATTTATAATTAAATATGTTTTAAGCTTATTGCACACATTAACCTTATAAAAATTCATATTATTTACTTACATTTTACAAAAAAAAAAAAATAATTATAAAAAAATTAGTTTTTTTATATTCGTTTTGTCCTTTTCGTGTAGTTTTGACAAATTGTTTAACAAAGATCCCACCTGATTGGAATTTTAAGCTATATTGCTAAAAATCAGTTACTGAATTGCTGTATTATTATCACAAGCAAATAACCCAGCCGGTTAAATTAACGCTAACGTTAATCGTCAAAATTTAGAAAATTGCTCTACAGATCTTTTTATAAACTAAAAACTAAATAAACTAAAACAAAACATAGAGAAGAAGTGATATAAATTCAATAGCAACTCCCGTCTTTAACCACAATAATAGACGTGCTAATAATAAAGCGGTTAACTGCGTTTAGAACTAATGCGGCTTAGAACTAATGGATATACGATTTAGTACAAGTATATCTAGCAAAGATTTGCACTTAGTGCAAACGTATGCGAATTCAAAAAAATTTTAGTGGTTATTCGAATAATTTTCAATTTTATCCTTTGATACAACGTTTGCAAAAAAAGTTTTTTTTTTCCTTTTCTTTTTATAAAAGCCATGTTTTTTTTTTTTGTATATTTTCATTGCAATTAAGAATGTTAATATAACAAATTATTCTTGTTAGTAAAAATTATGTAATCTACATTTGTAAGGACCATATTATATTTATAACAACAATACTAGAGCGCACGATTTGAGACAATGTATATATATAAAATGTTATTGTTAACAAGTGTTTGATTTAGTATAAATATCTATTTCTGCTGGCGAATAAACAAATTAAAAAAAAGGTGATATAAATTCACTTAAAATCACATATATGAGCTTTTGGATTTTACTTGGGTACTAAAAAAATAATTGTTTGCCCGTATCAGATTTGAATGGTAATTTCCTAACAATCGTACAGGTATAAGGATAACATTTTATATTGTTTTAATAAATTTTGGTACACTGGAATGCTGTAAATTTTTTTACATCTACCTTGCAAAAAAGAGCAGACAATGCAAATTGAACATACAATTTTATGACTTAGATCATTTATTTTCTAAGTGCGAACATCAGTGATTATAGAAAAAATCCTTTCGCTATTTGTATTGGTATAAGGCAGTTATAAATCATATATAGCTAATTTCGACAAAAGGGGGAAAATTAAATTTTAGTTCGAATTTTTCATTTTGATCATGGTAGAATAAATACAAGGTATAGTCATTAGAAACTTTGTTCTCAATTTTAAAACCCATATAACGTCAAACAAAAGAAAATAAGTTAAATCTTAAAACAATCCAGTAAAAAATATTTGTGTTTTTTGAAGCACTTAAGAGAAAAAAGTGTGTCTGTAACTCATGTCGAAAACTATCAAAAGAGATTACGTCGTTACGTTATAAATGTCATAATATTCCACTCGAGGCCGATAAGAAATTGCAATGTTGTGAACGCCAGTCAAACATACGTTGACGGCGACCAAATTTGACTAAAATTGAAAAATTTTCAACCAAAACTTTACCAAAAAATGTAAAGTGCGACTTTAATGTTTGTTGATAACAAAATTGCTTTGAAAACATTCGTATATTTTTCAAAAATGTTAAAAGCAAAATTATTAAACAATGAAAAAATCGGCCAAGAACAAAATACTTATCTCTTCCGTGTTAATATTCATTGCATTTGGCATTTTTAATTTATTTTTTGGTGTTAAAATTTTTTCTCACCCCGTTTTTATGCGTGAGTTTATTTGACAGTTCAAAACGGAAACTTTCTCACAAAAATTTTACAGACACAGTTTTTCAGTATAAGTATTGGCGAGAAATTTCCTTACGTGACAGTTATTACTCGCCAAAAATGTTACAGACGCAGTTAAGTGAGAAAAACAGCTGTTTGTTTCAATTTATGGCACTTTTGTTTCATTTCTCACATTTCAATCGAAAAGTTTCTCACCGCGGAAGTTACAGAACATGGGCACAGTTAAATGATTGGTTCTCCTTTCAATGGTCACGAGTTCTTTCTTTTTGTACTTGTTCTGTTGTCACAAGTCCCAGGACCAGTCTGTTAAAACAATTGACACGAATTTCCCGCAGGGTCCTGTCTTAAGAAATGTCTTGCATATATTTTAAAAAATAGATTATTAAGGGAATTATAAATGCCTTAACCATTTCTTGCGATTGCCTAATTTTAATGATAATTTACATCACACGATGAAATACTTCTTGTTATTCCACTTCAGATTTTTCATTTATCCTTATTTTTTTGTTTTCAGTTAAAAAAAGATGTTTAAAGTGAAAGAGTTCATCAATATTGTATTTTTTAATTATAATAAAAAGCACTAACTTGCAATAACTTTTTAAATTTTTTTCCACTTTTTTTAATTATTTATTTATTGAATCTTCATATATTAAATATGAACTAACAATAATTAATCAAATCTTATACTTATACTTTATTTTTGTCCGGCCAATGCCAAACGAAAATTATTCTCCTCACGGTTTCTGTTCACATATGTAGATGTTTAGCGCTCTTCTATTCAGATGAGTCCTGCAGTATCTCTTCTCCTTAATTTAGAGTGGCCGCTGTCATTTTAAATATTTTGAGCTAGTGGATTTGGGTGCGACTCAAGCCTTTTTAAATATTTTACTCCAAACTTCGTAAAAATAGCTGTTACTAATGGCATATTGAGATCCTTGTGAATATTTGAGTTTTTAACATGCCAGGGAGCGACTGTGATTATTCGAAAAAGTTTATTTTGGCGCCTTTGAATTTTTTCGATATTTGAGGCTGAGGCAGTGCCCCATAGCTGAATACCGTACCACCAGATTGGCTTTAATATAGAGTTGTAAAGTAGAAGTTTGCAATCGAGGCTAAGAACCGAATTTCTTCCAATGAGCCATAAAATTTGAATTGCTTTTAGTTTAATTTGTGCTACTTTGGCTTCTATATGGCATTTCCATGTTAAACGCCGATCAAGATAAATACCGAGATATTTAAAATGCGATTGTTGGGTCACTAATTGATTTTTGATTTTAATAGGGGCCCATGACTCCCGACTCAAGCTGAATGTTATATGTACGCATTTTTGCTCATTGACCTTAATCCTGTTTTAACCACTTTTCCAATTCAAATATATGATTCTGCAAGTAGCGAGATGCTTCATGACAGTTTTCGTGTACGCTTAAAAAAGCTGTATCATCAGCAAATGTTGAAGTTTTGGTGTGATTTTTTGTTGGCATGGCTGAGGTATATATTAAGTATAACAGTGGGCCCATGATGCTTCCCTGAGGGACTCTAGCGTCAATTGGCTGAGGATAACTTAAAAAGGCACCTTCTTTAATAATAAACTATCGACCGACTGAGTAGCTTTCTAACAGCTTGTGCGTGTTTACTGGTAAGTTTTGCTTCAATTTATTTAATGAGCCTTCATGCCAGACGTTATCAAAAGCTTGAAAAACATCGATGAAGAGAGCAGAACAATATTTTATTTCTTCAAAGGCTTTTCTTATGGCGTTTACTATACGATGTGTGTGTTCAATTGTGCTACGTTCTCTTCTAAAGCCAAATTGATGGTTAGGAATACATACATTTTCATTTAAAATTGGGGCTTATTTTGACACTAACAGCTTCTCAAATAGCTTTGATATATTAGACAATAAGCTTATAGGTCTATATGACTCAACTTTTGTGGGATCCTTTCCTGGTTTAGGTATCATGGTAACTATTTTCCATTTTTGAGGGTAGTATTCAAGACGTAAAATAGCATTACAAATTAAGAGAATAATTTTCTTTGCTATACTGGGTAGCTCCAATAAACTTATGCCTCACAAAAAGCCCTACCTAACACAATTTTATAAAAAATTAAATTTAGAAAAATGTTGCAGCATAAAATTATTTAAAAAATATTCGCGACTACAAAACTATAATTTTGGCAAGCATTAGTTAGAGCTTTCCTATATTAAGGTAACGACTTATACATTCATTAGAAAACAAAAATTTTGGCTAATAAAAGTTTCGAAATAAATTACTGGTGACAATTAGGTCCAATTAGGGAATGGAAATATCAAAAAATTTAAACAAAAAAAAAAAAAAAAGAATCAAAAAAATTAAACAACTCCCAAGTAAAGCCTGGTACTCTGTTCATTTTGCATGAAACGCTGTCAAAACTCATATGAAAAAAAAACTTGAGCGAAATTTCTATGTTGATAGAGTTGTATTCTGATCAATTTATGAAAAAGTTGCGAAATTTTTCTGGCAATATCTTTTTACAACTGCGAAATAATATAAGCAGCACCTATTTCACTTGGAATTTTAAGGAAATGAAAAACGGAAAAACATTAATAACACAACCGGTTACGGGTTTTCATCCATAATTTTTTTTCATTTGTATTAAATTTTTTATTACAAAAAAGACTTTTAAGTAAAAGACACGTGGATTTTGTTTACATACGGAAAAAACTTTGAATGAATAAAACGTCAATTTGTGCAAACTCGCGAGATAGATAATTAATACATTTAAAATTTTTCGTATGAAATAAAAGATAAAAGAAATTGTTTCACAAATTGGAACAGAGTAGGAGGTTTAAATGAAATAACACCCAATTTTAATGAGAAATAAATCCCATAAAATAAATAAATAAATGTCGGCGTATAACTGGGATTCAACGCACGAAGAAGTTTTTACAAAATAAGTAATGGAAATAAGGTCTAATGAA
This sequence comes from Pollenia amentaria, assembly GCA_943735925.1. Classification (NCBI taxonomy): domain Eukaryota; kingdom Metazoa; phylum Arthropoda; class Insecta; order Diptera; family Polleniidae; genus Pollenia; species Pollenia amentaria. Next base: position 142,242,859 of record OX031009.1, on the reverse strand, counting down.
ATAACTCCCAAAAAAAATTAAGTAAGAATCAATTTTTATTTCAATGAATGTTTATTATTTTAAACGAAGAATAGTAGAAATAATGGTCAACATTTTTTATCACCGTTTTTCACAACTTCGTATAACCTCTGTATTTAACTAAGAGTTAAGTGATAGGAAGTCCCACTTAGTAGTACTTTTTAGTATAAACTTTACCAAGGCGTTGGGCTTACTTACTTATTTTTACGGTGTAGTACGTGGCACTTGTGAAACATCTATATAAAAATATTTCTGATCCTGCAAACATGCCTCTTAAAGCTTTGCAAAGACCTTGTTCATAGTCAGTATCAGATGTTGCGCTACACAAATTTAAGATATCGAAACTTAAATAAATTAAAAAGATGTGTGTGCATCCTTTTGAACATGTATTGTTCAGTAAAACAAATACAAAAGGGTATGCCTGTTGAAATTTTTGTATGTTTTACAATAATTTACTCAAAAATTTTTTTTTCAAACATATTCTTACTTGATAACACTTCTTATTTAAATACTTGGCACATGCCATAAGGAGTTACTTAAATCTATGGGCGCAACAGTAAATGTGGCATCAATCAAAATTGTGCTATTACAGTTGTATGGATCCAATAAAAAATGGAGCTTCCAACGAAGCAGAATTGTAATCGAGAAACGTAAAAGTTTCGCTTACGCAAGTTCCCACTTTGAAGCAATACATTTTTGACACAGAAAGCGCTTTATTCAGCGCATATAAAAATTGGTAAATGTAATGATCAGCTTTGCACACTTAATTTTTTGTTACCGTTAATCTTTTATATGCTCCCCTTACAAACCTGCTTCGCAGTAAGGGAATGTCGTGGCCCTTCAAATTTTGTATATATATTTTCTTAAATTTATTAAGAATTCGTTCACTTACCCTACTGCATCTCCGTATGTCTTACTGCACGTAGAGAAAAAATATGTTTAAATATGGTCACCTCCAACAAAATTATTTTTAAAGGAAATTTTAAACATATTATGTTTAATTTAACCATATTATTGTCACCGACAACCATATTATTGTTAAATAAGTCCTTCATCAAGAAGCCACAACCATATTATGGTTGCCTCTAAACATGCTATGGTTAAATATGACAATAATTTGTTTTTAAATTAACAATCGTATTTTCCTCTTTTCCAAGAGCAACATTCTATGGTTGAAAATCAACCATGCCATTGTAAATGTTAAACATATTTTAGTTATTATTAACCAAAACATGTTCGGAGGCAACCATACTATGGTTGTGCCTTCTTGATGGAGGACTAATTTAACCATAATATGGTTGTCGATGACAATAATATGGTTAACATAACCATAGTATGTTTACAATTCTAATTTAAAAATAGTTTTGTTAGAGGTGACCATATTTAAACATGTTTTTTCTCTGGGTGTGCGTAGCGCATAAATGTGTGCTTACTTTTTAAACTGTTCCATTAGTGCTTCGCAAAAATTTTTGATTGGGGAATAGCTCCTTTTATTAACTGAACGCATTTCTTAGATGCAAATACGCAGTAAGCAAAGTCGTTTTCTCCAAGGCAGACTTAAAGAACGCACTTTCGTATATATGTATGTATTTATATAAATAACAGTTAAATTTGTTGCTATCGCCGGTGTCAAAAGTGTTAATGCCATGCGATAGCAAACACATTAGAACTGAGGTATCCAAAAAACTGGTTCAAAATATCAGTAATTGTAGGTGTGGCATGATGCTGGAAACAAATATTTTATGTTATTACAGAAAAAATTAAATTTTTAGAAATCTGATAAGAATAACATTATGATTTCTCGCAAACTATTATCAATAATGGGTTCAATGGGTTGTTATATAAGTGGAATAGTAGTCTCGAAGAGATGGTTTGTTGTATCACTGTACCATTTATACCTGATGTATAATTAAATATTTTCCCTGGCTCTATATTTAAGTTAAATCTGAATTTCGAAAAATTTTAATACCACCAGAAAGCTAAGAGTGTCTACTTTACTCCCATATATACTTTTGCAACTGTTTGGTACAGTCCGTAGAACACTTTTTTCATTTGAATGAAATTATTCGCAACAATGTTTTGCTATTTTTAATTTACTGAAATATAAAACACAATGGTTTACGATAGTTTTGTTTGAAAAATGATTCTGCAACTGATGCAATTCTTGAAAGTGTCATAGCCGGGCACGTTGTGAGTTGATTTAAAAGAACACGGGTCCATAGAGGATCGGGGGCCTCTAAAATTGCTAACCTCGGATATTCAAACTTTTAAAATGTCGCCAAAAATGTATGTAAATATGTATTGCAAAAAAAAATTGACTTAAGCTGTCCTACAAAAAATGTGCTAAAATGTTTAAGTTATCTCCTTTGCCTTTAGAGATATTCGTATAAACCGGATTTTTTTTTTGGATTGATATTTTAACGATTTTTCGAGTTTTTTAATCGGGTGGATTATGTTTATGTTATCAATATTGGGTTAAAAATTTTTTATATTTGTAGGAAAGCAGACTTCAAGCAATGGTTATTAAATGCTTATGCATTTTTCTTTAAGTATAGTGGTATGTATATTCGAGGCGAATGTATTTGCGTATAAAGGTAATACATCCCTACGAGAAATTTGAGTCAATTGCTCCAATAGACTGGTCCTGGGATTTGTGAAAATAGAACAAGTACAAAAAGAAAGAACTCACGACTAGTGAAAGAAGAACCAATCCTTTAACTGGTTTATAAGAAACCAATCGGTAGAAAAAGTAATGAATTACAGTACAGTATTCAACGGAGGTGTAACACACCTCCGTTCTATAATTTGGTTCTTAAATTCAGTTCTAAGACTTGTTTGTTTTGAAATAATACTACATTGTATGTAAATAATACTCCCCCAGTAAAAAATGTGCTCCAAAAGGAGCAGGTTTCATGTATGAATTCATACCTCAAATCGCTTCAAACCTGCTGACGGGATGCCTGATTTTTGTATGGGGTGTTCCCGGTTTGTAGGACTATTTTCTGCTGTTAATAAGCGCTTATTTTAACACTCCTAAAGTGATTTTTTAAGGGCTAACTATTTTATTATATTCATTAATGTTTTGCTTTTACTGGTTTAAATGCCCTTTTTCAAGCATTTTTGTAAACCATATTATATTTTTAGTTTTTTTCGCTTTAAAACTCTCTTCGTTGTCAGCACTAAAATAGCAGCTTTTTTGTATTTTTTATTTGTTATCATTTACTGTTGTATAAGAGCTCTCTCATTGAAGAGCTCGATTATGCGCTTTATCTCTAAAGTGCTTCAAAAAACACAAATTTTTTTTACTGGGTCCATTGTTGTAACTAACACTAAAATCGTTGATTGAGAATAGATGTGTGACTTGTCATATGGTCGCTGTTAGGTGTCAATTGACCCCCTCCAATGACAACCTCATGTAAAAGTGATAGGTCCTATTCGTATAAAGTGTTTGAACTAGAACTGGTCTCTTCCACGAATGACCTTTCACTGGACTAATTTGGTGTAAATTCGCTTCCCTCTAGTGATATAAATACTCATTTTTCATATTTCACAAAAATATGGCTAAGTTCTTTCGCTGGTAAAAAATATTTCCTCTATAAATATATAAAATTTATTTTTCGAAATAAAACGCTGTGAGTATGCTTGTAGAAGCAATTTTTAGTCAATTTGACATTTGCTTGTTCCACATGCCCTATCAAAAAAAAAAAAAAAAAAAAAAAAACAAACAAAAAAAACTTATGTTATGTTTTATAATATGTCCATAATTATGGCCATTTTTGTAAAAAAAAAATTATTTTTTTGAAAGCGTTATTCCGGGATTAAGAATTTTGGGTATTTCTTAATCAAAAATGGGGATGCTTTTTGGTCTTCAAAAATTAAAAATTTCTTTCCGATATCGCTATCCATGTCAGATTCATGGAATGTCAAACATTAAAATTATTACATATATAGCGTAAATGAATGAAAATTCTTTCAATATGAGTAAAAAATTGTAAATTTAGGTTCCACAACTGCTAAACCGATTTTAATAAAATTAAAACTGTAGGAAAGTTCAAGACGTCTCCTCTCCAGAAAAAATTTCAGCCACTGTGCAGCGACTCCTAATCAATTTAAACTCTTTTCTTCAATTTTTTTTTATGTATAGCTTAAAACTTAACTGAGATCTGGGGGCTAGTTCTTGCAGTCGTGATCCAATACTTCTTTGGTTCGAAAGCAATTTTATTTCTAATTTTTTCAGTCGAAAGTAAACGAATCGAAATTATTTTTTCAGGATTTATTTGAGTTTTCACAACACTGAAAAAATAGATCCGATTCATTAAAAATAAACAAATTGATGTCATAATGGTTTCTGAAACTCATCTGACCTCAAGAAAAACGTCTGAAACCAATGGATATATATTATATGATGCCAAAGACTCTCAACAGGTTCTGCCATTTTTAAAGCCCGAATCAAACACTAGCCAATGTATGATCAATGTGAAGATTATCAACACGAACATTTGTGTGAAGAGCTAAATCGAAACATAGTAATTGCATCTCTAAACTTTCCTAGATTTCCACCTAGATATTCAGTATCAGAAAGCCAATATTATAAATTATTAGCACCCTGTTTCCTGGTGACTATAACGATAAACATAAATTCTGGGGGTCACGACTTATAACACCAAAGTGTCGTGCATTGTTTAATACAATATCTAAAATGGATTTTAACGTGGTCGCTAGCGGACAACCAACAAATTGGCCTACTGATCAGCAAAAAATGCCAGATGTCATCGATTTTGGCGTGGTTAAAAACATCCCCATAGAAACGTTTCACGTTAAAGCTTCCCTTGAATTATCTCCTGAGCACACACCTACAATTAATACTATAATTAGCCCAAATATAACTGTATCTCCATGTAGTTTCTTAGCGTCGTCAGCCACACAAACAAATTGGATAAAATATAAATATACACTGCGCAATAAAATGGAATTTTTTAAAAGTTTCTTGAATAAAAATTGGTGATCCTTATGTACTTTCATTTGCTGCTGGCGATGGTGCCATTAGTTTTTCCCTAACAGCTTTTGTTTTAAAGATATAGTGAAATTTATTAATTGCATAGTTTACACCATTTTCGGTTTCTTCGGTCGTTTTTTCGCGAAAGGTTCTTCAAACCTTAAAATATTTTCTGGGTTGTTAATCTTCGCAAAAATCTCTTTCAGTTAAGTAGGGTCAAATTAGTGAATATATCAGGATATCTCACTGTTATTTGAAGGATATTAAAATTTTTGTGTTTTTGGTTTAGTCCTTATTAAATCTTTTATTATGTAAATTTTCTGAAATTAAAATAACAGATGCTTATGTATTTTTCTTCGCTGATTACGACTTTAACATTAGTTTGTTTTTTAGCACCTCTTCTTTTAGAGATGTGGTGCATGTATTTTAAAAAAATACTTTCAATTTTCCTTTTTAGCAGGGACATAACCGTTATAACCAATATTTGAAAAAATCCTGAAATAATAATTTATCAAGAATTTTTAAAAACTGCTCTCTGAATAATAGTTACAAATAACCAATATTTTTTTGGTCTTTGATAACCGTTATAGTTTGTTTTTGTTTTTGTTTTTTTTTTGGGCTGCCATAACGATTACAAAAGATTTAAATTTTTTTTGGTCTTCCATATCCATTAAAAAAAATTTTCTTTCCTTTTTTTTCGTTTCTGTTATTAGGGAATTATCTTCATTTCATTACTGAATTTCTTCACAAATTTTATGAAAATATCCGTTGGAGTTCAGCCAATGACACTCCTAATAAGATCTATGAAACAGGTTTAGTTACAGTCAATGTTTATGAAAAGCTTCATAGAATTAATGAAACTCTTTACAGAAACAATAAATCGTTAGGTAATGAAGCATTTTATAGAAACTATCAAACAGTTTCATAAAAGTCATTCCTAAAACGAGCTTCATTAAAATACCCATTTGATTACCATTTGTAATACTAGCAATATTTGCATTTGTTTCGGTTTTTGTTTAAGATTTATTCACCCTCACTTTAGAATCGATGAGATATTTATCAATTTTAAGCGCTTGTTTACACTCATAAAAAAATGTCAGTAGAAATAGCGAAACCTCGCAGAAATAACTGATAACAGTACCAGTATTTTCGGCTGTAGAAAAATCAATGAAGGTAACAATCATTGTCTGTATATTTAGATGAGCTAAATTTTAGAAAACAAATTAGTAAATATTCAAAATTAATTAAGCTAAAACCGGTCTTTGAATTTAGCTGAAATTTCAATTGAATTAGCTAAATTTGTTGCAAAATTTACAAACAATGTTCAATGATATTAGGAATATTTTCTGCTAAAATTTGGAAAAAAAAACTCTGTGTTTTTGAATCCTCCAGATCAAGCCCGAATTTATTTTTGGAAATATAGTTAATTACTCTAATTGAATTAGAACACGTTTTATTGAACTGTTAATGGATTTTAGTCCAAATTTAGATATTTTTAAAGTTCATTGAATTTAATTTTCATTAAATTATTTTTATGAAGACAGGAATTTTACAACATGAAATTAATTTAAATTTTTATTGAAAATTTTTCCTTCTTGCCTGCGCTGAGATTTGAACCCAGGCTTTCACGGACAGGTTGTCCTGACTAGTTTCGATTGTAACCACACAATCTCTTCAGTGGGGTTTGCCGTCTTTACTCACTCGGCTATTGAAGCCGGATGACGTCAATACTTAAACATCAATCTTTAAACCAAATGGTATTTCACCTTGGTAGATCGAAATTTGCTTTTGAATGAATGATTATCTATTTTAATTGATTTACATGTTCTTCCTAACTTCTGTTTTTTGGTACTTTTTGTCAAGAATTTTTCTTGAAATCCAAAGTACATTTTTGTTTTCAAATATCAAACAATTTGCGGATCCTAACCAAAATCAATAAAAAAAAGTTCGTCCTTGTGCAAATATAAGTCAGTGTGCGAAATTTTATAAAAATATCTTAAGATTTGCGAACTGTAACGTGGTTATAGAAGACAGAAAAAATAAAAATCTTTTTTAATGGTTATAGAAGACCAATAAGAATAAAAATCTTTTATAATGGTTATCAAAGACCAAAAAAAAAATAATAATCTTTCATAATGTTAATGGCAGAACTACAATTTTCTGGGTAATTTATAATTATTATTACAGGACCAATTTTTTTCAGTTATTTTTTCCATAGCCTATTAGATATTTAAAAAATAATAAGAGTTATTTCGGGTCCCTGCTTTTTAGTCCCATACAAAATTATTTGGTTTTTATGTCAAATATTTTTTTTTTTTTTTTTTTTTTTTTTTCGTTATTTATTTATTGAATCTTCATATATTTAATATGAACTAACAATAATTTATCAAATCTTAACCTAATACTTTATTTATGTCCTGCCAGTGCCAGACAAAAATTTTCTTCATCACGGGTTCTGTTCACTTATATAGGTGTTTATCTCTCATCTAGTTGGGTAAGTGCTGCAGTGTCTCTTCTCCTTAAGCGAGTGTGGCCGCCATGATTTAAAATATTTCGAGCTAAAGGATTTGGGTGTTGTTCAAGTCTTTTTAAATATTTTACTGCATATTTTGTAATCATAGTTTTTGCTAATGGCACGTTGAGATCCTTATGAATGTTTGAGTTTTTAACATACCAGGGGGCGGCTGTGATTATACGAAGAAGTTTATTTTGGCGCCTTTGAATTTTTTCGATATTAGAGGCCGAGGCAGTGCCCCATAGTTGAATACCGTAGCACCAGATAGGCTTTAAGATAGAGTTGTAAAGTAGAAGCTTGCAATCGAGTCTAAGAACAGAATTTCTTCCAATAAGCCAATGAATTTGGATGGCTTTTAGTTTCATTTGAGTTAATTTTGCCTCTATATGGCATTTCCACGTTAATCGCCGATCCAGATGTATACCGAGATATTTTACATGCGAATGTTGAGGAATAATTTGATTATTGATTGTAATAGGGGGGCAAGATTCCCGGCGCAGGGTGAATGTTATATGTACGCATTTTTGCTCATTGACCATTATCCTCCATTGTCTTAGCCATATTTCTAGTTGAAATATATGATGCTGTAGGTAACGAGATGCTTCATAACGGTTTTCGTGGACGCTTAGAAAAGCTGTGTCGTCTGCAAATGTTGAAGTTTGGGTGTAGTTGTTTGTTGGCATGTCCGAAGTATAAATTAAGTATAATAGAGGGCCCAGGATGCTGCCCTGTGGGACTCCAGCGCCAATCGGCTGAGGTGAACTTAAGAAATTTCCTTCTTTAATAATAAATTGACGACCGACTAAGTAGCTTTCTAACAGTTTGTGTGTGTTTGCTGGTAAATTTTGCTTCAATTTGTGTAATAAGCCTTCATGCCAGACTTTGTCAAAAGCTTGCGAAACATCGATGAAGAGTGCTGAGCAATATCAATATCAAATATATCATCAATAAAAAATTGGCTACGACTTTGTACAAATAGTCCAGACAGTTTTGTGCCAATATATTCTTGTACAGTATCGTTAACCTTTAGATTTCGGGAAAGCTGCATATATCAAATAATTTAAAATTAATATTTCCAATCAAAATAAACAACAGTTGCTAAATACTGATTGACTGCGGCGATTGTAAATTGATAAATGCTGTACTATTAAATTTGGGACACCAATGATCTGATCGGGGCTCCTGCCGTCTCCTGAACTTGTTATTTTTGGTACAATTTAAAACATGTAGAAAATTGGATTAAATATGTAGAGGTTTCCTTAATATTTCAAGCCCCTTTAATGGGCTTAACATTTTTTACTAAAGTAAGTTCGTTGGAATGTCTAGTTTTAAAGACTAATCTAAAAAAACATAATTTTGAAAATCCTTGCACTACAAGTTAGATATCCAGATAACAGATTTTTGTGTAGACTTATAATCCAGAAAATATTTTAAAGTTTGTAGTGTCATTCGTGAAATATTAAGCGAGTAATACAAAAAATGGTTTATTATTGTATATAGTTAGTGTTGCTATGGTGGTTAAAAAAAACGGTTCTTTTTTTTAACAATAAAATATGCAATTCCAAGGTACCCTCCATCCAATATCCAGATGACCTTTTGTTAATTTATTTGATGTTTTCTTATTTTAAGTTTCCGATATTATAGGCCCTTACACAAAAAAACTGTTCAGTAGTTTTTTATCGATGAAAAAAATTGTTTAAAAAGTATTTAAATTTAATTAATGTGATAATTGAATCAATTATTTTTTTAGTTGAAAGAAAATTAAAAATTAAATTTTTATTTAATTAACATTTAAGTTATTTTGAAATAAATTTTTAATTTAAATATTAATTTAATATCAAAAATCTTAATTGAATTTTTCGTTTAAAATGAAATAATTTAAACTTGTAGAATTATTGTTGGGAATTGCCAAACCCTGAGGTATATTGAACTAATTCAATTAACAGATCATTTGAAATGGTAAAGCTGTTTGATAAATTTTTTAATTGAAATTAAAAATATCATTTATTGAAAAATAAATATTCTCAATTTTACATATTTATAATTTTTAGTTATCTATATAATCATTTTGGTTAAACGTGTAAAATCAATTTGGTGATTAGAGAAAATTTTTATTTTTTTCTATGTAATCATAACTAAACAACAAAGTCGGTTCTTTTTTAAAACAAATTTAAATAAAAAATTTGTTTTTAACTTGATATCAACTATAGTCAAATTAAAAGACGGTCTTAAATTAAACCAGCTTTCAGTGGGTACCTCATCAAATATAGAAAATATTTTTATACAATCTGCATCAAAAACAAACGAAGTGGCATCTCTAATCAGCAGCCTTCAAATAAAAAAAAAAAAAAAAACAATGACAAAGCGAGATAATTTTAATTGAAAACATACAAAAGAGCAAATGAAAAAGGAATAACAATGTTTGTTTCTTTATTTTATATTTTTTTTTTATTATTTATATATTTATTGGATATGTATTTTGGTGCTAAATATAAGAGTAATGACACTTTTATCTTTTAACATAAACAGCAGAAGTATGAAAAATATTGATAAATTAGTTAAAAACAACTTCAGCCAGTGTTTAAACCAGTTTTAACGTATAAAGTATGCTTTTGCTTAGGTTTATCTAATAGATTAAAAGCATATTTTTAATACTCTTCACCGAAAACCTTTTAAAGTATTGCTATTCAGCCAGATCGGTCCATAAATTACTGATATATGAGCAAAAAAAACACGACTAACTAAAATTTTACATATAAATCCCTTGTTGTTGTTTTATTTATTTGTATTTCAAACATCTCGTTTATCAATACACAACATCCCACAAAATTTAGGCAGGATTGGATTAGTAGGCATGACACAAAATATTTGTTTTATATCTAAGAAAAGCACACATATGTGGGTTAATAACTGGGCGTTAGTAGAAGTGGGCGTGGCACCTCCCGTGCAAAGATATTATAGATATCTGCATATCTTGAAAACGGCGGGAGCCAAAGCTTTAAAATTAGGTAAGGGCATCTGGGTTATTAAAACACAAAATCTGGCTAAATGTGGGCGGGATTGAAGAAGTGGGTGTAGCGCAAAATAAGTTTATTATATAACTTTCTGTTCATATCGCACCATGATGAAGAATATATAAGAATCGGCATAACCGAATTTAGCACTCTTAATTGTTTTAATAAGAGTTTACATTAAAACTCTTAAAGTGTACTTCCTTTATGACAATAAATAACAACAACGAATAAATAACAACATCTAGGCTTAAACGGCTATTAAAAACTCCAATAAACCATTTGATTTCTATATCAGTCAATAAATATAAAACTGAAACATTGATAGCCTCGCAATTAGGCTTTTTGTGCGACGAAGGCAAATAATTTGAAATTAAATATTACCAAGGAGGAGAATTTGGAAAATATTTTGGCCGAATGTGAAATCCAGCTTCGACCTACGGACAGTTACAAATCAAGTTCAACTGCGCACCGAAGATCAACGTCACACTAAAAGGAGCCTATCATTCACTAGCAAAATAAATGGAACTACTTTTAACATTTGCAACAATGCAATTTTTCCAAATGCAATTCGATTTCCGAAAATGTTCTGAACAGAATTTCCAAATAACATCCATTAAACATTTTGTCATCTTTTTGCTGGGTATGAGTTTCCAAATATATCGTTCTAAAATCGTTAATATTTCTTTTATAGTTTCCTTCTTTGATACTCAGCTAACTTCAATTTTATACCTTTGCTTATCTTCTTGAAATCCGAAATTTTTAACAATAATTTTGGTTAATTTTAAGAAATTAATTCTAATCAAACAACGAATTTAATACTGTAGTATCCCATCAAAAGTCATCAGTTCCCAAGTGGTTAAAGAAGAGTTCACAAAAACAACTAAAAGCAATTCTACAATAAACGAAAAATATTTTATAGATTATAAAGACGTCTTTATGCTTTTATTTTTAATGGAATAGATGAATTCTTACAGCCGTATTCATAACAAAAAGTTAGCCACAGTTTGTGAACTACGTACAACGAGCTGCTAACTAGAATGCCGATTAAGCTTAGCAGCTTGTTAGCATAGAGTTTATTAATAACAAATTTTATCCGTCTGCTAACATTTAATAAATCAACTCGGAATATTAATGATGCCACATTATAATACTCAAAAATGCAACACGTTTTGCATTAATCATCGCTGGTTTTGTCATTTCATTTAATTATTTTTTATTTTCCCTCTTCATATAAAAATTTTAAATGTTTTTAAATTAAAATATGTTTAAAAAAGGACTCTAAACTAAGAAAAACAGTGTTTAAAAAAAAAAACAAACAAAATTACTCAACATAAAACGGCTGTTTATCACAAATTGGCAAACGTTTGGCAGCTTGTTGACAAGAGTTTAGCAAATCGTTAGCCAGAGTTTGGTAAGTGTATTATGAATAAACTTTGTGCTAACTTCATGCCAAATTTTCGTTATGATTACGGCTGTTATAGTACGAAATAGATCTTGGGGACGGCTTTTCTTCCCGAGCCACTCAATGATATATTTGCATAATATCAAATTTGTTTGTGCCCTAGACTAAAACTGAAACTACCATTCTGTATAATGGTCATCGTAGGTATAGAGTTCTTGGCAGGCAAGGCCTTAATTTTCTTACTAGTAGTGTACTAAGTTTGTCATTCCTTGTGAAACTTTTTTTAATTTTTATTTCAGAACCCATAAAGTATACATATATTCTGGCTCCTTAAGTAACTCTAGGTCTGTTTAGACATGTCCGTCTGTCTCTCTGTTTGTTAAAACATGATCTCTTTCGAACGACTCAAAAGAAAAGAGCAACACTGGTGTCAGATTGTTTCTAGTTCTCCTTAGCCGATTGGGATTGGGAAACAAAATTTGGAACAGCCTCCTTAAAAGGCTGATAATGTTGTTACAAAAATTAATTTTTTTTTTTGCGGAATATTGATTTTGGTACATATTGATATAAGATTTTGGACAAATTCGTTATATATGACTACAAATCATACCACAAAATTTCGTGAATATCGGTCCATAATATATATAGGTCCCATATAAAGCCAACTCCGGAAATATACTTACTTTCGAGGAGGGTATCAAAGATTTGGCACAGCCGAATATAACACGCTAACTTGATTTAGTTTTATATTAAGGCTAGTACTTATTACTCGGAAACAACAAAGGGCATATATAAGAGATCAATTCATAAATAATATTAACAAAAATGATAACAAATACAACATTTCAAAAATAAGAAATCCCATCTACTTTTACTGTATATACAATACATATGTATGTACGTAGTAGAAAAATAGTATTCCTTAAAGGTTGCAGTATAATATTAAACCCACTTAACATTATTTTTATAATGAAATAAATATTTTATATACAATTTTATTTAAACGAAGGGATTATTTATATTTTCCATGGTCAGTTTATGAGTTTTTTCGTTTTCCACGTTTCACATTCTACATTAAATTATCTAATTTCATAAAAATATTTCTGTGGGCGTAAGTGTTAATTCTTGTATGATCCATGTGAGTGTGTGTGTTTATCTTCCTTTATTTAATTTTATAATTTTGTTTTATGTGCTCTTATTTACATGTCATGAATCCGAATCTTTTTTATTTTACTGCCAAAGGGAATTTTTTTTAATAATTTTATTACCAACTCGTAGTGGTATGTGTAACTCTTTTTTTTATCATTTTTTAAATAATATTTGCCTTTTGAAATTTTTTTTTGGTAAATATAAAAATACAGTTTTGTTTGCATTTATAAATATTTTTGTGTACTACAGTGTGGGAGGAAATAAGTTGAACTTATTTAACAGAGAGATATTTTTAGGTATTAAAAGTAAGAATATATTAATAGAACGACAACACTGGAACGAAATCTAGTCCATACGATTTAGAGCTAAATCTTGTTGTTTTTGGCCAGATTTCCCATATAAAACGAAATCTACTTCGTGATTAGATTTTTACGAATCTTCTCAAAATCTAGTAGTCCTTAGTGATGATTTTTTCCAATTAGAACTAAAATAGCCCTCCCTGTACAAAAGGTGGATTTTTAATACTGTTGAAAAATCAAAAATTGTAAAAAAATAGTAAAAAAATGGAACAGATAAATAAAACTGATAAAATAAATGAAAATGATTATAACTGCCAATTTCACGATGTCAAAGGCTTTATTTCGCACAACTTCATGTAAACGAAAAACCAATTCTCAAAAAATTTTTTTTTATTTCAAATTAATTTGTGCGAAAGATGCTTTCTTTCGACATCGTGAAATTCGCAGTAAATAAAGAGTAATGCAAATTTTAATTGCCTATTGATTTATATGTATGTGTTTCACAACAAACTTTCAGTCAGCTGTTTTTGCTGTGAAAACAAAATCGCGCTTATGTAAAAAAATTTCAATGTAAACGCGCTAGATTTTGAGGAAGATATTAAATCTTCTAGATTTCGTTTTGACTGCTATAAATCTCCTAAAAATTTTGATATAGAGATATATTTATATACAAACAAATTTAACAAATCCTAGTTTCAAAATTGCATAGTGGCAAGGAGGGCAGTGTCACCACAAATTGTACGTGTTGGTAAGTCCAATATAGACCAAAAGAAGACACGACCCAAATATTACCTTCAGTGTCAAAAAATACTACAAGCATACTTGTTAAGATAGACACAAATAAGAGTACGTTTCTAAATGCATCAGTGATTTCAAATGTTTATATATGTATATTGTATATACATATATCAATGAAGTAGATGTGGACTAAAAAGTTGTCAAATACTCCACCAAAATATTAGTCACACAATAAAAAAATTATAATTACTTTTTTATCGGCATCAAAAAAAGTTTGCTTTTCTGATGCAGTGAAGTGATGCATTTAGGAACGTATCCTAACTCTACTATAATACAGAACTTTTAACCCATTAACGCCCAAATCAAAACTGTAAAGAATTTTACCAATTCAATTGTTAATACCAGTATTCAAATAATTATCTTAAAATACTACAGAAAAAAAAATTACATAAAATATTTCAAAGTTGTGTTTTTAGAAGTGTACTAACTTTAATACAATGGGCGCTTAGGAGTCATATTTACAAAATCATTCTCTTTCCAAACAAAGAGTTTTCGGGCACCATGTGACAGGCGTTTTGACTCGATTTGAGCAGATCGTTAATTCTAGACGCCGATTGTTTAGCTTTACTATTTTTCTTGTCGCTCAGATACGTTAGTGCTTTAAATCGTAAAAAGTATTTTGACTATCTAAAAATTGGGTGCCTTGTCTTTCAAAATATCAGAAACCAAGGGACAACTTTCTGCAATACATTATAAGCACATTTTGTCCAATTAGGCACATTCCGTGAAGTTGACCGCGCAAACGACTTAAGGGGTTCATCGTCATCGCTTCTCCATTGATCCTTGATGACAGTGGTATAACTGTGAGAAACAACTTCTATATTACCGGAAACATTTCAGGGTAATTTGTTTTCATAAAAGTCATCGCCTTCACCATACTCCTATTTGGTGATAACGTCTGGGTGAAGCGGTAGCCTTTTCTATTGTGGGCAATAATGTCAGGTATAGTTTTTTCTAACCTTAATTAGTTCTTTTGTATGAAAATGTATATCAATTCGCCATTTAACCTTTGGAAATATTCAGATTTTTTGAGCGGCTAAAAAAATAATTTTTATCACGTGTGCACACTTAAATAATCAGTTCGCAAGTGAACACTATCAAAGCTTATTGCATTGAAATCTGCATACAATTGCCAAGATGCATGGGTACTAAGCAACGAAACCCGTTATAAAATAAGATAAGATTTTTGGCAGTGATAAGCGCCAGTGTGTTATTCTTGCTATAGACAACAATGGCGATAAATGGGGTGAAAACTTTTGTACTAAATTATCCCGTTTAGAGTGTATATATAAGGTCACTTGTTGAACATAAAACAAACATAGTAGACAAACAAACCTGTCTATACTATGCTACTTTTTTAAACCTCAGTACAGCAATTTAAACTTAGTACAGCAATACTTCATACGCTTTAGCGAAAAAAAACCTTACCTGAAGTTAACCGTTTTATATGCTACCAAAATCCTTTAACATTAACATGATGACTTTTGAGACATTCTGTAAAAAAACACAAATAAAAATAAAACATAATTAAAAAAAAATTTAAATGAATTTTAAAGAAAATTAGAAAAATACGAAGCATAGAATTTATGTCTTTTTTACTACCCTTCTTTCTTCTCAACCGAATTCGTCAACAAACAAATAAAGTCTTAAAGGCATGTCTTAAAAATCATTGTATTAATGCCGCTTTTCTTTCATTTGTCGATTATGTATGAAAACCAAATTTTAGCTGCGTAGCCATTTGACAAAATTTATATAAGATAATGCAAGTTTTGTCAATTGCCATTTTGAGAAATCGGATATGAACAATGAATATATTTAAATTTACAAAACAGACAGATTTTAAGAATTTTTATCATTTTTGGTGCTAAAAAAAACAATATTCCTTGGACAGGATGGTCAAAAAAATAATTGAAAAATATTTTTTAAATTAATTTTTAATTTGGTTAAATAGGTCGTAAAATAGGAAGTCGCTTAACTGCCGTCCGTTCTATGCTTCGCTTAGTCGCGTTCCTTCTAAGACATTTTCCATGATTTTGTTTCAAGATATTCGAGGCTATCGCTCGAATTTTTTCTGTTAATTTTAATTTATTTTACCCATTAGCGAACATTCCCATTTGGGAACATTCACAAATTATTGAATAAATAATATAATATTTTTCGAAAATAGCTTACAATCTTTAAAACAAAAAATTGGGCACTAATGGGTTTAGCCATGCTTTGTGGCTTACTTATTTATAATATCCTCAAAGGAATAATATTACGAATGGGGCGTCCAATTCAAATCATTACCTCTAAAAAATAATGCTTTCTACGAAAGGTTTCTCGCAGATTCACTGCCTTGCTTCTGCAAGCGTTGTACCCCAATCGCTCTGGGGTATATGGGCTTATCTTGGAAATATTTTATTTATCGGGGTTACATCATTGTGGAGAAAATGTCCGGTCTACGGCGTGATTCGTATTAGCAGGTCGCTCTTTATGGGATCACGGCTGACCAGATATTCTTAGCCGTCACTAAGGGAACCAGTAGCCCCTGACACTAGGGCACCGGACACGTAAATGTTGACTCTACTTTGTGGATCAAGTGGTTGGCTATCAGTTAACTCAGACTCGTGTGAAGGGAGAGTTTAAAAGGTCGGCTCTAAAGAATGATTTTCCACCCAATGTTTTAACCCATTAAGACAAGTTATTTTATCCCGAATATTGTTGTATGTAGTACAATTCCATCTTATCAAAAAGACATTTATGGATTTTGCTCCCCAGTTTGTCTCGAGTAAATTTTATTTTCACAATAGTGGAAAGGGTATTATGTGTTTGTGCTGATAACTATAAACCTTAAAATATTGGACCTAGACATTTAAGCATAGCGATCGACTCATAACTTTTCACTTTTCATCGACAATCACTTTTTGAGTCGATCTAACGACGTCCTTCTGTCCGGCTGGCTGTCCATATAAACCGTGTGCGCAAAGTATAGGTCGCATTCTTGGTAATCATTTGACGAAATTCAGTCGGTAGTTTCTAATTATTACAGAGACCATGCCTGTTGAAAATGGTCACAATCGGTGAATATTTTCTTAAAGCCCCAAAGCTCTTGCCGGAATAGCGGCTTTATAATCATTAACCATTTTTTCATGTTCGAATTTAGATTAAATTTGGTTCAAACTTATTAAATGCAATCTAAATTACCAAATTTTGGTGAAATCGGTTTTTATTTGACCATAACTTCCATAAGTTATAGCATTTAATGACATATATTCCTTTAAAATTAAGTTATTTTGGCATAAGTTACTTTCACGATAGCTATTCTGTCGTGTCTTTATATTGTGTTGGTAGGCCCAAAATTGAACATAGGTCCATAAATGAGATCCCCGCAATTACTGTGCTAGCTTATTTCTCTAGGATTTGCAAATTTCAGTTTTACAGATATTAAGGTCGTATTTCGTTTGTGTTCTCAGTTGCTATTTCGGCTCTTATTCTGATTAATAATCAAAAAGTAGTGTTAAGTTTTTTCACCCACTGTAAGCCATTTATTTATGTATGCTAAATTCCAAAAGTACTTACATTCTCATAAAAATATTACGAAAAAAATTTAAGGAATAATGTTTGTATGATTTTTTGTCTTGAGGATTTGGTTTTATGATTTTTTTACTTTTCATTTTTACGTTGTTTTCTCGTTTGGTTTTTATGGAAATTCTACAACTTTTTTCTATATGAAAATGTTTTTGCGCGCTACAGTTCTTGAAATGTTGGGGGAAAATATACAAAGCAAAAAATGATATAAAAATCTAGGAAAAATTCGGTTTTATGATAAACATGAGGGCTTAAATAAAAATTGTTGTTTCATAAAAATATGTTGCAGCCAGTAAGATAGAAATACACCAAATATTTTATATTTTATTTTAGAGTACAACTCTTTTTCGCTGTTGTTGCCGGTGCTGCTGCTTCTGTTAATAATGTTTTTGTTGTTCATGCCATTTTATACCATTTTCATTTATATATTTCATCCCTCCATCAGTCTTAAGTCTCAATGTAAAAGATGGTAGGATTCATATTAATAGACAAACAAACGAACACTTTTCTGCATATTTATAAAACATTGTTCTGTTGTAGTTGTTGTTATTGTTGTTAAAGAAGACATACAGACAGAGAAAAAGACTCACAGACATAACTCACTAACCAACATACAAGGATATAATTTTATCCTTTTTAGGACGACTATAACGAAAACGATGGCTCTATTCAAGCACAATTCTGATGTACATACTTGTGTAATGAACATAAATACAAGATACAAATACGGAACAGAATAAAAAAAAAAACACAAAACGAAATGTTGCAAAAAAGCAAAATGTATCTTGATGAGAAATATTTGAGATCATAAAAATAAATTCCCCAGTGTTTAATCTGGATTAAAATTTATCTTGAAAAACAAAAATGCCATGAAAATAAATGACGAAAGAATATTGTGATAGAGAGGTAAAGAGTTTTACGAAACAAGCCATAATTTATATATTTTTACTAAAATTTTTAAACAAAAATTTAAATGTTTTTTTATTTTATTTTTGTAAATTACTGTATTAGTTGTAAATATTTTTGAAACAAAAAAAATTTTAATAGTGAGGAAAATGGCTGATCGATTTTATTTCGATCGCTTATTAAGTTCTTAGACATTATTTTGAATCAAAATTTAAGTTTGACGATCTCAATTAGGAAATTAATTTATGTTGCACAAATAATTAAATAAAATTTGGTAGCCAAATGCAAGTATTAATTTAACCTAAATACTCTTATCTGCAAGTTCGACGTCATTTTAACAAAAATATAATTTGGTCGCAAATTTTTATTTAGTCTTGATTGTAAATGAGTCTTTAGAAAATAATCGAAAATTATCAAAGATAATCATTAAATAACGAATATGGTGTATGGGTTTTCAAGATCCATTTGTGACCACCACAACAAAATTCTTTAGTTCTCATGAGTATCCATTCGAGATCAAACTATGGGCTAGGTATTGATTGAACTTTTTGAAATTGCTCATTACGTAAAAAAAAATCGGAGCTGGTCCATATTGTTTCAGAAATTTTGAGAACCATGTAAAGAGGGCTCAAAATTAAGCATTATGGCATCAACATCTTAAAATCGAAAAATATGGATATACGCCCACACATAATTTTAAGTGATATAAAAAAGTTTTGCGCTGAGTATTGCCATGTTATCAACGCCTTGAAGTAAATTTAGAGACTGGTTTTAAATGGGACTTATGGTCTTTTTACATAATATTGACATGACAATGAATACCAATATTTAAAGATGTTTGCACGAGTGATATTTGTGTGCTAGCTTAGCCAAATATGGACCGCTTTCAATAAGATTTGGTAGGATGAATGAGGTTCAAATGAAACACTTCTGGGTAGAAGTTAGTCCAAATACCAACATAATCGGAAAGTTTGCATTAAGGCTATGTATAATTATAGACAGATTCTTACCATTTTCAAAAAGGCATCGTCCTTGTTACAGTTTTATCAAATTATCTTCATAAATACGACCTGTTCATTGTGCATGGACAGACAACCAGCCAGATGGACGGACAGACATCGTAAAATCGCATCGAAAAGTGATTGTGTCAATTAATTATTGTCAATCGGTAAACTAAAAGGTGGGTCTACAAACAATATTTTTATGTGTTATACATATCAGCATTATATTGAAAATTCAGTGAAATTATTTATTTTATGATAAACTTTACTGGTGCTTAATTTAGTCATGATACTAAGATTTTTAAAGGTTTAGTTCTCAGTAAATTGGGAATAAAATCAAAAGTTGTGCAACGATTACAATGAAATAGAACTCGTGGCTTTTGATTTCTTATGATTTTTTAATGAATAAAAAAAAATTTTTTTTTTTTATTGTTCCATTCTTTTAAGTTCGACGATATATCTGATACTTCTGCGGAAATTTAAGACCAATGTAAGCACAGCTTAAAGATAATATTGTTGACAAATTTAAGCTTTGGCGTTTTCAACCAAAATTTTATCATTGAAATTGATAATATGCATATCTGAAACTTCTTGAAAACTACTTTCAAAAAATTTTGTTTTTTTTTTGCAGCCGTACAGATATTTTTTTTTTTTTTTTTTTTTTGCAATTTGACACCCTTAACTGCGCAGCAATGTACTCGGGTACATGTACGTATTTTATATGGGAATGCGGCCACTGCTATATGACACTTTATTTTGAAAATGTTAATAGCTCTGCATAAGTAAATAAAAGTCTATATAAGATATAAACGTAAACAATTTATTTCATGAAAGACATAAAAAAACAAAAATTCAATAAATAATACAAACAAAATATATAAAATTTTAGCGTAGATCTTTCGAGAAGTTTATACACAATAGTCGACTGATCGAATTTTCATTGCAGATTGGATTTAAAAAGCCTCTTCTTCATACGTAGCTGCGGGCACACGTGACAACTTCCTATTACTGGAATACGACCGATTTTGTCCTTTGTTTGTAAACTGGATATGGGCGATGTTAGAGTTTCAAGGTCTTGTGCATAAATATTAATTTTGCAGATGCCGGCGATGACTGTGAACTTGTGTTTGTATTTTTAGCACACTGTTCTATATTTTCTAGGGTATTCATTTAATCGGGCTTTTGCTTTAATCAGTTAATTGCTCTATTAATAAACCGAGGTTTTGGTTTAATCGGTTAATAATCGGTTAATTTTGTAATTGATTGGTTAACCGATTAATAAAGTGTTTTTTAAAAATGTATATATTATTAATTATTTACTGCCGTATTCATAAAAAATAAAATAGATTTTTTAAACGTATTTTAAAACAAAATTTCCATACAAATTTTTCTTTAAACATATTTCATATCCATTTTATTTTTTTATGAATACGCCAGTTAGAGTTTATTAGTAAAAAAAGCATAACAGTTCTTGAACTAAAACTAGCAAACAAAAGAATAATTCGTAAATATTTAATACATAGTTTTTAATTAACATATATTAGATATGTATTAATTAAAAAATAAACTTTAAGATTATTTTATTAGTTATTTCAATGGTTTAAGAAGACCTTAAAAATAAGGTTTTAGAAAAAAACTTTAGCTTAAATGATTTAAGCGATTCTTTTCTTTAGTTTTGATAAAACTTGAGTTGGAATAAATTCTTTCACCTATCGTTGATGTTGGAGAAATCGAAAGCCACCCAATATCGAATATCGAGTTTCTCAGTCCTTTTCCTGGATTCCTCTAAATGTATAGAGTCCTGTTTTAATTTTTTTTTTTTTCATTTTAACTCTTCTAATTGTTTCGGCTTATTCTGTTAAAAGAATGATAGAGCACCTTCTGTGTTGTATGAAAAAATATTTTCTAAACACATACCTTCTGTATATGAGACGAAACAAATAATTAAAAGCTCATAAAAATATGTTGTAATTCTACAAAAAGATTAAAAATTTTGTTACGTCGGTTAATCGGGGTTTCGGCTGAAATTAATCGGTTTTATCGTTAACGAAAACAGCTAATTTTTAATTAACCGATCAGTTAATCGAGTAGTAATTAATCGGTTAACCATAAAACGATTAAACGAATGAATACCCTAATATTTTGCTGACACAGATCAATGCTTAAATCTTTTAAAAATTTTGTACGACGATTAGTTGACTTATGTTAGCTATTAAATTCCATATATATAATATATCATGCTAAAGCTGCTATAGCAATAGCATTAAAAAATTGACAACGGCCATCGAATTGTTCCGCCCAATAATTTATCCATATTATCAACCCCTCCTTAAGTTTTTTTGTAATATTTTATAAAATCCGGTTTTGCAAACGTTTTCGATTCCACGTAAGATTCGGCATGTTGATAGCAGAACTACTGTCTTTTACTTTTTTTTTGCTCATAGGAACATAACGTTACCTCTTTGCTTAAGGTGAAATTTGATATTGATCTGAAATATATTTCAAACCATGAACCGAAAATTTATAGTTACATAAATATAACCTAATCAATAATACATTTAAGTATATTGTGTTCAAACATGTCTAAAATAATACTAACCTTTCCCTATTTGCCTAGATATAAGGTGGTTAAACCTTTTGTTTTTCGAACCGCGCCAACTAGTGTCATGTTCCATGAGCTCAAAGCTCTTGCTAGATCCAAAAACTTAAAAAATGTCTGTAGTAATTTTTCTTCCAGAGTTGTTATAGGGACACCAGATCTAAAACTGTTTATTTAACTATTTTAGTTTGACGCTCACCTTCTGGTGGTTTGCCGGTAAACAATTAGGCATGCAAGGGGTAAGAGTTAGGTGCATCGTAAGCCCAAAATATTTTTTTGCCATATATTTCAGGTTTTGACGGCATGTACTGAATAAAACGGGTACGTCCGCGGTGTCCATATAGGTGCTCATCAAAAGTTATACAGTCACTAGGCTTATAACTTTGACCTAAATTGGCATTAAGCATCATCCAAATGTCTCGCAAAGCTGCTGCCTTATCAGCCTTTAAACGTATATCCCGAGTTACATTATGATCAAAATGTATACAGCGTAAAATAATTCTGAATCTATTGTATGACATTGCTGCTCGATACAATGGTAAATAAGTGGGTTTCCACAATTCAGACACATGTTCGCTGTTGGATTTTTGAACACCAGAATAAATCAAGATACCACAAAAATACTTTTAAATATTTCTTTGGCTGATAATAACTTAAATTTTTGGGCTGCACCCGCACGTTGTCGTAAATATTTTTTTTCACAGTCTGGTGTTCTGGAAATGGAATTAGTTGCCAGCAAGTTCTGTCTTTGCCACAAAGTTCACTTTTTGTCTGAACTTCATCGTTCTCACATTCATCGCTTTCAAACGGATCTTTATTTACTTCTAAAGTACCTGCCACTTCAATGTCTGAAGCTTCCAATGTTATTTCGCTCAGCGATGGAAGATATTCTTCATCGCCATCAGAGTGGATAAAATCTTACTCATCGGTTTCTATTTCATTTAAAATATTATTTATGTCGGAAGAATTAAATATTTTAGAATGAAATCTTGCGTTGGAATTAATTTCGTTTGTTTTACGCAAAAAAGTTAACTTCACCACCCTAGAACTAAAATTAATAAGCACAGCACTACTTTAAGTTTTGTATTTATTCTTATAGGGGAATCACCAACTTTATATTCGTATTAAATATGATTAGAAAACTTCATCTCTTTTATAGATACAGAAAAGGAGCTGTTAAATTTAAAATTAATCTTACGCCATTATCTTACCTTAAGGGGCTAAGAAAAAATATGTAATATATCTGTTGCCAACGTTTTAACTAGATACTAAGTGCGAAAATGCTTGTCTACTTAACTTTCATATGTAGGTACCCAGTTACCTTGCAGCGCTTTATGAGGTGTATTTTTGAGGTGTATTTTTGTATCTTGTGCCCTTGTGTAATATAGGGTTTTGGGCGTATAAGTAATATGTATTTACATTAAGTATACGTACAATGCTATTATCTTTAAAAATTACTAGTTTAACCCCGTGCGCTTCGCTACCTTCGTTAAAATATCATTGTAAAATGTTTTTAACCCTAGAAAGATAATCTGCATAAATTTTACTCAAGCACTTTGGAAATATTGCTATTTCTTTTTTATTAACAGGAATTCGTTGATGTGCACTTCAGACATTTCATATGTAAACATATTTAAAATGTCGGTCTTTTTATTCAATATATATGTGTAAAAATATAATCCACATTAGTTTCTTCTAAATTAATCAAAAATTAAAACGATATATCAGGTTAAAATAATGCTTCAGTTTTACGTATGATTATCTTTATCGTACGTCTTGATATGATTATCTTTCAGTGTTAAAACAGTGTATCGATAACGAATTAGTTTGTACTAAATAGCAAAACCCTTCTATAATCATTCTCCAGACATTAAGACAAATATATTGTCCGTATATGGAAGGCCCACGCTCACTTTTCCAATTCAGTTTGCTTTTGACAGATGTGTTATATTTGCTTCTAATTTTAAAGCTTTTTCTTCAACCATTCTGTAAAAAGCTTATCCTACAGTGAAATGTATTGAGCAGTTTACTATGCTGTGACATCGCTATGGTTGTGTATTGAATTTTACTTCGTGTTTTTAGTGCTGCCATCTACAAATAATTAGTATCATGTTGTATTTTGCTGGCTTTTTTTGGTACTGCAATCGTCTGGTGGATTTTTTCACCGTTTGTTGGTGTGGTTTCTATTGCTACCTTTGTATTTCCAAATATTTATTGCCTAAATGGAGGAAATTACTGTAAAAATTTTAGGAAAATCAGTTCAGTAGTTTAGAAGTCTATATAAAATAAGCAAACGAACAGATCCACCGACTAAGAAAACACAAATAGTTTTTTTGTTTTTACTACTTTGTCTAGTCCATTTTTATGTAATACAATAATAGGCTTGTTGGTAGCAGGCTAGTCGATCAGTGTGAGGGTTTCGAGTTCGATGTCTGTCCGTCAGGCCGCCTGGTTGTCTGCCCATATTAACAAAGTACAGGTTCCAAATTTGATGTTAATTTTATGAAGCCTGCACCCAGAGAAAAAATATGTTTTATTTGTTCTCCATCAAGAAGCCACAACCATATTATGGTTGCCTCCAAAGATGTTTTGGTTAATAATAACTAAAATATGATTAACTCTTATAATATCATGGTTGGTTTTCAACCATAGCATGTTGCTCTTGGAAAAGAGGAAATTACTATTGTTAATTTAAAAAAAAAATTATTGTCATATTTAATCAAAACATGTTTAAAGCCAACCACAATATGGTTATGGCTTATTGATGGAGGACCAATTTAACAATAATATGGTTGTCGGTGACAATAGTATGGTTAAATTAACCATAATATGTTAAAAAATTTTCTTTAAAAATAGTTTTGTTGGAGGTGACCATTTTTAAACATGTTTTTTTCTCTGAGTGTGTTGATAACAATGACAGTCCGTGCATAGTGGGATAATGTAATTTTGCCCACAAACAATTTTATTATGTTGGTATTTACTAGAGTTTTTCTTTTCCCGGACTTTTTAATTTCCCGGGATAGCGCGATTTATTTTTTAGTTTCCCGTGAATCCCCGCTTAATATAAAACGTTGCCAAATATAATTAAATTTACTTTATATTAACAAACAATAATTCATGACATCTATTCAAAAAGCTTATTAATTCATTAAACGTTATGTAAAGCCATCAGCTTTGACATTAACTCAAAATAGTTCAATCATTTAAACAAAATATTACAAAATATTTCTTTTAAAACAGGAAATTGTACAGAATAAGCATTTTAAGACACTTTATTGTATAAATCAAGAAAAGTCCGGTCAATGAAAAAACACATTCACCTCTTACTGATGTTTACATATATTCAAGAGAACATTGTATGGATACTTTTTAGCTTTCCCATTCTTCCTTCAAAAACGTATAACTCCTTTTTTAAAGAAAAATATTTTCTTTGAATCGAATTCGCCTTTTGTTTACTAATTGCTGCATTAAAAATGTCCTTAAATGTTAATTATTCATTACTTACATCATCTCTTACAGAAATATTATGTACTGCATTCTCGGAATCTAGTCCAAAAAAATTTTATGCTGCTGCTTGGCATATAAAATCACTAATTATTCTTAAGTCAAGTGGGAACAACTTTATTTTCGTTTTTATGAAATAAATATGGGTCTCAAAAAAAATTTTAAATTGTGTAAATTTTTACTCCTCTTTTTTACTAGTTGCAAATCGAAGAGAACAAACATTAAACATTGCCTTACTTATCGGATTTAAGTTTACATCTTTTTCTTGAAATATATATATTTAGTCCTTTAGTTTCCATTGGAACATAGGACCACTTATTTCATCATCTCAAAATATCCCAATTATTTGTAATAATTGTTTCTTAATTTTCACAGTTTTGTTGCCTCGAAGCTTTTCTCACACAGTCACTTACTGAACTGAATCTTCGCCACAATAAAACTTGAGGCTTGTAAACTAGAAATGTCAATCGGGACTCCGGGATTTCAAAAAATCCAATCCCAGGATTCCATAATTTTTTTTTATCCCATGATTTTACGGGATCCCGGGATTTTTCGGAATATCGGGATTCGGGATATTTGAAAGTTAAAAAATAAATGCTTTTTATAGATATTTATAATTCAATTTTTAACTCATTTAATATTACAAAGCTAAATATAATGATTATATTGATTACTACAACTTGTAAAAAATTTAAATGTGATTTTTCTTAATTAAAAATATGATAAAAAAAATCACGTACAATTTCCAAGAACGTATTAATTGAATAGAGTTAACTAGTAATTGATTTATATGTAAGATTCTATTAAAATTTTTACTAAATCAATTAAGATAAATAATTGAAATTGGAATTCGAAATTAGTTAACAAAATCAATTTTTTAGTGAACAATAAAAATCTTATTTTAACAAAAACACATTTTTATACGCACCACCACTAGTGGTAGGAATTATGTTGAGTATAAATTACACTTAATTTCATGAAATCGCTCCATGAATTAACTTAGGTCCCATGCCCTCTCGGAAAATACTTTAATAACCTAAGCCTGTTAAAAGTAAAGCTTAAATTTTACATTTGGTGCACCAGTGGAATCAATTCGAAAATAAAACTACACGGAACTTTTGGTTTTTCCTTTTATTTTGTGCATTTCAAAAGACATTTCTTTTTTTAATGAATTTTTTTCTTAAATTATTTTCAACACTTCTCACATTAAAATTCCTTTATAATTGTTGGGCACGCTTAAAAAGAAAAATAAAGCTTAACTTTTTTCTTTCATTTTCAATGACAGTATTAACAGAGTTAATCAAATAAATATAAAAGATCAATATTGTGTTTCCTGTCCTCTCAAACAAGAATGTCACGATGAATTTCATTTTTTAACCCTAACCCTCCTGAAACTGGTACCCTGGTACCCGAACAAACTTTAAAGTAAAATATCTTTTAAACAATGAATGATACAAAGTTAAGATTCTGCAAGTTTCTTCAGGTAATAATTTTTTAAAGATTTTTATAATTTTAAGTTTTCCTGATTTGATTGGGTTGGCTGTGGAGACAGCGAAAGTCAAATATTCCTTACCCTCCTGACAAGGGTACCTGGGTACCCGTATACAAGTAAAAGCTTTCTGTATAGAAAAGGTAAATAGTAAGAGTATTTTTTTATTTTGTTTTTTTATTTAGAATTAAGAAAGAGAAACCTCCTTAGGGATGGTTTCATTTGTCATTAATTAGAGAGATGATTGGACGTTAGCGTATCGTATTACACGATTGTTATTGGCCATTATTTTCATGGTTTATGTTGCCAATTCCACACCAAGTGATGTCAAAAACAACGATGGGAGCTTCGAGCTATTTAGGCACTTGGATTGTGGCTAGAGAAAATACAATATGCACCTAAAGCAGCCACATGTAAAAAAGGGTCAAGGGCCAGCTACTTGTTTTACGTTTAGTACTATATTTCGATATCATTTGATGCATAACATCTACACCGTCTTTTGAGTTATAGCATTAATCATTTATTTCTTCCTTATTGTTAAAAGCTGGCTCCCATCGAGAATAGTGCATTATCGACCAAAAATAAACACTTTTGTTCTTCTTCGTTACAACGGACAAAATTCCCGCTCCTACTGAAATCATTTCGTGACGTTTCTACATCATCCGTTGCGTTTGGGCGTAGCTCTTTCGGAATATAAGCTTTGCGGTGACGAAGGTTACCGACAGACTTAAGCCCCAGTTAGCTGACAGTAATAGAAACGTTGCAAGTCCGCTGCTTTGTTTTGTTGTATGTAAATCAATTGAACGGATTGCAGTTATAGTTAGATATAACTTAACCGTAACGTCAACATCTGTAGAAAATAAATTTTTTACTTTTTTTTACTGTACGGTATCATTGGCCGATTGGCTAAAGGGAGTAACGTAATAAATTTATCAGTTCCAATATTTAATTAAACAAAATATGTGATGGCTGTGCTGTAAACTGTCAATGTGTTACACGCACTGCAAAATATTTGCCCCACGATGCTTCAAAAATTAGTTTCCTGAGGTTTATTTTATGCATGATACCAGTACAAAGCTAGATATAAAAATTGTTTAATTCTAACTAAAATACAAATCGAAAACTAGTGGTATCTTTACTTTTTTCTATACAAAATGCTTTAAATTACATACGGGTACCCAGGTACCCTTATCAGGAGTATACGTATAAAAATGCTGTCAGTACGGTTAGGGTTAAAACAGGCAAAACAAAAAAATGACTAAATCCCGAAAATTCCGGAATTAAAGAATTAAAATCCCGATATTAGGGATTCTCTGAATACCGAAAATCCTGGGATTTTTCTGGATCGTGATTTCGGCATTGGAATCCCCATTAATAACTCAACAACAGGTGGTTACGCTATTCCAAATAAATCTGTTTGCAATTTCTGACTCATTGAGTAACAGTTTATTTTTGTGTCCATATGGACACACAGGGACGAATACGTTTATATTAAGAGACGAATACGTTTATATTAAGAGATAAAAAAATTAGAAACATTACCTGTGGCAAAAATAAGAAAAGCTTAAAAAATTATTGAGAATAATGTACATTTCGTTGCGGTTAGAAGTATAAAATACTAAAAAAAATTTAACTTTTATCATACTTTAGTTGCAGCAACCACATTATAATTGTATCAGTTTCTCACACGTTTTCCACTATCAAAAATTTTTTTCTTAAAACCAGGCAATCTTAAGCGTTAACGTTCATATTGAAAATTATATAATAAAGTTTTGCTCTTTTGTTGCCATATTTCTTATCATATTAAGAGAAATCTCGATAGTCATTATGCAACATCGACATTTTTGTAAATTTGCAGTGCATATTATAATGAATCGTTTTGCATACCACTTTTATTTTTTGTGCATATGTACTTTTTTTCTAAAAATTTATTTTGGCAATACAAAAAACTTCTGGCAGCACTGTCATAAGTTGTCAAAAATCTTCAGGTACAAAATTACAAAGTTTTCAGAAGACACAAAAAACTGAATATCATTTCATCCATTTGACTTTTTGAAGCAGTTCTTTTTCCTAAAATTGTAAGCCTCTGTTTATGTTATAACTGTAAGAACAAAAAATTATTTTTAGTAACATTTGAAGGAGAAAATGATTATTACAGTTTGCGGAGATTAGCCCTTTCCAAATATTATTTTTGAATTTTCGTGGCACACAAATATTCAGATAATCTATAACGTTTAAATATATAATTTGCATTTCAAGACAACAAACCAAACCATATTTTTGACGAAAGCTTTTTAATATTAAGGAACATTTCGTGACATTTTTATCTGTTCATTAAGGCTACAAATTAGAAAATACATACATTCATAAAATATCAAAACCGCAAATATTTCATCAAGATACATATGAATTAGAAATCTTCTACATCTGCCTGTGAAAACATGTCGGGTGGCCATGTCTTCGTAAAAATTTTAAATATCGGCAATATGGGTATCATTATCCTCTGAGCTGCTATCTTCACTCATTATCAAAATTAAGTTATAAAAATGTGTATTAATTTATATTTTTCTCCGATGTTCACTATTCAGAATTTTTAATAATGGCAAAATCAAAAAAAAAATTTCTTAACAAATTGACCACATATTCAAAACTAACGTCACACTGTAAAAATTCTGAAAAGAAAGTTTTTTTCCATTTCTAACTAAAGCACACATAATTAATATTCTAAATAAATATGGAGATGAGCCCTTTTCAAAATTCATTTTAAAAAGCCACCTGTTTTCACTGTAATGGAAGGTGTATATAACCCTTCATATCGTATATCGGTTTATATTTGTATCTCCAAAAACACTCTATTTCCAAAAATTTTTACCTGAGCCCTTTTCGAAATAAATGATTGAATTATACACAAGCATTTTAGCTTTTATTTTGCGCTAAAGCGACCGCAAACAATTTTAATAATATTAATTTTCAAAAATAAAAAAATATTTGTGTAAATAGTAGGGTATTCATTTATCAGGGCTTTTGCTTTAATCGGTTAATCGCTCTATTAATTAACCAAGGTTTTGGTTTAATCGTTTAATACTCGGTTAATTTTGTAATTGATCGGTTAACCGATTAATAAAGGGTTT
The DNA here is from genome assembly GCA_943735925.1 of Pollenia amentaria. Lineage (NCBI taxonomy): Eukaryota > Metazoa > Arthropoda > Insecta > Diptera > Polleniidae > Pollenia > Pollenia amentaria. The sequence goes on along the minus strand of OX031009.1, from coordinate 142,212,468 downwards.
TTTTATAAATCGAGTAATTTCAATAATAAAATTGAATAAATTATTTATTATTTGAAGTTTATTCGTAAAAAAAATAATAATTACATAACAAACATAAAAATTCTTGAACCAAGATAAACAAACAAAAAAAAAAAAAAAAATAAGTCATAAATATGTTATACATATTTTTTAATTAATACATAAATATTATGTAGTAATTAAAAAATAAACAGTAAGATAATTTTATAAGTTATTTCAAGAGTTTAAGGAAACCTTAAAAAATATTCTTTTAGAAAAATGTTTAGAATCAATTATTTTCTTTAGTTTTGATAAAACTTGACTTGAACAAATTCTTTCACTTCTCGTTGATGTTGGAGAAATCGAAAACAACCCATAATACAGAATATCTAATTACACAGTCATTTCCCTGGATTCCTCTAAACGTATTAAATCTTCTATTATGCCATTAGAGAGAGTCCTGTTTTAATTTTTAACTCTTATAATTGTTTCGCTTACTTTTCTTAAAAGATTGAAATGAGAAAATATGAAAAGAAACAATTAACTTAACACATACGGCCATGTTCTGAATCAGGTGAAATTTAAATCGATATAGATTTTCAATTGAATTTTTGTTAAAATGAACGTAACGATTCCTGATTTCAAAAGTAGTTTAGGCAGCAGAAATTGTTCCTCAAAGAATGAGATATAGAACAGGACAAATTTCTATGAGCTTTGAACACGGTAGACTTTCCAAAATAGGTTCGATTTTAATTCCATGTGATTTCGATTTCCAGAACATTCCCGATACATATAAAAATTACGTGAAACAAAAAGCTGTTGACAGCAAACTCCTATTTAAAATGAAGGTCACTAAATACCTTCTTTTCTATGAAAAAATATTTGCTAAGCACATACCTTTTGCATATAAGACGAAACAAATAATTAAAAACACAAAAAATGTGTTATAATACTAAAAAAAATTAAAAATTTCGCTACATCGGTTAATCGACTGCAATTAACCGATTAAATCGTTAATCGAAAATAGCCAATTTTAAATTAACCGATCAGTTAATCGGATAGTCATTCATCGGTTAAACAAACGAATACCCTAGTAAATAGTGAAAAGTTGTTGTTTATTTTTATTTGCATCTGAGCAAATATGCACTACAAATTGTGCTCAAGGTTTTTTTTAGTGCAAACGAAGTATAATGCAGCAACTCGCAAATACGTACATTTTGTTTATGTGTTGTGCAAATCTGTGTATTTTACCACACATTTGCATCGTTTGCACTCTTTGCACTGCCCATCGTGTTTACCCTCATTATTTGGGAAAACATTTAAATAATTTCGAAAACCATAAAGTGACTGGAACTTGAAAGAATAGCTGTGGTGGCCTTCCAGTAGAACTAATTAAAAATGAATAAGATTTTCAGTAACCGTAACATGTTTGCAGTATTAATACTATAAAAGAAAATCGTTCTTTAAAAATAATTTAGTTACCCTGACGATAGTACAACAAAATTTGATCTGTGCTTTAAGATATAATAAACTTCTTTTATTTGGCTTCAATTTGGTGTTTAACAAATAATATGCCACGTAGCAATTAGAGTATCTTTTGACTCATCCTAACCCACTGTCATTTTCCGGGTTTTTACTTTTTTTCTCATTACAATACCTTAATGCAGCTCCAAAGCTCCTGTATGAAGTACATTTCCATTTATTTGGCATTTATGGAACAACATTTATCTTTCTGAGTGAAATCCAGCATGTGTACTTATGATTTTTTTTTTTATTATTATTTGTGTATTTTCTTTATGCGGTTACATTTTAGTTTCCGTTTTGGCAATCATGTTTTTCTCTTGTTGAAAAAAATTATGATTTAAAAAAAAGGAATCATATTTATGTTTTTTTTTTATGAGAAGAAGATTTATGTATTGCATCATTTATAAATAGATACGATGTGCTCGTGCAGAGGCGAGAAAAAAATATAAAGAAAATTATCATTTTCAAGGAAAACATAATCAGACTTTTGTTGCAAATATAAATACTACCCGGCAGACAGATGGACGGGCTGACACACACAAACAGATATACATATGTTTGTACATAACAAAATCCTTAATAGTCAAATGAAAATTTAATATAATTTCTTTTTTTGTCTTTTTCTTCTATTTCTTTTTCATGCTTGTTGCAGATACTTTGTTGGCGGAAGTTTATGAGGCACATTTACGCGGTCCAGGCTTTGTGATGGAACCGCCAGGTCGTGTTGAATTCTCAAATTCCTCTGGCGGCTGGCTGGATTGTTCTGCTTCGGGCAGTCCTCAGCCGACCATTGACTGGGTGCATGCAGACGGTACGGCTGTAACGGAAATTCATGGTGTTCGTCGAGTGCTACGCAATGGTACATTGGTACTTTTGCCATTTCCTGCAGCAGCATATCATCAAGATGTGCATAATACAATATACCGTTGTGTTGCCAGCAATGGTGTTGGCCGCATTGTATCCAGAGATGTTCAAGTCAGAGCTGGTGAGTTAAAAGCCTCTATAAAAAATATCTTAATTTTTTAAAATAAAATGGAACAAGTTAAATGTTATTAAATTGTTATAATGGCATTATAGTTTGTACTAATTAAATTTTCTGTTAAATGATTTTGCAAAGACCCATTCCCCGCAAAAATATTAACAGAAATTTTTTTTTACAATTTTTTTTATGCAATTTTGTTTTCATATTTTCCATTTACTTTTTTGTTGTTTTTGTTTCATATGTTTTTTTCAGTCGTGGCACAAGCTTACAAAGTTGATGTAGAAGTTTTATCTGCATCTCGTGGTTGCACAGCCATTTTACGTTGTGTAGTGCCAACGTTTGTTAAGGAATTGGTTCGAGTGGTCTCATGGGTTCATGAACCTGCTATCTACATATATCCATCACTACAAGGCGGTAAGTGTATTCACAGATTCATTCATTCATTCACTCACTTACTCAGTTACTTACACATACAAACATAAATACTTCTAAATTGTATGTACATGTGTATTTGCTTTTGTATGCAGAAGTATGAATGTTGCATTTATTTGTAGTTGTACGTGTATAAAAGGACACGTACTTGCATTATTTTTTTTTATTTATTTATTTCACTCACAGTTTATATATGTGTGTAAATTGGTTATGATACCCTACCAGTGATGTACTTGTTTGTTAAAAGGGCTTGCAAGAGAGAAAAGAAAATGAAAAGAAAAATTACGGAATAAAAATATAAAACTACAAAGTTAAAATGTACAATACTTTATGAATATAATAAAAAAGGGAATTACACGTTATTTTAAAGTATACACTTAATTTCTTTTCTTTAATGAAAATTTTGTTTTAATAAAACGTAAATACAGTTTTGAAGTACCACTATCTTATGCAAATGCATGTTTGATCCTTCATGGCATTTTTAAGGTCAAAGAAACTATTTACAATAAGTATTTGTTCATTGATGATTTTCTGAAATAATGATTAATAAGTAATCTTTGTATGATATTGGTTGGTTGGTTAACGTGGTAGCACGCACAGAACAAGGCATGCTGCAAGTAGAGTCGACAGTGACTCCGTTTCGACACCAAACATCTCTTCAATAATTGGAACCCCCAATCAAACTTGACCCAGGAGCAATACTAGAGAGATCGGGCGGTTATTATTCGACCGGTTTTAGCCGGTTATTTTAGTTTTGCCCAAGTCGGTTATTTTAAAATGTTCATTTTTCGAATATCGAATAAGCCGGTTATTTTGGTATAATTAACCGGTTATTTAATTTATATGTAATTTATATACGCTTGCCTTACTCGTTATTTATATATACATATACATAATTTAAAGGTATATAAATATATGTCTAATACACTATTAATTTATTAATTATTAAATAATTTATATTATACATTTATATTTATATCATATATATTAAATAAACAATAATATATCTCCATTTCTACATACTAATTATATAAAACATGACTAGGAAAACTTTAATTTAGTACCTTCCTTTATTGGATTTGTTTTTTTTTTGATCTGGATCGATATATATATTGGTGCACCGGTAGGCTAGATGGTAGTGTGCTAGTCTAGCAGTACCGAGGTTGCGGGTTCGATTCCCGCCAGAGACTCTGGTATCCTGTAGACAAGCGAAAAGCTTCGCGGGATTTTAGTATAGAAATAATAATAAGAAAAAAAAAAAATGTAAATGTACCCGTAAATTAAGTATTTTTATAACTGAATATTGGGCAAACTTGAACTTTTTATGCAGAATGTCAAAACAAAATGACACAAGAGTCAAAATACATTATGAACAATGAGAACATTATATATTTTAATTTAGATGTTATCTCTGGAGATATTTCGGACGGGATTAAAAAAGCAAAAATGGGTGCCTGAAGTGTTCTTAAATGATAAGTCACAAAGGTTCTTAAACGTCACGAATTATTAATCACCTTAAATTAGTACACATGCTTGACAACTGTGTGCTCCAAATAAAACAAATCCGTTCGAAGTAGTTTTAAACAGAAGACACATAATACTTTACTAAAATAGCTGCCAAAAATGAATGGGTAAAATATTAGCCCGTGGTGTTGCTCGGAATGCCTTCGAAATGCCTAGCATATCTTCATGCTTAAAACTACAACATTCCGGCGGCATCAACGATATGAAAAAAATTTATCAGTTTTATTTATATAACTACAAAACTAAATTGAAGAAATCAAGCAAAGTCATGGAAGGTTTAGATTGTGGTCTACAAATTGACAAATATTTCATACAAAAATCATGTTCATATTACTATTCGTTTCTATAATGCTGAAACAAGCGAATTTGAAATATTTAATCCTGGCTAAGAGGTTTTGTTTGCAACTTTTCAAAACTATGGTTGAAGTCTACAGATTCATATAGACATGCTTAACCACTAATAAACTAAAACTAATTTAAAATAAATTTGGGCGAATATCTCAAATAATAAATTTCTATAATTTTTAATTTGCATTTGCAAACCGTTTGGCTAGATCAAACATTATTTAACAGTTTTTAAATTACATTATACAATTATCTTCTTATAAATAAAGTTTTGTAAATAAATAGAAATTGTTTAAACTAAAGCTAAAGTTAGATCAACGAACTGGTCACAGTATTTTCGATTTTATCGTCAAATATATGTTAGGTCAGAACATACCTTAAGTCATAGCTCTGTATTTTGTTGGTCCCTTACCCTTGAGAATTGTTTTGTATTTTTATTATTTGATTTTTGAATTTTTATGTATTCGAATTAAAACCGGTTAGCCGGTTATTTTAAAAATGCTTAACCGAAAACCGGTTTTTTTAAAATAGCAACTATTCGGAATATTCGAAAACCGCTTTTTGAAAAAAGTCGAATAATCGATCTCCCTAGGCAATACTTAGGTGGCTAGAGCCAGCCCGTTGCGTTGAGATATTTCAGAAAGTTGCTGAGTTTCACCCGCGATATCTGCGAGAGTCATTGTAGAAGGTAATTCCCAAATAATCCATGTCGTATTGAATTAAACGCTGTAAAATCATATAGAAGATGAAATACTGTCTCCTCAGTTCCGGGTTCCCTGCAGCTGCGGAAGCAGTCATTAAAAGGAAGGCCGAGTCTTATATCATGCTTACTGATCGTCCAGTGACCAGTAAATACATATATAAGTCTCGACACGTCTTTCCGACTGAAGTTAAGAAGTCACTCAGAGCGACTTATGTCATATGTGAGCCACGTTGCTTTAGTAGCCCTGCAGCCATCCAGTTTCCTCCATTTATGGTCAGCCATATCCAGATAGTGTCTGCAGATTTCGCTTCTGATAGTTCCCAGGGGTGTTGCGACTGCCACACCCTGTGGAATATCATATGATATAATCTATACGAATTAAGTACGAAGGCCTAATGATATGTTCGCCTACACCACTTGTGACTAGTGAATCGCCCTAATGCGAAATTCTGGACCGACTAAAATACAATGAGCTGTGGATTTAGAGAGTAGTTAGTTCTGAATTTTTACTAGATACTGACATTTATATGAGATGTGGTTGTTTTATTAAGCCAAAGCCTAAGCAAAACATTTTTCCACTATTTTTTTACCTTTTAACCCTAAACTGTCAAAACTCGCAGTTAAGCATCCTAAAATTTCTTAATTTTAAAATAATGTATGTATTTAAAGGAAAATTTGATTCCTAGGGATTGATGCTGTTTCTCTGAAGTGGTGAAATTCAAAGTTTTTTCATACTGTGGAAAAATTATAAATAAACTCAATTGTTTTCATATGAAAAGAACAAGTGGAATGAAACAAATTGTTTTCCCTACTTCACAGTAATATGATTTTGGTTCCCCTGAAACCGTCAAAGAAGTGTCAAAAACTTTTCATTTATGACATATTTTTACACTTTTATTTTAACGTTGAGTTTTCTTAGTTTTCCTACCTTTGCGCATACCGAATTTCTTGCGATAATTCAATTAAAACCAATAATCCTAATATTTATTTTATTAATTTTACACTTGATCAGAAGACAAAGTTGATATTTAATTACCATCGGCGGTGAACAATATAAGCTTAGCGCGTCGTCTTAAATTAAACTTAGAGCCGCCTACAATATTTTTATGTTTTATAATATAACACCATTTAAATAAATTAATATTTATTTGGCCTTTTATTTATTAATGGTACCACAAGTTTTTGAGCTTATGGTCGTATTTTTCAATTATTTTTATATCAATATTTCACTAGAAATTTGTTAGCATCGTATGGATAGATTCCCGTTTGTAAAAAAAAAAAATTTTTTTAATAACGAACATCAGCGCAAAAATTAGTGGAATTAATTCGTAGATGTCATTTTTATGCTAAAATTATTATGTTACTCAATGTTTACTGTTAAAAATATTTTGGAGGGATTCGCGCGGGCGAAAAATTTATTATTGAATAAATTCGTTACTTACGCGAGTATAAGCGAAAATTTTACTGGCGCAAGGTGCAGCTCAAGTTGAAACTGCCAATAGACTCCCAACATGTACTCATTTGTTGATCATTTTTTAAAATTTTTAGTTGGTTGGGTGGTTTTATATAAATTTTATTATCAACCAGTGGTTAAGATCCACCATTAGATTAGGCCTAACAGCAGGTACTCATTAAATCTTTTACCACATTTGCCCAACAGGAGCTTTTATGATAATAAAGCAGGAATGAAAGTACTTCGATTTTAAGCAAATAATACAAGTTATCAGCTGGAACGTTTTCTTTATTTCTATGAAGATTTGTTCTTTTAAATCCTTTATTTTGCGGTGACTGTGAAATACACGATTTTAATCCAAATAATAAAAAGTATTAAGTGACTAACAAATATGAGTTGACATAAAACGATAAGAATTAATTACTTCTTATGAACTTTTTAATATCATCATTTACAAAAATTTTCTTGGAATTCTGCGCTCCCGGAAATAGAAGAAGTCCGGGTTAAGTTGAGCATCTCCGAAAATTACACTCCTTTTTAAATCTAATATTATAGTGATGCTTAAAGAGCAATGCTTTTCTAATTCTATTAGTCCAACGTAAAGTAACTATTGAGCTAAAGATTCTTGAAATTGGCTATACGTAAATTAAAGGGTTATGAAGTACAAACAAGTTAATGTTTTTGCTGACGACATTGCCATATGTGAAGGTTGGAACCCATTCACTAATTTTTCCCAAATAAAAGCCTATTGAAGGTCTTACTGTCTCCACACAGTCAGTATCCATTATTTTCAAGCACAGTCTCGCCAACTCATTGAATAGCTTGACATTCACCTGGCTGTCCACATTGAATTGACCTTCGAGCCTCCAGCAATGTTACTCCTTATCAATTCTACGGCCTTTAAAATCCCTAGACCATATGCGAAAAATATACTTCAGTCGTCAGGAAGCCTATATGACCTTCTAATATATATTTCCCCAAACAAAACTACTGCATCCGTGCCCCTTATTCTCGAGCCATCAGTAAAAATAACAAATCCCTCCCACAATCTGCTCTGAACTGATCAGCTCTCACTGGATGGTAATTCCATCCTCGCAAATGCCCAATGTTGAATCTAGTGCACACGTAATCCGGGGACAATGTCAGTCTCATCCAGGATCCTCAAACGACCAATCGTGAAATTTTCTCTCAGTCAAAGTTCTCTTAGTTTAAGAAGACCTCTTGATGCCATTCCCATCACATACTGCTCAATAGCCAGAAGATATAAAATAACATATTAATCCACATAAGAAGTACTATCATGGCCCCAGTTATACCGATGAAAGCACACCTCTAAGCCTTATACAGAAGGTTCCTCCGACTTGCCAGGCTCATTGCTTTCCACCAAACGCAACACTCATGCTTAAGAATGGGTCTCACCGCTGATGTGTAAAGCCATCCCACTACTGACAGCCTGCGTCACCAACTCCAATCGACTATCTGCAAGCATACTAAGAATTCAGACCCCTCTACAATACTTTATTCTTCGTTAAAAACATATAATTAATAGTATATTAAATTCACAACAAGTGAAAGAAAAAGTGCTAAGTCTACATTAAAAGTTCAAAATATTTAACAGAAAAGGTGCTGTCACAAAAACTTTTGTAAAACTCATATCCATAATTTTTACTTGTCCTTGTCTGGTAGGTCAAAAAAAATCGGCAATAAAAAAAAACTGCATTTACAGATTTAAAAAATATCGAGAGCTGTAGAGTTTAGCAGGTTTTTTGACTCCCCTGTAAAATTTTTAAAATTGGACTTAGCTGCTCACGAGTGAAGGTAATGATATTAAACAATCTGTTATAAAGGTCTTTTTTGGTGTTAATCATACCGCCGCTTTCGTATATAGGTCCCTTTTTTATAAGGTAAAAGGGAAAACATAAGTTTATCATTCCGTTTGTAATTCTATATTGATCATAGACCCTAGAAAGTATTAACCGATGTCCATCTGTCCACGTGTATATTGAAATAGGGTTTCCGAGGACACCAGAAATGATGGGGACGAGGTTGTTATATATTTATTTCGCATATACTCCATAAAAGTTCGCTATTGAGCCAGATCAGTCTATAAATGAATGAGATATGAGCAAAAAATCATGACTGCCTGTAATTTTACCTATAAACTCCTTGTTTTTTTTAAATTAATTTTTCCTTTGTATTTGAAGAAGGAAAAGAGCCTAAGTTTCCAAATAAGGTACAAACAGCTCGGTTGGCAATACACAACATCCCACAAAGTGTGGGCAGGATTAAAGAAATGTGGATGGCTCAAAATAGTTTTTTATATCTAAAGAACGGTAAGATAAATAGTGTCCAAACTAAATACACATAGTTCGGGTATTAATACACAACCTCTCTAAAAATATGGGCGGGATTTTGGAAGTGAGCGTGACACCTCTCGTACAAAAACATTATAGATTTCGGCAAAAGCCAAAGTGTCCAAATTGGGTACGCTAACCTTTGTTATCAATACACAACATCCGACAAAAAGTGGATGGGATTAAAGAAGTGGTACTGGCACTTCTCTTACATAGACTTTTACTAAGAAAAACGGCAAGAGCCAAAGTTTTCAAATTAGGTATAAGCATCGTGGTTTTAAATACAGAACATCCGACAAAATGTGGTCGGGATTGGAGAAGGGGGGGTAGCACAAAATAGATTTATTTACATCTGAAGAATGGTATTTATATCACATTCTGTTCCTATTCTGTTCGATGAATGGTGAAGGGTAGGGAGATCGAACGGTTATTATTCGACCGGTTTCAACCGGTGATTTTAGATTTGCCCAAGCCGGTTATTTTATTATGTCCATTTTTCGAATATCGAATAAACCTGTTATTTTGGTTAAATAAACCGGGTATTTTAATAATGTGTGAGTTGTATGAGCTTTCCTTACTCTTGTTGTAAATGTACCCGTAATGTAGGTATTTTTCTAGTTGAATATTGAGCAAACATAAGCTTTTTATGAAGAATGTCAAAACAGAATGAAAATGAAGAATGTGAAACAAAAGTCAGAAAACATTATGAACAATGTAAATACAAATAAAAGCGTGTGTTCTTCTAAAATACCAAAAACCAATTCGAAATACTACAAAAAGTGTTCCGCTTAAGACTAAATATTAATTTGTTCGAGAGTATTCTATATATATATTCTATATATATATGAATAATAAAAATAATTGTATATAGATTTTATCTATGGAGATATTTCGAACGGTATTAACAGAGTTAAGTTTCTGAAGTGCCCTAAAATAATAAGTTTCAAAGGTTCTTCCACGTCATGACTCATCAATCACCTTAAATTAGTCAACCTCCTTGACATTAATGTGTTCCAAAGAAAACTTAACTTCATTCGAGGTAGTTTTAAAGAGACGACAAATAATGCTTTACTAAAATACGCTGCCAAAAATGAATCATTGGGTGAAATATAAGCCCGTTGTGTTGCCGAGGAAGGAATGCCCGCTACAGCACTAAAAACTCTTAAGTAGTTCTAGCATATCTTTATGCTTAAAACTACGACATTCCGGTGAAACCAACGATATGGGAAAAATTCATCAGTTTAATTTATTAAAACACCAAAAACTGAAAAAACTAAATTGAAGAAATCGAACAATGGCTTGAAAGGTTTTAAATTGTGGTCGACGAATTTAAAAATATTTCATACAAAAAGCATGTTTATATAACTAATCGTCTCCATAATGCTGAAATAAAATAATTTGATATATAAATTCCTTGCTAAGAGGTTTTGCTTGCAATTTTTCAAAAATATGGTTGAAGTCTTCTGATTCATATAGACATGCTGTACTACCAACAAATTAAAACTCGTTTAAAATTAATTTAGGAGAATATTTCAAATAATGAATTTATTAAATTCCTATAATTTTTTATTTGCTTTTGCAAAGCGTTTGTCTAAATCAAACGTCATTAAACATTTTCTAAATTACATTATACAATTATTTACTCACAAATAAAGTTTAGTAAATAAATAGAAATTTTAAAAAATAAAGCTAAAGTTTGATCAATTAAATATTTGATGGTCAAATACTTATTAGATCTGAACCAAGGATGTTATAAACTGTTGTGAAAAGCCCCTACGCAGACCTATTTTTCCTACTCGCTCAAAAAATTGTCCCTACAAAAAGTTGTTGATGCCCATTAAACCTCTGCACAAATGCTGGTGTTAATCATACCGCCGCTTTCGTATATAGGTCCCTTTTTTATAAGGTAAAAGGGAAAACATAAGTTTATCATTCCGTTTGTAATTCTATATTGATCATAGACCCTAGAAAGTATTAACCGATGTCCATCTGTCCACGTGTATATTGAAATAGGGTTTCCGAGGACACCAGAAATGATGGGGACGAGGTTGTTATATATTTATTTCGCATATACTCCATAAAAGTTCGCTATTGAGCCAGATCAGTCTATAAATGAATGAGATATGAGCAAAAAATCATGACTGCCTGTAATTTTACCTATAAACTCCTTGTTTTTTTTAAATTAATTTTTCCTTTGTATTTGAAGAAGGAAAAGAGCCTAAGTTTCCAAATAAGGTACAAACAGCTCGGTTGGCAATACACAACATCCCACAAAGTGTGGGCAGGATTAAAGAAATGTGGATGGCTCAAAATAGTTTTTTATATCTAAAGAACGGTAAGATAAATAGTGTCCAAACTAAATACACATAGTTCGGGTATTAATACACAACCTCTCTAAAAATATGGGCGGGATTTTGGAAGTGAGCGTGACACCTCTCGTACAAAAACATTATAGATTTCGGCAAAAGCCAAAGTGTCCAAATTGGGTACGCTAACCTTTGTTATCAATACACAACATCCGACAAAAAGTGGATGGGATTAAAGAAGTGGTACTGGCACTTCTCTTACATAGACTTTTACTAAGAAAAACGGCAAGAGCCAAAGTTTTCAAATTAGGTATAAGCATCGTGGTTTTAAATACAGAACATCCGACAAAATGTGGTCGGGATTGGAGAAGGGGGGGTAGCACAAAATAGATTTATTTACATCTGAAGAATGGTATTTATATCACATTCTGTTCCTATTCTGTTCGATGAATGGTGAAGGGTAGGGAGATCGAACGGTTATTATTCGACCGGTTTCAACCGGTGATTTTAGATTTGCCCAAGCCGGTTATTTTATTATGTCCATTTTTCGAATATCGAATAAACCTGTTATTTTGGTTAAATAAACCGGGTATTTTAATAATGTGTGAGTTGTATGAGCTTTCCTTACTCTTGTTGTAAATGTACCCGTAATGTAGGTATTTTTCTAGTTGAATATTGAGCAAACATAAGCTTTTTATGAAGAATGTCAAAACAGAATGAAAATGAAGAATGTGAAACAAAAGTCAGAAAACATTATGAACAATGTAAATACAAATAAAAGCGTGTGTTCTTCTAAAATACCAAAAACCAATTCGAAATACTACAAAAAGTGTTCCGCTTAAGACTAAATATTAATTTGTTCGAGAGTATTCTATATATATATTCTATATATATATGAATAATAAAAATAATTGTATATAGATTTTATCTATGGAGATATTTCGAACGGTATTAACAGAGTTAAGTTTCTGAAGTGCCCTAAAATAATAAGTTTCAAAGGTTCTTCCACGTCATGACTCATCAATCACCTTAAATTAGTCAACCTCCTTGACATTAATGTGTTCCAAAGAAAACTTAACTTCATTCGAGGTAGTTTTAAAGAGACGACAAATAATGCTTTACTAAAATACGCTGCCAAAAATGAATCATTGGGTGAAATATAAGCCCGTTGTGTTGCCGAGGAAGGAATGCCCGCTACAGCACTAAAAACTCTTAAGTAGTTCTAGCATATCTTTATGCTTAAAACTACGACATTCCGGTGAAACCAACGATATGGGAAAAATTCATCAGTTTAATTTATTAAAACACCAAAAACTGAAAAAACTAAATTGAAGAAATCGAACAATGGCTTGAAAGGTTTTAAATTGTGGTCGACGAATTTAAAAATATTTCATACAAAAAGCATGTTTATATAACTAATCGTCTCCATAATGCTGAAATAAAATAATTTGATATATAAATTCCTTGCTAAGAGGTTTTGCTTGCAATTTTTCAAAAATATGGTTGAAGTCTTCTGATTCATATAGACATGCTGTACTACCAACAAATTAAAACTCGTTTAAAATTAATTTAGGAGAATATTTCAAATAATGAATTTATTAAATTCCTATAATTTTTTATTTGCTTTTGCAAAGCGTTTGTCTAAATCAAACGTCATTAAACATTTTCTAAATTACATTATACAATTATTTACTCACAAATAAAGTTTAGTAAATAAATAGAAATTTTAAAAAATAAAGCTAAAGTTTGATCAATTAAATATTTGATGGTCAAATACTTGTTAGATCTGAACCAAGGATGTTATAAACTGTTGTGAAAAGCCCCTACGCAGACCTATTTTTCCTACTCGCTCAAAAAATTGTCCCTACAAAAAGTTGTTGATGCCCATTAAACCTCTGCACAAATGCATTTAAAAGCCGTTTCAAGACATTCGTTTGTTTTTTAAATACTGATTGTCGCTCACTCTTTGCTAACGAATCAAATACTATGTAATGCAAAACACATATAACAAAAAATAAATAAAAACACATAATTGAAAATTAATTGTTATTAGTGTGTTTTAAACGACGAAATACGAAGTGTAAAGAGTACGGAATTTACTCCAAACAGCAACAAAGCCAAACAAATCACACTAACTAAACCAAATCACACGAATCACACGAAAGAACTGTAGCAAAATAGGTGATAAGTATCAAGAATGATAGAAGAAAGATTACGACAACACGAACTCAAAAATTGAATTTTCTGCGCAGGTGGGTCAAATGACGTCACAAAACATACACGAATAGGTAACCCTAGCTTGGGTTAAGCTACGTCATCTAACGGGAAAACATGCGCATGGCGTAATCTCTTTTTATATCATTCTTGATAAGTATGAACTATCTTGTTTTTTTTTTCAATTATTAGGTATGACTATCTAGATTTGTATGAAGCAAAAAACAATTAAAGATGAAAAATATTTTTATAGAATATTTAAGTTTTTATTTTAAATTATGTTATTATTACAAAAACATATTATATCAAATATTTAATTAAAAGTAAAAAAAAAAAAATTAAAAGATTATTCTATTATTTGCAAAATTAATATAAAAATAATAAATACAACGATCAAAATCTGAGTAACAATCGGCAATAAACATCAAAATCACACACTGTGAATTGAAAAGTTTACCGTACATAACTGTGTTATAGACACACAATTGTTGTGTGTTGTTTTTTCGTTCACATCAAATTATGGATTGAGTTGGTTTATTTAAATCCAACTACTGCTTTACACTGATTTGTTTGAAACGAACTACTGTTTGAAAATTGATTTGGTTTTTCATAATGGCTCATTCGGACTGATTTAAAAAAAAATTACAGTAGTTGACACAACCATAATTTGGTGTGGACAACTGTGTACAAGATACAAATGCATTCGTGCAGGGGTTTAATGCCCATATTAAACAAGTTAAATATAATTGCTCCGAAAAATTACATTCTTGTAAAAGAGAGTTTCAGAAATTAACTACAAAAGCAAAGTTGAAATATCTTTGAATGAATGCGTGCCCACATTTCAACTTTGCTTTTATAGTTAATTTCTGAAACTCTCTTTTACAAGAATGTAATTTTTCGGAGCAATATAACATACATTTTAAACGTTTCGGTAGCTAAATCAAAAATGTTAAAACTTAGCATATTACAAGGCATTATTACCGGATGTAATAATACCTTCTAGTGAGAGCTGATCAGGTAGTAGCAGATTATTTAGTGGATTTGCTATTTTGACTGATGGCTCGATGATGAAAGGAACAGGTGCGCGGGTCTACATTGAGGATCTGGACATCAGAATGTCATACAGGCTTCCTGACGACTGCAGGGTTTTTCACGCGGAGGTTCTGGGGGTCTTGAGGGCCGTGAAACTAATGAGGGACAACATTGATAGGGGCTCGGACGTCACTTTATACGTGGACAGCCAGGCGGCTCTTATGGCCGTAAGGGGCTTTTCTGTGAACTCCAAGCTAGTTGATGGTTGTAGGAGGGTTTTGGAGGAAGCCTTAGAAGGGTATGTGTTAAGGTTGTGGTGGGTACCGGGTCACTACAACATAAGCGGCAATGAGGTGGCTGTTGAGTTGGCGAGGCAGAGCTCAGAGATGGAGGATCCCTACTGTATGGAGGCGGTAAGGCCACCAATAGGCTTCTTTTTTGGAAGGATCAGGGAATGGATTCTGGGCGCGAACAATCGTGCTTAGGAAGTGCGATTCGGAGTCGCTGTTGGGCGGGAGTAGGGTCCGCGTTTGGACCATAATAGGAATTTTCAGGGGCCACTGCATGATAGGCAGGATGGCGATGAGGATGGGATCCGACTTGTTGGATATGTGCGGGGTGTATAAGGACCCGGAGGAGTAATAGACAGTTGATCACATTCTGTGTCACTATCCTAGGCTACAGGGCAGCAGGCTAAGGTGGATGGGCAGCAGATTCCTAAGTGAATTATGGGATGTCTCGGGCTGTGATTCGAGAGTCTGCTTGGATTCGTAATGGGGATGGCCTGGCTGCGTGGCAGGAGACTGGATGCTAGCCGCACGTATGGCGAATTTGTGTTGAGTGAACCATATTGGTCTCTGGGTGAAGGTGTGAAGCAGACTTTTTACACCAGCCTTCATACTTGCCTACCTAACATATTACAAAGCTCTTCTTTAAAAAAACTCCCTTTAGGATTTTAAATAATATAATTTGAAGACATTTGCTTTTCTACGAACAATTTGATTTTTCTACCTAAAGGATTGCTATTTGCAATCTATATACTGTCCTAGTATTTTATGTTTCAGTAGATGATTTTCTTTTACAAGATTAGTAAACTAGAGTTCATACATAATTAATATTGTCCTTCGGGCTGTTTGTGTTCTAAATAAACAAAGTGTTTACCAATACATTAAATTTTATATACTTGTATGCCCACATATACATGCATATCCTATATATAAATGCAAATAACAAATTTTTGTGTCCTTATACAAACATACCAATGTATTAAATAATACACATATACATAGATACATATGTGTATGTATGCTTTTAAACACTCTTTAAATTATTTACATTGACGTTTTGCAATTATATTTTCATGTTGAAATAGCTTATTTTATCTCTTGCAATTTTATTGCAACAACTTTTATTAATATTTATACAATAATATATCAAAAAAATATATATGTATATATAAATATATTTTTATTTTTGGCTCTTCAATTTCAGATGGAAAATTTCATTTATTACCCACCGGTGAATTACTAATTCATAATCTACAAGAAAGTGATGAATCCCAATCGTTTCGGTGCCGAAGTATGCATCGATTAACACGTCAAGTTGTTGTTAGTTCACCCACAAGACTGAGAATAAATTGTAAGTAGAATGAATTCGTAAATGTGTTTAAACATCAGTTTAATGTTTGTGTCATGTAATCGTGCGAAATCGTATTTAAATATTAATTTTTATATTTTTAATATAAAATGCATTCAAATGGATAAAGTGTAGAAGTATTTTTTGTGAATTTTTTTTTATTGTATTTTAGTTGTAATGCAATTTTTCTGGGAAATAAGATTTTTACGAAAAAATACTACTTTTATTAAAAAGTCCCTTTAGTTTTTGCTTTTTAATAAATAAAATAAATGGAAAAAATATGTTTAAGTGCAAACAAGTAAATATTTTGTGTATCAACAATTCTGATTCATATACATCTGAATAAAAAAACAAAGTTTTTAAAAAGCTATAAAAATGCGACTTTAATTAAAAGATATATTTTTATGAAGTCTTTTTTTCACAATAAAATTTTTTGTAAAAGATTTTCTTTTATTAAGGAAAAGTAAGATTTTTTTTGAAGCTAAATTTAAGTAAGGGCCTTTAGCCACATTGCCGCTTTACTCCTTTAACGAACTCAATAGAAGATATTTTTAAGTGAAGAAAAATTTATATGGTATCTATTAGGGAGATCGATTATTCGACTTTTTTCAATAACCGGTTTTCGAATATTACGAATAGTTGCTATTTTAAAAACCCCGGTTTTCGGTTAAGCAATTTTTAAATAACCGGTTAACCGGAAATACTTAAAAACACAAAAAGCAATTATGTTTTTAAAATAAAACGTTAATTTGAATAAAAACAAAACAATTTGCAAAACAAAGGAACCAATAAAATACAAAGATATGACTTAGATCAGACCTAACAAATATTTTACGATAAAATCCAAGAAAAGTGGGACCAGTAAATCGATCAAACTTTATTTAAATTTTCAACAATTTTTTATTGATTTACTAAACTTTATTTGTAGGAAGATATTTGTATAATGTAATTTAGAAACGGTTGAATGATATTTGATCTAGACAAACGTTTTGCAAAAGCAAATAAATTATAGGAATTTTATAAAGTTATTACATATTTGAAATATTCTCTCAAATTTATTTTAAATTAATTTTAATTTGTTGGTGGTTAAGATATCTGTATAAATCAACCATATTCTTCAAAAGTGGCAAACAAAACCTCTTAGCCAGAATTATCTATTTGAAATTATTTTGTTTCAGCATTATAGAAACATATAGTGAACTGAATATTTTTTTGTGTAAAATATTTGTCAAACATTCCATGACAGTTTGATTTCTTCAATTTTATTTTTAAGTTCATGGTGTTTTAATAAATAAAACTGGTAGAAATGTTTCCCATATGATTAATTCCGCCGGAATGTTGTAGTTTTTAGCATTAAGAGATGCTAGAACTACTTAAGAGTTTTTAGTGCCTTAACGGGCATTTCGTCCTCGGCAACACAACGGGCTTATATTTCACCCAATAATTCATTTTTTGCAGCGTATTTTAGTAAAGAATTATTTGTCGTATTCTTAGAACTACTTCGAACGGAGCTAAGTTTCTTTTGGATCACATTAATGTCAGGCATACATACTAATTAAAGGTGATTAATTAGTCGTGACATGGAAGAACCTTTGTAACTTATAATTTTAGGGCACTTCAAGCACTTAACTTTGTGTTTTTAATCGCATTCGAAAAATATCTAGAGATATCATTTATATAAAAATATATTTAATATTTAGAATACTCTTGCACAAATTACTATTTACTTTTTAACTGAACACGTTTTTGTAGTATTTTGAATAGTTTTTGGTTTTTTTTCTACAAGAACACACGATTTTATAAGCGATTTGTATTTTCAGTGTTCATAATGTTTTTTGACCTTTGTTACATTTTTCATAAAAAGTTTAAGTTAAGCAATTATTCAGTTAGAAAATACTTAAATTACGGGTACATCTACAACAAGAGTAAGGAAAATGTATATAAATTAAACATAACTAAAATAACCGGTTAATTATACCAAAATAACCGGTTTATTCGATATTCGAAAAATGGACATTTTAAAATAACCGACTTGGGCAAAGCTAAAATAACCGGTTAAAACCGGTCGAATAATAACCGTTCGGTCTCCCTAGTATCTATAAGCAAATTTAACCTTTACACCAGTGTTGCCACTTTGTGGGTAATTACCCGAATTTGGTGTAATATTACTCTTGTGGGTAGGCGTAATTTGTTTGAGGTGTACACCCAGAGAAAAAATATGTTTAAATTTGGTCACCTCCAACAAAACTATTTTTAAAGAGAATTGCAAACATTTTATGTTTAAATTTAACCATACTATTGTCACCGACAAACATATTATTGTTAAATTAGTCCTCCATCAAGAAGGCACAACCATATTATGGTTGCCTCCGAACATCTTTTGTTTAGTAATAACTAAAATATGTTTAACATTTATAATAGCATGGTTGATTTTCAACCAAAGCATGTTGCTCTTAGAAAAGAGGAAAATACTATTGTTAATTTAAAAAAAATTATTGTCATATTTAACCAAAACATGTCTAGAGGCAACCATAATATGGTTGTGGCTTCTTGATGGAGGACTAATTTAACAATTATATGTTTGTGGGTGACAATAATATGGTTAAATTTAAACATAATATGTTAAACATTTTGTCTAAAAATAGTTTTGTTGGACCATATCTAAACATATTTTTTCTCTACGTGTAGATAAGGTGTTATTTGAATTTCTTACGTTTTGAAACAAATAATAAAAGGATTTGGTTTTAGTGATCTATTTGAGATATTGTTGGTCTAAAAAATTTACAGTATATTCAACCAGTCACTGTTTATTTAAAACAAAAAGATTTCCATAGTTTATCAAGAAAACAATTTATAGTGATTGACGCCTGATGGACAATTTGATTTCGATAAATATAAACTTCAAATTGCTTCAAAACACGAAGTTTATTGGAAAAAAAAGTTCTTAATACTAAAAAACCCCTGGAGAAAGATATATTTCCAATATGTATAATAAAAAGTAATTCATTTTGTGATTACTTTAACATTTAAAATGCTTTGGTCGAGAAATATTTAGCGCCCTTAAGATTTGTTAAACAGATTTGTGAAACAGACTGTCATATGGAACCATTACAGGATTTTGTTTTTATTAAATAAAGTATACAGAGGATGAACATTAACAGTTTGCACCTACCCTAGAAAAATGGAAGTAGAACTTATATTTTAAACCCCATATTCATAAAAAATATTTTAGGCTTATAGCAGGTTTATGAAACGAATTTGCTATCACCCAATTTTCACGATGATTTTTTCCCCTATTTTAAAATCATGTCTTTTTTTGTTTGAAAGTGAGCGGGGTAGAGAAGTAAGCAGGGTAGAAAAAAAGACATGAATCGTATTTCTGTGTTTCTTTTTTGACATTCCTCTTTGCACTTATTTGTGTTTTTTAATTTCTGTTTTATTCTTATTTCAAAATGACATGTGCTTATTAAAATATAGAAATATAAAAAATTTTAATTAAAAAAAATTCAAAATATATCAAAATTATGTGGAATAACGAAATTTTAAATATTGTTACGAATAAGAAACTAAGAAAAAATCAGCTCTGACTGCAAAGAAAAGAAACATGGTGAAAATTACCCAAGTTTTTGGAAGTTTCTTTAAAAAAGAAATACAAAAAAGACATGTCTTTTAAATCATCGTGAAAATTGGGTGTATGAAAATTTGTTCAATAAACCTTTTATTTATGAAAAGTATTTTTTATGAATATGGGGGTTAGTTTTTGTTTTATTTTTATTACTATTTTCTTTTAAAACTCTTGAATTTCTATATAAATCCATGCAAAGAAAAAACATGGTTGATACAACCACAATCGCAAACTATCATTAATGTTTGTGGTTATGATTGTGTCAAACACGTCTTAAGCAACAATATATGTTCAGTAATAATGATTTTAGATAATTGTTGTCTCAATCATATTTTTATGTTCAGAAGAAAAATGCGCACGATATTTCAAACCATTTTTCTATATTTCCCAACACCATGCAAAATGTCTACTTCAACATTTTATATGGTTATTACAATAAAAACAATAAAAAATGTTATTTAAAAAATTTATGTTTTTTTAAAAATATAATAAATAAAATAAAGCATATATCGTCCCCTTAATAAAACGATAGAGTATAATTTTTTTGCCATTTCGAGATAATAGAGTTTAAAATTGTTGAGTTATTAGACAAATGGGAAAACACTAATATCTCAGAAAATAATCGATGTTTTTGTGTTGTGGTCATTTAAATATGTGATGAAATAATCAGGGTACTAGTAGATGATATTTCATTAAT
Organism: Pollenia amentaria; assembly: GCA_943735925.1. Taxonomy (NCBI): domain Eukaryota; kingdom Metazoa; phylum Arthropoda; class Insecta; order Diptera; family Polleniidae; genus Pollenia; species Pollenia amentaria. Next base: position 142,191,645 of record OX031009.1, on the reverse strand, counting down.
TTACAAGTGCTTTAATTGCAAATAAATGGGATTCAAAGTACCATGATGTCACTTAGGCTATTTAATTTGTTTTATAATATGTATGAAAATCATAATACACTATTTTATTTGAATATTTTACACCAAATATATTATTACAAAATTGTGTATATCAATATACGTAATTTTTCGATTTTATTTTGTTATGAAATAATAAAAATAGTGTATGCTTTTTATACCCTATTTTTCTTTGAAATGATATTCAGAGTAACAACTTATTAAAACACCATACCTGCACTTACACAATTTTTAATGAAAAATTTCAAACACGCAATTATACAATAATATTTCAATTAATCTTTTGATCCACTTTGTGGAAGTAGAATTTCACCAAATTTTGACCACATTTAGAATCAGTTATGTAGATTCTAATTATGCAATAAAAAAATAATGGTGTACATGCGTATACACTATTGTTTTATTAAGGGGACGATATTAAAAATAAAATTAAATACACATATTAATATACCTGTTTATGTGTTTTAATTTATAAATTTACGTTGTGTGGTACAAATATATCCAAAAAAAATAAGAATTCCATTCACTTAAGACTTCTGAAAAAAAGTCAAACACAAACTTACATTTTATTTCTTTTATGAAATCTACTACATATATTAATAAACTGTTGAACAGTTTTTGAAAAAATTCGGGGCTGATGACAAAATTATGTGTCAAAATTTATTATAGGTTTTTTTTTGGCTGCAAGAAAGACAAAGTAATTGCATATTTATATATTTTTATAATTATATTTAAATAACTTACCTGTTTCAATAAACGTATAATAATTTACATCGTTAGTTTTGCAAGGCAGCATGGCATTTTTCTCCCCGAAAAATGTTTTAATTATTCTGTCATCAATCATGTTTCCTGATTAACTGACGCTCGCGGACGGAGAAAATGTAATTTTCTTTATAAGCACACACTGTTTGTTTTGACAATAAATTTTTGCTTCTTAAGAGAATGTGTTTTCAAGCGAACAAAAATGATGGTATTAAACATACCTTTTGTGTTCAACTAATATTATGATTTCAACTGTATAGTTGAAAATATATATAAAATAGTAGCTAACATATCAAATAATATAATATGTTTAGCTAGACCAGAGTTCCTTTTTAGGTGTAAGCCACCATATAATATTATTATAGTGAATTTAAAAATGTTTAGGACAAAAAACAATTTTTTAAGTTATATTAAGATTATAATTAATTTATGAGGGTAAACATATTAGGCAAGTATGAAAATAAATGGTCGTAGTGACCATTCACTAATCATGTTTATTTCTCTGCGTGTCTTAATAGTATGTCTAATATTGTTCTTATTTAAGGGTATTATGAGTTTAGCTGATGTGTGGAACATCTAAAAATATTTTTTATGGTATACCGATCGACTTAGAATCAGTATCTGAGGCGTCCTACCTTATGGTGAATCCATTTGGACCTTCTGCGCAAAGTGCAGGTCGCAATTGTTAAAATAACATAATTTAATAGCATATCGCACTTGATCAACAAAAGGGTATTAACTCAAAATTTAAAAATTTTCAGTAGAAACAAAATAATTTTTAATTTAATATTAATGGCATATGAAAAATAATTTTTAAAACAAACGTTTCATTACCAAAGAGTAGACAAAATAACCCGATATTTTTAGAGCGGGTAGAAATGAATATAACATGACGATTTTTTCTACAAAGTGAAAAAATAAAAATTTTGAGTTAATACCCTCTTGTTGATCAAGTGCGATATGGTTTATAAGTTTTTTTTTTAAATTTTAAGAATCGTAGTTCATATAAATCACTTGAATACGAAAACACCTCAAATAGATATAGTTACCTAAATAATATTCGGCGTTAAGAATTCTTATATTATAAGTCTTAACCTCATAACATAATTCTGTTTTAATAAGTCCATAATTTTATATGAGACCTGACAAGGGTACAATCTTAAAAATTTGTCTGTAAATAATTTCTAATTTGTACTTTTTTGTAATTTTTTTTTTATAATTAAACGTTAATTTGATATCAGGTGTAATTAAAATTGGGTAATTTTGCGTCAACTCAAGTGTAGTTTTAAATTTTGCTGGTGGTTGCACTGCTAAAATGACACAAATCAGATTTAATAAATATTTATTGCACAAAATAACAATATTAAAAATTTATTCTAGGATTATTTTCAACACCAAATATATAACACTGGTTGCACTCATATGGGAAAAGCGGCTAACAATACTTTAAGTAGACATATCAGGATAATACTTTTACCATGAGGTCTGTAAAGGGTAAAAACTGTTATATATAAAAGTTTGAGAAGTTGGACACGCCCAAGACCATTATTTCCTCCAAAAAGGAAAAGATAAAATATAATAATGAACGTTTCTTGAGATATACATCCATATGTAGAGTGTATGTGGTCGCAGCTAGCATCCTACTTGTTCGCCCACTACCCCCCACAAAAAAATCTTCACACATTTTCTTAGGCCCTAATCATGCAAAATGCAACGCAACGCCAAAGAATTACATTGAAAGCTCAACTAATGTCATAAATATTTTGTAATTTTGTTGTTGCTTGCAACGGAAATTCATGTACCGTTTTAAAATTTTCAACGCCACAAGCTATGCAGCGTTTTAAATTTAAAAACGCAATGTGAACTTCTGTAGAAAGCAACAACAAAATTACAAAATATTTATGACTTTGTTTGTGCTTTCCATGTAATTCTTTGGCGTTGCGTCGCGTTTTACATGATTAGGGCCTTCGTTTCTTGTATTAAAAGTAAAAGAGTGAAATATAGAAATATAATAAAGCGACATATAAATGAATAGAACAATAGCCAATTTTCATAAATAAACATAGCCCACGAATAGAAAACAACAAAAGGATTTCATTTATATAAATCCAGAAAAATTTATTTTCGAACGTCCACGATTCGAATTGGAAACTGCTGTTTGGAAGCGACATTTTAAAGAAATGGTTTTCTTATTTTCAAGCCAATTCGAATGGGTTTTCAAAACTGCCGTTTTTTTTTTGTGTAATGCAAGTTTTCTACAAACGTTATTAATATATTTTAGCAATCTAGCCGGATCTGCCCCATATCTCTCATTATTAATCCTTCCCTTTTGCAACACCACATTCTGATCTAGTTAAAAATGTGCATCGCTTTTTTTATAACCAATCTCAAAAACATGTGGTTGAGAAAATTCGCATTGGTAAGTTGTGTCCACAAAAGTAATGATGTAAAAGAACCCTGCTAGCATTTAGGAGATCTTTTTTTTTAACAATTTTGATGAGCCTTTTTTGAGTACTTTAAATGTTCCAAACTGATTTATAACTTACAGGCTTAAAACTCGGCATCAAAATGATTCGCGCTTATGACTAAAAAGTGTTTGATAAAAAGTTCAATAACAAATACCATTAGAAGAGTCGAAGATGGCAACACTAATGAGAATCGAATCATAAATGTCGGGTCCAGACGAGTCGGGGATGGAGTACAATTTTCTCCCGACAAAAGTAACTTTTATTCTGGTTTTTTTAATTGCGCTGAAGAGCCATAAACTACTCGCCGAATATGATTAAAAATTTCAAATTTCAAACATAAATAAACAAAAAAAAAAAAATAAATATTATATACACAGAAAAAATTAAAAATTGTCTGTAATCACCAAATTTATAACAAATTCATAATATCAAGCAAACATGTTGTTGATTTTGCACCTATTACCAAAATGATTATATTAATTACTAAAAATTTTAAAAATGTGAATATTTTTTTTAAACAATTATATTTTTTATATTAATTAAAAAAATGATCAAAAAACTTTGATATTTCAAACAGTGTGTAAATTTATTTATTTAAATATTGACAATTACCAACAACAATTTAACAAGTTTAATTATCAAAAACTATTTTCGGGAATGAAATATTTATTATTAATTAATTAATTTATTAATGATGTGCTAATAATCCCAATTTTTGAATGAAAACACTGAAATTTATTGTTGAGGAAAAGCTGGTTTCTATGCGCATTTCGCTGGTTGCTTAGGCCAACTCGTCCGGAAACTTTTTCCAAATACTTTAGAAAAGCTAAAAATATTATACAAGTAAGACCATAAAGTGAATAAGAATTTTAAACACTCAGGTCTTACTTGTCACAATATCGAAGCTTCAACAAAGACACAACAAGAAACCGTCAATTTTTCTTTCTAACATTCCCCTACAATTGGCTGGTTTTTTTTCCAACACGAAATGTAGCTGTAAGAGGATAGAAAGAAAAAAAAACAATATTAAAAAAACAAGTTGATTAAATAAATAAGTTTAAATAATTTTATTTCAGACGAAAAACGTCAATTAAAATTTTTTGTTATTTAATTAATATTTTATTTAATTAAAAATTTATTTCAAAACAACTAAAATGTTTATTAAATTAAAATTACATTTTATATTTTCTTTTTATAAGCAACTTTATTATTTTCAATATTTAAGGAATAGACCTATTACAAAAAGCTTTATGAAATACATAACTGAAATTTAACTCATAGAATAAATTCGAAAAAATAAAAAATGTTGAATATTTTTATTTTTTTTTTTCAACTAAAAAAATAATTGATATAATTATCATATTAATTAAATTAAAATACTTCTTAAACCATTTTTTAATTGATAACAAACTTTTTTCTGTGTATCTGCTTCCAAAAAAAAGACGGGGAACACACCTTAAATCTTAACTAAGTCTCAATTTACATTATACGATTTTTGTCGTTGCTTACCTTATAGGCGAAATTAGGTCATACGTTTTAATTGTCAGATGGACGAAGCCTATTAAAAATGAAGCGAATCGGGCCATAATTTCACTTGTCCCCGATACTTTTGGCGAGTGTATCCTATTAAGCACCCTTTGGGATTCATTAACGCGGCACACCAAAATTGTAATGTGAGATAAACAGTCATTCTTTGTGCAGAATATTACCATTTTACCTTGTTTTCGTCTGCAAGCGATTTTAAAGAGAGGGTTTATATAGGACCAGTAACCAGTTTTGAACCTACCAGTATAAAATTTCGCCATAAAATACTAGCTTTTACCAAAAAATATCGCTTCGAAATTTAATATCAATACCATTTATACGAAAGTTTAGAAGCTTAAAGCTATTTCCGGAAGTGGTGTTTGTATGGGAGTTATGGTTAAATATGTACCGAATCCGATAAAATTTGATAGGATAATTTAGGTTATAATAACATATTTTTGGGCTAAATTAAGGCCCAAACTCACAATATTCGGTACGTAAAATTAACTGAAATTGTTATATAAAATATATGAATAATGAGTTAAAAACCGGTCTGCTTTTTTTTATTTATTCTTTACTGAAAACTTCATTTAATTTTGACTGTAAAAAATTCAACCGCGAATTCCGTAAAAACAAATGAATTATCAGTTATTTTATATAATTTAACTATGAAAAATTAACTGAAAAATTCCGTAAAAACAAATTAGTTTTCAGTTATTTTAAGTTATTCAGTTATTCTATATAAAACAGGTTTTACTCGAATTTCTAAAAAATACTAGACACCTGTTCGCTTCTTGTTTAATGAGACATAGAGAGAATATACATTTTATTTACCTACCACGTTACACATGTTTGTTTTACTTTTCTTGTACTGACTACTTTGTTTACAGAAGAACTTTTAATTATAAGACACCAGCAGTATGACCGATATGGTATTCGCAATCATTCTACTTTAAAAATTTGATGTATTGCGCTAAATAATTTGAGCAAACAGAATATGGGAATTTTCTACATAAACCAAGACAATCGTTTTTTACTTTTACTTTTTGCTACAGATCTATAAATAGATAGATAACTAAAATTATATAAAATAACTGAAATTTCATTGGTTTTTACGGAATTTGTGGTAAATTTTTTACGGAATTCGCGGTTAAATTTTTGACAGCAACATTAAATGAACTTTTCGCTAAAAATTAAATGCAAAATAAGTAGATCGGGGTTAAAGTAAATTTACCAGGGACCGAAAATCACAGTTATTTTGAAATTTTAAAACAAAAAAAAAGCATATAGAAGTAAATACTGGTAAACTGATTCAAGTATAACATATTGATCGTTATGAACTTTTCAATGATAAAATACTATGATTTTTTAAGTTGTGTTTTTTTTTGATCAAAAATTACAGTTATTTTTTGATTTATATTTTTTTGGACAAAAGTAACAGTTATTTTTTGATTTTTATTTTTTTGAACAAAAATAACAACTATTTTTTGATTTTAATTTTTTTGATCAAAAATAACAGTTATTTTATGATTTTTATTTTTTTGAACAAAAATAACAATTATTTCTTGATTTTTATCTTTTCGAACATAAATAAAAGTTATTCTTTACAGAAATGTACGTGTTATAATTATTGAGATTTCTTTAAATATTTATTTAAATGTGTTATCATCATTGGGATATCTTATAAATATTTAAAAACAACCAAATAATTATAACAAGTACATTTCTATAAAGAATAACTTTTATTTTTACTCGAATAAATAAAAATCAAAAAATAACAGTTATTTTTGATCGAAAAAATAAAACTCAGAAAATAACTGTTATTTTTGTTCAAAAAAATAAAAATCAAAAAATAACTGTTATTTTTGTTAAAAAAAAATAAAAGTCAATAATAACTGTTATCATCTGACTTTTATGAAAAAAGGAATAACTGTTACGGTCCCTGAAATTTACAGTTTTTTTTTAGTTTCATTTTCATTTCATTTTACATACAGAATACTTTTATTTAATCAACAGGCAATATTAAATGCAACCGAAAATCCGTATTAATGTGCACTTAGTTTTTTGAATAAATGTTAGAACCAGTTGAAAATAAGTTTGCTTAGAATTTTAAATGTTTATTTATTTAAAAATGACTGAAAGGAATACTTCTTGAATAACCTACAGTCTGTTACTGTAATAATATTGTGAGTGTTATACCAAAATAAGAAGGTTTATGGGCTCAACAAATTCCGGGTAGAAATTTATAGGGGGGATATGTGAAATTATGGACCAGTTGTGACCATTTTTTAATAGGCTCGGTCATTCTGACAATTAGAACCTATATGCTGAATTTCATCATATATGCATGAATTTCATTTCAAAATTACGATAAATGTTTACATAGACAGCCATCCAGCCAGACTGATGGACATCGTTTCTCCAAAAGGTGGGTCTAGCACCAATGTTGTTAGGTGTAACAAACATCAGCACAAACGTAGAGTACCCCCTACACTATGGTGGTGTGGATATAAAAAACAAAAATATCCCGCATTTTAATACTAAATGGTTAAAAAAGATCTAAAGTTGACCTTAAATGTTTTAACATTTAAGGTCAATGTAACAACTGTTTAATTTTAATGAAATTTAAGCTAGAGAAAAGCTCAAAAAATCATCTCTCTATCGGAAAAAATTTTAAAATATTTCTGTCGGCTCAAAAGAAAATGATTCCGAGCCACTGTGTGGCAGTTGCTAAATGCTTTTTTTTACACCCAGTGGTCAAGATTCACAATCGACTAGGCTCTAGGACAGGATTCCATGTAAATATTTTTCACAGCTGTATTTAAACCATTATTTTGGAAGTAGAAAGATTGTTATTTGTCCATAACTCGGTCATTGAAGAACTGATTTTTTATTAATCAGCTCCATCATTCTACTAGGTTTTGTTAATGTGGAGTGAAAAAACTAGTTTTATATATTATAAGGACACTTAAAAAGGTAAAGCTTTTTGGATTAAAATTAGAGATTTATGGGTACAAATTAGAGGCAGTCGTGATTTTTGGCTTATATTTCAGACATTTGTTTAACAATCTGATTGAATTTTAATAGCAAACATTTTTGGACTATACGTCATATAAAAATATAGCAACCTTGGCTCCACCAACGCAAAAAAGACAGACTTCGATAAATCAACTTCGCTACTCATAAGGACCCAAAATGTTTATATTCATTATTGGGTCTCGTATCAATATTGTAGAAATTACAAACGGATTGATAAACTTATATATTATGTGTATATTTAGAGCAAACATAATATGACTGTGGTAGATATTAAAAGGATGGCATGAACCACTTCATTCATAAACAAATTGAAATGTTTATTCACAGAAGTTCATGTTGATTGAAGTTAAATGTTTATTCACTGAAGTTCATGAATAAAATGTTTTTCTTTTCCTTCAACTGGCAATACTGACTTTTAAATTCATGTGTTTTTCCATTAACTTATTCAAGATTTATTCAACATATTTTTTTTTTTTGTTTCTGAATTGTTAATGTTCTTATTCTCTTTTATAATAAAATAAACTACATTCATCTTACTCGTCTGTTAAATATCGAGTGTTCATTGCTCTCATGCAGGGTTGTGAATTATTTCTGATCAAAAAGCGTTAAAAAGCGCTTAATAAAATTTAAATAAAAAAAGTTAATAAAATGGTTGGCAAAAAAAATCGTTTTAAACAAAAGTATATAAAATATAAAGATTTTCAAGCGCTAAAATAAAATCCGTTTTTAGTTTTTCCTGTCATGTATAATTTTTTATCGGCTAGACTAATATTTCGCCCGAAATAAGCCGCCTTTTTTCGGTTATGCTAATTCATTTTATCATAAATTGAGAACGATTTGTGCGATGGTGATCATTTACAAAATGATTAGAAATGGCATTTTCTTTGAGTCATCTATATAATACATTTCTTATTTTCAAAATTTACGCCACTTATTCAAAAATTTGTTTTCAAAAACTCATTAAAAAAACTATAAGGACAAAAATTTTACATTTTTTTTTATCATTTATCAGAAATCCAGGTAACTTACGAATAAAATTAGACATGAGATCATGAAAATCAGTAAACAAAATGATAACTATTCAATCACGTCTAATCACGTCTAATCGTGAACAGATTTGGATTCAGCACGGTAAGGTCAAGTAAAATCACATAATAACGTTCTCTCTGCTCCGACTTTTTTTGCCGACCAGTGTTATAAGAACATTAATATTTTTAAAAATCTTTTTCTGATATTTTGGACAAAGTACAGAAATATAATTACACAATATGAAACAAAAAGCAAAATTATATCAAAAATTTTTATTATATAAAGAAACAGTTAACAAACAATTTAAAAATTCTTGAGTTCTTTAAAATTTAGGCATACAAATTAGTCGTCTATATAAAAAAACAAAATAAAATGTTTTGATCTAAATTCCTTACATAGAATGTGCAGCATAATAATTACAAATATTAATATATATTTTCACATTTACATTCTTTATTTGCTTCGTAGCACAAAAACAGTCGAACTATTAAATAGTGGATATGAGGCAATGATAGGTCTCGATATCACTTAATACAAATGAATGTAAATTCGAGATATACACAAAATGTATTTAGGATATAAAAGGAGAACACACTTGTTATATAGAATTGATTTATGCCAAACGGCATACCAATAACACCAGGGGCTCTACTCTCTATTGCGATGCGAATACAATTTCGATGCGAAAGCTAAATGCCAACTTGGTACTCTCTATCACTTTCGCAAAATTGTTTGAAAATTAAGCGATTCTGGCATAAAATGTAAAAATTGAAATTGTAAAGCTTTAATAAAAGAAATAATGATGATTTGCGAAAAGAAAATAAAAAAAAAGATGCGAAAGACAAATGCGCAAACGCAATAAAGAGTACCAATCACTAGATTTGCAATAATTTTCTTTCGCATCGCAATAGAGAGTAGCCCCCCAGAGTATATGTATGTAGATATATAGTATACATTTCAGTATACCAAATATCAAAAGTATTTGAAAAACAGTAAGAAATTTTAATTTAACTAGGCCCGAACTTTAACCACTTGACATTTATAGTTAAAATAAATCCTTTTATGGTCGTATGCAATGTGCAATTCTTATTTAAAAGGGCTAACTAAATTCAAAAAAAAATAACACATAAGTTTTTTTTCAATAAAAAATGTTATTCAATCGATATTCGCTACTAACGTTTTTTTCTCCTATACTAATCCCGAGTATGAAAGGTAAAATAAAGTTTAAATTGCCTGTTTTTAGAAATAAAATAAAAAAACAGTTTAATTATCATAATATTTGTTATTTATTTTTGTAATCATTTAAAAAAAGTTGTCAGTAACCATATCGAAACATATTTTTTTCGGATGTATATTAATATTACATAATTTGCCATCGAAAACAAATTTACTCATTTCTTATAAGAACTAAAAAAAATATATAAATTTCTGAACGAAAATTTTTATTTTATTTTCAAAAACAAAAAATATCTAACCAAAAATACCATTAAAGTCGGTGCACGATAAGATACTTAAAAATCCACTACAAAAAAATTGTTCCCGTATTTATATGCAAGATGTGCCTAAATTTTAATTCAATTCAATGCAATTTATTTCATATTTAATATGTTACATCTCAATTTTATATAATTAGTTGTAAAGAGTTTAAGATTAGTATCTTTTTCTGCTTATTTATCACATATTTCAATTAGTTATCATATACATATATATTGACAAAATTATATTGGAGGTAAAAATTTAGCAAAAACCTATTTAAGCCCATTTTATTCATTTTGTTAAAATGATTATAAGAAGAGTTTTGAAACCTGGTATTGAAATTTTTATTTAGTCTAAAAAGTCTATCTTTAACTAATTCTATATCTGCAAGAAAATGGAGGCGAGCTGTTGAATAAAACCAAGAAAGGTTGTATATTAGTTTTAATAATTTATTCTGCGATATTTGTAACTTGTTTAAGTGACAGTTAGCACTGTTCGACCAAACAGGAGCTGCGTAGTAAATAACGGCGTGAAATATTGATTTCAATATTAACATAATGCTTAAAGCAGAATTTATATTTATAAAAGGGTATAGCATGCGTGTGAATACATTTACTTTATTTATTATATAATGAATGTGGTCTTTGAATTTAATTTTGGAGTCCAGTGTCACTCCAAGATATTTAACTTTCTCTTCCCATTGAATTGAGAAATTATTGAACATAATGTTGCTTTGAGGTAAAAAAGACATGCTTTACGCTTCCTGGAAAAATATATTGCCTGTGCTTTGTCAGAATTTTACATTATTTTCCACTTGCTAAAATAACATTGCAATTCTCTTAAAGCTCTCTGCAGGTTAGTTAAAACATCTATCGAGAGTATTTCGAAGCTGAGCACCGCTGTGTCATCTGCAAAGACTGACACAGTGCAGTAATCTAATTGGTGGAAATCTGAAGTGTACAAGTAATAAAGAATTGGAGACAGACTAAAAGCCTTGCGGGCAACCTGCTGGAATAGAATACGAATTAGAAGAAAAAGCGAACCAATATAGACTTTGAAGGAGTGTAATTTGCCTAAATTTCAATGTATGCAAATAAGAGTTCAAAAATGTTGGGTATCTAAATTTTAAAAACTGTTAACAGAAAAGGCTGAATTGTTATATGGCAACAAATATTTCAGTTTAATTATCATAATATTTGTTATTTATTTTTGTAATCATTTAAAAAAAAGTTGTCAGTAACCATATCGAAACATATTTTTTTTTTTCAGATGTCTATTAATATATAATTTGCGATCAAAAACAAATTTTGCTCTTTTCTTAAAATCATTTCCCATATCACAATTTCAAGACAGAGTAATTCCTAAGTCCACACCAAAATTTAAAAATGCCAAAATGTTTAATTTTTTAACAATTACTTTACGTTTCTTTCCAGCTCATCGTGGAATCATTTCACCCAGTGTTGTTGAGCACACGACACATGTGCAAGTGTCACAAGATGAAGGTGCGGTTTTACTATGTGTGGCCCAGGGTTGTCCATCTCCTGAATACAGGTAAGGCCATATGGATTATCTTAATATACCTAAAACCATTGTTACAAATTTCCAGCTTTTAAAGATAAGAATGTTAATAAATTTGGATTTGTAGAACTGTTATAAAAAGTTATAAACTGTATGAAAATATAAAATGTTCATTAAACCTTTTTTTAGCTACATTAAGTATGAAGTTTATTTTATAGTTTTTATAAAGCATTAAGATTTCTGTTTACAAAATTTCGTTTCACTCCGTACTTTTCATAATGTTGTTTTTTTCCCAAGGAGGAGAGAAAAAAAATTATCCCATAACCCATTTTGCTTAACATTGTTGTTACACTTTATACGTGCCTTATTGTACAATTGACATTTTCTCTATTAGTCTTAAAAACCAATTGATGTTTTCCAGTCCTGCGGATATGAATGAGGAAGAACGTACTCTTGCTTTACAACTTAAAGTGTATATAATTGGAAGTTTCTTTTTGTTGCTCTTCGGGGCTACTTAATGGGTTGTTGTGTTTTCCTTTTATCCTTTTTTCTGCTTTTTTTTGTTGTATATCTCCAAGTGTAATAACATTTTTATGACTTTACCATAAGACCAATCTTAAATTTAGTACGTTACGCCTTATCATTATTCCTTGCAATGCATTCATTCATTATGGACCAAAGAAATACTCGTATGTGCGTCTAACAGGGTCATAAATTTTATAAACATACAGGGTGCTGTTAATAGAAGTTATACATTTTTTTTGAGACTAGATTCTTTCAGATAATAAATTTGAAAGAATTTGTTTTCGATATGCTTAGATCATGGTTTATTGATAGTTGAATTTATGTTAGAAAATCGCAGTTTGAATTCGAATTTTAAGTTTTAAATGATAATAAATTTCAGTTGAGAAATTTTTTAATTTATTTTTAACAAAAGAAGAATCATTCGTTTTTTTATACTCCATAATACATAATACTTACAGGTTTTTGTTTTTTGTTTGTATTTTTTTTTTAACAATTTTACAAAAACAATTGGCGGATTTACTGTACCTAGGTCAACCTGCCTTTAGCACAAGGGTGGGCAAATCAAACTGCTATTCCAGCTTGATATTTTTTGATAAGATTCTATTTTTTCATAGACTTTTAGATAACATTATAAAATTATATGTATTATTAATAAACAAGAAATTTCAATTCTTTTAAAACCCGTAATTTTCTTAACGCATTACCTTTGAAATCTTATCGCTACTCGCACGATTACACCAAACCAATTCTGATAGTACTTTCTTAAAATTCACATAATATTTCGCATAACTTGGGAAGTGAATTTTTTTTATATTTTAAGATTGATGCTTCTATATCAAAATCATTTGGTAACATTCCTTCAGGAAATTTTACTAGTGAATCTGTACTGATTCCCTATAGGTAGTTCTTTTGGGAACATTTGTAGACATTGGGGGCCAAAGAATCATTACTACATTTTAATAAATCTAGTGTGCACTTTTGCTACGAATACGAATTCCTACTTGCCTTTTTTAACTTCTTAGTTTTTGCTGATAAACATTTTTTCGTACTTAAGGAAAATTTAAAGGGGTAGAGACTTTGTTGAAAATGTTGCCAAATATCACCAAAGTAGTCGACAAAATTAGTGACATGGAAACACTTGCACTCAGGTTTCCTTCAGACAATGAAAGAAATAATATATAGATGTATATGTATATGTGGAGCTGTAAATAAGATTAGCCGGTTTCGAATTACAGCCCAGAAATAGCAGCTCTCAAGTAAAAAATGGGTTCAATTAGAGGCAAACTTCGGAGTATATTATATTATATCCTGTTGTTCTTAAGAGGAGCAAAGAGCCACAAAACTCGTTAAAATAATAACTTATTGGGTGTAAAAAAAGTTTTCGCTGGGTATAGAACAAATGTAGAACAGATTTTAATGAAAATCTGAGGGTGGATCTTAACCACTGTGTGATTTATTTATGCATTTACCAATTGCCCGGTGTATTTTTAGAAACTTCCCACACATGTAGGATTTTGAGAGTATAACCCGACAAAAATTATACACTCGCTCCTTGTTTGGCAGCTAGAGCTATCTAACCTCCACTGCTATATTTCAAATCCGGCAGCATCTCTCGAATAGCAACAGTATCTAGGGATTATTTAACCTCTCAGCTAGTGCCCTACAAAGTGTATAACTCTCCTGACGATTCATGACATCCATTTTCGCGGTTTTACTCTTTGTAAAATCCTTTTGTAAGTTTACGCCTTATTGGACGGTGAACAGTTTACTGAAAAGAAACCTTCCGTCAGAAAAGCAAAGCTTTCGCATAAACAATCATCCTAAAAGACAGGAAGCATTTCTCGCAAGAAGCATACGAACGAAGGCATTAACCAATAGTCGGGCCAGCGCCTGCTCTCAAGGGCTACTGACTCCCGTAGCACCAGAGTTTGGTAAAAGCTCAAAGTCAAGAAATCCGAAAACTTCATGAGCCCAATTATTTGGATGTCTGTCGCATCCAGGTTGCATACTCCTGCCATTCGCTGTGGATGTAACATCAACAGGCCGATGTTTCTCAAGATGATTTACTACGGCCCCTGAAAACAATGTTACTTCTATATTGCATGAACTAATTATCTGCTCTAACGAAGTATGTTGACATTAAAATAATTGTATAAACAATTTTCTTCGGCCTATGGTTTTACGTTCCTAAAGATATGAAAGAAGCAATGATATTGTCGAAATTTTTAAGATTTAATGATGATGGATGGAAGTGCCACAGTAACATTTGTATCAGAAATATTGGTATTCGCAAAAATACTAAAAAAATATACATAAATCAGGCATCAAGTCGTGTCTTTTTATTTAACCCTTCTGCATTCCTCCCTAACTTTTTCGATCTATTACTTAGAATATATCACAAAGAGTCTAAAATATTAGATCATGTACATGTATATGTATTTATGAAATTGTATATCTCTTAGCCTACTTTCCTTCTTTAGGCCATTAAAAAAAATGTTCAAAATGCTTCCAAAACTACTACATTCACATTGAAAACAAAACGTTAAAATTAAATACAATGCAGCTCAAATGTTATTTGCGTAACAGGAGGGGAATTCACATTTTTATTTTACTATAAATTCCAGTACGCACGACGTTAATTGTAAATAAAACAAAAAGTTTTGAAAGAATTATAGAGCAATTCCATATGAAAGCGATCACCTTTTGGACGACCCCTCTCCGATTTTAAAATAAATAGTCTCAATCGATTGCCCAGCAAAAAATAATGTACCTACATATTTTTTTTTTTTTTATAGTGACTGGTTTAGTGGTGGTGTACACCACTGTCATGTGAAAAATTGAAGAATTCTTCATAAGGGACCTCATTGAAAGTTGTTTTAAAAAAACTACTAAAGCGATCGCAACGAGTGATAGCTCGTTGGAAAGGTATTGAATCAGGCTTTAATTGAAAAATAAAATTTTCCTAATTTTTCTTAGAAATTTACCTTTAAATTTTCCCAAGAAAATTAAATTTTCCGATTTTCCACAGAAGCTCCTAAATTTTCCGGCTAATTTTTTTTTTTTGGATTCCTCATAATTTTTGCTTTAAGAATCAGCAATAAAAAAATGGGCCCCGACTCCTTGTTTGGACAGGAGAAGAGCATTTAAGAGACCACCATGTTAAAAATACATTTTAAAAATTATTTTACAGTTAAAAATACATTTATGAAGAAAAAATCAATTTTTTTTTTAAGAGCCCCAAGTTGAGTGTGTAGTGAATATGGTCTGCCTGCCTTCACAAGATCGGCCATAAATCCATGGATAATAGCAGCAGTGGCATGTAATGGCACACCAAACCCGACTGAGGCTACAGGTCATAAAATGTTTTGTAAATTTTTTAAATTACCAGGTAATAAATATTTCGCCTAAAATGACACGTGCAGAAACAAGTCATAAAACACGGATTTTCCATAAATATGGCGAAATATTTATTACCTGGTAATTTAAAAAATTTGCAAAACATTTTATGACCTGTGGTCGGCTTATTGGCAGTAACCAATTAAGTCCCTTTTAAAAAACATTTTATGACCAGTAGTTCACGCAAATTTTCCTATTAAAGAAAAGCAAATATCGCTTATTTTTTTACCTATTTTTTACCAAAAAATAAATATAAATACTTCACACACTCTGAGTCAAATTTCAGTTGAATACTAAAAAATACATTTATGAAGAAAAAATCTTTCTTATTTTGCTGCTTATACTTAATTACAATATTTATTAAAAATTTCAATTGTCTTGGCATCATTATAAAATTAAAGTAACTTTAAATTTAGCACGTCGGCAGACGAAGAGTACCGCTTTACATTAATTGACATATCAGAAATATTTGGTATGAAGCAATGAAACTTTTGCGTTCCAGTTATAGTTTTGACATTATTATATCTGTTTTGAATTCGTCGCTCCATGGCATCGTGTTCTTTTTGAGTGCATAAAACTGTGTTAATGGCAATTTCCTTGCTTTGAATCCACGAAAACAAATGTTGTACATTTAAGATCTGGTCAGTATATGGCCTTTGCAAACTTGCCTTAGTCGCCATGCGTTTTAGGGTTCCCCCTAACGCATCGCATGGGCCCTTACCGTGGGACGTCGCGAAAAAGTGCCACTCGACCTTGCAGTTTTGTTCTTCTTCAATTATGCAAAGATTGTAAGAATTTTTTTTATTCTTGTACTGAGAAGCCGCGCCGTCTGAGAAAAACGTTACTTTGTCGATTGCATCGAATTTTGATCTTAAGAATTCAAACAGTTTCATTTGAAATAAATAAACGGACACATAATTATGAGCTAAACTCTCCGCGACAACAACAAGGCTTACGGTCTGTAGTTCGTTATTTTCGTTTTTGAAATAAATGCAAAAAGGATGCACCGTGCACTGGTCGTTTGCCCAGTGATAAGCCTGAATTTCATCCTGAACGAGAAAAGTGTAATTCTCGGCAAAGTCGCTTATCACAATGAATTCATTTTGGGCTAATTTCTCCTTACTTTCCTTTAGAAATTTCGATTGCATCTCGGATATGAAATGGTGCGCCTTCAGTTCATTCAACTTGAATCCGAATTCCTCGATGAATTCCGGAATCTGCTTTACCACGGTCTCAAGGGAACATCTGCCGCTGCTAATTATCCACTGTTTGAAACGCACCTCCTGAATTAACAGCTGTTCAAACTTTTACGCCAAATATTGCTCTAGCTCGTCAATGTTCGGACAATTGTCGCATTTGGACAGATGACAATTTTCCGTGGGGTATGCGCACAACGACTTCGACAGGAGGTCCCTATATGTTTCAATTTCACCGTGAAATACTTTCAATTTCTTGCATGGAAAGAAAATTAATTTGATGTTTTGATGAAACATGCAAACGCAGACTAAATGCGTTCCGTGCCTGTCTAATGCCAGCACGCATTCTTTTGGTCGTAGGATGGCAAACTTAGAAAATCCCACTTTTTCTGCTGGGTATTTCTCATTGAACTGATGGTATGCTTCGGATAGATTACATAATAATAATCTGCACTGCTTGTGTACTTTTTCTCCATCTTCACGTGTGATAACATAGTCACGTGTACCTGGGCAGACGCGGCTGTTGTCATCATTGCAGTAAAAATCTTGAATCAATTTCACCGTTGCTTCGCTGAGGGTCCTTGAGCCAAATTTCTTGGTGGGAGTCGCCAATATGCCCTTCTGTCGAACTAATTCTTTGCTTCTTCTCGCGATGTAAAAAGATGTTTGAAACTGTTCAGAAATCTTGCGTATAGACCATGATTGAGGCAGCACAGATAAAATGAGATATTTCTCCGGAAAAGTGGTCGCTAAATTGAATTTTCTTTTCAACTGCTCAATCATTTGTTTGCCGTCATCAACGTCATCTGCTTGACTGCATTCGTTATCAGAACCTTCATCAAATATTGTCGCGATTGCACTCATAACCTTGCCTTTTTTCTCTTTCCTGTTTGTTTCACTTCGCAACTTTCTTTTTCTAATAGGCGTTTCACCTAAAGTGGTAATAGCCTCATTCAAAGGACTCAAAGACATAATGACCATCGGAATGTCTGCCTCACTATCAGATGAAACATTTTGTTCACTTGTCATTTCACTCTCGGATTGTGGCTGCATTTGTTTCAATGCATTTGCTTGTTGAGACAAATCGATTTTACAAATTAATTCTGCTTCTTCACCGTATTGTATATTTAATTCATTCATGTATCGCTTCGAAACACCAGTTAATTGTAATACTTTTATCTTTTTCGAACGATGTCCACTCTTGTTAAACGGATTGCAGCAAAATTTATTCATTTTACTTTAAATTGCCTTTACAGCTTCACTCTTTACTTTACAAAAAAAAAAAAAAACACTTTAACACTTTCACGTTTAGTATTCAACTGAAATTTGACTCAGAGTGTGTGAAGTATTTATATTTATTTTTTGGTAAAAAATAGGTAAAAAAATAAGCGATATTTGCTTTTCTTTAATAGGAAAATTTGCGTGAACTACTGGTCATAAAATGTTTTTTAAAAGGGACTTAATTGGTTACTGCCAATAAGCCGACCACAGGTCATAAAATGTTTTGCAAATTTTTTAAATTACCAGGTAATAAATATTTCGCCATATTTATGGAAAATCCGTGTTTTATGACTTGTTTCTGCACGTGTCATTTTAGGCGAAATATTTATTACCTGGTAATTTAAAAAATTTACAAAACATTTTATGACCTGTAGCCTCAGTCGGGTTTGGTGTGCCATTACATGCCACTGCTGCTATTATCCATGGATTTATGGCCGATCTTGTGAAGGCAGGCAGACCATATTCACTACACACTCAACTTGGGGCTCTTAAAAAAAAAATTGATTTTTTCTTCATAAATGTATTTTTAACTGTAAAATAATTTTTAAAATGTATTTTTAACATGGTGGTCTCTTAAATGCTCTTCTCCTGTCCAAACAAGGAGTCGGGGCCCATTTTTTTATTGCTGATTCTTAAAGCAAAAATTATGAGGAATCCAAAAAAAAAAAATTAGCCGGAAAATTTAGGAGCTTCTGTGGAAAATCGGAAAATTTAATTTTCTTGGGAAAATTTAAAGGTAAATTTCTAAGAAAAATTAGGAAAATTTTATTTTTCAATTAAA
The DNA here is from genome assembly GCA_943735925.1 of Pollenia amentaria. Taxonomy (NCBI): domain Eukaryota; kingdom Metazoa; phylum Arthropoda; class Insecta; order Diptera; family Polleniidae; genus Pollenia; species Pollenia amentaria. The sequence continues at coordinate 142,172,593 of OX031009.1, read as the reverse complement.
GCCTGATTCAATACCTTTCCAACGAGCTATCACTCGTTGCGATCGCTTTAGTAGTTTTTTTAAAAACAACTTTCAATGAGGTCCCTTATGAAGAATTCTTCAATTTTTCACATGACAGTGGTGTACACCACCACTAAACCAGTCACTATAAAAAAAAAAAAAAAATATGTAGGTACATTATTTTTTGCTGGGCAATCGATTGAGACTATTTATTTTAAAATCGGAGAGGGGTCGTCCAAAAATTTGCCAATTTTGATCGTTTTCATATGGAATTGCTCTATATTAATATTTTTTAATACGACAGAAGGATCTATGGCAATTATTTGTGAAACCAAATATCGGTCAAATGCTCGCCACGGCTTCGGCGGCATTTCTCTATTGGATGGTCCATATTTTCAATGACTCTGAGACATAATTAAGGTTTAATGTCATGAATGCGCCGAACTATCTTATTCTCATCCTTTTGCTCTTGAAAAAGGCCGTTATAATCTAGCGATATTTTTGAAAAAGTATGGCCCTATGACGCCGCCAGCCAATAAACCGCACCAAATTTGATTTGAACGCATATTTATGTAAAAGGCTTCAATAATCTTTACGCGCTGCTCAATTGTGTACCTCGCCATGGTTGAATATGTCGAACACTAAAACAATCAAAAAAAAAAAATGTCTTATTTCGCGAAGCGCTAATGGTACATTTAAAAAGTTAGCACACATTTATGCCGTACGCAATAAGAAATATAGAGACGCAGTAAGGTTTGTAAGAGAGCATATAAAAGAATAACGGTAACAAAACATTCAGTGTACAAAGCTGATCGCTACATTCACCAATTTTTATATGCCCTGAATAAAGCGCTTTCTGTGTCAAAAATGTATTGCTTCAAAGTAGGAATTCACCATATAAAATTCAAGTCTTCCGTAAGCGAAGCTTTAACGTTTCTCCCTTATAAACCTGATCTTAAGCGAATCAGTACAGGATCGAACTAATACCCGTGATCCCAGAACAAATCTCTAGCTAGCCGTGATCACCAGAAAAATAGATCTGTCAATTTACCCTGATGCGGCAGGGTTATGTTGGCATATTAAAGTTCCATAATTTACAGAAAATTATGTAACATCTATAATCTTAGGACATCAATAAGCTTAACGGAAAATGACTCAAAAGTAAGAAATTTCATAATATACAGTTTTTCTTAATATGCAATGCAACCATAAATATCCATTTCCTACCTTGGAGGTATAGTTGACAGGCAGGGCGGCTTCAGCGTAGATATTTCGGCACGTGTAAAACAGCAAGGCAAATATTTAGATTGTTGACTAACGTGTGGAAATCGTCCAATATTTCACAAAGAATGAAGCTCAGAATCTTCATGGGTGTGAAACATGGAATGCCGCCAGCTCTGGCGTTCAATCCATGCAAGTTTTTACCAAAAACTGTCTTCGCAGACTTCTTAAAATATATTGGCCAAATACAATTTCCAACTTTCGCCTTTGGGAAACAACTCAACAAATTCCAATACAAACAGCACTATGTAAACTCAAATAGAAGTGGGTAGGTCACACATTTCGTAAAGATTATAATGATATTGCCAATGAGGCAATCGAATGGAATCCCTAGCGATGAAGGCGTAGAGGACGACCTGCTCATACATGGAAGTGGCAGATTGAAGCGTATTGGACGAGGGTTCGTAAAAGCTGGAGGGAAACTAAATTGCTGCATTCGACAAATTCGAATAGAACGAAGTAGATACGGCCCTATGCTCCTTATAGGAACAAAAGGAATTACTACACTGGGGAGCAGTCATCTTTTGGCCTGGAACTTTATTGGAAATTTTTACTAATATGAGGCCACTGATTTCAAATAAAATCGTCATTTTTCTCCATCAGCTCGACATTTCGAGATATACTGTTATGTCCAAAATTAGGGCAGTTTCACTACATATATTGGAATAACTTGAAAACGGTTCATCATATTCAGTTAAAAAAAATCTCGGCCACAATATTATCCTTAAGCCGTGCTTACACTGTTTTTAAATTTGCCCAGTCGTTTCAGAGATATCGTTTAAGTTTTTTTAAAAAAAAAAATTTTTTTTGTTCTTTAAAAATTCATAAAAAATAAAAATGCGACAAACATCACAGTTTTGGTCTAAAAACATTTAGTTAAACATATTTCGAATGAAATAAGTTTCATTTCATTCCAATCGGTGCACTACTTTTGATTTTGTTCACAATTTGCTGAGAATTGATAAAAAGTTCAATTTTGTTCAAACATACACATTAAAAAATGGGGTTTTTATGGAAATCACGATTTTCATTAATTCAGTTTTCTCAGTAACTTGTGATTAAAATCAAAAGTTATGCAACGAAAGCATTCTCATTTCGTTCTTAATATGTTTAAGTAAATGTTTTTAGACCAAAACTTCAATATTGGTCACATTTTTATTTTTTATGAATTTTTAAAGAACAAAAAAATTTTTTTTTTAAATATTATTATTTTTTTCTTAACACTTCAACGATGTCTCTGAAATTTAAAAACAATAAGACAATAAAACAGCTTAAAGATAATAATGTTGCCGAATTTTGAATTTATTTTTTAACTGAATATGGTGTACCGTTTTTAAGTTATTCCAATATATGTGACAAAGTGCCTTAATTTTGGATATGACGGTATATCTCGAAAAGTCGAGCTGATAGAAGCAAATGGAGATTCGATTTGAAATCAGTGACCTCAAATTAGTAAAAATTAAGTTCCATGTCGCACAAAAAAGTTCAATTTTGTTCTCTTGTGTGTTATTATTATAAACATCCGTCAATAATTTTTATTTAGTTCATAAAATATTCTAAAAACTTTAGCAAACATATTAAAATTTTTACTATACAGACTTTTGACTGTTATTGGCTTAATTTAATGGTGTTGCAAATTTAATGCTTTGTTTGTTGTTTGCATTAAATATCAATTTCGAAAAGCTTAGTTTTATCGTTTGTAGGTTCACTTTTAACTGATTTAGCAATTTCTGTGAACCCTTTTTCCGGCTGTGCTGTCTACGTTGTCTTTTCATCCAGTAATTTAGTTTTTAAATTTTTTCCATTTTTTCAATATATTTAACGCACACGCTGAGCCTGGTTGGCAGATTGTCAATGGACAATCCATATAAATAAAAGTTTACTTTATGATGCAGAAAAATTACATTATCCTTTTATTTAATATTTTTTCTTACACCAAAGTACAAAAGGCCATACAATGTAGAGGAGTCTAAAATACTACAGCAGGAAACATAGGAAAAAAAACACGCACATGCCTTTACATAACTTAAATTTGTGTGTCTTAATGTAAACAGAATACAGGGTGACGAAGTTTTTTCTATTTTTTTGTGCTTACTCTGAATAGAATAATTATGTAGCGTGCATACGTCTTAGTTACGTAGGGGGTTCCGGAAAGTTGATTTCAAGCTTTAAAATGACCTCATCCAGTTAACTCCCTTACCTAAAAGCATCAATAGCATATATTGCACTAGATCATAAAGAGGGTATTAACTCAACATTTTTATTTTTTAAACTTTTTGTGAAAAGTCAATACTTAACTATCGCTGTTAAAATATCGTGCTATTTTGTCTACTTTTTGGTATTGAAACGGTTGGCATAAAAATTCTTGTTCATATGCCTTTAATATCATATTAAAGTTTGTTTAGATTTGTATAAGATATCAAAATTATAAAAAATTTTTAACAAAAGGCCAAACTGAAATAGAGCCAATTTTATGCATTTACTTATTCATATTTATAAAATGATGCTATTTGATTTCCAATTATTTTGTATTCTAAATTAATGTTACGCTGTTTTTCGAAAAGATACTCTTCATAAAATTACGTATTTTGACTTCTATTTTACACATACTTTTCTCCTTATTTTTTTTTGATTACAAAAAACCCAGTGGGCCTTTGCCATTAAGCCCAGTTAGAGCGTGTGTAAATTGTAAATCAGATTCTGAAGATGAATTAAGTTCGTGTACATATCTAAAATTGGTAATTGTTCTCTGGAATTATGGTCTTCCAGAATTTTTATTGATTAATCCAACAAATTAACCCTTAAAAAAAATTAGGCTAATAAGATACATATCGTAACCTCAAATCTAAAAGGACTTAAAAAAAAAAGAATTTTATAATCGACTCTTTAATTGATTATTATTTATTTTCGGTAATTAGGTCGCAATCAATAAAAAAAAAATATATATGTATATAATAATATATAATATAATAATATATAATATAATATTATATAATATATAATATATAATATATCTATATATATATATATATATATATATATATATATATATATATATATATACATATATTGATTGAAATTTACGTAATCTGTTGACCTCAGAACAGAATTGATATATGCCCAATAAAAAATAAGGCTTCTAACGCAGAAGGTTTGTAAGGGAGAAATGTAAAAGTTTCGCTTACCATCTCGCTTACAGAAGGCTTAGATTTTATATGACGAGTTTCTACTTTAAAGCAATACCTTTTTGACACAAAAAGGAGCTGTAGTCAAAGCAAATACAAAATGGATAGTGTAGTGATTCGCTTTACACATCGAATTTAACCCTAGAACGTCATACTTCGTTGAATCGCTGACGCATGTTCTTATTTCGTATAACTTTTTCTGTATTTGTATTCTTATTAAGCTGATTTTCCATATGGCGGCTATAATTGATAAACTCTTGATGCGTGCGCCCGAACAACTGTATACGAATTGGCTAAATAGGTTTTTTTGCATATGCGTCGTCGAAAGGAAGTATGATGTTAATGTAACTTTTACTATAAATTCCCATTGTATTATTTTTTCGGTTAGTATTTTAGGCTTTGTGTTTTTTATATAAAAGCAAATAGAGCAGTTTGGACCGATAAAAAAATTACTGATGTGGCTGTATTGTCCTCCGTTTAAACGACTAATGACAAAATGAGTATACTTAAAATGGAAAAAAACCTATGTGCGGAGCACAAAATAGAACTTTGTGGCTCTTGCACAAATTTAAGACTAAACCTACTAATACCCGTAACCTATTTTAAATTAATAAGTTAATTCTATGGTGCAAACAAATTAAATGGATAGTACATTTTTAAATTAACTATTTTCATAATTTTTTTTTGTTATGTTTTGCAAAACAAAGTAGTACTATGAAGACTTTTGTTTTAATTATATAATATTAAAATATGAGTATTTATTTATTTTTTTTTTTTTCATTAATATCAATAACATGTTATTAAACAAGCCAAATTTCGAGTATATTTTGAACGTAGTTTTATCATTTTTGCTCTTGTGAGTAGCACCGTCGTCGATTCTTTACGTCATAAAAATAAGTATGACATTCTAGGGTTAATTTGTTAGAGTTATTTTGAAAGTTTTCTCCTTACAAACCTGCTTCGTAGTAAGTGAATGCCGTGGTCCTTTAAATTCATTTTTTTATTTTTTTTTATAAATTTGTTTATGAATTCTTTCACTAACCTTAATGCATATCAGTGTGGCGCAAAACAAGAAAAATTTTTATTGGGCATATTGTGTACTGTTAGAAAGCAAATTTGTCATATATATTTTAGGTCATTGCGTAATTCTCGGATGTTTTAGCGGTGCCAGTCCATCTGTTCCTTAGTTTTCAAATCACAATTAGCATTTACTAGAGTACTAGAGAAAATTAAATGGATAGGAATTTTTTTAAGATAACATTCAAAATGGGCCACATTGGTTAATCATTTCTACTTACTTTCATAAAATAGTAACACATCTCACCAACAACCCACCCGTTCTTTTCTTGAATAAGACTCTGAGACAATTGTTATGAGCAAAACCAATATTATTTGGTGTAAATATTTTTTATTTTTTATTATAAAAAATGTGTTTTAGTAACGAAAATGGTGAAATTAGATTTTTATTTTACCCAGCTTCCAAACAATTATGCCTGCGGGACAAGACTTTTGGCACGATAGTGGCCAGAGGAAATGAGCCAAAGCAACAAAATGTGGCCTTAATATTTCTATTAAACGAAAAGTGGTTTGTATTGCAAATGGAGGCAAATATGTAGATCGATTGTTTATAACTGTATGTCCATCCGATTTTATTGCTTTTCCTAATTATCAAATTGATTCTATATAAGCTAACAATAAAGAAGTACGAGGGTTAGCGAGAGTGAAATTACTACGACTACAAATATGAAGAAAACACACATATGTATATGAATGCATGAATCTACATGTTTCGAGCATTTGTTTTTTTCCGTCTTAATCCATATGTTATCTTCCACTCAAATTCGAGAGTTTTAAGTTTCATTTCGTAAGCTCAGTATTGTAAAAAAAATTTTGAAAGTACCAATTTAAAAACAAAAAAGTGCAATAAAGTCTACTCTTACAGTTTTTCAATCACCCTGGACTTTGCATGTTAAGTTTTATGTTGCTAGGTTCAGTATTAAAAAAAAACTCAAATAGTACCGTTTAAAGAACGAAAAGATACCATAAAGATCCCTCTTATAGATTCTCATCCATTCAGGACATTCCATACTTAAGTTTAATATTAGCGAAAATTCAAAAGAACGAGTTGAAGAACGAAAACAATCCAAAAAGTTCCAACTTATAGACTCTTATCCACCCAGGACATTACATGCTTAACTTTTTTGTGTCTAGGCCAAGGATGTTGAACGAAGAAGTACCAAAAAAGCTCACCCTTACAGATTATTTCTCACTCAGGGCCATGCATGTTTAATTTTATATTTATCAAAAATTAACGACATATAAAATGTACTAGTGGAAGAACAGAAAAGTACCAACACGATTCATCTTATAGGTTCTCATTTACCCAGGACCCGCACCTATAATTGTATGTTTCTCAGTCACATATCATAGAAAATTCAAAAATGGCCACATTCAGTACGGAAAAATAAAAGAAAGAAATTTGATTTTCCGTATTTCCCATTTTTATACTTTTTTTCGTCCTTATTGAAGTATCAAAAATTTCAATATTGAAGTGGGAGCCCATAATTATTTAATTCGTATATGTGTACGTATATTTCATACGTATATCAATGAATGGAGAAAAATGTTTTGTAAGAAACGTACGAACAATTGGTACGGTTTTCATCCCTTAACCTTTCGAATTTTGAAAAAGTACCAAATTTAAATTTGCATAGTTACGAATTTTGTATAATCTTTATTTCTATGTTTATTGGTTTAATAGATTTATGGGGTGAAAAGAAAATTCAAATTTCAGGTTATATCCGTTTACTCTCCAAAAGGTCCGAATTTAAACAAAGTACCAGACCCCGATAAGTATTACATTTTTTGTATCTGTTTTAATTTTGGAAGTATGAGCTGACCGAATTTACGCGTTTTTACCATTTCTAACCCCCATCAGATTTTAATAAAATATATAACATGCTCTTCTTTGAGTAAATAACTCTCAAATGGTGTATTTTTTGTTCAAATCGAAAGGAAAGTGCTCTTAACTGCTGTGCCTGTGCCGATTTATAAATAAGATATAAAGCTATTTTTACAAAAATTGTTTTCTTTTGTTTTCTTCTTACACAGGAAAAAATTAACAATTGTCTCTTATCACCAAATTTATATCAAAGTCATAATATCAAGCAAACAAGTTTTTGATTTTGCACCTTTTACCAAAATGCTTATATTGATAACTAAAAATTGTAAAATTATAAATAATTTTTTTCAATAAATGACTTTTTAATTTTAATTTAAAAAATGATCAAAGAGCTTTGCTATTTCAAACAACGTGTTAATTTATTTATTTAAATATTAACTATTTCCAACAACAATTTTACAAGTTTAAATTAATTTATTTTAAACGAAAAAGTCAATTAAGTTTTATTTTTATTTAATTAATATATTAATTAAAAATTTATTTCTAAGCAACTAAAATGTTAATTAAATCAAAATTATATTTTTTATTTTTTTATAAATAAATAATTGATTCAATAATCACACTAATTTAATATAAATTCTTTTTAAACCATTTGTTTTAATTGACAAAAAACTTTTTTCTGTGTATATAAAAGTAGGAGTTACTCTTTAAATGTTTGCTTGGCACTTGCAAATACTCTTCCATTTAGAATGTGTATATTGAAACTACACACAAATATAAACATCCTTCATGCATGTGATTCCTTTCAGAAAACTTCTTTTTTATGTTGACTCATATTTAAAGTGATTTTGAAGTGTTTTCTTCTTTACTTAGGGTTGTATTGTGTTTAATGTTAGTTTGGCATAAGATGAGTTGGGTTTGATGTTTTATTAGTACTTTGCTTAAGATTCCCATTATACGACATTGAAACAAATTTTGTTTTTATGTTATTTTTCTACGCGTTATTAAATTATTTAATTAGAACATAAATATTGTTAATCTATATAATAAAAGAGTTGCGTGAGTGACTGACTGACTGACTCATTCATCATCACCCAGCCCAAACCGCTGACCCTGGAAACTTGAAATTTGGACTATCGATCCACTAAGACGGGATTTTTCGAAATTCGAATGTTTAGGGGGTAAAAAAAGGTAAAAACGGGAAAATTCGGTAACCTTATATCTCCAATACTAATAGAGATGCAAAATAAATGTAATACTAATCGTTGTTCTTTAGAAAAATAAGCGGACAGGTGTCTGGTACTTTTTGGAAATTCAGACCTTTAACGGAGTAAACGGGTAAAACCTGCATTTTGGTACTTTTTTGTCACCCCATCTATCTTTTAAACCCATAAACAAAGAAAAAAGGGTTATATCACATTGGAAACATATCTAAAAAATCCAAATACGAATTTGGTACTTTTTCGAAATTCGAACGTTTCAGGGGTAAAAAGCGTAACTATTTTTGGTACTTTTTTTATAAAACATTTTTTTTTATTTATTGACATATTCGTATTAAATTATGGGCTCCCACTACAATATTGAAATTTTTTATGCTTCAATGGGGAGAAAAAAGTACCAAAAAGGGAAAATAGAGAGTAAACGGGTAAAATCTGTATTTTGGTACTTTTTTGTCACCCCATCTATCTTTTAAATCCATTAACATAGAAATAATTGTTATATCACATTTGAAAGTTATCTAAAAAAGCCAAATACGAATTTGGTACTTTTTCAAAATTCGGACATATAAGGGGTAAAAACCGTAACTATTTTTGTTAGTTTTTTCCAAAACATTTTTTTTTTATTCAAAAATTTAGTTTTTATTGTTGTTCAATAAAAAAAATAAGCGGACAGGTGCCTGGTACTTTTTTGAAATTCGGCCTTTTTGGGGAGTAAACGTGTAAAACCTGTATTTTAAAACTTTTTTGCTATGCCATCTATACCTAATTCTGTTATTTTTGTTTCAAAACATTTTTTTCATCTACCTATCTATATATATATAAAATTAAAACGTTACGCACGTCCTAAACGCCTGAAGCTAAAATGTTGAAATTTGACCGGGAGGTTGGCCACTCGCTAAATCGATTCCCTAGGATGGGAGTTTTGAAAATGTTTATGGTTAGAGGTTAAAAAAGCTTTAAACGGAGCGGATAGGTGTCTGGTACTTTTTTGAAATTTGACCCTTTTGGGGAGTAAACGGGTAAAACCTGTATTTTAAAACTTTTTTGCGACTCAATCTATCTATTAAACCAATAAACTTTGGAATAAAAAAATATCACATTCGTAACGTATCTAAAAAATACAAATAAAAATTTGGTACATTTTCGAAATTCGAACGTTTAGGGGTGAAAATCGTACCTATTACAAAGTAGCGGGTTGAAACCTAGAAACATAAACTTCGGCGTAAAAATATGTCCACAAAAGAAAAGGAGACGCTAACGAAGTAGCGGGTTAAATGCTAGTATTATTTAAAAAAATCAGCAAAAAAAATTGGTTTTTGACTTACTCCATTTTTAAAACTTAATATTTTCCAGATATTACATTACATTACATTTTGTTAAAATACTATTTGTAGCTCCAAGTATTGTGTTTAAAATGCCATACAAATCATCTTCGTATATGATATTAAAAAAATAAACTCAACACATTCGGCTTATTCGGCGAAATTATGGCAATTTGAATATGACATAACTTTTGAAAAAAAAAAAATTTTAATTTTTTTTGTTGATTTATGTTTCTTATAGAATGATAGCAACGTTCTCACCAAATTGCCTTTAAACCGAAAGGGGTCGGGTCCCACTCTTGGTCGATTTGACATGGAATTACTCACACTCAAAATATTATGTAGGTAAATCCCATTTAAAACAACTAAAAATTTATTTACATTTCATTTAAAATAAATGAATTGAAAAGAGTCTTTTTTCATAAAAAGTGAAATTTTTGTTCACAACAAGCCAAGAATTTTAGAAAAAGCCTAATTGTACATGACTATCGTCACAAAAAGCCCTACTTTTAAAAAAGGTTTAATTTTTCGCTTATTGCTTTTTTAAAAGTTTGATTTGTTAGTTGTACGACATGGCGTATACATGTTAAAAAATATGAATTAAATAATACTCATACGTAACCAACTAACTTGACATATGTTTTCCTTGTAGTTTTTTCTTTAAAAAAAAAAATATATAAAAAATATTTACACTAAACACACAAAGTTAGTAGGGTCGGTCATACATTTAGACTCCACTTTAAATAAGTCAAATGGGGATTTTTCAAAATTTTACCATTGGATCAAAATAAGGAACATCAGAATTAATTTTAGAGGTATGGTTCCTTGGGCAAAGTTTCTTATTTTAATCCCTAGAATGCGATTTTCCTTTTAAGTTTGGCGATTTTAAAATCGACACGCCCTAGAAGATATACATTTGGGTGATTTACAAGGTGCGCTACCAAGTCATATCGTCATAATGTCCTTAATAATATTTTACAATTGTTTAAAAAAAAATATTGTTGTGATTCAAACAAAAAAAATGTAATGCTGTGTTCATTGATTCGTCATAACTTTACGGTAGAAACCTACAGCCGTATTCATAACGAAGATTTGGCATGAAGTTAGCACAAAGTTCATTCTTAATACACTTACCAAACTCTGACTAACGATTTGCTAAAGTCTTGTCAACGAGCTGCCAAACGTTTTCCAAACAGCCGATTTATGTTAAAATAATCCGAAAATGAGATTGGCTTAAGTAAAAGTGAGATTCAAAGTTAATCTCAAACTGTGCTTGACACAATAATTTCTAAGTTGGTTTTAAACTTGAAATCGATCCTGAAAGAATAAGAAAATTAGATTGTGATCCTTACCTACACGCTTACCCTCAAAGAACCAGAAATAGAGAGCATATTTTTTCACTTACCCGTAGCATATGTTTTTTTCGCCTTTGTTGTATTTCCCTTTTATTTACAGAAAAACTCTCAAATTAAACACACGTATGAGTGCGTTAGTAAAAATAGTGCAAGTGTTGCAAATTAAATGGAATTGAAAGGCAAAACTTGATCGTGTGAATCCCAAGTAAAGTTAGCCGTCGCACTAACCAGCGTTGCATAAAGCGCTTTTTCTCTCAAAAATAAGTTGCTTCAAAGTGGAAGCTCGCCATATTATATGGTTTGCCTTCCTTAAGACCCAATTCACAATGTGGACCTTCTCGCCAGACAAAGTTTGTTGGTAAAGGGGCGACGCTGTATGCGTGACACACTTTACTTTTTTCCTCTCTCGCCTACAAACTTCGTCTGTCTGGCAAGACATGTCCACATTGTAAATTCGGTATAAGCGAGATGGTATGTAAAACATTTACATTCATCCCTTACAAACATATTGAAATAAATATTTGTCAATTTGAACGAAACCACTTCTTTTTGTCAATATTTGTTTACTTTGATGGAAGGATTTAAAGATACAAGAGGTCTATACTTTTTGAATTTTACTAAATTTCAATAGAAAAGTTCTAAAATTTTAGAAATAACATTTTCTTATTCTACCTTGAGGACCCCCTAAAAATATGTACATCGCAAAACCAAAGGGGAACCATTGGTGTTCGGTATAAAACCTTAATAATTACACTGTGCTAGTTAAAAAAACAGACAAGCCGGGCACCTGGCGTTATAACCTAATTCGGTTACGCTGAATTCAGTGGTGCTAACCGTTTTTTTTTTTAGGTTAGCTCTTGCTTGCGAGATATACCGTTATTTGGAAAATGGAGGAGGTTGCACAACATTTATTCGTGTAGTTCAAAAGTGACTTAGTTTATGGAAAAATAATTAAACAACCCGAAATTCCGCAATAAAATTTCATTTTGTAAGGTTAAACTTTTTTCTAATATGAGCAGTCGTTTTAGAAACATAAAACGTCATAAATGATAAAAATCTCTTTACAACTTTTGATTTCATTTACAGAAGAGGAACATTTTTAATTTAATTTATGAAATTTATTAAACGCAAAATCTGTGTAGGAGTCCCCCTAAGAAGTGGTGATGCAAGTATGTTTTGGGAAAATGTTTTGAACAAAAAACTAATGAAAGTCGGTCATACATTTTATTCCCCTTGGTGCGACTCCTTGGCAGTTAATGGGCTTTTTGTTCAATATATTTCTAGTCTGTATTGAAAATATTTAAGGAATGGAGATAGCGGGAAACAAATGACGGAGATGAAAAATGAAGTGGGGTTGGTCATACATTTCACCCGTCTAGAGGCATCCTAGGCGCTGCAGCGGCCAAATTTAAGAATTTCGACCATACAAATATGGCGGTTTAATGAAATAAAAAAGGATGCCTCTAGACGGAATTTTGGTTTTCTTATGGTGTTTTCTTTTCTACAAAAAAAAAAAAAAAAAAATACCACCTTGTTAAAAGGTACATGTATAAAACACAAAATTGGACCGCCCTGTTTTTAACAGCTGACAAAAAGTTTGTTCTTCAAAATATAAAAAAATATATATGTACATAAATTAAAAAGTTTGTTCTTCAAAATATAAAAAAAAAAATTCCGTATACCAAAATTTGTTAATAGATTGATATTAAATAAATAAATAAATGAACAAAATGAATGACAAAATTCCAATTTCTTTAGTTTGTTTTTTTTAAATATGTAAACAAGAAAATACCTTTGCCAGATTGCTGATTTATTAACACCCAGTTTTTCAGATTTCTTGATTTGACGTTTTTTCAAAAACAATTTTATAACACCGAATTCTCTTATATTTTATATCACTGGCAACCTATCAATAACAATGTAATGCTTTCTTATGTTTCTACTATTAAATAATAGAAAAAATAACTATTAAAATTTAAAATTTTTACTGTCCTGATTATAGGCGATTTTTTCCCAACTTCGTCTGGTAACCCTATATATAAACAGAAGCCATCTTTTTACAGGGCATTATCAACACTGTCGATTTATACGGGGCGTAAGTTGCAAAGCCTTATGCCATTTGTATTGGTGCATTTTTTATATAAAATAAAACAAGCCACCCTTTTAGAGAGCGAAGCATTTTCAAGAAACGAACACCAAATTGCATTTTTTTAAATAAAATGTCACATTTTTTGTAGAAAAGAAAACACCATAGTTTGTTCAATAAACTGAACCGTTTTTGAGTGACGCGAACATATGTTGTGCAACCTCCTCCATTTTCGAAATAACCGTATATCTCGAAAACAAGAGCTTACCTAATAAAACGGTCAGCACCACTGGATTCAGCGTATTAGGTCAAAACACCAGGTGCCCGGCTAGTCTAAAAAAAGTGTCAAGTTCTAGCACAGTGTTAATTTTGTTATACATTTACAAATATTTATCGAAACAAACGCAACTATAAATAATTATATATAATAAACACATTTTTAGACATTCCTATGACCACAAAATAATCGATTTTTTGCATTTATTTTTTTTTTTAAATTACGATTGGCTGAATTGATGCGCAAAACTGTGTTTGGGATGCTGCATATACGTATTAGTGAATACAGCGAGTCTACCCAGAAAACACAAAATCAAGCGTTTGAAATATGATGCTGCATTGTATATCCTAAGCAAATTACCTTCAAACTACAAAGCCATTTTTTAAATAGTTTAATTCAGGGACCGTAACGATTATGAGCAATATCATAAAAATTACACGCAGAGAAAAACATGTTTAAAGAAAATTTTTAAACAATATGTTTATTTTAACCATGTTATTGTCACCGACAACCATATTATTGTTAAATGGGTCCTTCATCAAGAAGCCACTACCATATTATGGTTGTCTTTAAACAGGTTTTGGTTAAATTTAACAATAATTTGTTTTTAAATTAACAATAGTATTTTCCTCTTTTCCAAGAGCAACATCCCATTAAAAAAATTTGTGTTTTTTGAAGCACTTAAGGGAAAAAGCGTATAATCGAGCGCTTCAATAAGAGAGCTCTTATACAGCAGTAAATGATAACAAATAAAACATACAAAAACTGCTATTTTAGTGCTGACGAAGAAGAAGGTTTTAAAGCAAAAATAATCAAAAATATATTATAGTTTTCGAAAATGCTTAAAAAAGGCATTTACACCAGTAAAACAAAAACATTTATGAATATGTTAATATAGTTAGCCCTTAAAAAAGCACTTTAGGAGTGCTTTCCCATCAACAGATTTGAAGTGATTTGAGGTATGTATTCATATATAAAACCTGCTCCTCTTGGAGCACATTTTTTACTGGGATGCTATGGTTGAAAACCAATCATGCTATTATAAGTGTTAAACATAATTTAGTTATTATTAACCAAAACATGTTCGGAGGCAACCATAATATGGTTGTGCATTCTTGATGTGGGACTAATTTAATCATAATATGGTTGTCGATGACAATAATATGGTCAAATTTAACCATTATATGTTTACAAGTTTATTCAAAAATAGTTTTGTTGGAGGTGACCATATTTAAACATGTTTTTCTTTGGGTTTGGCAACATTGTAAAAATACAAAGCAAAATAGTAGTCAATAATAACAATAATTATAATTTACATTTTCGAAAAATTAACTTGCAATAATCTTTTTCGTCAGTTAACATAATTTATAAATTATATCACAGTATTTTGTATAGGTGGACAACACAACAAAAAACTTAAAATATTAAAATAAATGTATGTATATCACGGAAAATTTGTCCTTTATTGATCACAGTTGTTATTATTACTAAATTATCGCAATGGTGTAGTGTGCGTTTGTATTGACTTCTTTTGGGTTTATTGCACTAGTCGATTTTTGTGGTATACTCAAGCAATCCAATATGTATCTCTTATTTGCCCTTTTCTCTTTTTCTAAAATTCTAAATTTTTCATAGCTGGCAAGTGTAGTTGAGTGCTTTCTTTTTTTTATATCAGCTTTATGTTCCTCTATTCTAAACTTTGTCGCGTTGCGTGACGTTTCTAACTTTGCACTATGGCCGAAATCGCGATTTTAGCGGCAAAAAGTCAATTTTTCAACTTTAAATTTTTACAATTTTTTTGATGGTATTCAATACCCAACATATTGATAAGAAAAAACAAAAAAAAATTTTTACTATTGGCAACCCTGTTTATGTATGAACATCTGTTAATGTTTACATATTTTTTAGTACGTGTTAATACAAGTGAAGCAGCATAATTTTTATAAAATTAAAAAGTGGTTTTTAATAATATTTTCGTGTAAAAAAACTTTGGTAATATGAGTTGTAATACTCGAGGTGAGTATTTTTACTATATACAAATATAGTTTGCTACATGTTTGTATTTTGTACTTTTTTTGGTGGTTTTTTGTGTGTACTTTTTTGTGAAATTCTGAAGAGTTTTATCGTTTTTCGTGGAGTAAAACTAAAAATATCATGAAGTATCATTGACACTATTTCCATGTGATTGTTTGTAGAAAACTCAAGTTTTATGTCATGGTAAAAGTGTATGCATTTGACTGCTAACGAACGATTTTTTAATACTTTTGTAGAAACACTCAGGTTCAAAAATTCTGAAATATTTGAGTTTTGGCGGAGAAACAACAGGAATGTTTCGAATTACATAAAAGGAAAGATTCCATACGAAATTGACAGTGAATTAAGTAAATTAATATGTACTAAAGCTCTGAACCTATCTAATTTTATTAAACTGAAATGGGATAAGCAATCCAGAAATGAGAAAGCATTTAGAAAATAAATTAAGGAATGGTTAGGTCGAGAAACAATTTTTGTTATACCGAAAAAGATGAGTGCTATTGGGCGACCAAAAATTACTTATAATGATAGCTGCGAAAGAAATAAAAGGAGATTAGCTTCCGAATTAGCTTCCCAGCAAGGAGACAATGCGCAATTATTAGTTCATGCTGCCTCTATATCTGCCAAAAAATCCCACGCAACGGATTTGAAATTTGTCCTACAACAAGTTGCTATATCTCCAAATCGGCCATCCAAAATTCGAGAAGTTCTTAATACTAGCCATAAAGAAGTTACGGCAGTATCACCTGATAAAGCTCTAATGTTTTTGTTAGAAAACGGATTAACTAAAAAGCAGTACTTAAATATGCGTCAATTAAACATAAAGCACAATAGTGGTATTTATCCGACTTATGATAAAGTTTATAAAAGCAAATTGAAATGTAGACCGGATGAAATCAAAGCGAATGAAAGCTCTGTCGAAGTATCGTTACAAAATTTGGTAGACCACACAGCTAAAAGAATTCTTGCATATCAAGATGAAGTATTGTGTACAATGAATGTTGAAGAATCGATCCTAATTTTGAGCTACGGGTTTGATGGTTCGACCGGTCACAGCTTGTTTAAACAAAAATTTGTGGCAAATACTTTGGAAAGTTCCGATCAGTCCCTTTTTGTGACATCAGTCATTCCAATAAATAATATTTTCTTCAGCAGGTGATAATATTTGGGTAAACCGTACACCTCAGTCAGTACGCTTTTGTAGACCTTTAAAAGTGGAGTTTGTTAAAGAAACAAAAGAGCACATTTTAACTGAAAATCACAACATAAATAACCAGATTAAAAAGTTGGAACCACTACAATATACACTTAGTAATGGGAAAAAAATTAAAGTAAAATATAATTTATATATGACATTAATAGATGGGAAAGTCTTAAATGTGTTGACAGAAACTAAAAGTGCACAGCAATGCCCCATCTGACATGCCGGTCCAAAGCAATTTCGAACTTTAAGAAACTTTGATTCTCCTAATTTTGAAGCGAAAGCCGACGCTTTGAAATATGGAATAAGCCCTTTGCATGCGTGGATTCGTAGTTTCGAGTTTGTTTTAAAGCTTTCATACAAGCTAGATTAGAAAAAATGGCAAGTTCGTGGAACGGAAGAGAAGAGAGTCCTGGCAGAAAAGAAACAAAAAATTCAAAAAGAGTTTTTGCTTCAAATGGGGCTTCATGTCGATAAGCCGAAAGCAAATGGCAGCGGCAACACCAACGATGGCAACACAGCAAGAAGAGCATTTTCTCGCACGGACCTTTTAGCATCTATTACTGGTATAAATATTGATTTTTTGAAAAATTTACACATAATCTTAATTGCTCTCTCCTCTGAATTTGAAATTGATGCTCAAAGGTTTCGTGCACATTGCATTAAAACCAGTGAAATATTTTTCCAAAACTACGAATGGTATTCGATGTCTGCCACAATACACAAATTGTTAGTGCATTCGTCAGAAATAATTAAGGCTTCAGTAGTACCCGTAGGTTGCCTTGCAAAAAATGCATCTGAGGCGCGAAACAAATATTATAAAAAAGATCGAACTGGTCACGCTCGAAAGGATTCAAGAGTGCACAACATACTTGACATGTATCATAGAGCTATGGATGGCTCTGACCCATATATTTCTAGCTTATGTGTACAAGAACGTATAAAAAGTTCGAAAAAACTTCCGTTTCCTCGAGAAGTCATTGATCTTTTTAAAATGCCTGAATTACCGCCAGAACTGTTATTACCTTCAACATCTCAAGAAGCCTACAGCTGCAATTATAGTTCTGATTCTGATGTTAGCTTAGAGTCGTTAAATAATTATTCATTGGAATTAGAAGCGGATGAAAACGAAGAAACTGACCATGATTAATTAAGCCTTATATCTTTTGAGAATATGTATCCATTATTTTGTTATTTTCAGATAAATTAATAAGCATTTACAACTTCTTTAAAATAATAAATTTTTGAATTAAAAAAAAAATGAATTTCTGGTAGCATTAAATATTTTTTTAATAGTGGGCGTGGACCGCCCATTTTTTCTCAAGCCGCATTTTTTGTCAGTAGAAGATCGTATAACAATTTAGCTTGCCAGGAAGTACTATTTACTATTACTTTGGAAAAAGGGGGCGTGTCCCACCCATTTTTCTCGAGTCGCACTTTTTGTCAGTAGAAGTCTGTATAACCATTTTGGTGAAATTTGATTGCCAGGAAGTACGTTTTGCCAATACTTTGATAAAAGGGGGCGTGGCCCGCCCAATTTTTTTCTCAAATTTATTTTTTATCATTAGAAGTCTACACACCGAATTTGGTGAAGCTAGCTTGTCGGGAAGTATTTTTTGCCGCTAAAATCGCGATTTCGGCCATAGTGCTTTGGCAGAAAAGCGTAAAGCAAAAGGTGTATGTCACAATAAAAACTTTAACAACACCCACGCATTGTTTGGTTACCTTTAAAAGTGGTTGGTAAATTACTTATTTAAATATTTGTTATAAAAATAATAGTTAAAAATTTTATTGGAGGATTTATTGGAATTGAATATTGTAAAAAAAAAAAAAAAAAAAAAAAAAAAAATACTAACTGATTGTAAAAGCGCGCAACAAGATGAGAGTTGCCTAACTTTTCGCTTTGTTTGGATTAAGAGTACTTTACGTGACATGTTTCTTATAAGTATGTATATTTCATCTTAGATGTCAAAGCGAATCTGCAACGCAACGGGAAGCAAAAGTTTTATCTGACATGGCCTTAATACCTAAATTTCTCTTCTTTGTACCAATGCAGATTTTTCCGCACTTTTCATTATCTCCGCCATTACATTCAATTTTTGTTTGTGTAAAGCTATGTTCACGCCTATTAAATATTTGACGTCCTACACGCAACCACTAGTTTTATCAAAAAATTATTTGCTTTTGCAAAACGTTTGGCTAAATCAAACATAATTTAACAGTTTTTAAATTACATTAATCAATTATCTTATTAAAACAAAGTTTGCAAATCAATAGAAATTGTTAAAAATAAGACCAAAGATTGATCAAATAACTGGTTATGCTTTTTTGGATTTTTTCGTCAAATATTTGTTAGGTTTAAACATACCTTAAGTATATTTTGTATTGTCTTGTTTGATTTATGTGCGAATATTATTTGTTGGTTTTCTATTATCTTTCTCAGTTTGTTGTTCTCAGTTAGTCTTGGAATCAACGGTAGACAATAATATTTGGCGTTGCCAAATGTGTCATCTTTGTTTTTTCCCCTGAAGAAATATTATTTTTAACTTTAGTCAGTAATGAAGTGATCAACCTCTTCGGAAAATTGTTTTTCATAAAGATATTCGTTATCTAGCAGTAAAATTTGTTTTAGTTTGAGATATTAAGGCCATGTTAAATCTCATTAACTATTAACAAAAGTAGTAGTTATTTGATCCGAAGCTTAAGAATGTGTGTGAATTAATTGCCAAAATTATGGTTTGGACTGCGCATCAATGCATTACAAGCGACCACACTATTTGATATTGTTACCTCCAACAAGACTATTTTTGATGGAAAATGTGTAAGAAAAGTTCGGTTTCTTTGACCATACTATTGTCACAACCAACCATATTATGGATTAATTAGTCAGGAAGCCGCAACTACGTAATGGTTATCGCCAGACATGTTACAGTTAATAATAACAATAATTTGTTTACCACCAATAATTGTATGGTTATCAATTTACAATAACATATTCCTCATTTTCAGGAGCATCGTGTTATGGTTGAGAAACAACCATACTATTATTAGAGGTGAACACATTATTACAGTGGAGGTGAACATATTATTAAAATTAAGTAGTTTGTTTTCGGGGTGATGAACTTTTTCGATATCTTAACTTTTCCGTGGTATGAAAAATGCATGTGGTTATATGTGTATTTATTTATACATTGTCTATTTATTTTATGTATATATCTGTGGCTTTCATGGGTAATCGCGTATGTCCATTTTTTTCGATTTTGAAATGTTGACGCCATATTGCTTAATTTCAAACGCTCCTTACATGGTTCTTAAAATTTCTGAAAAAATATGGACCAATTCCGATTTTTTTACGTAAGGACCAATTTCAAAAAGTCCATAGTTCAATCTATAATGTTTTTTACGCTCTCCTGAAAAATTTGTTTTTACGACATGAAAACCACAGATATGTAAATATTTATTATTTCTTTAACATGAAAAATAATAAAAAGATAGATATGTTCGCATATTACACATTACGATTATTTGGTATTATCAAGAACGGCTTCATCTAATTTTTTTAAACCTTGCATTTTTTACAACCAACTGATGAGAGAAAACACATTATTAGTAGATTAGGTTTGTTTATGAAATTCGCAAAAAAAATTATAACGGTAACTGCTACACGCGCTTGTTTTATATTTGCTACGCATGTATGCAGGTGTATATCACTCACTTTATATATTAATGTATTGAGGTTTGAAATATAAGAAGTTAAAATGATATTGGAAACAGAAAAACAATATTTTAAAAAAAATTTTCTCTAAAAAGTTGGGAAGCACTTAACTTTTTAGAATCACGTGTGGTGAATGAAAGCTGCTTAACTTTTCCATATACTTTACTTTTCTATGACTTGATTTTTTCTGTATTATTATTTACCATAGGATGTAAGAAAGCATCCATAGTATAGTTATGGCTTTTAAATTAAGAACTAACTTAACTATTATATGGTTGCCGGTCACAATAACAGGGTTAAAATTAAAAATTGTTTTGCTAAAGATGATCACATGGAGGGCTCCGAGATGAAGCGAACGAACTCAAAAAAGAAAATACAAAAATGTTTTGAGTTTGAGTAAGTGAAATCCCATTAATTCCTGAAGCCAGTGACTTGGGTTTATTACCGTTATATTTAGAACGAAACACTTTTTGATTATCCGTTATAGAACTAGATAGAGTTAAACTTTGCGGAGAATTTCGCACCAGTTTTGAAATAAATATATGCGTTATATTTTATAACCTGGTTCGGTTCAGCTTCATATATAAAAATGTATTTTCTCCGCGTATACGGATTCTTAATGGTTCGCAAATGTCCATTTGACAACCGGAAATCTACTGATCCTCAACTTTGTTTTTTTTTTTAAAAATTTCCACAAATTAAAATAAATATTATCAAAAGTTATCTTCGGAAATACAAACTTTATTATTAATACGATTTATTTATAACGTGCTAAATTCCCAATTTTTATTTTTGATAAAAACACTGAAATTTATTGTTGAGGAAAAGCTGGTTTCTATGCGCATTTCGCTGGTTTCTTATTTTACAAAATCTAAAAATATTATACAAATAAGACCTTAAAGTGAATAAGAATTTTAAACACTCACGTCTTACTTGTAACAATATCAAAGCTTCAACAAAGCCACAACAATAAACAGTGAATTTATCTTTTCTTACATTCCCCTACAATTAGCTGGTTTTTATTCCAACTCGTTGTAAAAGGGTAGAAAGAAAAAACAAAATTAAAAGAACAAATTTTTTAATAAAGTAACTTGCATTTTCAGTTTTTTATTTCCCGGGCACATGCAAATTAATTATCAAACGTTGTTTTCGGGAAAATAAAATTTATTATTAATTCATTTATTAATGACGTACTAAATTGTTAAAGACTATTTTCATTTTGTTCTTTAAAAATTCTTCTTAAACAGCAATTAAGCTACAACTTTATTTCATCTCTTCGTTGTATCGTTCTTAAAAAAGCGCTTTCTGTAATAAATATCTTTATTATACATGGTGGCGCATAAGTAACGTTATGATTAATTTAATGAATAACTTTGTTCTTTCTAATTTTATTTAACATTTGTATTTACTTAAATTTAGATTGTAGTTGGGAGAAATGTATACATTGCATTTTGAAGATAAAGTCTGTCAAATGGTGCCCTTTGCTTGCATCGACCTGACGCGCTCTTTCCAGAGCCTTTCCCAAAACATTTCTTAGAATTTCAGGTCCCAGCGCCCTCACTCCTTCTCGGATATTTGCCTTAAGCTGTTGTATGATCCTTGACTTATTGCCATACAACCTACCATTTAGATAATCCCAAGGAAAAATTCAGGAGCCGCTAAGTCGAGCAAAAGCGGTGGTCAGTTAAAATTAGAAAATCGCGATATTAAATGATCGCAAAAAACGTATTGCTGGATAGCCATAGTTAGACGAGCTGTATAATAGGGTGGGTCAAAAAAAAAATGTTACTCGTAACGACTTCTAATAGCGTAAATATCTTGTATATTTGTCTGCATTTGTCTGACCCCTGTAAAATATTATTCATTTATTTTTAGTGTAAGAGCCCGCGCTTTGATCTTCATTTTGTTAAATTTGTTATATAACAGCAATAGCATTGTATTGCAAAAAATTTATATTACTGTATCCTAACGATTCTTAAGTTCTCGAGGATTCAGACACATGCAATTCATTCATTGAAAAGTATATATTCTTCAAGGAAATATTTTTTGATAGAATACAAAAAAAAAATACTCCACAATAAAAAGATCAGTTTGGATTTACTACGCGGACAGTGAAGTTGTGTGTTTATTTTTTTATTTGAACTATTTTAACTTCTAACCGTTATTATGGAAACCAGAAGCCAACATTATGTTACGAATATGTTACGAAATACTATGATTTGAATAGGGAGCAACTGAAAATAACAAGGAATACTACCAAAGAACCATCCTTTTTAGATATTGCAAAACTTGTAGCTCAAAGGATAGAATGCGATTGGAGAAAATCGTCTCTTCCTACAGCGTCTAATACAATAGTCATACAAGTAATAAACGGTTATCATATAAATTACAAAAATCTCATAAAGTCGTTGAAAAAAATGTCCGTTTATTAGAAAGAATATTTTCTTCGACGTAGCAGAGTTTTGTTTCATATTTGTTCCTGTAGATGTAAACAAATTGAGCTGTTTTTGATGTCCAAGACAATATAAGGTACCCAAAGAAGAACAGGAGTTTTTGAGTGAGATGCGAGGGCGAGAAAGATGCGTATTGGAGGAGTAATTCGAGATCATCCAACTAAATTGCAAACAAGAGCAGCCCAAGCACCAAATACAGAAAAAACCGTAAATAAGAGTCAGAACAAAATTAACTTAAAACAGCAGGAGTTATCTGTAAGTAATTCCAGTGCTTCTTGTGACGACTCTTTTAATTTACCTTCCACGTCAAAAGCAGAAAGAAAAATTTTTTTAGTTTGCCTATATTGTCAAAAACTTGTAACCGTTACAGTGTTTCCAATAGACCAGCGGCTGCTATTGCTTCGTCTGTATTGCAAGATATCTCTCCTAGCAGTGAACCAATTGATAAATCAAATATAAGACCGGAAAGAAAAAAACTACGTAATGAATGTATTCAAGACAAGAAGCAGCTAGACCTACTAGCTTTATACTTTGCGGCAGAAAAGATAAGACGCTTTATATTATTTAAAAGGCAGCTAGGAAATAAAGACAAATACTGATTGAGGAACATTTATCTGTTAAAGAGCCAGATTCAGTTTATGTTGACTATGCAACACCGGATCGTAGTACTTCTAAAAATATTGAAATGTCAATTATTGCCCTTCCTTCGTCTCAAAAAAATTAATAAAGAAAACTTGATAGCAATTGGTTGTGATAGTACAGTGCCCACTGCAATGGATTATTTACATTTGAACGAATTGCCATTAAAACAAGGAACCATATTCGCATGCTAGTCACTTATTAGAAAACTGCGAAAAATTTGCTTCTGTCGTTGTTGTTGGGTGAAACAGTGAGAGAACTGGCAGCCAGACGTGTTCATGAAGCATGAAGCTCATCTCATAACCCGAAAGCAACCTCGCGTCTTTGAGGCCCCTTCTATCAATTTTGACGCATGTAACTACTTAAAGTTATAAATTGGAATCAAAAGTTTTTCGATCCACCAGTTTGGAACTTCACTACTGGAGAAATAAATGTCGCAGTTGAGTGACAATCTAATTTTTTTGAAATGACCAGATTTGACAGTATACAAGCTCTTGTGACCAAAAGATAACTAATAAAATTTCATGTTTTAATTTTTTTTTATGTGTAATTAAAAATGTGTTCAGTTTTAATTAATTATAAATAATTAATAGTAATTAAAATATTAAAATTAAAAAAATGGCTTTTTTTAAAACACTTAATTCTTAGGAACTCCTGCGCGGTGTCAAGATGTGACTTTTTAAAAATTTTTTTTTTAGTATTTTTTATTTGTTTTATCGTAAGACAACAAAATATTGCTATTAGAATATGATTCGAGAAGTTTTATTTTTTCTCATACTTCAGTGACCCACCCTACTGTATAAGCTGTGGCATTATATTGTTGAAACCAGTGTTTAAAAAACTGCAATAACTTTCATTTCTTTTGATTTGACTTCTGCTTGTGGTTCTGAAATCAACAACAGTTTCAGTCAAAGCAAAATCACAAAACGAAAAACAAACAGTTGAACGAAACTTTTGCCAGCAGTTGTTTTAAAAATTGTGATTTTGATTTTCTTTTCTTTTGAACAGTTTCGCAAGTAAAAATAAAATCAATCTCTTTGCTTTTGTAAGTCGCAAACAGTCGCAGAAGCAAAAAGTTTTTGTATTTGCAAATTATAAGTCCCAATCAGGGTTGTCAGATTGATTTTGAACTTTTTCGCCAAATTCAATGTCAGAAATCGCCAAAATCGCCATAGCATTTATTTTTTAGTTTTTGAGAAAAATATTTGTATGTTTAGAATAATTAAAAATATTTTTTTATAAATCCACAAAAAAAAAATTTGTTCCGTATCGCTAAAATCCGCTTCATTGAATTTTTCTTTGAATGTAATTAAATAGGGCTGAACTTTACAATATATAAATTTACATAAGCCGTTGTAAAACGTTTACTTTTTTACTTTTTATATGTAATGCTGAATTTTTCGATTTTGTTATTAGATAAAAACATGTTTTTTGTGTTTAAAATAGACATTTTTAATTTGCCGATTTTTTTTTTTTTTTTTTTTTGAAAAAATGCAGATTTTTTACCAACACCATCTGGCACCCCTGTGTGTGAGTAAGTATAAATGTAAAAAAAACAAGAGAATATTTTTCTCTTAAAAATGTACAAAACTAAAAGATTGCCTGCTTTAGGACTGCGACTTCTGACAACTTTCAAAAGCAAAGACACTGCTTGTGATTTTGATTTTTTAACTTATCAAAAGCAGAAGAAAACTTAGCACACGACTGCCGATTGTTTTCATAAGTTTTAACAGAATCAATGTTTGATTTTAAAAAGCAGAGAAAAGTAAAAGCATTGAATAGTTAAAATTTTGCGACTTTTCGACTTTTGACTTAAGTTTTTTAAACACTGGTTGAAACCACAATTCTGGATTACTTTCTACCTCGGACCTTAAAAAATTGCTAATCATTACTCGGTATTAAAAGCCATTCACATTAACCGCAATTTATATAAAGTCCAAAAAAAGTAGAAGCATTTGATGCTCAGCAATTTTTCTTCGATTTTGGATGCCCTATATTTTGCAATTTTGTTTTACATATGACCATTGAGGTGAAAATGGGCCTTATGGCTCATTATTCGACATGACACGAATACTCGAATGCTGAAATTCAAAATAAAATTGAACAACTTTGGTTCGTTGGTCTGAATTTTTCCATCCTACAATTTCCTAAGTTCTTCAAAGTTAATCCTAAAAAGAACACCAAAAAACAAAAACAGTTAACAAAAAATGTATTCACTACTTAAATAATAACGTTACTTATGCGACACCCTGTACCTTTTTCGCTCCTCTAATTCCACGGCAATTTAGCACTTTTTTCTTTAAATTGTATATTTTTGCTTGCTAATGCTCATGTTTTTGATGTAAAACGCACATAAATTCTTTACATGCCACACAATGTGGCAGACCGTAAAACAATGCTTCAATTAAGAAAAATACATTTCATAAGGAATCAAGTATTGCGTACACATTCAAAACCATCAATGTATTTAATTTCATACTTATATTAGTATGAGTATAAATGTGAAGCAATTGCTTTGGTGTGTATATGTATGTGTGTGCTTGTGTTGGGATTTTTGTATGTACATAACCATTGAAACGTTAAACATGTTTAATAATTAGCCTGCTTGTTGCGTTGCAACAGTGAACAACTGCTTTTTATAAAATAAATTAAAAAAATATCTATTTGTATCTGTAAGTATGCACAAACACATACATATGCAATATATATATATATATATTGTTATTTGTCATATTTTATTTAACAAAAGAGTGTGAGAGTAAGTGACGATGAGTTGATGGTGTCTAATTTGTATTTACAAATGTCTAGAATGTTTGCAAGAATTTACGCCACAAGATTTATACACAACTCTCTTCTATACAAATACAATTTTATACCCTGCCTCACACACACACACACACACACATTTACATATATTGAATTCCACGTTCATTTGCAATCATTCATTAATTTATGATGCTGAATTTCCAAATGAAACAAAGCAAAAATTTCCATTCCATCTCCCTGCAACGCTCTCTTTGAACATCTTGACTCGTTGTCGTTGTGTTATTAAAACAACTAATCATAAAAACATTTTCTTCATCCATTTTTCAATAATTACTTACACAATGACAAGACATTTTTCATATAATATTTCATATCACATCCTTTTGAGCTGCTCTGATATCTTGTTTTTTTTTTTTTTGTTTTATGCTGTGAACGACAAGTACATTCAGCGGTTTTGGTTGCCATTCTGTAAACTGTTCCCTACTCTCTGTTGTCAGTTGGTATTGTTTGTAGCTACTTAGATATGTTAAGTAGTTTCTTGAACGAATGACATTGATCTATATAATAATGAATATTTTGGGCTGTTATTGTTATGAACCAGACTTTGTAATGAAAAGTGATTTCTGGTGAAAAGCATCGTATACTTTGATAAAGTGCTTGAAATAAATTTTAGTTGCCTCAAATTTACTAATTTATATTGAAACAACAGTAAAGAAAAAACTCCAATTTGATTTTGTTTCCAATATAAATTCCTTAACGAAAATTTTGATTTTATTTTTAAAAACAGGCAGTAAATCTTTTTTCCTTTCTAATAATCAAGGCCCGGATTTTTATGCAAATTCATATTTGCTGTCAGCAGTTTGAGATCAACATAAGCTAAATATCTTTGCGAATCGTGAAATATGACGAAAATTGGCATCTATTTGTTAAAGCATATCTTGCTTTAAATGCATATTTTGCAAATATTACTGACAATGCTTTTTTTTGTTTCATATTTTGAAATAAAACTTGTTTTATTTGTTTTATTTTGCGATGCAACGTATTGCAGAAGAGACAAGAGGCAGAAGAGACAAGATATTGATTTAAAGATTTCTTATGGGAAAAAATATTTTGCAAAGCACCTCCCGATTTACCGCATATTAAGATTAGTATCCCGATTTCTTTCTTTCTCAACAGCGATTTCTTTCTTTCTCAATGTGGTGGAAGGATTCCAAGATGGTGATGCAGTTTCACTAAAAAACCAAATTTATCAAATATAAAAGCTCAGCTAAAGTTTGTGTCTTTAAAATATGGATTTATCTCTGGGATGTGAAATTAGAGAAATCTAAGCCATTGAGAAAGCAAATTAAATTAATTGATATACCATAAATAAAATGTACACAGAAAAAGGTATCAGTAGTTCTTACCAATTAAAGAAATTGTTTAAAAAATATTTTAATTTAATGAATGTTATAGTTGAATCAATTATTTTTTTATTTGAAAGAAAATTAAAAATATAATTTTGATTTAATTAGCATTTTAGTTGTTTTGAAATAAATTTTTAATTAAAATATTAATTAAAAAACAAAAAAATTTTAATTGATTTTTTCGTTTAAAATAAAATAATTATAAATTGAAGAATTGTTGTAATGTATTGTCAAAACCAGTGTTATATTGAATTAAATAAATTAACACATTGTGTGAAACGGCAAAGTTTTTTGATGATTTTATTAATTAAAAATATAATTTATTGAAAAAAAGAAAATATTCAAAATGTTAAATTTTTACAATTTTTAGTAAGCAATATAATCATTTTGGTAATAGGTGCCAAATCAACAAATTGTTTGCTTGATTCTATGAATTTGGTGATAAGAAACAATTTTTAATTTTTTCTGTATATGCAGTGCAGGGTAACTTTAGTAAACAATAATTCGTATCAAGCTTGATAAAGGTTTTAGAAAAATGAAGAATATTTATGATAACAGAGTAGTGGAAAATATTTATACCAAAATGGAACTATCAGCATCAAGGTCACTTCCATCAAGTTGAACGGTCATTTTTAATGTTAAAAAACGTTTATAGGCTAAGCTGCCTTAACTTTACATTAAACTATTTTATATATTTATATAACAAAATTTTTTCGTATTGTTCTTTATTCATTTTATATGAGGGATCGAATATCTAAGAAAGAATGACATGATTGTTTTGGGTTTGGGGTTTCTTTATATTTTTGTGCTTCACTTTATTTTCAATTCTACTTTTGTGTTTATTGTACCTTATTTTCGTTTATGAGTCTGAATTCTTACGTTTTTATGTTATTTTTGTTTTCGTTCTTGTTATACTTATATTTTTTTTTTTTATCATTAATAAACGCGTTAAAAGGTTGCATATTTTTCCAATTTTTAGCGCATATTTTTAAATCTTTAATCCATATTTTATGCGCAATAAACTTGATTTTAACAGCATAAAAATCCGGGCCTTCGTTGTAATAAATGAATTATGCTTGTGAATATTTTACATTTAATAAAAGCTTACAAAACCAATTTTGTATAAAAATTTTCCTTCATAAACTCTTTTTTGAATTTGAGAGTTAAAACCATTTTGTTTTTAAGAATGAGTTTTAAAAAATTTTATGAACTAACATTTTATAATTCGTTCAAAGTTTTTGCTAAAAACAGTAATCAGATATTTATTATACACAGAAAAAAGTTTTTTATCAATTAAAAAAACATGCTGAAAAAGTATTTAAATTTCATTAATGTGATAATTGAATCAATTATTTTTTTAGTTGAAAGAAAATTAAAAATATAATTTTGATTTAATTAATATTTAAGTTGTTTTTAAATTTATTTTTAATTAAAATGTTAATTAAATATTAAAAAATATAATTGTTGATTGGAGTTTTCAATATTTAATTAAATAAATTACACATTGTTTGAAATGGCAAAGTTTTTTGATAATTTTTTTAATTAAAATTAAATATATAATTTATTGAAAAAAAAATATTCTCAATTTTACAATTTTTAGTAATCATTATAATTATTTTAGAAATCAACAACTTTTTTGCTTGATTTTATGAATTTGGTATAAGTTTGGTGATTAGAGAAAATTTATAATTTTTTCTGTGTAGTTATAAATTTAGGAATTCTCTTTTTATAAGTCGAGTACTGGCATTTGGCGCATTTATTTAAATTAAATTTTAAGAGAATCCGCGAATCTGCCCATCATAAGCTGTGTTTATGCTAAAAAAGAAGCCAAGAGATACTTTTATATATTCGTATATTACTAGAGGCGCAGATCCGATTGTTTACTGCCGCAATGACATGTTATACCCAAAGTTTAAAAAAATGGAGGAGAAATACTTAAGTTTTCAAATGAGTTCTGTGGCATCTTAGAGACTATTGTCCACTGCAGGTCTGGTTCAAACGGTTTTGCGAAATCTTCTATCTTCTCAAAAGTCTTTTAAACAAACATCTATTTAATATCAATTTTCAATATGAATAATCTCTTACACTATAATTTTTTAAAACAAGAACTTACTCTGCTGAAGTTTTATTAATTATAACTTGAATATAAATGCAATGTGCGTATCGGTATCGCCGATATTTTATTCTCAGTATGCGCGTAATGTGAAAAATACGTTTTTTTTTTTTGCACAGAAAAAATTATTAAATTTCTCCAATCACCAAATTTGTTTTAAATTCATAATATCAAGCAAACAAGTTGTTGATTTTGCACCTATTACCAAAATGATTATATTGATTACTAAAAATTTTAAAATTTTGAAAAAATATTTTCAATAAATATTCATTAATTAAAAAATTGATCAGAAAACTTTGCCATTTCAAACAATGTGTTAATTTATTTAAATAAATATTGACAATAACAATTCTACATTTTTAAATTATTTTATTTTAAACGAAAAAAGTCAATAAAGATTTTTTGTTATTTAATTAAATTTTTAATTGAAAATTTATTTCAAAACAACTAAAATGTTAATTAAATCAAAATTAAATTTTTAATTTTCTTTTAACTAAAAAAATAATTGATTCAATTATCACATTAATTAAATTTAAATACTTTTTAAGCCATTTTTTTAATTGATAAAACACTTTTTTCTGTGTGTTCGTAAAAAATACGATTTTGATAAAACTTTTATTTTTTGGTAAAAAAATATACTTTCAATGAATTTAAAAGCATATTTTGTGAATGAAAAAATTAATAAATTTTTGGAAAACATGTGATTTTCGGTAAAAAAAAAATTATTATTACTAAAAATAATTTTTTTTTTCATAAAACAATTTGTTTACTGAAAATTTTTTAGTGAAAAAAGGATTTTTCGGCGAAGCGATTGTTTGTAAAATAATCAATTTTATATAAATTGGCTCTTATTCGACGTTTTTAAATTTGTCTTAATCTTTTTAATTAAGCTTCAGGTCTATTTTCTTTTTTTATAAGAAATATTAAATTTATTTAATACAATATTTCGACAATCCGTTTAGGTATTTTTTCTTGAAAATAAAAAAAAATAAATAAATAAAATCCTTGAAGAAGTAACACAACGGAATGCCAAAATATTGGATAAAATAAATTTAATATTTCTTACAAAGAAAGAAAAGAGACCTCAAGCTTAATTAAAAAGATTAATATATAATTAATTTTTCATTCGAAAAATAAAAATGTGTAATATTATAATTAGTTTTTATTTAAAAAAAATTTATACTTGGTTAAAAAATAAAAATTATTTTAGTGAAGAAACTGGTTATTGATAAAAAAAAATTGATTTCGACCAAAAAAAAAAAATTGATTTTAGTGAAAATATAAATTTTAAGTCAAACATTTTTTTTAAAAAATTAGCTAAAGAAAAGGAAAGTGAACGAAATATTTTTTAAAATTTTTTATTAAAACAAAAAATTTCTTGGTGCGATGATTTCGCCAACAAAAAAAAATTTTAAAGCATATGATTTTTAATGAATAAAAAAGTTTTTTAAGTAAATATTAATATTTGTCGAAAAAAGTTCAAATAATTAATTTGTTATGCCCTTCACGACACGTGAAAGGGGTACATAAACTTTGTCTATCCGTTTGTGAAGAGAACTTAAATTTCGGCTCATCCGAATTTAGCACTCTTACTTGTATTTTGTATTGTTTTATCGCAAATTTTTAAAGTAAAAACGAAATAACTTTTTTTTGTAAAAAACCGATATTTTGTTTAAAAACAAAATTTGTACTTATGTATGTATATCGAACCTGGTTCTTTAATATAAAAGAGTACATTACATTTGCTCTTGACAGACAACATTATGATAGTATAATAAATTTTTATATTTTTTTTCCTTTTTATTTAATATTCTATAATTTTTTTTTCTCTGCTCATATTTTCTGTTTTTGTGATTTTGCTCATTAATTTTTCAAACATACATACTAACACAAACACACACACATATACCTTAATATTTACTAATACTTTGCACAAAAGAAAAAAGAAACTATACCCTTTCCATTGTCTACTGTACGGTTACTTGTTTTTTCTCGCACTTTTCTCCCTTTAAAAGGATAATGGCGGTAGGTGTATAAATGTAGTAGTGTTTGATAAATTTGCTACACATACAACGTTGTTGCTGATAATTTTTCTCCTTTTTTCTGTATTTAATTTTTTTTTTGTTTTCATTATCGCCATCATCAGCATTATTGTTACAAGTCGCTGTTTTTTTTTAGTATTAACCATAATTATCAACAATCATCACTACTTGCAAATTTTTAAGAAAAAAAAAATGAGAGAAAAATGAAAAATTCTACTTTTTATTATTTTTCTTTATACTTTTTTTTTAATGCATGTACTTGTGAGCGTTGTTTATAATTTTTGTGTTAAATTTTGCTTTTAAGAGTGTTCGCGTTTATAAAAAAAAATGCACGTGGATGGTTTTTAAAGTTAGAGGAATTTGGCAAAAATTTTCCAATTAAAAAAACTATCGTAGTGGGCGTATAAATAAGGTTTTTGGACGTTGTTTTTTTTTTGTGCTCAATATAAAGTTCCAGTCAACACAAAAAAAGTTCAATTTTGTTCCAACACACACATTAAAAAAATGGGTTTTTATGGAAATTGCGATTTTCAGTAATTCACTTTTCTAAATAAATTGTGAACAAAATCAAAAGTTGTGCAACGATTGCAATGAAATTAAGCTCATTTCATTCGAAATATGTTTAACTAAATGTTTTTAGACGAAAACTTTCAATATTGCATTTAAATTTTTTATGAATTTTTAAAGAAAAAAAAAACAATTGTTATTTTTTTTCTAAACTTCAACGATATGTCTGAAACTAATGTACAAATTTAAAACCAATGTAAACACGGCTTAAAGATAATATTGTGGCCTAGTTTCGAATTTTTTTTTAACTGAATATGGAGAGCCGTTTACAAGTTATTCCAATATATGTAGTGAAAGTGCCTTAATTTTGGACATAACGGTATTTCTCGAAAAGTCAAGCTGACAAATGAAAAATGGAGATTAGATTTGAAATCAGCGTCCTCAACTTAGTAAAAATTTGCAATAAAGTTCCAGGCCGCACAAAAAAGTTCAATTGTGTAATGGCCCATTTTGTTTTTCGCTCTACTTATATTTCTCTTTTAGACGCCATCCACAAAATATTGTTATTTTTATTTAATATCAACAATATTATAGGTACTTTAAGCATGTCAATGTTTATCGCAATTATAAATTTAAGCATGGTTCACTGAAAAATAATTATTTTTATAACAACTAAATAATGATAACTTTGAAAACATATTAAATTCCTCACAATCATTTAATGATATTAAATATACATAACCTGATAACTTTCTATACGTGTACTCAAAATATATTTAAGATGCAAACAAAATAATTTTACTCTAATAATATTTTGTTATCGCCATTTGTAAAATAATCTTGCATAAGTTGTGTCGTTTGTTTTACATATGCCTATCGAATTATTTGTGAAACAATTTTAAAAAAATACCCATTAAAAAACCAAGTTGAAAGAAATTGTAGGTATATTAAAATAACATTGTAAATTGGCACTAAATAAAATATCAATGCTAAAAAAATTTTAACATTTGTTGAAAATGATGCAAAAATATTCAGCATTATTTTGTGTTAAAAGAATGGATATATAATAATATTATGATTAACATGATAATAATATGATTACTTCTTAACTTATTATGATTAACATGATAAAAATATGATTACTTTATATTATAATATGATGTAATAAAAACAAATTAGGATTAAGGGAAACATATTATGATGATATTACGAATATATTTGGTCATAATATGATTGAATAATAATAATAATAATATGTTGACTACAATCACGAATCTTATCATAATATGTTGCTTTTAGAATATGTTTGCCACAACCATGTTAATAAGTTATAGACAAATACCGAAATTTTTCTTACCAAAATAATGTTTTTGCTAAAAAAAAGCCCGTTTCCTGTTCATAACTTTCCTAATAATGGTCCAAATGGAATTTATGAAATTTTAAATTTTTTTTTCTTTCTTTTTTTTTTTTGAAAATAAGTGTATCCTTCGATTCTTTTGAAAATGTGGAATTTTAGACTTCTATTCATTCAACCAGCTCGGTCCTATAGAGGGCCTTCCATATTTTTTATTTTTTTTTTTTTAACAAAATAAAACTATTAATATATTAGGGTTGTTATTTCACATTAGGGTGTAAAAATGTCTTCCTACTCGATCGATTGTGCTGAATTTTAATCTCTGCTTGGGAGAATAAGACACAATTTGACACGAAAATTTATTTTTTCTTAAATCGTTTGGAATAAAGCGTGTTTTTAACAGGCGGACAGAAAGACGAACAGGCGAACCCTTTCGAAAATAAGCATGTCTTTAACAGGCGGTCAGACATACGAACATGGCTTAATCAACTTAGAATAACTGAATGGCCCAGAATATACAAGTGTATAGGATGGTTTAAAAAACATTTTTTCCCCAAATTTTGTAATCCTTTTTAGTACAGCACAAAAGGGCCCTCCTTCAAATTTTTGGTTTTTTGCTTATAACTATCTTAATAATTTTCAAAATTTGAACTTAAATATTCATTTTAAATTTTTTTTTTGTAAAAAAAAACATATATTGATCATTTGATTACAAGAACTAACATAAATTAATTGCGGAACGCACCGATTGACATAAAATATTGCACAAAATTGTTTTATATAAATAAAAATCACACTACTAAAATATATAACGATCGGTTACGGACTGGTTTATAAAAAAAAGACAGCATCCAAAATGTTTTAAGGTGGTTATTTTGTAAATCACTTCATCTTGCGTTGAGAAATTGTTCATATAAAATTTATAAAATTTTCAAAAAATTTATGAAAAATTTTTTCTAGTGAGGTGAAGTGTTTTACAAAATAAGGGGGTAACTTTCGGTTGAGGACACACTCGAATATTAAACTTTTTCTTGTAGCACTTTTATTAGCAGAGGTTTTAAAAGGAGTGTCAGTGTTCTTCCAAAGGAGTCTTGGGGAATAGAAGCACTAAGTAAAAAATGTATATGGCGCACCTATATAAAGAAAAAAAGAAGCAGAACTTCAGAAGACCCCAGTTTAACTCGAAATGGTAAAATTTCAAGAAATTTAATGGGCGGTGTTATTGATTCCGCATGGAAAGGAAAATTCAGCATATATTAAAATCGATCGATATGCAAATTGCAATTATTCATTCCTGCTTTATAAGCTTTTCGCAAAAATTGTTTAACATGTCTGTTTGAATAATTTCTGAGCAGATATTGTGTCAGTTGTTGGTTAAAAATCAAGTCGTTAAAATTTTTAAGAGTAAATATTTTTTTTCTAGCATAAATTTATGTATATATAAAAACAGTGAGGACGACTGCCTAGATCTTTGGCTAGAAAGAAGAAATTTGCGCTAAAAATCTGAAGTTGTGCTACAGATAGGGAGTAAGTTGGAATAATGCACTGCATGTTTAAGGCTTTTAATCTTTTAATCACAGCCCGGAACCATTTAAAATTAATGCCAACACTTTCCAACATTTTTTTTGCTGGGACACGTTGACTCAAACCACAAGCAATGCCTTGGTTTAATTGCATTAAGTCAATCATTGTTTCGAATTGCAATTCGAATTTAAAAAAAAAAAAAAACCAACTTGTATTTTTTTTAAACATTATATTTCCTCTTACATTTTCATTCCTTTCGTTAGCTTCTGGTTGTAATTTTAACGTAAGCAAAGTGGCGGTTTCCATAATATGCCAACGCCGCAATGCTAGAGATGATACCGCAACAACGGAAGGAACCGACCGCACAGGCAAAATTAAGCAAATTTTGCTTCCGCACCAAAATTGCTTTTCGCAATTGCGGAACGGAATCAATAATCACCCTTCTTCTATTTAGCGTCATCTATACTGTTGTAAATCGGTATGCCCATTGTGAATATTAAGTTTTATCGATAAGCGTCGATGTATTTTTAGTATGCCGTACGCAACGTTAACGTCTGCATCGATATAAATTGAATCTGATTTTGTCGTCAGTCTTATTGGTGCCGAAACTGTTTTATTCCTTTTTAATTTTTCAATAATAATAATGTTGAATTAAGAAAAAATTGAAAAGAGCAACAAAGCTACGCGAGAATTACAATAATTTGCAAAAATAGCGAAAATTCGTGAAAGTTTTTAATATTTGAAACAAGCAATAAAATTCATAAAAAGTCCCTAAAACTGTAATGAATTGCACAAATTTCATCACAGAAGCAATTTTTCCTGTAAGTTTTCTGATTCGTTACAGCTTTAACGATTTTTATTATGCCGCTTTTAACTAATTTTGGCGAATTTCCGCTAATTTAGCTATTTCTATCGAATATTTGCAATATCTTATAGTTTTAGGGACTTTGAATCAATTTCACCTAACTCTTTGAAATATTAAAAATTTCCGCGAATTTTTTGCTATTTTTGCAAATTTTTTCCGACATTTTGTTAGCGAGTTAAAATAAATTTTAGGGCCTTTTCCAAGTTTAAAATTTTTCGCGAATTTTAGCCTTGTTCGAGATAAAAGCTATTTTTCCGTGTGATTCTTTTTACAGTTTTAACCATTTTTAATAAATATTAAACTTTGCTTTCATTTCCCAATTAGGAGATTTTTGCGAATTTCCGCTAATTTAGCCATTTTTATGAAAGTTTCGCCATTCCTTATGGTTTTAGGGACTCTAAAGCAATTTTGTGGCTTGTTTGAAATATTAAAAACTTTCGCGAATTTTCGCAATTTTTGCAAATTTTTGCAATTTTCGCGTAGCTTTGTTGCTCTTTTCGGCAATCGTCGACGTTATAAAAATACAGGCAGGACACTATTACCACTGTCGATTTATACCGGCCATTGGTAAAGGTGCATTTTTCAGAATAAATCAAGCAACCCTTTTTGAGAGCATAACATTTTTAAGAAACCAACACCAAATTGGATTTTTTTATTATAAACTGAAAACAAAACAAACCAACTGTCTCAATTATTAGAAATGTGCTTTAAAAAACGATAAGCAATCGACATCGTTACATTGCTGTTATAGAAATCAAGTTTGGTATCGAATTGATGCCGATGTTGATAAAAATTGATGTTAATATTAAATTGATGACGATGACGACGACGCTACATGGAATAAGGGTGAATATCACCCTTTTTTTAACTTCCATATTTAAAAGATATAATTTTACCATCTCAATCAATAGTTATTAAGAGTTAAATGCGTCTAAATTTCTTTGTAAAAATAACTAAATAGTTGTTGGCTTCTAGTTGAAGGTTTGCGCGTTAGATACTGCTCTGAATCTGAATTGAAGGTCTTTAATATTGCAATTGTACTTGTAACATTTACAAAATTAATAATAAATTAATTTTCAATCAAAATTTGTACCATTTTTGACTTAAATGAGACTTTAATTTTTAAACTTTTATATATGTTTTTTCTAAAAAATCTATCCCTTTACAAGTACATAAGTACACACATATGTACATATTTAATGTTCCCTTTCCAACCAAAATAGGATAGAGCCTAACCACCCTCTATTTTCAACATCATCCATAGCCGTTTTGGTAAATACTTGCACAAAAAGTTCATTGTCTTCTTTAAGCACTAAGGTAAACACGTAAATACAAAGTAAAATAGTAATGCAAACGAATAGCGATGGAATAGCGAGAAAACAACCAACAAAAACGAGAAATAAGGGAATGTGATTAATTTACATTTATTTACAGGAAGATTTTTTTCTGCCAACTAAAACTTTATATTTTATTCAACTACAGCAATGTTTAAGCTAAACGTTTGAAATAGGAATAAAATAGTCTATTTTTAAGGTTACAACTTTAGAAGTCAGATGAAAATATTTCAACTTTTGAAAGGAATTTCGTTTTGGAATGTAAAAACGAAAAAAATTTTCAAAAGTTTAAGGTAGCAGGATTGTCTTGCTCTAATTACAAAAATAGTACTAAATCTTTCTTTTTCATAAATCTTTCGTTAGTTTACCTTATATTAATTTGTCTTTGGCCAACAACTTATTGCAGTTTTAAATAAAAATCCGATTTTACTTTTTTCTTTAAATCAAGTATTATCATACAAAACAATAGACAAGACCGTAACCATCCTAAATGTCATAACCATGTTAATGTCGGAGAGAAAGAGAGAGGAAAAAAGCAAAACTTGTTAATGAAGTTCTTTATAAAACTAATGATGATAAAATGATAGGAATGGTGGAACATGTTCTAGGCGTTCCAGAATAAAAGGTATTTGGTGTGAATTTTTAAGTCACTCGTTGCTATTGCTTGTTACTGTCTGCTCATCACAAGCACTAATGCAGTTTGACATTTTACGCAAAAAAAAAAAAAAAAACATGAGAGAGGAAAAAACTTAATTCAAAATAAGTTTTGGTTAAATGTTAGTAGTACAATTGAAGGATTTCTTTCTGTTAAACCGAGAAAGGTTTTCAAAACGAAAATATTGGAAAATTTGTTAATTTTTAAAGAGTGGTGTACAGACACTATTACGATATTTACAATTGTGGGTGTAAACGGTGTGTGTGTAAATTCAAAGATTTACTTTTTAGGAATAACAAAGCAGCAGAAGGGCGAAAACCAGTTTTGGTTTTTTATACCCTTCACCAAAGAAAACACCCAGCAAGCACGTTTAATCATGTAAGAGTCTACAGGGATTTTTTTGAAGAGCATTTTTGATCGCCGACGAGCGCAGGTTTAATCGTAGAAGATTCCTCGCAGGGGATGAACTGTTACACAAGCTGATTCCTCTGTGAGATACGTCCACAACACAGCGAAAGACATTTATATTAATCGCAGAGGCAATCGTTTAAGATTTGTATAAAGATTATCTAACGAATCTAATTATCGAAGACTCATTTAGGAATTATTTTACAACTCGTGAAATCCTCAGCCGTATACCTGAGCTTAAATAAGAGCGTCAAGCTTTTTTCATGCTAATTCATCATTTTTATATTATTTTAACGCAACAAACCTTTAGAACGCAAATTCAGCACCCTCAACCGGGAAAATCTTATTTGATAGATCGCTAGGTCGGTTTATTATAATGAAATTGTTTTGGCAATAGAATTTTCATGTTTAAGAAAACGCTCTTATTTAGGAAGCTGAGTAATTGTTATATTAATTATACAGAGAGTCGCAAAAGGTTTCTTCGACGATTGTTTGACGAAAGATAAACAAAGTGTAACACTGTTCTTTTTGTACTCTTGAAATAATCATTAAAATATTGTTCTAGATCTTGCATGGTAAACATTCCAAAATTAAGAAGTTTTTTTAATTGTTACTCGTAACATCATCATCGTAAGCTTCTTTTAGGAGTTAGTTATTAAGCAAAATCATTTAGTTTGGTGGGTATATATGAATTCGTAATTCCGTTTGTAGTTTCTGTAATATTTATCTATATTCTTGGTAGCGAAGTTTATTTTACGATATCCGTCTGTCTGTTGAAATGGGGTCTCAGAAGATTGCAGAAATTATGAGGACTAGCCTGTTACAAATTTATGTCACATACACTTCGTTTAAGTTTGCTATTAAAATTCAATATGAGAAAAAAACTACGATAATTTTACAAAAATATATATACATGTTTTTCCGCTTGAAGAGAGAACAATTTTTTAAGCGAAAAAATGTACTCATCTTACCCTTCACTTAAGGTGGAGAAGTGAAATTGATTCAACGACGTCCGTCTGACCGTTACAATAAGTTTTCGCAACACGCCAGATATAATGGGAACTACGTAGCTATTTTTATGGCACATAAGGTCAGGAATTGTTTTCTATTCAAATTCGGCCTAATCTGTCCAGAAATAACTGAGATATGAGCAAAAAACTGCGACTGCCTCATATTTTAACCAAAAATCCCTTGTTACTGTTGATTTTTTTATCTTTTTATATATATATATATATATATATATATATATATATATATATATATATATATATATATATATTTGGAGAACGGCAAGAGCCAATGTTTCCAAATAAAGTGCAAGAATCTTGGTTAACACGAGAACATCGACAAAATGTAGGCGGGAGTTAAGAACTGGGCATGGCACAAAAGAATTTTTTTAATCTCAAGAAAGGTAAGAGATAATTTTTCTAAATTTGCTACACATAGCTAGGTGTCAATACACAACCTCTTAAAAACAATATGCGGTAACTTATCCCGCGTGGGCGTGACACCTCACGTACAAAGACATTATAGATTTCTGTTCTGTGCTCATACACGTTTAGACGTAACGTTTTTTGTTGCAAGCCATAAAATGCAATTCGACGTTTAACTACTACAAAATTAAAATTAAACTAAATTTAAAAAATTCTAACGAAAAATATAAAAGAGGAACACAAAATTGTTTCTTGATTTAAGATTTCGTAATACACTGTTTTGCCCTTAAGCGTAACTACACCCTTCATCATCAATATTCTGTTTCATGATATATTTCTGCTCGTCATATCGCTTAGTATGAAACGGGTAATATAAACATATTATTTTTTAAGCCAAAATTAACTGCCAGGCCCACAATATCGACAAGAACATTTCTTTCGCATTTTTATATTGAAAACAATAATAACAAATTTAAATTTGTTTTTGTTTTCAATATAAATATAAGAAAGAAATGTTCTTGTCGACATTGTGGGCCAGGCTGTAATTTTTTTTCTCAAGTTCACCAATGTGGTCCATTGTGAATCCCCTATATACAGAAGAAGAAGAAAAAGAGCAGTACAGTGAAAAGGAAAATAATTAATAGAAACAGTTAGCAGCAAGATTGACCGATTGTATTTTAAGTTATATTGGTACATTATTTACACAAGCCTGTCTGGGGCTCAAAACTAGCAGAACCCTGAAAATGCAAACTTACCTTAGAACTTT
This sequence comes from Pollenia amentaria, assembly GCA_943735925.1. Lineage (NCBI taxonomy): Eukaryota > Metazoa > Arthropoda > Insecta > Diptera > Polleniidae > Pollenia > Pollenia amentaria. The sequence goes on along the minus strand of OX031009.1, from coordinate 142,131,750 downwards.
AAAGATTTTAAATTGTTATTGATAAGGAATTTAAGTCACTTTTAATAAAATCAAAATCAGTCTCTGAGTCGACTTATCGAACATTTTTCATGCTTATTATAGAACAGTTACGAGTTTGGAGCCCATTTTCACTTCTTATCACTCATTTTCTTGGTCAGATGTTTGGACATCGTACTAACCTTTTCAATTATCGTACATTGTGGTAAAACTAGGGACCAGCACGGTCTATGCAGGATCTTTATAACCGCCAACCTAACCCAACCTAGCCTGCCCTATTTGGACATGTATTAGAGATAATATAATATGACATAACCCAATAAAAAATGGAGCATCCAACAGAGCAGGTTTGTAAGGGAGAAACGAAAACGTTTCGCTTACCATATCGCTTACGGATGACTTTTATATGGCGAGTTCCCACTTTGAAGCAATACATTTTTGGCACAGAAAGCGCTTTTTCAGCGCATATAAAAATTGGAGAATGTACACTGAATTTTTTGTTACTGTTATTCTTTTATATGCTCCCTTACAAACCTGCTTCGTAGTAAGGGAATGTCGTGGCTCTTAAAATTTTATATATTTATTAAGATGGCGTTCAATAACCATACTGCATCCCTGTATGTCTTAGCGTAGCGCATAAATGTGTGCTTACTTTTTAGTTCTTCGCAAAATAGGAACATTTTATATTGAGAACTGTCTGTGGTTTCCAGAATAAAATTTCTAGGGACTCGCCAATTTTATTGACTAATGTCATTTTCTATATTTCAAGATATAAAACCTCTTTTACTCACCACTGTACCTTTTAGTGCAAGTAAACAATTCTTACTCATTTAAAATTAAGTCAATATACACAAAATGCAACAGAAATAAAAAATTCACGATTACAAATTGAGTACAGTTTATTTAGCTTGTATGTACAAGTACTTATTTGCCAACATCTGCGGATATAAATTAATTATCTACACCTTTGAAGTACATACTACATGTCTAAAAGTTGACTTAAATTTATTTGTCAATTGTCTGGATGATAGAGATGCTGACAATTGTTTTTCATTATGTTAATAAAATAGTGGCGCCAAATAAGAAAGAAATTGATATGAATCTTTAGTATTTTCTTTACTCATCTTATTGATGAAAATTTTTCTAAATCTAGTTCTCGGATTCAGAAAGCACATTTTACAGAGGACATGTATGGAGTTACGTTCTTCCCCTTATACATTTGGCAGCACTTTATATTTAAACAAAACCCTTGATCAAGAGTAACTGAAAACGAATTACTGTAGAGAAAGTGTTTTCATTCTCAATGAATGTCTCGAGGTAGCACTTTTGTCTCTGTTTGCACACTCAAGATATATAAGAGAATTATTTCCTTAAGCTTACTAAGAGCCTTTAAGGTCTTGCAGTTTTAGTATTACTATTAATATGAAGGTATTGCACCCTCGGGAAATATAGTTGCAGCCAAAATTTAGGCTTGTCTGTGGCCTATACCTATAAGGTCGCGGATGACTGGAGCCTAATCTAGTATCTAATTTTCCCGTTGCAAACAAAACGTTATGTTCAATTACAACGCAACATAAATTTCAAGCTCTTCAGTATTTCATTATAAAACATTTTATAATAGGTTTTGACTTGTCCAACTGTTTGTATTGAAGTTAGGCTTGCCTGACGGTCTTGATGTTTCTGGAATTACAAGAATTTTCAGTGCTCGTCAAGAATCAAGAAAAAAATGTGTCTTGTCACGATTTTTAAAAGCCCACCAACAAAAGACGTAATTATTCTTTAAATACGTTTAAAGTTTTCCCTTAACAAAACTGTGTAAAACGCAAATAAATAGGTTAACGTTTTGTTAAAGTGTATTTCTTTAAAAATATATTAAATCTACTTTTCCTTTATTGAACAATTATAATAATTTGAAAACACTAGAATGCTAGGGGCTAGTTCTGGCAGTCGTGATCGAATACTTTTTCGATTCGAAAGCAATTTTATTCCTAATTCGATACTGAACGAAACGAAATTATATTTTCAGTGTTGTCAAGTTGTCAAGCATTTATTTGAGTTTTCACAACAGTGAAAAAACAATTTCCATTCGTTCAGAAGTATTCGATCACGACTGCCAGAATTAGTCCCCTGATTTGAAACATATATCCATAAAAACACTTGTATGTATTTCCCTTTATACTCAATACTAATAACACTGGTCGGCAAAAAATAGAAATAAAAAAAAATAAATCTAAATTAGTTCATGAATAAATTCTATAACGTGATTAAGTTTAAATTATATATGACTTATTCGTTATATATCTGGCTTTCGGATAAATAATGAAAATGTTAATTATTGTCCTTATAATTTTTTTATGAAGTTTTACAAACAAGAAATAGTACCATTATATTTCATGAAAAAAATTTTAAAGGTCTAAACATAACCTAAAAAATATTTGACGTAAAAATGCAAAAAGCGTGACCAATAAATTGATCAAACTTTAACTTTATTTTTATCAATTTTTATATATTTACTAAGCCTAATTTTTAAGAATATAATTGTATAATGTAATTTAGAAACTTGTTTATTAATCCTTTTATTAAAGCAGGATTTCTTTTTTTTTTATAAAAAAATATTAAATTTATTAAATCCAATGTATCGGCATTCCGTTGTGTGCCTTCTTCAGGGATTTTTTCTTGATTATGCCGAAATATTGGATTTAATAAATTTTATATGTTGTAGAAAAAAGGAAAATAGACCTCAAGCTTAAATAGAAGAATTAATAAAAAATGTTAAAGGTCGAATAACAGTCAATTTATGTAATTTAGAAACTGTTAAATGATGTTTCGTCTAGCCAAACGTTTTGCAAAAGTAAATAATTTTTTAATAAAACTAGTGGTTTCGTGAATGACGTCAAATATTTAATAGGTGTGAACATAGCTTTATTATTTTGATCTAAATCCGACAAATCTTAAAAACTACACGTGATAGAAAAAACCTAAAAACTGATTTAAATTTTTTCCATATATTTTTATTTAAAACAACTTTTGCTGCTGACCATTGTAATTAAAAACGTTAGACAGCTGCTTAAAAACAAAAGCGCACAGAAATTTTTGGTGCAAAAATTTAGTCAATTTGCTGGTAATATTTGCTTTTAACTGCTTTTAACAATTGTTTTATTTTTATACAAGATTTATTAAGGAATTTTTTAATTGTCACGAATTCTTTCCAAAATCAAAATTTTTTTTTAAGAATGTCAAGAATTTTGCAAATTTAAATCTGGCAAGCCTAATTGAAATACATATTTTCTGTTTGATAATATTGACTTTTATAATATTTTTTTTAAAATACTTTTAGTTGGTACACCCACAATGGCCCTGGTCCCCTGCCCGTTCTAAGTGGCCCAAGAATACGCTTACTTGGACCAATATTAGCCATAGAGGCCGTAACAGGTGAAGATTCCGGTGTCTACAAATGCACGGCTAGTAATGTGGGAGGTGAGGCAAGTGCTGAGCTACGACTATCGGTGGCCACACCCATACAAGTAGAAATACAACCCAACGTTTTAAGTGTTCATATGGGTGGCACGGCAGAGTTTCGTTGTATGGTGACCAGCAACGGTAGTCCGGTGGGTATGCAAACTATATTGTGGTACAAAGATGGACGCCAATTACCATCATCTGGCCGCATTGAAGACACTTTAATTGTGCCACGAGTTAGTCGCGAGAATCGCGGTATGTATCAGTGTGTTGTACGGCGGCCAGAAGGAGACACATTTCAGGCAACAGCAGAACTGCAATTGGGAGGTAACTAAAAATATTTTCTATTTTAGTTGATAAATATAGAGTTTCGCTCCTTTTAAACTATTTCCAATGAATTGTTATGTTTACTTGTTTACTTGTTTTTTCGTTTTTTTTTTTTTTTTTTTTTTTTTTTTTTTTTTTTTGTTTTCGTTGTTATTTCTGCATTTCATTTAAAACATGTTTAACGATCAACTGTGTAGAGCTTTGTTTTCGAATTGTTTTGTTTTCTACATTTTGTTTTAAATCCATGCCTTTTGTTTCTTTTTTACGTTGTTTATTTACAGATGCCCCACCAGTTCTGCTTTATAGTTTTATTGAACAAACTTTACAGCCTGGTCCTGCTGTAAGTTTAAAATGTTCAGCAGCCGGAAATCCAACACCACAAATTTCATGGACACTGGACGGATTTCCACTACCATCGAACGGAAGGTAATTGAACTTTTATGTAGAGAAAAACAATGTTGTATATGTGTGTGTGAGGAACTGTAGTCATACGAGAACATACCCTGCAGGAAATGTCACTACTCTGTACTTTTTCACTATATACCAGAACTAGTGACTTTTTATACAGATAATGTTACTACCCTGCAGGAAATTTGTGTCCATTGTTCCAATAGAACTGGACGTAGGATTTGTGAAAATATAATTAGAACAAAAAGAAGTAAGTAATGACATGTGAAAGGAGAACTAATTACATAACTGGTATATTAAGTAAGAAAAAAGGTAGATTTTTTAATTTGGTATTTATTTTGTTTTAATAATTTTTTTATATAAATGATTTTCTATTTATTTATTAGGACCGTTTTTGTAACAGGTTCACAGTATTCACCGGTGGTGTTATACATTTCGTTAAGACTATTTAAAAATGTGTTCTTAAAACTCATGCTAGGACTTTTTTATTGGAAAAATACTAAGGACTAGCATTGCAGTAACTAACACTTAACACGTTTATTGAGAATGTAAGTGTGCCTGGCCAAGTGGTGGCTGTTAGGTGTCAATTAACCCCCTCCAATGACAACCCCATGCAAAAGTGATAGGTCCCATGCATATAAAGTGTTAGAACAAGGACCAGTCTCTGCCACCTAATAACCGATCTCGATTTTGTCTAGGGTTACTATAGACATATAGCATAGGGATTGCTGTTCGGTGTTAACCGAAATCGAAACCGCGGTTTTTAATGCCTAAGACCCGAAACCGAAAACCGACAAAAAACGTCGGTTTTCAGCTTTTACTTTAAAAATATATTTATACTTAAAGAAATTGCAAATTATACATAACACTCGTACTTGTTATAAAAAAGGTTTATACATTACAGCCAGCTACAATGTCAAAATGTTTCAAAAATTCTTAAAATTAAAAAAAAAGTACTGAGAAGGTGCTGCATCGGTTAAAAAAATAGAAGAATCTTTTGTCGAAATCTTGAAAATTTTTAAGCAAAGCACCAAAAGAATTTATTTATAGATTAAACATTTTTTTAGGAAGATTTTTTTTGTGTATGTATAAATTTTTTGAAGAACTTGTTTTTATAATATGGAAATTAAAAAAAAATAACTCAAAAATGCCAAAATATGCAAAAAAAAAATCTTTTTTTGTATAGGTCAATACAAAATTTGATAGGTAATTTTTTTCTATTAAATTTTCATTCAAATTAAAAAATTTTTAAAATTAAGAATTGTTTTTGATAGTTAAATTTTCATGTATTAATTTTTAAAAAAATAATTTTTTTTTAAATTATATACTTATATATAATATGCAAAAACAAATTGAACCCATTTTAACATCGCTTTTAGACTACCGACAAAAAAACATGCATTTGCATGGAAATCGCAGCCATTAATTTACTAATAAAATTTGGCAGCGAATTAAACCTTTTCTACTTATTTTATTATACTAATTTTATTTCAGAAATGTCTGAACTAAAATCTGGAGTTTGGAAGCAATTCAAATTATCAGAGCGCCAGTCAAACACCACAATATGCACGATTTGCAAGTAAAACCGAAAACCGCGGTTTCACAGTTTTACGGTTCTTAGCAAACTCTAATATACCATATGCGTGTCATCGGAAATCTACTACTGACATTGGTACTATTGACTAGGTACATTGACATTGGAACCAGAGAATCACTGGTACATTTTAGTAAAGCTAGTCCACACTTTTGCTACGAATACGAATTCAAAACAATTTTTTTTTATTGCTTCAAATTTTATAGGAATTATACTTCTCAATTGTTATTGATAAAAAAAAAAATTTCGTATTAAAGGCAAATGTAATATAGTGTAGACACTTTTTTTTATTGCTTCAAATTTTATAGGAATTATACTTCTCAATTGTTATTGATAAAAAAAAAATTCGTATTAAAGGCAAATGTAATATAGTGTAGACACTTCGTTGACAATGTCACCAAAATAGTCGATAAAACTATTTACTTGTAGGCACCTGCACCCAGGTTTCCTTCAGGGTATCTACACTGAGTAAAGGAATGAGTGTGGTTGTGTTGTTAAAATAAGTTTTGTTATTTGTTTGTTAAAAAAATAACTTGCAAATATTTGTGCCTGTTTCACATTTTTACACATATATTGGAGTATACATATGGTTTTGTTTAATATATTTATGTATATGATTCATACATATGCATTTAAAAATATACATGTAGATGTATGTGTTAAAGAAAAGTTTATTTTTCAATGTCTATAGTTATTATTTTTCTCTTCTACTCATGCAAATGTTTGAGTTTTTCTACGAAAGGGTATTTAATTTAAAATTTTAAAAGGAAATGTTCAAATTTGTTTACCTTTTCTAAAAATTATGTAGGAAATTTCGCTATAGTTTCAATAGAGTCAATAATCCAAGTAATTTTTTTTTTTTTTGAATGTTTTAAGCATTACGAAATATTTTAAAATTTATGAAGCATCGATGTATATTTAAGTAAACCAAACATAAATTACAAAACCATTAACTGTTTATTAAATTTATTTAAAGCTAGAAAGAAAATATAATAATTAAAAAGAAATTATAATAATTAAAGCCGTTTTTTAAAAATGTTGTCATATTAAATTTTGAATGACTTTAGCAGATTTTTGGAACCAGGGCTCCTATTGTGTAATTTTTTCACCCGCACTTTAGAAAATAAATATACATATGAAGGCGAGTCAATAAGTCTGTGACATATAAAATTAAACCCAAGTTTTTGCATAAAAAAATGTTTTATATTTCAACATAGTCACAATTGAACCCTTAAGACTTTGTCAAACGTTCCTTGAATTTTTTTAAGACTTTCAAAAAATAAGACGTGTGTGTCCGGTCATCAAAGGTATTTATTTAAGAGATCATTTCATCTTTAGAGTCAAATTTCTTTCCGGCGAGCCACTTCTTCAGGATGACTTCAATAGGAAATCCCTTGATTACAACCCACAAAGAGCAAGCAGGAGGTGACGACCTAAAAATACATGGACTCGCCAAGTTAATGCCGAACTTCAAACTGCTGGATTAACCTGGAATGAAGCCAAAAGGGCAGCATCAGATAGAACTCGATGGAGATCAATTATTGAGGACCTATGTTCCTTATAGGAATTTTAAGGATCATATATATATATATTTCTTCAGGATTGGAAACAAGAAATATCCATTCGTGACTATATCTGGAGAATAGGGCGAATGAGAAGTTTATTCGTAATCCAACTCATTCACTTTTTCCAAGAAATTCTTAATAAGCACACGAAATTCACATGTAAATATATTGATAGTATTTAACTAGCAAATGCCTGTTGACAGGCACAGTGTTGTCAAGAGACTAAAAAAGGTCTCAGACTAATCGATCTGCCCTCTTATACATTACATTCTAGAAAAATGATTAAAATTTGGTTAATTTTCTATTAACATCTTTTAAGTATTTTTTTTTTTCAAAATATCAAAAATTTTTCCAATAGCCAAAAGGGCTCCAAGAACAGAAAATTTAATAGAACTAATAAACAATTTTCGGAAAATACAATTGGTGTATTCACAAGTTGTGCTATCATGGTTTATTGCCATAATGTTCTAACATTTTACAATGGTTTAAATATATTGTTGTTGGTTTGTAAACAAAAAGTGTCTTAAATAAATAGAACGTTGCTTGCTATGTTTATTGTGCTGTTGTAATTAATAGCACGTTAAATTATGAGGGGTTGCTCACAACAGTCGAATTTTTTCATGTTATTATTTTAAGACATATGACTTTATGACACCTTGTGAATCCCCCAAATATAAATACTGTATAGAAAATTAATTGCAAAAATTTTTTTAAATAACAACTAAAATTATAAAATACAATCTGGGCATTTTAATTCTCATGTTGAGTATCATTTTTATTATAAACAAACCAAAATTCTGACAGTTGCATAGAAAATATTGAAGGAATAAGACTATTAAAGTATGAATTATAAATTGTAATTTGACTTTTAATACACATTCGAATTAATATTAGAATTTATTATAAGATTATATATATTAAGAGAAAATAGGAAATTAAATTTTCAAAAATATCCTAAACAAATAAAGATTGTCAATTTTTTTTATAGAAATTTTCCGTAAAAAACTGTAAATTTTAATGAAATTTACAAAAAAAAAAGTTTTTAATTTATAAGAAAATGTTCCAAAAGAAAAAAAATTCTAGAAAAAACCGCACATTTTAAGAAAATTTCCTCCCAAAACAAAAAAAAATTTTTTTTAACTTTTTGAAAATTTCTTATAAAAAATATACAAAATTAAAAAATTTTTTACTAATAAGATTTCCCTATGATATGGCTAATTCCCAATTTATATTTTTGATAAAAACACTGAAATTTATTGTTGTGGGAAAGCTAGTTTCTATGCGCATTTCTCTGGTGGCTTAGGCCAGCTCGTCAGGAAACTTTTTCCAAAGACTGTATAAAAGTTCAAAATATTATACAAATAAGACCATTAAGTGAACAAGAATTCTAAACACTCAGGTCTTACTTGTAACAATATCAAAGCTTCAACAATAAACAGTGAGTTTATCTTTTCTTACATTCCCCTAAGATTTTGCTTGTTGTGCTAAATTTCCTATTTTTGTTCTTGATAAAACACTGAAAATTAATTGTTGGAGGTTGTTTCTATGCGCACTTCTCTGGTTGCTAAGGCCAGGTCATCAGGAAAAGTTTTCTCAAGTAAATAAGATTACAGATGGAATGAAAAGTCTTATTTGCAACGATATCAAAGCTTAAACAAAATTCCAACAATAAAACAGTGAGTTTATCTTTTCTTACATTCCCAACTACAATTTTTTAATAAATAATTATGTATTCCCAAAAACAACTTTGATAATACACAAATTTTATGAAAAAAAAAAAATTTTCAGACATTTAAAAAAAAAATCAGAAAACTTCCTGAAAAATATGGAACATTTTCTCATAATAGCTAATTTTTTTAAATATTTAAAAAAGTAAAAATTTTCCATAAACTTACGAACAAAAGTTAAATATTTTTTTAAATTGTTTTCTTTGGTTTTTTAATTTTAAGCAAATTTTTGAATAGTGATGAAACTAGTTGTACAAGGTGGGTCATTAGTCACTGAACATCCGTTAATAATTCGTTAATCATTTTTTACATAATCTTAAGTGGGTTGCAGGGTCTTGCGGCAAAATTTAATGTTCTATTTGTATGTTGTCCGGACAAATCAATAGCTGTTTTTCACTGTTTACTCTACGCATTGAAGTCCCTGATATTTGAAGCTAAGTAACGCGATTACGAGTCGATGTTTTAGGGTTCTCATTAATCAATAACAGATCCCATTGACTGAAAACGAGCGACTTTTTTTCGTACTTGATTTTGTGATGGTGCATTTCTGGTATTAAAAATATTTCAAATTTTTCCCTGGGTTTGAATTTTGACTAGAAAAATAAAACAATTTTTACTAGTTTCTCAATCGCATAAATGGCTACTGAGTCTTCCAAACATTGCACATTGGGTTCAAATGGTAAAAAAAAAAGTGGCGATTAATTGAAATTTAGAAATAAAGTTTTCATAATAAATTTTGGTATAGAGTAAAAGTAGCTAAAATTCAGCATCACTAGCTGTAAAAATGAATCAACTAAGCTGTTTACTTTCTTTTCAGGGAGCGGCCAAAGTTAGCAAATTATTGCTGTTTTTAAAAAGAGTGAACAAATTGGAAATTTTTACAATTCAAGAGATTATTATTAGTGTTAAATCTATAAAAAGTAAATATTATATAATGGAACCTTCAACATCAGGTACTAAAGTATACACGCAGAGAAAAAACATGATTAATGAATGGTCACTGCGACCATTTTTATTCATATTTGCCTAATATGTTTTCCGTAATAAACTTATTGTAATCGTTTTTTAACTTGAAAAAATATTTTTTCCCCTTAACATTTTTTAATTCACTATAAAAATATTATATGGTGTTTTACACCAAAAAAGTCACCATGATCTAGCTAAACATATTAAATTAGGTGAAATATTTGCTACTATAATTTATATATTTTCAACTATAGAATTAAAATCATAATATTAGCTGTACACAAATGATATGTTTGATACCATCATTTTTGTTCGCTTTAAAACACATTCTCTAAATGAGCAAACATTTATTGTCAAAACAGTTTGTGTTTATAAAGCAAATAAAATCTTCTTCCACATAATTTTCAGTCTGCGAGAGTCAGTTAATTGGGAAACATGAATGACTACAAAATAATTAAAAGTTTTTCGGGAGAAAAAGGGGTTGCATGATTGCAAAATTAATTATCATACGTTTATTTAAACAGGTAAAGCTATTAGTATATATACATATATATATAAATGTATGTATTGAATTTTATTTATTATTATATGCTGTATGTATATGTATGTTGTAATTTTATTATTGATTTTTTTTTATTGGTTTTATTGTTCAAGTAGACATTTTGCATGGTAATGGGAAAAATAAATACATGGTTAGGAAGATCATTTGTGTTTTTCTTCTAAACATTATAATATTTTTGAGACAATAATAAGCGATAAACATGTCTGAACATATATTGTTACTGAAGACGTGTTTGACACAATCATAGCCACAAACATTAATGATAGTTTGCGATTGTGATTGTATCAACCATGTTTTTTCTTTGCGTGTATAGTAAAAAATTTTTTTTTGGTAAAAATCTGTGCACATATTTTTAATAGTTGTTTTTAAAAAGGTGTAAAATTGGGGTAATTTCCACATTGAATGGGCCACAAGTATTAAGTTAGTAAGAGTTAGAATTAGTTTTATGGTTTTAGAGAAGTGTGAGATATCAGCTGATATTTAAAAAAAAGTCCAGACAATGCCCAGCCCTTTTTTATTTTCGTTTTTGTGTAAAAAGTCTCGAAAACAAGGATTTCCCAAAAAGTTTAAAATATTTTATTTTTTCAGATTAATTTTAAAATTTATTGAATTTAATGAGAGCAAAAACTGGATTAAAATTTATACTAATAGGAATACATATTATTAATTTATTTTGATTTCAAACAGAGAAAATTGTGGATCATGTTTTGCCGTAAAACAAAAAAAGGCTAACAGTTAAAACAGGTTTTTAAAGATGTTTTTTTTATGTATTTCTGGTTATTCATAACTAAAAAATGATAATATTCTCTTTTGTGACTTTTTTAAAAAAAAATTTGTACATATATAAAATTTTGTGAAAAACAAACATTGGATTTTAAATTATATGTTTACTAATAAAAATACATATAATAAAATTATTATTTAAATTTTTTCATAGCACATTAAGTATGCCTTCATTTCCAATTTTATTCATTAATTTATAGCTTTTCATTCCAAAGTTACAGCATAAATTGTGAACTAAGGTATATTTTCCAAAAAACCATAATGCGCTTAACGTGTTAAAAAAAAAATTTTTTTTACTTGTTTTTCTAAAATGCTGCGTTTTTATGTGCTTATAATAATTCATAAATTAAAATAAAAATATAATATTTTAAAACTACGCCTTCTATAAATTAATCGCCACTCGAACCCACTGTGCGTTGTCATATATAAAAAAGAATAAGTAAAAGTCCACCGGCAGTTAGAATATTTCCGGCATGGGTCAATATATGACTCATTAATCTTTATAAAAAAGCGGACGTTAGCATTAAAATTAGTTGCGGCTTAGACCTACATATATATTGACCGACAATCCCAAAGTTTTATGCTTCTATTTCTACTATTATACTTAATTTAAAAACATTTGAGTATAATATCATATTTTAGCCGAACAATAATTATTTGCGAGAGGGTATTTTATATTGGACCCATGGTAAATTGAACCGTGATTGAATTTCATACGTTTTTCCTGTCAAGCGGGTACCTGGCGGATTAATCTAATTCGGGTCCGCTTTATCCAGTGGTTTTAGTTTAGCTCTTGTTTTTGAGATATACCGCTATTTCGAAAATGGAGGAAATTTTACAGTAGGATTTATTTTTTTTTATTCCCATATTCCATTTTTCCCCCTATACTTATCCTGCGAGACTCTATGCTTGTCTGCAGGAGACCAGAGTCTCTTTAGTCATATAGAACGAATTTGTGCAAAGTCTTAGCAAAATCTTAGATGCCATCATTTATGTTAGTCGGGCACAGCTAAATCGACTTGTTTATTCATGGAATTAGAATTAATACTCTTTATGAGGTCTGAGATGAATAATAAAAAAAGTATACCCTCATTCATCACTCGTGGTGGTGAAGGGTTAAAAAAAAATAAATAAAGAAAGAAATTATATCAAAGATCCAATGTTCAGTGAATAATGGTCTACAAAGAGATGGTACAGCGACCAAGCTAGGTCTGTTGTACCCACTATCCTTTAGTTGGGCAAAAGACCCTCTGCTTCCCATAGGAACCTAACCAGGTCCTTTACCGATATTGCACCGACTCGGGACGCACCAATTGCGCCGAGCCCCAAGTGTCGTCTTCTGGCCCATGCCAGCGCCGGGCAGTCACGAAGGACACACTCGTGGCCTCGCCTTCATCACACAGGCTGCATTCCTGATCTTCTGCCAGGGCCATCCGATAAAGGTGGTACTCGACGACGTGGTGACCAGTAAGGTAAGCCGCCAATAGTCGCAGATCCCGTCTGCTGAGACCCTTCGTCATGATTATATTTTCGGAAGAGATCAAATCCCTCGCCTTACGCATGTCCGGAAGCGATACCCAGTATATAAATATATAATATATATATTATTTTTATAAATATAAAAAAAAAAAAAAAAAAAAAAAAAAAAACAAGTAAAAATCATTAAAAGAGCTATTTCATTATACTTTCTTTGTTTTTGACCAGAAAATAATCTTTAGTATTATTTTCAAACCGTTCACAATTTCGTTTTCTATTAGCATTTCAACTTTTATTTTAAATAACTTGACTCTTTATTTTAAAGAAGCCAAACAAATGAATACTCATTTGTTTAAGTAATAGCCATCCCACAATGCGAGTTGTTCTGTAATACAATCCCTAATAAGAAGTTTTGGAATATTTCTATACCAGCATTTAGCTCCGTTAAAGTTTAAGTACTTTAACAATTAAAACATAACCTTTTTTGTTTGTGCATCTTCTACTACGCTTCTCTCCCTTTATAACAAAAAAAAAAAAAAAATATAAACGCTTTTAATTCTCTCCTACACATATGTATTTAATTACCAATTGTAGTCTCGATGGTTCTCATTTCGTACATATGTTGCAACAAAGTGGGTGCATGAGTGTATTTGCTTAAGAGTAATATCAATTATATACATAGTGTATAATGTCTGATAAAGCCATTTCAACTAGTTAATGGTGTTATTTAGTGTTAAATTAATTGGAAATAGTTTTTTGGAAGTAAGTGTTGTTATTCACAGTAATATTTGTGAAATTGTATGCCAACGATTTAATGTTTTAGAAATATGTGGCAATTACTATTGCCAAAGGAAAGGAAGAAAACAATGGATGACTGATGAAATATGGGATATAATCACTGAACGACGCCAGGTTAAAGAAAAATTGGAAGCAATGGATGACTCGAAACCAAAAACTGCTCTGGAAACAAATTACCGCGATGAACATCAGAAAGTTCAACGAGCGATGCGCAGAGATAAAAGAAGGCACATCGACGATTTGGTAGATGTAGCTGAAAAGGTATTAATGACGGGTGAGGAAGGAACACTTTTCAAACGTTTTAAATAATGCTATAGATCTCAACCTTGAGCCTGCCGATCCCATAGATCCGCCTGCCAGTATAAACGCGAGGACACAAATATCACCAACTGGCCCATCCGAAACTATTGCTGCCATAAAACAACTTCCGAATGGAAAAGCAGCAGGTATTGTTAGTAATCCTGCAGAAATTTACAAATAGGATCCGACAGTTTCTACACAGCTTTTACACCCAATTATAATCGAGCCCTGGGATACTAAATTGTTCCCAGGAGAATGAAACAATGGAATTATCGTTAAAAACGCGAAAAAGGTGGCATCAAAAATTGTAATAGCTGGCGTGATATAAGTGCATTTCCAGTCGTAGCAAAAAAAATAATATGAAAAAGCGTTCCATATTATAAATGGAAAATGTATCTGGTTAGCGCTACGAAGAATGCATATACTAAAGAAGATTAAAGATCTAATAAAAGGGAGGTTATAACCATTTAAGTTCATTTGTCCTGCGCAAGGAAAAGCTATCAGATTAATTTACGTTGGAGAGTGTAGTGCGGCAGGGATGCATATTGTTGTTCAGGAATATCGTAGATAAAAGGCAAGAAATACGATTTATAATTAACAACAAATTTATAAATTATCTGGAATATGCTGATGATATACGCTTGCTTTCCCACAAGGTTAGTGATACAAGGCAACCAACCTTGGAACTACGAGGGAAGCGGCAAAATTGAAGACTCAAAGTAAACACTGGCGGAACCAAAAACTAAAGCCCTAATTGTGGAAAACGGATCGCAACGCCAAAACTTTAATTGAAAGCAAAAACAAAGTCAGAAATATTTTATAATTTTCATGTTGCTTTCCACAAAAATTCTTATTCCGTTTTAAAATTTTTAACGCCACAAGATATGCAGCGTTTAAATTTCAAAATTCAATATGAATATCTGCAGGAAGCAACAACAAAATTGTAATATATTTTTGACTTTGTTGTTGCATTTAATGTAATTGTTGGCGTTGTGTTGCGTTTTACATATTTATGTATTGGAGAAATAACATCCCCAATGCACATTAAGGACAGTACTTTTGTCGCGACTGATCAATTCTGCTATCTTAGACGCCAGATTGCTTCTGATGGCGCTATTAAAATAGACGCTTACTCCAAAATAAATAAGACCAGATCAACTTTTGACATACTAGCTTCCATTTGGCAAAGTGCTATTATTGGATTATTGGGTCGCCGAAATTTCAGGCAAGAGGGCCATAATATATCGAGGTCTATAAGCTGCAACATAATTTTCTTGGTATCACAATTCTGGTCTTAACAAATTTTTAATCATATTTTGGTATTCAAGCATGTTACCATTCCGATCGAAAATATCTTAATTTCGTAGCTGCAATTCCGATCGATTTTGTTTTAGATTCTTTAGATTTTGTTGTATTTGGAGTAATATGGTCCAATGAGCCTTTCAAAATTATTCCACAACATACTGTGCAACCGAAGGCATGTCCGGATCTAAAAAATATTTTTCGAATAAATCCAAAAAAGCGTTACCAGTATATTGATCAAATTAAGCTGTATTTTTAACAGTTTTTATAGAATTACTAATTACTTTACTTGTAAGAAGATAATTGCTTAATGTAACTTAAAAACTGTTAAATGATGTTTGATCTAGCATAGGTTTTGCAAATGCAAACCTTTATTCAATGAAACTAGTGGTTACTGGCAGGAAGACAAATATTGGATAGATGTGAACATAGCTTAAGCAATGCATTGGATGTTTAACACTTAACACCGTAGATTTTTAGTGCCCCATGTTCTACAATTTTCTTTATTGGCTTGAGTCTTTCAATCATAAAATTTTCAAGACTTTTAAAGTTAATTCTGAAAATAAATGTTACTTACGCGCCTGCGTAGAATATATCTGTTCCAACATTAAGTTACTAAACCTTTAAAAAAATGTTTTTATAATTTTAAATTTAATTGCTTTAAGTTTCTGTACGCGCATTACGAAAGATAAAAAGTAAAAACTAAAAACAGAAAATATACAGAAATTAAAAGAAAAACAACAAACTTTTTGACTAAGCCTATGAAAAAAATTAAACACATACATTTAAACTTTTCTACGAGTACATACAAGTATTTTTATGTTGAAGAGCTAAAAGAGAGGGGAGAACCAGGGAAAGTAGAGGATAAAGTAAAGCAAAACTGCAAAAAAATAAGTATAAAGGTACTTACGAATTTTTAATTACCCGTTTCATATTCGTAAACTAGAGAAGTTAAATGTGGTACTATGCAAAAAGCAAAAGAGTTGCCAAAGTTTTATTACTAAGAGGCGAATTAATTTTAGAACTAAAGGCCCTTGCAAATTTTTTTAAAGAAAACACTGCTAATGAAGATGTTTCTTCATTAATTTGTATTTTACTTTATATTATACAAAACTTATCATAACCATACACATTTTTTATTTGTTTGCAAATTTGTCAGAAGTTTAAAATATTTTCCCTTTACCCAATAAAGAAAATATTTCATAAAATATATATGCAGCAAGTATTTTACTTCACTTATTTTAATTAAAACTGATTTTCAATTTGGCAACTCTTTTGCTAAGAACACAAATACATACAAACGACACGACAAACAGTGGGAAATAAAGTATAAACAAGAGTAATACTTTTGATGTAACGTTTTACGCTTTGACTACGACTACGACTGCGACTTTGTCTGTGACTGTAGTTTGTTGGTTTAAGTTTTAATTAAAATTATTTGCTGTTGTGGATGTTGAAGTTGTGGGCCTCTGTAAATTTTAATGTTTTTCCACTCTTTTCATGTCGTATTTATTTCAGTACTTTAAAGCAATAAACTGGTTTCTTTTTAAATAAGTATAAACTGGGTTTTTTTTGCCCGATAGAATTTTAAATTGTAAAAAATAAACACAAAAAAATACTTTTATTCGAAGGATAAATACATGAAATTAACATTTTAAAATGATTTTCGGATTGGCCTCAATCGCCAATATCGCCGAATATGCTTTGCAAATCACAAAGTCGTCTATAAGTGGAGTTGTTCAAGCGTTAATCTATTTACAATGATTTTTCCAGACTATTCAGCCAAACTGGTCTGCTAAAATGCAATGGCAGCGTTTATGGGAGATAATAGTTCAAATTTTATGTGAAACAAATAAGTTGAAAACTTGAAACAATTTAACAGATCTTTTAAAAACAAATGTTTTGCTTTACTTGCAAGCCACTCATCAAGTTTTGTCTTTCCTTTTAATTGGCTATAATCTCACTTTTTTAACGCACTCACACTTTTTAAATTGTCCACGAGATTGCTCTCAATCTAACCTTCCATTTGTTTGCCAATTTTAAGTTAAGTTTAAGAGCTGACCACAAATTTACTTATGTTTCTTAAAATATATATGTACTTTACTAAAAAAAATGTGTTCTTAAAAATTCTTGTGGTTTTTTACAAAATATTTTGAGTTGTTTCTTCGTCGGGGGCATTTTTTAAATGAAATTGACTGTCAAATTGAGTACAGCCTGTGACACATCTGTCAATTGAAACAAGTTTTGACAAGCAGTTTTTGTGAACAACTTGATAGTGATTTATTGAACGTGTGGCTCCAGGGTTGAAAATATTTTTTTGCATTTGTTTCAATAATAAGTAAAAATTAACGGATTACTACATTATTTCAGTAATCACTAAAAATTAACTGGTTACTGAAAAATTTTCACTAAACATGACTGTTTTTTTAATTCCAACGAACACATAAATTTGGTTTATTTATTTGATTTAAAAATTAAACCTTTGACAGAATAACCATATATCTTGACTTTTTATTTAATGACGTTAATGGAAAAATGCATACCATACACAAAAATTGTTTGGAAAAAATATTGTGGAAATAAAACTTGAGTTTACTTCGCAAATACTTCCTGTTCAATGAACAGGCTTGCCACACGGTCTTGATTTCTCTTTATTTAAAAGCATTTTGACTGCTTCTTAAGAATCAAGAATACATATAGGCATTTCCATGAGAATGTTAACCACAAATTAAGCAATAAAAACCATTGAAACTGTTTTCCAAATATGAAAGTAAAAAAAACTCAAACTTTACTATGCAAAGGTTTAAAGAGCACAAAATCAAATAAAAACTGACCATATCTTTGATTAATTTTTAGTAACTGCAATCATCAACTTTCATTTTTCTGCCGATTAAATAGAGATACTGGTAACATTGGAATTATACCTAAAAATTAATGCTACAATAACAATGAACAAGATCCACTAGAGAAGACCAAATATATAGTTCAATTAGCGGTATATTTTTTGGTTTGTTTGGAGGCTATTCCAATGTCACGTACGTAGTGCAAAGACATCATATGTCTATGTCATTTGTATTTTATCAGTCGTACGTGTTTAAAAATAAAAGTTCACAGCAAGATATTAGTTGCAACAAATATTGATCGGAGTTGTTTATTAAATAGGTATAATAAAAATTTTATAATCTTTTAAAGGTTGTCACGTACGATATTGTAAAACCTATAAATGCAACTACATGTATCATCTGATTATGTTGGTGTTAAGTTGAAATTTGTTCCAAACTTATTTAATTGCAATCTTAATCAACTAACCAAATATAATATTTCCACAACAATTTTACCCGTAAACGGACTCTATAAGTTACAGTTTTACAGTCTTTACGTTCTTAAATCTATACATAATGTTGGCCACCACTCAATTTCTTTTCAACGTATTCAAACAAGATTTAACACCAGAAATAACATGAATCTCAGGACAGCAATATGCCGGTTGGAAGCTACAAAACAACAGTTTTGAGTTTAATAATCTCCTCTAGAAATAAGAAATGTGGAAAGAATTTCTGTATTTAAAAATAAAGTGATAAGCTATTTGCTTCGTAATTTAGAAACACTTCTCATATAATTTTTGTAAAGTTTTTTAAGTTTGTTTTTTATATAAATAATTTTCATCCTTTTTTTATTTTTTATTATTATTATCTTTCTTCTCTTTTGATACACATATGTATTTAATTTAATTTAATTGTTAAAAGGTAAAGACTAAATATTTTGCCAGCTCGCCTCAATAATGTCCAAGTGAATTAATGTCAAATAAATTTATTTAAAAATTTTTAGTTTGTGAAAAATAAAAACATTTTGCAAAAGCAAATGAGCAAAATGTATTGGAAAAAATTATTAATTATGTGTTTATGTCATAAAACTAAACATAAAGTGTTATATTGTGAAAAATTTTAAATTGAAAAATATCAAATTTTGTTTTGTTTTTGTTGTTCTTTTGTGTGTTGAATTCACACAGAACCTATATGTGTGAGGGGTGAACTAAAAAATTGAGAACACTCTCTCGAGTTGGCATACTAGTTCTATACTATGTATGAAACTTCCTTAAAATTGAACAAAATATATTTACTGCTTCCCACATATAGGAAATATGTGAATTTAACACACTTGTAAAAGTTCACCTCAATTTTTTGACACCTCAATATTTTGTAAACAGTTAAAAAACAAATTTTTTAAATTTAAATTTTTTACATCTTATTGCATTTAAAACAATGCCTAAAGTTTTGTTCCGTACTATCCTTGGCGCTGGTTCCTTATCATAATAAACCTAGAAAAACCGAAAGAAAAACAAGCCACTTCGCGTTTTTAAGTGTTTCCGTGGGTTATTCGTATGCGTGTTGAAGAGCTTGTTCTTTGGGCGTTGCTCTCTGTGTAAAACAGCAGTCTATATGTCAAGCTAATACAGCATAGAATTTACGCCTTTAATAAACACCGATTGACCTAAGTCTCATCTGGAATTATGGTAACTAGTAAGTATACTCAATCCAATATACGTGGAGAGGGTATTGCTTGTGCTGATATGAGTAACGCATAAATATAGTGGTTTTCGACCCTTATTTTAGCCTACCGATCGACTAACGATTACCTCCTGAATCGACCTAATGATGTCTGTTCATCCGGCTGGCTGTAAACCTTTGTACGCAAATTACAGTTCACAATTTTGGAGACAATTTGATGAAATTTGGTACAAGTTATTAAATTTTCATAAGGACGAATAGCAGTAATTGGCCTTCATAAAGACAGTATAAACTTCTTTCCTGAATAGAGTTTTCCATGGTTTATATGAAACCATCTTATTATGCTGGTATTTCGATTGAATTTGACCTAGAATTTTATTCCAATCTTAATCACTCAACCAAATTTAATTTGAACTGGACTATATGTGACCACAGCTACCATAAAAATGCCGTCCCCCAATATAGATTTTAACGCTATAACAGCCTTATAAATATTGGTATTGAAATTCAATTTGGTGACGATAACTTCGATGTCATGACATGAAGGTCCAGAATTGACCACAGGTACCATAAAAACGCTTTCCAAAAAATCTTATTCAAATGTAGATATCTAAACAATATTCGGCACAAAGAACTCGTATAAGTACATGAATCTTAAACTAATAACATAATTTTGGGTTTTGCTTTCCATGATTGCACTTTAGCCCCAATTAGGGAACACTAAATATCTTTCATATCTAATACCAATTTGAAAATCAATATTATTTTTCAGACCTTTTATTTGTGTTTGCTGGTAATGTGAGGAATTTTTATTTCACACTAACACAATGATAAAATTTTTACTAAAACATTCTCAACACTTAAGTTTTTTTTTTTGACAACAGACTTAGGTTTTTGCCAAGCAAGTTTCTTATCTATGTAATATGTGGCCATAACGTTGAGGTCCTATAAAAACCACCTTCCTTAAATAGTTGAAAGGCAAACAAACATCCTATAGATGAAGGACGTGTCTAATAATTGTAAATTTTTCTGTACATACAATATACTTCATTGCTATCCAATGGAAAGCTAAGGTAAAATGTAACAAGAAGATATAAGATAATAGTTTGGTAGTGTATAAAGTCATTCCTAAAAATTTAAGGAATAGAACTATTACAAAAAAGCTTTATAAAATACATAACTAAAATTGAACTCATAGAATAAATTCGAAAAATGAAAAATGTTGAATATAATAAAGTTGCTTATAAAAAGAAATAATTCCCACTATCTATTTTTCCAGTAATTTTTTTTTTTAGTAATTTTAATAAACTAAACCGTTTTTGAGTAACGCGAATATATGTTGTCCAACCTCCTCCATTTTCGAAATAGCGGTATAACTCGAAAACAAGAGCTAACCTAAAAAACAGTTAGTACCATTGGATTCAGCGTACCAGGTGCCCGGTTTGTCTTAAAAATAAGTGTCAAATTCTAGCACACAGTGTAATTAATTAATTTAAGAATTTCAAACAACGCGATATTTGTATGGGAGCGGCCCTAAGAAGTGGAGATAAAGTGCAAGTTTGTCTCGAGAAAATGTTAAGGAGAAAAAAACCATTGAGATCGGTTATACATTATATCCCACTAGGGGCGGTTCCTGGGCATTTATGGGACTTTTTCTTCAATATTTTTCTAGTCTGTATTGAACATTTTATATAGGAGCCCCCTTAAGGAATGAAGTTAGCGGCTAGGTATGTTATAAATAATTGATGAAGATGAGAAAGAAAGTGGGGTTGGTTATACATTTCAATACACCGCAATATTTGTATGGGAGCCCCCTTATGGGGTGGAGATAAAGGGCAAGTATGTTTTAAGAAAATCTTAGGGACAAAAAAAATATTGCGGTCGGTCATACATTTTATTCCCTTAGGGGCGACTCCTTGGCAGTTATCGGGCTTTTTCTTCAATATATTTCTAGTTTGTATTGGAAATTTTGTATGGGAGCCACCTTAAGGAATGTAGATAGCTGGTAGGTATGTTAGAAATAATTGATGGGGATGAGAAAGAAAGTGGGGTTGGTCTTACATTTGACCCATCTAGGAGCATCCTTCGTGCGCCAGGGGCTAAATTTAAGAATTTTATTAAACCGCCATATTTGTATGCCAGAGGTGCCCGCCTCATCTGTTTTTTCAACCAGCACAGTGCAATTTTATAGTGCTTGTTTGATAAGACTTAAACAGTGTTAAGTATTTAAAAAGGCTGAAATCTGGGGCCTTGGAAGTAAGAATTGATCTGCTGGAATAGAGAAATACGCAAAGAATTCCCAGAAAAAGGAAAATAAACAATCGCAAATTGGTATTTACATACGTTGATTGCTTTAAAGATCAGATTTTCCCCAGAAATATTTCAAAATTAAGTCAAAGGTATTCAAAACTGGCTCGATTTGTTTTTTAAACTAAGCAGTTCATTTTGCAGAATTATTCTTCTATTGCTAAATAAGCAAAAAAGTAACGCACACGAAACAATTAACTAAAATTTGCAATATTTGGAAAAAAAAAACCAGCCAATTACGATCTGGCCTAAGCAACCAGTGAAATGAGTATAGTAACTAGCTTTCCCTCAACAATAAATTTCAGTTTATTTATCAAAGATAACAGTTTATTTATCAAAGATATTAGCACGTCATAGAGAAATCTTAATAATAATAAATCTTGTTTTCCCAAAACTAACTCTTGGAAGATTCCTACTGTTTAACAAAATTTTACTGGACTTAATGAAATCCCTACTGATAAAGTTGCTCATAATGAGTCAACCGACAGTCTTATCAAAAATTATAAATATTTTGCAGGAACTTTAAAAAGTTTATCTACCAAAAGTGCTTTATTAACATTAAATAATTTTTGTTTTGCACAGGAATTTAATCAAAATTTAAAAATTTATTTAACAGAACATAAAAATTTTTTTTTTTTAATATTCTTATAAATTAAATACTTAGCAAAATTACCAAATTCTTGAATATTATCACC
Organism: Pollenia amentaria; assembly: GCA_943735925.1. Taxonomy (NCBI): domain Eukaryota; kingdom Metazoa; phylum Arthropoda; class Insecta; order Diptera; family Polleniidae; genus Pollenia; species Pollenia amentaria. The sequence goes on along the minus strand of OX031009.1, from coordinate 142,108,976 downwards.
CATATTTTCCAAAAGGAAACAAAGTAAATTATGACCATTTAATAGGTTTTTAAGTTACTTGAAAACTTGTTTCTTTTTTTTTTGCAGTTGTTTAATTTATATTTTTTAAGTACAGCCTGAAACTTTTATCATGCGTTTGGTCCTTTTTTCCTTTTTTTTTTTTTTTTTTTTTTTTTTTGGAAAAGGAAAACTTAAAACAAGGTTTTTATTTACATGTTTTTATGCAAACAGAAAGAGAAAGATTTTGGGATGCGGAAAAAAATAAAAATACCTTTAATGTAAAACTGAATAAAATAAAATAGGCCATAAATAAATTAAGCATTAAACAAAACTGGATAAAAATAAATAAAACGGTGGCTCATGGACTCTAAAAATAAATCATAGACATTTTAATATAATTCCTAGATTTTTGGGTTAAATAAATTTTTTCAAGTCCCTTTAAAAGGGGCGTAAATAAACAGAACATTATTTAGCGTTCGCCTCACACACCCAGAAACGATATCTATTTTTGTTATTGTTTGTGTAGACGAACACAACCCTTAATACCGTTCGTTACTATTTTCAAGGTAGAGCCTCACATTATATTGTGTTCTGTTATTCGCTATAAAATAGAACAATTATTAACGTTCCGTACACAAACATTATATTTTAATGTTCTATAGTGTTTCTTTTTTCCAATTGATAAGGAAATGAAGAAACAAAAAATTTTAGCAACGACCACAGCACGAATAGCTTGTGTGCGTTTTGGCTTGTCCCCCGTATTCATAAACGATTATTAAACTTAAAAAACCTTTATTAAGGAAAAGTTTTGTAAATTTTAATAAAAGCCTTTATTAAATTTTAAAAAATGTTTTGAATACAGGCGTATATGTTTTTTTTGTGTAAAATATTTTTGCTGGCTTTTTTTTTTTTAAATATGTTTTTTTTTGCACCAGCCAAAAGGGCGTTAAGTACAACTGAAACGAACGAACATTAATGTGCTTAACCGAACACAACGACAACGAGTTTGTGGTTTAAAAAAACAGAAAAGAATAAAATGTAATCATCTTTTTTTTGCTGAGTTGGATAAGTACAGTCTTACTTTTCTGTTCGAAGATCACAAACAGGGAAACGCTATTTTTTTAATGATTTACTACACAAACACTGTACGCGTTTGTGTTCTCCACAAAGTTACCGAACCGAACTCTAAGGAACGATATTTAATGTTTATTCTCGAACACGGATTTGTAGGCTTTTATTTGTAATATTGGCTTTCATATTAGGCGAAAAATTGAGGCAGGTCTTAACCACGAAGCGAGAAAATATCAATTATTGCTGTTTAACCCTCCACTATCTTAAATAGTGAATAAGGATATACTAAGTTTTTTATTTCACGTCTAGTACCAGGAAATAGTCATCTAACACTCCATAGTTCCCTGGGTAATTATAAACCGATTTATTCATATTTTTCTTTCTTTCAATAACACAAAAAATAAAAAAACTGCTTAGGAACGGTTTGCAATCCAAACTCAATACAATCGGCTAAGTAGGAGAAAAGGAATGGACCCAAATGTGGACTAACCTCCTCAATAAATAGATATTTCTTATCTGTTTATATAATAAAAATCCAATGCTGGCCGGGGTCGAACCATCGTGTTCTTAAATATATAGTCATCAAATCACTTTTAACGCTTTGTAAAAATATTATAGCATCAGAGTTCAATCATTTGAACAATTTTACACTTACAGTTCATCAGATAAACAGAATTCTATTTTGTATCCCGCCTAATTATTTAATGCTGTTGGACTGACATTGCGTATTGATAACGAAGCTATTTGTAGAAAATTTTAAAATGTTAGCTATTGCCGTTCTCCAGATACAGAGAATTTTATTTTGTGCCATGCCCACCTTTCCAATCCTTCCCTTTTTCAAGAGAGGTTGTGTATTGCTATCTCAGCGATATGCACAAAATGTGTACCATTCCGGCTACTTTTTTTTCGGATGCTGGCATATTGATAACCAAGAAGCTTGTACCTTATTTGAAAATGTATAAACATACATCTTTAATGTCTTTGTATGGGTGCTGCCACGTCCAGCTCCCAAATCCCGCCTATTTTTTTTTATAGAAATTTGTATTTTAATTTCTCCATATTTAAGAAATCTATTTTGTGCCACGACCACTAATCCAATCCCGCTCAGATTTTTTCAGTTGTATATTGAAAACAAATATTTTTTACCAAAGTTGGAAACATAACTCTTGCCGTTCTCCAGAGTTTTGTCCATTTTAACTTGAATTCAAATTCAGTACTCGTATCGGTACCACCGATATTTCTGTTTTAGTATCGGCATCGTATCGGCAAAAATAAAAATTGTGATACATCGCTAATTATGGAGATCAAACATGAATAAAAAGTTAATCGATCTTTAATAATTTTTGCATTAGCTGTCTTAAATGAAGAATAAATACTTATGAATACTTATGAAGTATTGAAAATATGATTAAATTCTTATTTTGTGAAAAAAACATTGCAGTATAGACTTCATAAGTGGGAATAGTGGGACTGTGAGTAGGAGCACTAAGATTTGATGCGGTATTCTAGATGAGAGGAGCACAAGACGCCTCCTCAACGGGTGTAATTCCGAAGTCAGTATGATGGTGCACAACTACACCAAACTGGACGGGCAGAATCAAACGATTGTAGAGCGTGTGGCGAGGAGAGCGAGATGCTGGAACACTTTCTCTGGTACTGTCAGGATTTCGTCGAATTCAGATCCAAACCCATCGGGAGCAATGCCATGTTGGACTTGGGATCCTTGAGGGACGTTGATTGAAAAACCTCGCGAGTAGAATTTTTTCCTACCCTGATAACAATCAATTTTTTATTTTTATTTTTTTTTTTTTTTTTTTTTTGAAAGAACACACCTTAAAATTCTTTAAAAAATTTCATAACATGTATACAAATTTAATTAATTATTTAAAGAATTTTAAGGTGTGTTCTTTCAAAAAAAAAAAAAAAAAAAAAATAAAAATAAAAAAATTGATTGTTATCAGGGTAGGAAAAAATTCTACTCGCGAGCACAATTCGAGTCAACTCTCTCATTTTAAAATTTGTGCTCGCGAGTTTTATTTTTAAACTCGTGAGCACAAATTTTTAAACAAGTTGTTATCTGCTTACGAGTTGAGCACAAAAATCTTATGACTCGTAAAAAATTTGTGCTCGCGAGTTTAAAAATAAAACTCGCGAGCACAAATTTTAAAATGAGAGAGTTGACTCGAATTGTGCTCGCGAGTAGAATTTTTTCCTACCCTGGTTTTTACTATATCGATGGGATTTTTCTTATGACCCAATACGTATTTTTTTTAATGTACCAGTTTAATTAAATATGGGCTTAGTCTGAGGCAGATTATGTAAAACCATTCGACTATTCATTTAGATAATAATTTTTTATGGTAACATTGTTTCTAATCGTTGGTCTGCCATTTCAGCACCAATTAGACTTTTTCAAGCTTGGTAGGCAAATCCTTGTATAAGATTTGTAGTCTATTGTTTCTCTTCACTGATCCAAGCTGTCCACTAAGTTTTTCTTAACTTACTCCTTTTTTTAGCCTCGGCTAAACGACTATAACTACCAAAATGATCAAAAATTTTGTATAATTGGCTTTACATATTTTTATCGTTTTTATACTCTCCACCACCACTAGTGGTGAATGAGGGTATACTAAGATTTTCATTCCGTGTGAAACTTTTTTATTATACATCTAAGACACCATAAAGTTTATATATTCTGGCTTCTTGAGTTATTCTAAGTCGATTTAGCCATGTCCGTCTGTCTGTCTGTTGAAAACACGCTCACTTTTGAAAAACGCAAAAGAAAAGAACAAACTTGGTCTCAAATTGCTTGTAGTTATCCTAAGCAGTTTGGGATTGAAATCCAGCAACATTGGTTGAGTAGGAAAAGAACTATGAATCAAAAATATTGATAACTTTGATACAAAAACGAACATAAATCGTGGAATAATGCACGGAATGATATAATGCACGAATTTGCTTTACACAACTGCAAATCATACTGATAAATTTCGTGACGATCGGCACATAATTGACCATAGGCCCCATATAAACCCTACATAAACCCTAAAACCGTAATAAATAACGCTATCATACTCAAATTTGGTACGTCACAGTTTTATCGGACCAGAAATCACACGGTAAAAATTTTTGCATATCGGTCCATAATTTATACTAGGCCCCATATAAACCCTACCCACGAAAAATAGTTTAGAACGCCTAAAACCGTAATAAATTCGGTACGTTACAGTTTTGCAGGACTAGAAGTCACACTGCTAAATTTCGTGAAGATCGGTCCATAATTAACCCTAGACCCCATACAAACACTACTCCCGAAAAACATTTTGGTACGCCTAAAACCGTAATAAATAACGCTTTCATACATTTGGTACGTCACAGTTTTATAGGACCATAAGTCACACTGTAAGATTTTTTGAAGATCGGTGCATAATTTACACTAGGCCCCATATAAAACCTACTCTCGAAAAATAGTTAATTGCACCTAAAACCAAATAAAGGTAACTCTGGGAAAATAATTAAATTCGTCTAAAACCATAACAGATGTAGATATTGCGGAAAAATTTCTTCCATCTTAGATTCATATGGCCAGAAAAAATATCATGCAATTTTGTGAAATTCAGTGTTAACGCTAAAACTCATTACTGCTGTATTGAAATTAATTCTAATTTATTTTTTGTAATACTTCAGAATTTTGGGACGATTACTCCATAATTTACGATGGGTTCAAAATAAATTTCCTTCCTGAAAAACATTTTAGTTCAGCTAAAACTGTTACGAAGCATGATATTTTACCCAAGCTATATAAAATTTCTTAAAAGAAAAGCACAAAACTTTCTGATTGTCGGTCAATAATTTAATAAAGGTCTAAACCGTTTTTGTGAAGGTTAGTTAATAATATATATGTATTTATCATACAGAGCCCACTCCTGTCGGAGGAGGGTATCAAAAATAAAGCACAGCCGATTATAGCACTCTAACTTGTTCTTATTATATTTTAAATATTTTTATACATTTTTCATACATCCACTTTCTACGTTACAAATCTCTATTTAAATTTGTTGTTAACTGGTTTGCTTTTAAAAAAAAAAAAGTTATTTTTATAAATTTCAATAATTTTTTATATTTAATTATACTTCTCTTTTTACCTCTATTTTTTTTATTACAGATTTATGATGGGCCAATATATCACGGTACATGGTGATGTAATCAGTCATGTTAATATCACTCACGTGATGGTAGAGGATGGTGGGGAGTATGCATGTATTGCTGAAAATCGTGCCGGGAGAGTGCAACATGCAGCACGTTTAAATATTTATGGTAAGTAAATATTTAAAAAAATTGTTTTTTTTTGTGGTTTTTTGTATCCAAACAAAAGTTTTTAAATATTTGTAACAATTATAAAAAACAACAGCATTTGTTAGAATCTAATATTTATTGTTTTTAAATACTTTCGCATGCAGAAAACAAATGGTGAAATAAAGGGTATTGAAAAGAGATTTATTACTATTTTTTATACTCACCTACTTTAATATAGGATATATACTAAGTTGCTCCTCTAACACATTGGGTTCAAAGAAAGTGGATATATTCAGCCAGGCCCCCGATGTCGATCGGCAAATTAAGCGAGCGACAGCAAGTCACTCATTATCGTTCTCTTAAGCGGCCCACTAACTATTGACTTGTCAGTCGACTGGTTTTACGAGTCAAACGTAATTCATTTATTTATTTTCTATTTTCCATTGACTTCCTTAGGATTTTTGTATAAAAAACTTTAAATGCATTTTTCTTGAAAACTATAAGAGCTAGATCAAAAATAATGACTATCTGTGATCACTTCTTTTTTCCATCAAATCCATAAATAAACCGCTAGTTTGGAATTAAAAGTCGACAATACATATAAATTAAATCAAAATAATAGAACTCTAGCTACAAACAAATCCGAATTGACTGTATTGCCACATTATCAACTCCATAAATTAAACGCTAGTTTGGAAATAAAAATCGACAAATTAAAAGTCGACAATACATGTAAATTAAGCCAAATCAGAATAAAAAACAAAGGAGCAAACGAAAAACAAACAAAGCAGCAAACAAAAAATGTAGAATAGAATTTTATAAAAAATATTTTACAGATCTATATAATTTTATAAGTGGTGTTGTTTTAAAAAAAATATATTAAAAAAAAAATATTTATCTATGAAAACTGTTACGTTATCGGTCGCTTGCATTGTCGATCGACTTGTCGTGATGAAAATTGTAAGTGGGCCGCAAATCAGCTGTTTGTCGTTGAAAATGCAAGCTAACGATAGCGATCGACCTCGGGGGCCAGCCTGTTAAATTCAATTTCAATTACATATTATTTGTTATTCAGATTTTCTGAATTAAAAAAAAAGATTTACAAAATATGAATTGGAAAAGCGGGTCCTCCCAACACATGAAATTTTTTAAGCTTTGGTATAGCGATCGGTTCTCTGAATTATATGCCTGCGTCAAAACCATGATAGGTATTACTACGGGGTACTGTGGGATAGGCAGATTGGCGGTGAGAATGGGGTATGGCATATCGGATATATAATGTAGGTTGTATGAGGATCCACAGGAGTTGGAGAGAGTTCAGCAGTTTCAGTGCTACTGTCCCAGGCTACAGAACAGCAGGCTAATGTGGCTGGGTAGCAGAGTCCTGTACGAACTGGGAGACGTCTTGAGGTGCGGGCTCGAGAGTCTGACGGGATTCGTAATGGGAATGTCATAGCTGCGCGGCAGGAGGCTGGGGACTGGGACTATATGTTCCCAGCAGTTTTCCTCTTTGGTAGCGTTGTCTTTGCTTGTTCTGTCCGATTTTTTTATCTTCCACTACATTTTATCCTGTGCTTACACTTTTTACTTCTTCTACTCTTTCATACTAGATTTATTTCACAAATTAAGGCGTCACAATGGACAATATTGGTTTTTGGGTGAGGGTGTGATATTCGCTTCGCACCAGCCTTTCTAACCTTATATTAAACAATCATGAACGATAAAATTTCAATAATATTTTCACATATAAAACCATTTTACTGCCGGTTTATCGATATTCAACGTAAACGTGCTTTAGGGTTAAATTTTTTAAATTTTCAAAAGATTAAAATATTGGGAATTATTTCTTTTCATAATCAAAAAGCTTTATAAAATACATAACTGAAATTTAAAAAAAATAAAAAATGTTGATTAAAATATTTTTTTAGGTAAATACCTTACAGTGAGTTAAAGACGAATCTTTCAAAAATTGTATCCTATAGTTTTTTATCGATATGAGACAAAAGTTTATAACAAAACTTTTATACATTACGGGTTCACTGATATTTTAACGTAAAAGTTCTCTTAGTGTTTATTAATTTAATCATATTGCTACGAGTACTTTCATATACCTCACACGTTGGAAGAACATATTTTTCATTATGGTTACGGCAAACAAAACTATTTTAAATGAAACTTTTTTAAACATCCCTGCGGGAAATTTGTGTCAATTTTGCTTAAGCAATTTATCCCGTGGCCAGTGAATACAATTGAATGATAAAAAGGAATGAATTGTGATATATAAAACGCAACATATCACTTAACTGGGTATAATGCGTTTAAAGGTTAGTTACTCCAAAGGAGTTACTGGACTGAATTTTGTGCGGGCAGTGGCTGATTCTATCTGGTTCTATTTCTTTATATTCAGGGAATTTGGTATACTTACATGACAGTCGGAATAATATCTGCGACAGGCATTATTTTAACCGAAATAGAATGTGTCCATTTATGTTATTTCAGTGACCTGTTACAAATTGTCAAAAAAAAAAAATGCCAATTAACCCTCTTTTTAGACCTGTTACGTGACAAGTTTGGTGTTAGTTCCCTTTCCCCTATACATAGGGATACTATCATTACTTTAAAAATATTTTTGTCGCCGACAACCATATTATGGTTAAATGTGTCTATCGTGTGGACTCCACAACTACATTATGGCTACCATAGATTTTGTTATGGTCAAAAATAACATGAACGTGTTGACCATAAAGAATTGTATAGTTGTTTATTCGCCTTAACATGTTGCTTTTAAAATATGGTTGCTTAAAAGAGGTAAATATTATTATTTATAAACAACCATTCAAATTTCTAGTAATCATATTATTCTAATTATTTACCTTAACATGGTAGGAAATAACTATAATATGGTTGTGACTTCCTTATATATGATGAATTTAACTATAATTTTGTTATCTGTTGATGTTTTTAAATTTTCCTTTCAAAATAGCTTTTTTAGCCGTACTTATAACAAAAAGCAGCTTAGAAAGCTTAGAAAGGCCGGCCATTTGATACCCTACACCACAGTATATAAATACCAGTTTTGAAGAGTTTAACCTATTTGGGACCCATGGGCAATCATTTGCCCGGCAAAAAAAAATTATGTTATGATTTTAAGATGCATGTAAGAGTTTTATATACCGAATATTATCTAAACATTAAGGTCTATATATTAGAGTATCCAATTATTTGAATTTTAGTTTTGTTCGAGTAAGGAATTAGTGGATTTTTAATATTGGTCGATTAGTCGAATAAGAGTTCTAATTTTTTCGAATAACTCTAGTTATTCAAATATTTTAATCCAATGGGAAAAAGATACATGTCTATTTGATATGCCACTTTTATAGTGATAATAAACAGAAAAAAACAATAAAAAAAATGTTTTGTTTAACACTAATATAACAGTTCAGTTGCTCTACGTATTAGCTCTAAAACTTTCAAATAAAAAATCTGGGACTCGTCAAAAATCTATAACTGACAGATCTTAGAACTTCTTTACAATCATATTTTCAAAAATCGAGAAGGATAGATCACTCCATGGCCGAGTGTATAATTGTTCTATGTTATGCACTCAAATTTCTACCTGTGTGAGTTGGTTTTTCTTACACTTATGGGCTTAAAATAATGCGTTTACCAACCAGTGATATACATCAGTACATATGGCTGGTGTTAATATATATATATATTTTTTTTCAGAATTAATTCGGTTTAACAGACTATACTGAAAGCCAAAGTTAAGTAGCAGGCGTTACACATTAATTTTATTTTGATTTTTATTTTACAATTACATCTCGCTTTTCAAGTAAGAACTTTTTAATTATGTATTTTGTTTTAGACTTTTTGGCTCCGGTACTTTTTATGAGAAGGGCCAGCTTATAAAAAACTTTTACCATCAATTTATTATTCTGGTAGGGATAAGAGCTCAAAGAATGAAGTATATAAAAGGCTTTTTTATAAACTTTTAAAACATGATCGTTTTCCAATTTATTTAAGTTCTATTTCACTCGTGTGTATTTTTTAGAACGTGGCTGAACACTTACATGTTAATATGATAATCGAGTCACATAACAAGTTTTGTGTCAATAACCTTTCCTCTGGAGTAACTACAATATAGACACCTGTTTAGTAACATGTCTTATTTTCACCTATCACAATTCGTTCCTTTTTATTATAATATTGTGAACACTGGTCCCGGGATAAGTGCTTTTAGATCAATTGACATAAATTTCCCACAGATTAAATCCAGATCATCTTAAATATACTCTGAAGTATAAATATACTAAAATCATGAAGGTCAAAAATAAAATTTTGACATATTTGGAATTTCTAAGGGAAAGATTAGAAATTTAAATTTTTTTGTGCCGATTTTTATGAAATTGTAGAAAAATATACCCTTGAGTCATACGAAGACAAAACTGTGCAGAAAAAATTATTTAATTTGCTTTACCGTTTTATAAACTTTAGTAAAGTACACAGTAAAAATTCTTGAAATTTTTTTTTTCAATTAAGCCATTGATCAAAAATCAGTTTTAATTAAAAATTTAATGAAGTAAATTAAATGTTTACTTATATCAACAACACTACATCTTTTTGAAATTTCATATCATAAATAGAGTTTAATCTTGTGCGACTTGGGCATAAAAATTTGTGATTGAGATAGTCTATTAAAATTTCATCCGATTTAGGCCTTCTGAACTTATGCCAAATACTAAATTGTGAATCTTTCAAAAAGAAGAATTTTTGTGAAATTATTTATGTCCGTAGGTCTAAAGAACTGAATGTGTGAGACAATATATTTTGAGACCAAAAGAATTCGAAATACAAAATACTTGAGCGGGAGGTATTAAAAGTACGAAATATAAAATAAACTTTAGAAATGTGTTTAAAATATAAATACAAAATTCGTATTTGTATTTGTAATACGTATTTGAAATACATGCATTTGAAATATTTCCCAACCCTGTTAATATTTTAGGCCCAACTATAAAATTCATGAGCAAGCTTAACCCTTTGACTGTCCAATGTATCACATATGATGCACAGGTGTCATGATTGATACGCTTGCGCATCATATGTGATACACAATTTGTCTTATTTCCTTTAACAAAGTTTTGTATGAACTGATGAAAAATTAAGTTATTTAACGCTCCGGGCGTGTAGACAATGTTTTTGTTCATATAAGACCTGAATATTTGTATGGGAGAACACTGCAAATTTCGAGGATTAAATTTTTTTTTTTTTTTTTGCAAAGAAAATAAACTTTATTCATGTTGAAAAAGTTAAAAATATAACAAAAATATAATAATAAAAATAAAACTTAAGATAATTTCATTATATAGTTATAAAGGAACTTGGTGAGGCTAATTTTTATAGTAAAGAATAAAAATGGCATGAATCGTATGCGATGCAATAATAAATAGTTGAAATATTGGTCCGTGTATCATATGTGATGCATGTCATTTTTACTAGATTATGTACGTGGACGTTTTGTTTGGGGACAGTCAAAGGGTCAAAAATTGACGAAAAACCTCTTAAATGCATTACAATAAACGAAAACAAAATAAAACAAGCCGTCTAATTCTATACGGAGTGTGCAATTAGTTTCGCACTTTGCCTTAGCAAATGACACTTTCATAAAATTTAACAAAAAGTTATCTTAAGTTCAATATGGTTTGACACATATAATTTGCATGTATTCACATAATTGCTAAAACCACCTAATGCACATTAATGTTGGACCTTTAGTTTACTGTGATGAGAGCATAATATGAAACAAAAAACCAAAGATGTACAATTATGGCTTCTGAAGCCATTAACATTTTCGACAAAGCAATCCATTGAACTGAGAATAACACTAACTCACTCGAGTGCATCATTGTTCTCGAAAATATCAGACTTTAGATACTAGCTTCTCCCTCTTTTTTTCTAGTCGTTTTCTATGGTTCATCTGAACTAAGATTAGGGTATAGGGAAATAAGTTCTCTATATAAGTCCTTTTTGAAAGGCCGATACAACTATCTCAATTTAATAAATCCTTTCAAAATACCCTGTGCAATAAAAAAAAATATAAAAGAACAAAAAAATATTAGATATTTGTAAAAAGCGTGTGTTATATAAAAAATCCTCTTTCCTATTTTTAAACACATTTGATAGTTCTGTAAATAAGAATGTTTTAAGTTTTTTATGAAACTTTTGTGACATTTTTAAATGTCATAAATGGTTATTTTTTGTTTTGTTTCGAATGGTTTTTCTTCCGTATAGGCCCAGTAACATAAAAACCAATAAACACATATTTACAGGTTGTACTACATACATAAACATCTATATACATACATGCTTGTGTAAGCCCATTTATAGCTATATACATATACATACTACTACTCTATATACATTTGGCCTATATAGATAAAAATTGCATTTGTAGTTGTTTGCAATGGGAAAGAAATCTAAACTGTCCCTTTAAGCTGGTCATACAAATTATTTTCTGATTTTTTGTTCAACTTGTTTGTGTGAATTTCTCACACTTACAGAAATCGTAGGGTTGTGTAGGTGAGTGTGGTTTAAACTGAATGGCATAGATATAATACATAGATATATGTATATACATATATGTTTTAGTAGAATATAGGCATGTATATGTCATGTGTGTGCTTATATTTACTTATCTCGTTTTAATTTTTTTTTATAGTTCAAATGCGGTTATTTCTATTTATTTTATGAAATAGTACCAACTGTTTGTGAATGCGTTTTAAAACTACTAATAACTTAATGCCTGAAAAATTTTAATATTAAAAACCTTAAAATTATTTAAATTGTAACTTATCAAGAAAAGTACAAAGCCTCACGTGTCACATATACCAAAGGTTTTGAGAAGTTTTTTACAAGTAGTGTGATCTTAAGAAAATATAAATTTTTGTAAAGAATAGGTTTTGTGGTTATTTTATTGAACTGCTTATGGTTTCTTATCCAAATTTTTATGTTTTACCCAGGCTTAACTTCATCAAATTTAATTTTCATTAAATTATTTTTGAAGAAGAAAGGAATTTAGAACATGAAATCAATTAAAATTGATAATTTTTTATTCTTGACTGATGTCTTGATTGAACCCACGAACAGGTTGATTTGACATGTTTCGATAGTAACCTCACTATCTCTTCAGAAATCTTTGCCGTTTAACACTCACCGCCATTGACTGCGGCTGGCAGCCAATAATCGAACAACAAACGTTTTTTTTTTTTTTTTTTGTAATTTGGCAGCCCAAAAACCATATAGACTGATCTTCAAATCATTTTGTCCAGCTTGATTCGACCACTATGTACCATCTCCGTTACCATTTCAAAATATATTGTTTCTTTGGAAGTGGAAATATTATGCAGACCATTTTCGGACAAAGTATAGTAAAAGGTGTTTTTTTTTTATAGTGGAATATAACTTTTAGCTGGCAACACTTTTCAACTGGCGTTAATTTTTTCGGTTGTCAAGTGATTTATGTTTAGTTTAGTTTGGCATTTCATCATGACTAGACTGACGCCTTAACACCGCTTCCGAATTGTGCAATTTAATTTTGAAAATCATTGTTCTGTTGGAAATTCGTATCGCGCACTACGTTCATTTTACGGTCAACATAATCTTCCATCAGAGCAATCAATTCGATTAACTATGAAACGTTTTCCCACCACGCTTACTCTTAATAATAATACGCATCCACAGAGCCGTCGCACAGTGGGAAATTTTACGAGAAGGCGGTCAAAATTCCATAACTTTTGACTGGATCGGTATTTTTTTATGCGATTTTTTTTTGCTCGATAGGTACGATACTAGGCTTTAATTTGCGCTATAAAACGTAAAATTCGACTGATAGGAGCAAAAGTTATGGGGAGTTCAAAATGCATTTTCATTTTTTTTGTTGAGTTTCGGTGTAAAAGTTGAATATTTCAAATATGAGTTTTTTTATAATTTATCATTATTTCTCTTGTATTTTACAACTGATACTTATTTTTTATTGTCGAACTTAGATCCTGTCAGAAAATGCCAATATTTGGCCCCTGTAAATTTTTTAGTCCCAATATTCACAGGGGCCAAAGGTTGGATTTTTTTGGGACGAGACGAGTTGTTATAAGGATACAACTGAAAAGGAATATTTTGAAAAATGCCCAAATAGCATTCTTGGCTATCGATAACATTTTAGGTAATTCAACTTTTATTTTTGGTTTGAGATGTATGTGTATTTTATTTTTATATATTAATACAAATATATACTTAAATCAAAAACAAATTATAATCTATAAACACTTTTAAATTAAACAATATTAGTAAAAATTTCTTCTAAATAGCTTTGGGTTTCATTTTCCAGAAGTTGTTTAGCTTCTTCCTCTAATTCGATTGAGGTTGATTTCCATTTTTGTCGAATACTGGACATATATGGATCTGATGTGCACAACAAAATAGTAATAAGATCTTCATTAGTACAACATCTGGACATTTTTCTTGTATTATGCTCGCGGAAGAATCTGTAGTCTTTGTTCCTTTTTTCTTGCGCTTCTTCAGATAGATCTCCAATTGGTAGGATATTGTGTTGAACTATTTGTTCCCCATGGTATAAAATTGTATGAACTGTGGTTGGCATATGTCTCCAAGAGTATTTTTTGTTATAAAGAATTGCTGTTTCATTTGCATACTGGCCAAATTTTTTTGCATTTATCTTTCTGCTACATGATATAACTTGTAAAATGATCTGGAATCGTCTTATTAATTCAAAATGTTCTCCTGTGATAGATGCTGCAGTTTCTGGATCGGAAAAGAATCTCCTTGCATTGTTTCCATCATTTGAATTTCCTTCTCCTTGTTTTGGCTGATCAATTATAAGGCCTAGGTGAAGGTATTTTTCTTGAATTTGTTTTTTTCTTTGCTTCCTTTTTTCCACATTTTCTTTGTTTTTTCTCACTGTTTCGCCTAACGGGCCAAATTCCAAATCATAACCCAATTTAAGAATATGCTCCATGAAAGGAATTCTAGTATGAAGAGGGGACATTCAAAATTCGTATGCTTTATTGAAACTATTGTGTTGTGATGGGGGTTGGCTTAATTGACTTGATGTCTTTTGACATATGGTACAGCTTGACGAAGACTTTGTTTCGGTTAATGCTTGTGCAACTTTTCCATCGATCATTGTAAGGAACATTTGAAAATTAATTTCAATGCATTGGTCATCAAATTTAAATATTGCCGGTTGAAGTTCTTTAATTTGATCTTTTATTTTTCGAACTTCTTCAGTTATGACATCTTTAGTTTCCTTTTTGTAAACAAACTTTATTGGTCTGCAATACTTTGTTGAAGAGGGAATTTCATTTTTCCATACATCCATTGCTGTAACTCTACTGGTTGACGGCTCTAAGCCAATATAAGTTTTTCTTAAACGTAATGGAACGAAAGATACCATGAATAAGTTAGCATCAGATGAGTTTTCTGAATTACATTGCTTGTATTGTTTCTGACCAGAGCTTCCATCACATCCCCATTTAGAAAATAAAGTGATTTTTAAGTTTTTTTAAACAGTCAGCATCAAGTGTATTTAATAATCGTTCTGCAGTGTGTTCGAGAAGAGCCTGCAATTTTACTTCTGCTGAACTTAAAGTTACACTAATAGCCGTTTGTGAAGGTAAGCACTCTTTTTTGCCAGAAACTAAATCTCGATATGCTGGAAAGATTCCAAAATTTTTTTCATTGGTTCGCTTTCGCAGTTCTGTATACTGATTTTTTGTCAGTTTTAAATCCAAAAATAGTGCAAATGCTTCTTCTGGAGTAAATTTCATTTCTTCAGTTGGTGTAGGCATACTTTTTAAAATCCTCTTTGTGCGTTTAGGGCTCGCTTCCACTATTTTTTCAATTATTGCAATTTTTGTTTTCTTATTTTGCGTTGGTTGAATTTGATGCAGAAATTAATCCTTTATCATACTATGAGAAATTTCTTCATTGATATTTGCAAGCTTGCGTCTTCGTGATCTTTCACTGCAATTGTCAATTTGTTTTGCGGGCCGACCCACTTTTTCAGTTTCCTTAGCGGTAATTGACAGCTTCTTAAAAATCAGATCATTTGTTAGCCATTTTTCGTTGCGTAAGTAAAAAAATTTCTTGTTTCTAGAACATTTAAGGTACCGTTTTCTTAATGTAAATGAAAAATTTTTATCTTATGAATTTTGATTTCTTGTTCGTTGCATAATTTAAAGAATGGATTATTCATTATGTGTAACACAAAATCTATTTCATCTTTCTGTTGAAAATATATATCTGCGAGAACTTTATAACTGAACTTAGCCATTGTTTAAACAATAATGAGGGTAAAATTATGAATGCATGCATTATACATGCATTATACTCTTGATAGAAGTTTTTTTTAAATGATCTTTTGTTACCACTTCTTGGAAACATATAAAACCCTTTTTTAATTACAAATTTAATCTTTTATTACCATTTCTTTGAAACATAAAAAAACCCCGGTTTTTACACTTTTTTAAAGGATAACATACCGGCAATAAATTAACAGGTAACATGTAGGTAATTTTCACGTAAAATATAACTGCTCTTCCATTTTTTTAAATTAAGTTGCAATTTTGAGGTAATTAAACTATGTAGTTTATGTTGCGGCTATTTACTAATGTTTAACCCTTTAACTTACTCAAAAATCTAACGTGTTAGTCTATTTATGTCGCCTATTCGTTTTACAGCATCCGTTCACCCACAATAAGTTTATAACAATGGCAATACCTTTACCTTCTCAAAATTAATTGATAACCTGACGTGCTAGATAATTTATGTGGCCTGAACTGCTTTATTTGTCGAAAATTCTTTAAGATTCACCTTCTTTAATTTCAGTAATGTTTCCTTGCAGGACTTATTTTTTGAACCGAATATCTTACCTTGGGTCGCAGAAATTGCTGTAGTTCGCAAGATCGTATCCAGATGTGTGTACAATGGGGTATAGAAATGTAGGTTAGATTCTGGACTGCAAGAGAGTATAGATTTTTTTTTACGCGTTTTGGCGGGCAGGACTTATGTTCTATAAAATAGTAAATTTCCTGGAAATTTTGACATAAAAAAAAAAGAAAATTAAATAGTTCTACAGATCGCAGAGTTTAATGCTTTAAACCACGTATAGCTAATAAGATAAACTAATACACTAATACACAAAATTCTGTCAAAAAATCTTGAAAAACAAAAAAGTTATGAGCATTTCAACTTCAAAAGTTTACTCAGAAATTCAAAACTATAACCAAATTCTGAGAAAGTCCATTTGGGACCACCCTGTTCTCAATGAAATAGTTGAAATAGGGTTGAAATTTTTTGGGTCCCGAGGTTCACTAGTATTTACTTTCACATGAATAAAAAAATTTCAAAATCGGTTCAAAATATGAACCAGTGTGCGTCGTACAGTGCGTACAAAAGAAGGCCTTGCTGCTCTAGCGTAGAGGAAGACCCGAAGTGCCCATCCACTTTATGAAAGATTTAGCGTGAAGCCTCAAAACAAGATTACCGTTGATCCCGATTTTCATAAGCGAATTTTCTTCACTTTTGTTTAAGTGGATACGTCAATAAGCAAAACTGTCGTGTGTGGAGTGATTATAACCCTCAAGTGTATGTTGAGACAGCGTTACATCCAGAAAAACTGACTGTTTGGTGTTCTTTATTGGCTGGTGGAATCATTGGTCCGTCCTTCTTTAAAAACGATACTGGTCAGAAGCCTTGATTTCTGACGTTCTCGTTCATTAATTGAACAACTATGATATGCAGGAGCTGTAGTTTCAACAAGACGGCACAACATGTCACACAGATTATGCCACAATTGATTGCTTGAAGGAAACGTTTGGTAACCGTATAGTTTTACGTTTCGGACCCGTGAATTGGTCTCCAAGATGGTACGATTTAACGAGCTAAATTATTTTCCACTTCGAGGACAACATTCGCCGCGTTATTGCCAATATACGGTCATAAATGGTGGAAAAAGTCATCGAAAATTGGACCAATTAGACTACGTCCGAGCCAGCCGTGGCGGTCGCATTCAAGTAATCATATTTATATTATAATACCAAAAGATTTTCTTTCGAATAAAGTAATTTTCATGCCAATTTAAAAAAATCATTTTTGTTCAATTCCATTTCAAAGTTCTCTACCTCTATAAAAAACACCCTTTTCTTGGCATTGCAGCCATCCGTTGCCTTTATTTTCCCGAACTTGTATTTAATCAAGTATGACAAAAGGATTTGTATGTCGAAGAAAGTAATTTTTACTTTGACGTTATGTAGTCTCTGCATCGCAGAAAAAAGTTTTGTATCAATTAAAAAAATGGGTTAAAAATTATTTCAATTTAATTAATGTGATAATTGAATCAATTATTTTTTTGGTTGAAAGAAAATTAAAAATATAATTTTGATTTACTTAATATTTAAGTTGTATTGAAATAAATTTTTAATTAATAAATTAATTTAATATCAAAAAATATTAATAGATTTTTTCGTTTAAAATAAAATAATTTAAACTTGTAGATTTGTTGTTGAGCATTTTCAATATTTAATTAAATAAATTAACACGTTGTTTGAAATGGCAAAATATTTTGATAATTTTTTTAATTAAAATTAAAAATATCATTTATTGAAAAAAAACAATATTCACAATTTTACAATTTTTAGTAATCAATATAACCAATTTGGTAATAAGTGCAAAATCAACCACTTGTTCGCTTGATACTATGAATTTGGTATAAATTTGGTGACTAGAGACAATTTTTAATTTTTTCTGTGTATATTGTTTCAATTCAATATTGTTGTTGTTAACTTTTAAAAAATACTTTTTATGACAAAATATCTAATCGTTGTGAAAATACAAAATTTAAATCTTCTTATCACATATTAAGGCCCAATTATAATGTGCATGAGCTTGCTTAAGCTAATGTCAAAAATTAACAGAGGGTCTCTTAAAAGCATCTAAACAACAAAATGAAAATCAAAACATAACTGATTTCGAACGAAATTCAGATTCATAAAATTTTTCGAAAAACTTCCTTAGGTCTAATATGGTTTGACGCATATGATTTACATGTATTTGCACAGTTGCTTAAGCTGACTTATTCAAATTGTACTTAAGCCTTTTGTTTTTTAATTACGGAAAAATAATTGTAATTTTATTTTATTTATATAATTACAGGTCTTCCTTATATACGAATAATTCCTAAAGTAACAGCGGTCTCAGGTGAAACTTTAAATTTAAAATGTCCCGTGGCCGGTTATCCTATCGAAGAAATTCACTGGGAACGTGGCGGACGTGAATTGCCTGACGATATACGACAGAGAGTACAACCAGATGGTTCGTTAACTATAACACCAGTACAAAAAAGCACCGATTCGGGAGTGTATACATGTTGGGCGCGCAACAAGCAGGGACACAGTGCTCGTAGGAGCGGCGAAGTAACTGTTATTGGTTAGTATAATAATTGTTAGTGAAGCGAAACTTAAATCAACTTGTTTCTCAATCATTAAAAAAAAATAATTTCCAGTACTAAATTTTTGTTAACAGAGTATGAAAAAATAATCTAAGAAAACATTTAGACAACGCCATCAACAACATGTTATTGTTTGGTAACAGCATACCTGTCAAAAAAGAAAAAGAAAAAGAAAACTTGTGTAAAACAATAGCCATCATGAATAACTTTTTTTTATTGTGCCACATAACTGAATACTGAATGCATAATTTTTTTTTTACCATATGGAAAACCTAATTCTTTTTTTGCTAGCTATTTTGCAGTAAAAACTATTTATGTGTATAAGTATCTTATGCATATTTTTTTTTTGTTTGTTCCTTTCAAATATCACTTTGCTTTTTTAATGTTTTTTGCTTTTTTGTTGCTATTAAATTTAAATTCTATAACTTTTTTCCCAACAACAACAAAAACATCCAATCTACGCAGTACCGCCAAAACTGAGTCCCTTTCAATCATCACAATTACAATTGAATATGGGTGATCGGGCTTCTCTAACCTGTTCCGTGGTCAAGGGTGATTTACCCTTGACTATAACATGGCGCAAGGACAATCGTGCCATAGAGACTACGCAGCATCACATGTCGGTAAAACAGGTCGATCAATACAATAGTATTTTAGTGATTGAAACTTTAGGATCCGATCACACAGGCAACTATTCATGTGTTGTACGAAACTCGGCAGCTGAAGTGGAAAATTCCCAATCATTGTTGGTTAATGGTAAACAAATTATCAATATTCTAATGGCTTTTGAAATTTTCATTTTTTGAGTTTTGTTTAACATTTTGTTTTCTTATATTTTATTGAAAGTAAATTGAAAATATCGTCACAATGGACCATATTGGTCTCTGGATGAGGGTGTGAAGACGCGCCAGCCTCTCTAACCTAAATTAAAAATATAATTTTATTTTAAAAAATAGAAAAAATAATGGTATTAAAATGCGTGACATTAAATAGTTGGCCCTTTAGCCCCAAGTAAAGGAAAGATATTACCTCGTTTTATTACCTCGTTTTATTACCTCGTTTTATCACTGTAGTTTACTACCGTAAAAAATCTAACTTGAGGGTTAAATGGCAACAAACCGAAAAACTTTCCTTCGTCATTTAAAAAAAAAGACCCTTATAGAGGAAGAACATCTAATATAGAAGATCTACAATTATAGTTCCAGAGACAATCAGGAATCGTATAAACATTTTTTAGAGTTTTTGACTTTGATCTCTATTCTGGTTCCTCATTTCAAAAAACAGGACGATAAAGTTGACAAGAAAATTTAGATTTTGAAATAATTCAGATGTCAGAGTAGGAAAAATTTAGATATCGAAATCATTTGGCTCAAATTTATTTTTGCTATTGGGTAAATATAAATGTATTTAATTCTATGGATCAAAAGTTTTAGCAAATTAGGGTAAAACTGAGAGATTTTAAGGAAATATTTTAAATTGTAGTTATCAGGTTTGCTGTGGAAATCGAAATCACGTGAAATAATTTTCACAATTTATTCGATTTCAATTTCACGTGACTTAGATTTCCAGAGTATGTCTGATAAAGTCAAAAATTCCTTGTTACTTTTAACGTCTTATTTTGTAAAATGAGGAACTAGCATTAAAATCAAAGTCAAAGACTCTGAAAATTTGTTATATGAGTCCAGATGATTTTTGGAACTATAATTGTTCCAATACAATCATGTGCCGAAAAAAAGTAATTTTTTTTAGAGAATCTCAGCTACTACGACCTCACAGAATTGTGGTAAACTTCTCTCTATTACATTGACGTTCTTAGGATATAAATTAAAATTTTCGGTAATGCCCTCAAAGATCATAACCTCATAAATTCATGATTGAATGTCTCACCTTCTCTTTTAATAATTCAAGACTTTCATTGACCAGCTTTGCTTTTATGTATATGTTGACAAGAGAGAGAGAGAGATCTACGCGACGTGGATACAAATATACATATGTATACTGCCAAATACTTTGTCAATCGTAATGGCAAAAATCTCAGACTGAATCATGCATTCAACATTATTATTATAGAAAGTAAAGGTACCAGTGAACAAATGTGAAAATATTTTTCATGAGCACCTGCCATATGGCCTAATATAATGGTGAAACTAAACAACGAAGTGAAAAGACCATGCGTTTATCTACCGCCCACGAGTGTGAGAGTAACCAGTGCACCCAATTTAAGTGTACAATCCGGTAAAAATTATAAGCCCGCCCCTTGTTAAGGAACCGAAACTATCTTATCTCCACTGCATTAGGAATAGCCAGTAGCATCTGTTAAATAGCAGCAGCATATTAAGAGAACCGCCACAGGCCGAACTTATCCCTCAAGACTCATCTCATGACAATGGTCAAAAACCAACGCACAATCTTTCATCTGATTTATATTTCAAGTCTTCACTGATCTATAGCCGGTCCCTCGGCCTTAGTCTCTACTAACAAACTACTACATCTTCAACATCACATCATTACCAACGGAATACCCAATTTTTCCAGCCTTCTGTGTAGGTTTCTTCCTTCTTGAGTTTTTTGGGTATGATTTACAGTCACCATGTGATCTCCACATTATACTGCTAAAGGGAAAACAGTCCCCGCCCAAGAGTATCATCCTGCGAAAAACACATATCACACATTTTAAAATAACTTCGGGTAATGTGGACTACCGGTTTGTATTTTCCCAAATTTTTGGTCATAATACATAATACATGGATATTAAAAAGCTGTGTACTAATAAATTAGCAAATGTATTCTATAATTGTTTTTGTAGTTGAAAATTATTTACGTTAAAGGAGAAAAATTGAAGGTGCAAATATTTTAAGGAGTCCAAAAAACATCATTGAAATTGGAGGGAAATGTGGAATACAAGAAACTAGATTCCACATTATCCGAAAGCATTTATTTAATAAACTTCGTGAACCAACTAAAACAAAATTTAATAGATAAAAAAAATTAAAAGAACGCGTTCTTGGCATAAAAAATAACTTAAGAAATTAAGAAAACAAACTTCTTTAAGTGGTCAACATTAGGCAAACTTGGGTTACAGTGGCTTAAAATAATTGTTACGTATTAATTGAAATGTGCTTAAATACTTACCAAATATATGCAAAACAATGTGTCCAGTTTAACACATGCGTTTCATTGTCGTTTCATGCAAACCGCAAATGCAAACTTCCTTCAATAGTTTCTGAAAAAATACACAACAAAGAAAAAGTTTTTCACCAATTAAGAACAATAATCAAAAACAAAATCAGTTTTAATTAAAAATTTAAATCAAGTGGATTTAACGTTTAATCAAGCAAATTAAACGTTTAATCAAGTGAACAAAACGTGTAAGTAAGTAAATTAAACGTTTAATTGATACCATTAATTGGGTTACTGATGCAAATTAATTTTGTATTTAATATCACAAACTTAAATCAAAATTAATTTTTTTCTATGAGGTCCACATTTCACGCATAGTACGCAATACCCGAAGTTACTCAAGTCAAAAACCAACGCACACCCAGCAACTCATTCTCTACTAACAAACTACCAAATTTTCACAGTAGCGTTATTACCAACGCAAAACCCATCTTGACTATCCCATAAAACGTACTTCCACAGATCTTATCATAAGTGCTAAGACACAAATACCTAAGAAAGTATTCTGCCGGCGGCCTCAACTAACAGTCGTGTCTGTTGGCGACTGATTCCTGTGGTACCAGATTTATAGGATCTCTGTTGAGCCTTCGGTATCAAGAAATCAGGAAAACTTAAAGAGACCTATTGTTTTGTGTCTGACGGATTTAAGGCCTGACTACACCTGATTATGTTAAAGAGGATGCAGCACCAAATGGTCATCTTATTGGTGTATTGAAAAAAGATGCGTGCGTATCGTTAGCCTTCCCAGTAAAAAATGGGCTCCAAAAGGAGCGGATTTGATGTATGAATTCATACCTCAAATTTTATCAAACCTGCTGATGGGATGCCTGATTTTTGTATGGGGTGTTTCCGTTTTCTGCTGACAATGATCGCTTTTTTTAACCTAATAAAACATGCAAACATAGCACTCATAAAAGGCTTTACTAAGGGCTATTTATATTTATTTTTGTTATATTTATTCATTTATGTTTTGCTTTTATTTGTTAAAATGCTTTTTTTCCAATCATTTTCGTAAATAATAATATCGCTTTAGAACCTTCTTCGTTGTCAGCACTAAAATAGCAGCTTTTTTGTATTTTTAATTCGTTATTATTTACTGATGTATTAGAACTCTGTTATTGAAGCGCTCGATTATGCGCTTTTTCTCTTAAGTGCTTTGGAAAACACAATTTTTTTTTTTTTGCTGAGTTATTGATTTTTTATCTACGCAACATAAAACTTTATAATTACGCACAAATTCTGGTGCACTTACGAAGGCTTTTTAAAGAAAACGTTTAAGTACACAAAAATCTTGCATGAACGTGAAAAAAAATTACTGAGTTGCAAAGATGCTTACGGTTCTTTAGTCTGAACTTAAAGGTCTTAAAACTGTCTGGCGTCCACAGCTATTTTCTGAAAATGTTTACTTAGCTCCTTTCCAAAAACGAGCAGGCAGTGAAGTTTTTGTATCTTTTCTTAATAAATATTTCTAGAAAGAGTAGTAAGATCAGTCATTTAGCAGTATCGTGAATAATATTTTCATCAAAATTTTTTTCCTCGTTCCTAAAAAATATTTCGGAGAAAAAGAGTTTTGAGAGAACAAACTGTTTGCTTCTTATTTACAGAAGACGTGATTGAATTAAATGCGTTCTCACTTATTTCTAAAGTTGTCAACTATATTGTCGTTGCTATTTATTTTAGTTATAAAATTTATTAACTCACTGATATAAATTGAGTGGAATATTTTCAATTTATTTTCAAAATTCTTAAATTTTGAATTTTGTTTTATTGAATGTTTCGATGACATTATTATAATGAATGTTTTGATTTTTTCATAATTTTTTTTAAGAATCTCAGTAGAATTTGTATGCACATTAAAATAAAATTTTAAACAAATTTTTTTATGTAAATTTTATGTAATTCCCTTTTTTCTTAAGAGTATCAAATCATAATTAGAATATGTAATACATGTTAAATTTTACACTTAATACGACATATATATATTCTTTTTTATATACCCAAATATTTTTTATATGTAATGTCTGTATGTATAAGTAGTTTATTTTGTTTAAATATTTTTCCAATATTTTTACTATACATTTTTAAAAATTTTAGCAAATATTTTAATGTAAATACACGTTTTTATTATTCACTATAAGACCTTAAAACAACAAAAAAAAAAAAAACTGCGAAGATTTATTTATTATAATTGTGTTTATTTTATATTTAAAAAAATATTTAAATGGTACAATTTTTTCTAATAAGAATTAAAAAAAAAAAAAAAAATCAACATTGAAAGCGCTGCAGTTAAAAAAAATCAAGTAGTTTTATTTAAATAAAAGCTTTCATTTATTAGAATTTTTGGTGAAATTTGCGTAACAAAATGGAGTAAGCGGAAACGGAAATGGCTGATATTTACAATAAAATGGATAGAGATTTAGGTGGCAACAAGCGAATAGATGCTCTGAAACGAATTGTTTGTTTGTTTTTGTTTTAAATATTAGAAATTTAGATTTGTTTTTTCTCTGTTCTCTTTTTCATATTTCATACAGTCCCACCAATTATAGAACCATTTGCCTTTCAAGATGGTTTAGCCGAAGGTATGCGCACCCGCACTGTTTGTGGTGTATCACGTGGTGATGCTCCTCTCAAATTATGGTGGCTCAAAGATGGTGAAACTTTGCCAGATCTATTGGGTGCCAATGTTACCATGTTAGATCAATATTCATCACTATTAAGCATACCTTCGCTATCGGCTTCCCATTCTGGTGAATATACATGTGTGGCCAAAAACCCAGCAGCTGAAATAAAATATACGGCCATATTACAGGTCAAAGGTATAGTATAAATGAACTTCCCTACTCCTTTAAAAAGACAAAATGAAAGAAAACAAGACATAAAATCAAAATAGAAACAAAAAAAAAAGTATAAAACAAATTCAATTTTTATCATAGTTTTTTTTCTTTAATTTTTATAACTTTTACATTTAACACACATTTTGATAAAAATACATACATAATTTTAAACAATTACACATTTTAACCAAAAATAAAATTTCAGATTATAAACCATTTATTTTCCTACAAAGTATTTTGTACTTGTCTTTATTTGATTATTTTTTTCCTTGGTTTCTATAAAACCCTTTTCTTTAATTGTTGTTTTTAAATCCTTTTAATAACCACCAGCTTTTTTAATAAAAACAAAATTCTTTATTTCCTTAAGTTCATTAAGCTTTTACTGACCTCTCTCTGTCCTTAAAAATAGAAAAAAAATTAAAGCTTTTTTTGTACAAAAAAAGTTAAACAGAAAATACAACATCAACTTCTCTACTTGAAAAAAAAGTTTTTGAAAAGAGAAAAAAACCTCAACAAAACCGAAAACGTATTTAAACAAATATTTGTAATACAATTTTCTTTATTTGTTTATTTCTTTATTATTTCTCTATTAAAAACTCGATGTGCTTTTTATTAAAAACTATATTTAAAATAAAAATTTAAAAAAAAAAGTGTTAACAATTATTAACAAGAACAATTTCCCCTTTTCTACTGGAAATAAATAAATAAAAAAAACTAACGCTTTAAATATTTTATATTCGTTTTGTATTATGGAATATTTATTACCTTCTTCCCCCTCGACCTTCTACTGATAAACCATCCTCAAGTCGCTTTTTTGGCACGCTGTGGGTTTTAAATATTAAAAAAAACAATATGAATATTTATAAAAAAAAAAATGAAAAAAAATTACAAATAACCGCCGATCACCAGGTAACCTTTTTTTGCACTGCTTTTAACGCTTTTTATTATTAAGTTTACAAAAATGGAAAAAATATGTATTTTAATATTTATTATTTGTTTAGTTGTTTAATTTATGCCATTTATTAAATAAAATGAAAAATATTGCAAAGAGTTATTTAAAAAAAAAAAAACAGAATTTAAATAAAATTTTATTTCAAACTAAATGAAAATATTTTGATAGATATAGAGTCTACAGTTAATGAACATAATCCTTTAAAATCAATACTCTAGATAAACTAATGAAGCTTGCAAGCATGTGTTTGACACTTTATGATTGGGTAGGGTCTGGACTTGTTATAAGGGGGTATTATTTTCCATTCTCATTAGAGAGTTAATTAAAACATAGTTTGTTTCCAAACAACGTTAAAAACAAATATATTCTTAAAGCACTAAACAAGGGTTGTTCCGTTTGCAGTTGACTGCGGTATAACTACGAACTCAATTGAATAGGACCACCGCTTAAGCAAGGGGTCCAATTTTTATAAGATTTGGGTACTACCACAGAATACCTATGACTTACAACGGCCTATATTTAAATTAGAGCTGGAAACGACAGGAAAACCCAAGGAGATCGGGCATAAGCCCTTTTCTCTTCATAAAAGTTATCTATTAGAAGAGAGTATAACCCGCACTCAGCTAAATAAGTTCTTACGTTGTCGCCGGCTTATTATCCGTTCTTATCGAAACGCTCTGCTTTTAAAGTGTAGATCACCCATGGCATAGCATACACATACATTCATACATATAAACTATACAATACACAGCTCTTTTCGACTTGTGTTAGTAAATCATATTTACAGTGCTGCATTTTATTTTATACTATCATTCACATGAATTACATGAAGGTGATTAATTTTTTCTATGTTTATAAATTCAACGAAATTATCTATTTTTGATGGCTCCATCACAACAATCAAAACAATACTGTATTAACTCCAAATTTAGCAATTTTCAGTAGAAGCAAAACTATTTTTAATTTTACATCGCAGAAAAAATTAAATATTGTCTCTAGTAACAAAATTCATTCCAAATTCATAGAATCAAGTAAACAATTTGTTGATTGTCCATCTATTACCAAAATGATTATATTGATTACAAAATATTGTAAAAATTTTAAATTTTTTAATATTTTTTTTCAATAAATTATATTTTTAATTTTAAATAAAAAAAATGATCAAAAAACTTTGCCGTTTCAAACAATGTTTTAATTGATTTCATTAAATAGAACTCACGTTTCGACAATTCCCAACAAAAATTTTAAAAGTTTAAATTATTTTATTTTAAACGAAAAACTAAATTAATATATTTTGATATTTAATTAAGATTTTAATTAAAAATTTATTTCAAAACAACTAAAATATTGGTTAAATTCAAATAAAATTTTTAGTTTTCTTTCAATTAAAAAAATAATTGATTAAATTATCATTCAATTTTCTTTCAATTAAAAAAATAATTGATTAAATTATCACATTAATTAAATTTATGTAGTTTTTAAACCATTTTTTTATTTGATAAAGAACTACTGATAATTTTTTCTGTGAGTAAGGGCAAATGAAAAATAATTTTTAAAGTAGCCGTTTTATTGCCAAAGAGGAGACAAAATAGATATTTTGCAGCGGTTAGATATGAATGTAACGTGTCGATTTTTTCCAAAAAGTGAAAAAATAAAAATTTGGGTTCATACACTTTTGTTGAACAAGTTGAACAAGTATCAATTAAAAAATGGTTTCAAAAGTATTTAAATTTAATAAATGTGATAATTGAATCAATTATTTTTTTTGTTGAAAGAAAATTAAAAATTTAGTTTTGATTTAATTAACATTTTAGTTGTTTTGCAATAAATTTTCAGTTAAAATTTTAATTAAATAACAAAAAATCTTAATTGAGTTTTTTGGTTTAATAAAAACCTAATTTAAACATGTAGAATTGTTGTTCTGAATTGTCAATATTTATTTAAATAAATTAACACATTGTTTGAAATCGAAAAGTTTTTTGATCACTTTTTTAATTAAAATTAAAAATATCATTTATTGAAAATATTTTTTCAAAATTTCAAAATTTTTAGTAATCAATATAATCATTTTGGTAATAGGTGCAAAGTCAACAACTTGCTTGCTTGATATTATGAATTTGGAATAAATTTGGTGATTCGAGAAATTTAATAAATTTTTCTGTGAATATAATGACCGGAGCGAAAAAGCAGTTTAAGGAGCTAAACTTTATATTGTTGAACATATAAGCGCAAACTCTATAAAACGTCTGTTTTTAGCTTAAACGTCGGAGCCCAATTGAGTCCTTCGTACTCATATCGTATGGCCGCTAATGTGTCTTAAGCAGTATTTCTGAAAGAAACATGTAGTTTGTTTTTAACTCGTTCATACTTGAGTTAATATTGATAATTATCACTACTGCAATTATACAAAGATCATTTAAGGAGAAAGTAAACAAATTAAACTCAAATAATATTAGGAGACTTTAAAAATGGAGGCTTAGTGTTCAAACAGAACTGCGACAAGACCACATTTTACATACAATTTGACATAAAAATTTGTCGTAGAAAGCCATCGTGAAATAAAATCTATTTTATTTTGAGAACGTTTTTTCTAATGCTCTCACATATAGACACTTATTCTCTTAACAAGACTACCAAATTTCATTCAATTTCATATATTTTGTAAACAAATAAAAATAAATAAATAAAAAAAAGAAGAAGAAAGAAATGTGAGAGAATTTTAAATTACTGCCGAAGTTTTAATTATGGGCTTTGGGATTTCTGACTGAAATTGAAGACTCAATTCCGTTTGAAGACTTATGATTAAAACTTAGGGACTTATTGAGCAATTTGGCTGAATAGTACAACTTTTCCAAACAAACTTTTGTTCAACATATATGGGATCTTCGTAGAAATACCCATTTCAACAAGCACATAGACAGACGAAAGGACGGACAGGCGGGTATTTGTACATCGTTAAATCCACTTCACTACTTATAAGGACCGATTATATATCGCTCAATAAATCATAAACAGTCACAACTAAAAATGTATCATTATTGTATTTTTCATTAACCACTTCACAAATCAAATCACTAACGACAACGGCAATTTCGTTTGCATCTCTTCAGCCTTCTTTAAATGTAAAAATACCGGTATCTTTGTATTTATATTTCTTGTGCCGCTTGTACATGATCAACTAAAGAGTACTATTTTTAAGTGTTACAGGGCGTTTATAAGTAATTCAGGGCTTTTCTTTCACCTAAATTGTATTATTGCGAGTTGTGACGCCATAAATGGGAAAAGTGTTAAGTTTTGTGGTGCACCATTTAGTACTGTGCCTAAATACTAAAGAGCCAGAAATCAAAATAACCTCTTATTTTAAAATTTATAGTACAAATTAAAAATAAAATTAAGCAAACTCTCTTCTTAGAGAGCTTTCTTTACCATAAAATTATTTTTGATTAGATTAACCATGTTTTGAAAAACAGTTTTTTGGATCTCCTCAATTGACACAAACAGCCACCATTTGACAAGTCACACATCTATTCTCAATGAACGTGTTGAGCGTTAGCTACTGCAATGAAGTATTATTTCAATACAATGTAGTATTATTTCAATAAAACAATTCCTAGAACTAAATTTAAGAACCATTTTAGAAGGTCCCAAAAAAATGTGTCACACCACCGGTGAATACTGTACTGTAATGTATATGTAAGGTATATGTTTTCAAAAGGCACTCTCAATTAATTACCACGTATGAGTAAATATTATCCAAATTAAAAATCACGTATACGTATAGAATACCTATTGCATGTTACAATTGTACTCATCAGAGTTCGAAAATAAACTGTAAAGTACAGCAAGTTAAGGTACCACACAGTTTTTTTAATTTTTGTTTGTGCACTTGTACACAAACAAAATATGGTACATAACTATTGTGAGCTGACGAACAGAAACACTTAGATAAGTTACCGAACTTATTTTAGAGTCCGTGTTAAGTTCTTTTAAGGTACTTATCTGTACTTTTTAGTGAACACGTAGTTAACTTTTAGCTAACATGATATGTGTTTTTTAGTGTCTGCGTAGTTTTTATTTATTGAGAAAAGAACCCAAAATATAATTTGAAGTTAATTTTTATAACAGGAGTGCAGAAATATAAGAAACAAATAGTGAAAAAATATATGAAAAATTTGAAAAAATTCACGTTAAAATTCAAGAAAATTATGTAGTAAAGAGGCCTAATAGAAGGCCTTTTTGCAGACTAAAGATCTCCCAGCCGCATGCTAACTTTATTACCAATTAACAAGGTGTGTCATTGGAGACCAACACCTTGCACTTTTGCATCAATTTTAAGCACTTCTGGAAGGGTTTCTAAAAAGATTTAAGAATAAAGCTTTATCCAAATTTTATTGTTGTGGCAAATAATACGAAGTAAGTCAATTAATAACTAAACTTGCAACACGTTCTAACATAAAACTACTAATAAAACGATTGCGACAGGCCTTATCTTAGAAAAGAAAAATTTTAATTTGTAAAATATTTAATAAAAACTTTTCTAAAAGACCTTTTCAAAGAAGGCAGAGTGGAGTAAGTAAAAGTTTACTTACAATTTAATTGTGAACCTTCTTAAAGGCCTAAAAAGTGAATCGCTTGCAATTTTCACTGCTGGGCAGCACGATTAGCCTGTGTGTATTTTTTTTTTTTTTTTTTTAAAATTATTTATTTACTGGTGAACCAAAATGTATGTGTTTTTTTTTTTTTTTTGTAGGCAAATATTATTGAAATAAAAAAAAACTAAGAGAACTGCACATATCGTCATCTTAAATGCAGAATATTGTAACATCAAATTTCATAAGTTTACATGAGAAGCAAAAAACCTTGTAAAATGGAAATTATATGAGATATTAGAGTATTAAATATTTAGAATAAAAATGCGAGAACCGATATATTTTTTATAAAAAAATATTATTTTTATTATATTCAACATTTTTGATTTTTCGAATTTATTCTATGATAGTGTATAAAGTAATTCCTGAAAAATTTAAGGAATA
Source organism: Pollenia amentaria (assembly GCA_943735925.1). Taxonomy (NCBI): domain Eukaryota; kingdom Metazoa; phylum Arthropoda; class Insecta; order Diptera; family Polleniidae; genus Pollenia; species Pollenia amentaria. The sequence goes on along the minus strand of OX031009.1, from coordinate 142,078,085 downwards.
GAACTATTACAAAAAAGCTCATAGAATAAATTCGAAAAATAAAAAATTTTGAATATAATAAAGTTGCTTATGAAAAGAAATAATTCCCAATATCTATTTATTATTTTTATTGTTATTTATTTAGTTATGTGTGTTGCGTTATTTTAAATTGAATGTGTGTTGCGTTATTTTAAATTCTCTGAAACAAAACGACAAAAATTTAAATATATTGTTAAAAATTACAGGAATAATTGAATATTAAGATACTATAATAGAATATTAAGACAATAATCGTATAATTAATATGTAGCAAGAAGTAAATTTTAATTAGTTAATTTCTGAAATAGTTAAATAAGAAGAATGAAAGTTTTTCAATTAAGAGTAGTATTGATAGCAGCCCCCGTATTCAGTGAACGAAAATGTTGTACAAAGAAGCACTTATCCTATAAAAAAAAATACTATTAGTATTTAATAAAGCCGTAAAAGGATTAACAGAAAATATAGCTAAACAATTTATATTCCAGCACTTTATAAAAAATGTTATTATGTATGTGATGTTGAAGACAAGTAATTTATTATTTAACACAAAAATCTTTATAATAGTCTTTTTGAGGATATTGATGAAGGACGATTTGGAAGAATGCAATCCTAACAAAAATAACAGATTATTTTAAATAAACGTGGAAAAAATATTTCTATTGTTTTATAAACATTCTATATCAATAATAAAAAAATATTCTGGTCCAATAGTAACAGATACATTATAGGAAACTCGTCTGTATTCAAATTTATTAAAAAGTATATATGTACATACGAGTATATTAACTCATAACATTAGAAACGAAACAAATAATGGAAAAATCCTATCATAAAAATAATGACATCCTGCTGGAAGCAAAAATCTAAGGATCTGCAGATGTTACTATTTATTCTTGGAAATTCTTAGCGTATGGGAGTGCAATGGGTTAAGCTGTGTAATTTCTAACAGTCCAATGAAGAAGAAGCTGATAGTCATACTTAATATAGGTTTTCATACATACATATATATGGATTCGGTTTATATTAATTTTACCGCACGGTTTTCCTGTTTGCTTATGCAACAATTTGCAGTTTGATCACTTATTCCACTAACACGTTCAGAGTATGAAACAGAATACCCATTTTTGACGTAAAAAATTATGTGTTCGTAAAAATATATCAAATATTCTGCTAATTTTTTTTTAATTAAGATTATTCATTATGTAGTTTAAGTAAATTATATACTTAATGATAAGCCATTTTTGATTTTGTTAATAGCTTGGATATTTTTTAAGGTGGAAGTTTAAATTTTTTTTAAATATTTAACGTAAATCGTAATCAATAATAAAGTCTTTTTCAAAATGTTCAATGATACATTGCTTTGCATTTTAGCAAACGATATGTATACTGTTGTAAAAAATTCTTTGATGCTTTTAAAAGGGACCGTTTTTTTCTGAAGCAGACATAAAGGCAAAACTCATTCAAAAAAAACTCCAAGTACTCAATACGTGTTGTTGTTGTAATACAGTTTTACCAACCAAAAAAGTGCACTCACAATATTCTGTACGTAAAATTAACTAAAATTGTAATATAAAATAAATGAATATCCAGTTAAAAACCGATCTACTTATTTTTCATTTATTTTTAACGAAGCGTTCATTTAATTTTTACTGTCAAAAATTCAACTGCGAATTCCGTAAAAACAAATGAATTTTCAGTTATTTTATTAAAATTAACTATCAAAAAATAACTGAGAAATTCCGTAAAAACAAATGAATTTTCAGTTATTTTATGTAATTCAGTAATTTTATATAATACAGGTTTTACTCGAATTTCTAAAAAATACCAGACTCCTGTCCGCTTGTTATTCTAATGAGAGAGAGAGAGAATATTTATTTTTATTTACTTACCCCGTTATACCTACATGTTTGTTTTAGTTTTGTTGTACTGACCACTTTGTTTACTTGGAGGCCACACGATCAATTTTTGTCTTTCAATTCCTTTCAATTTGCTCTCAATCTCATTTTTTTCACTAACACACTCACACTTTTTGAATTGATCACGAGATTGCTCTCAATTTTAACTATCCATTTGTTTGGCAATTTTACGCTCAACTTAACAGCTGATTAGAAGTTTAGTGAGCCAATTTTTCGTTTGTCAGTATAAATTGTTTTCTTGATGACATCTTGAAAGTAAATTGCTTAAAAATTGCGTGCAGCCTACGTCACAGCTTTCAATTAATGTAAATTTTGACAAACAGTATATGTAAAAGACTATCAACAAAAAGTTGATCGTGTGGCCGCAGTGTTACAGAAGAACTTCCAATTATAAGACACCAGCAGCATGCCCGATATGGTATTCGCAATTATTTTACCATAAAAATTTCATGTTTTTAACTAAATAATTTTAACAAATAGAATATGGAAATTTTCTACACAAAACAAGCAAATCGTTATTTACTTTTACTTTTTGCCACAGATTTATTAATAGATTTATTTTTTTGTAGTTCAATTATATAAAATAACTGAAAATTCATTTGTTTTTACGGAATTTGTGGTTAATTTTTTATGGAATTCGCGGTTGAACTTTTGACAGTAGAAATTAAATTAACTTTTCGTTAAAATAAAATTAAAATGAAAAATAAGTAGATCGGGTTTTAAGTAAATTTACAGTTGTTTTAAATATCATTTTCATTTAATTTTACATACAGAATACTTTTACTTAATCAACTGACAATATTAAATGCAACCGAAAATCCGTATTAATTAATGTGCTCTTAGTTTTTATAATAAATGTTAGAATCAGTCAAAAATTAATTTGCTTGGAATTTTAAATGTTTATTTATTTAAAAATTACTGAACGGAATACTTCTTGAATAACCTACAGTCCGTTACTGTAAAAATATTGTGAGTGTGCTTTTTTTCGCTGATAAAATTTTTCTTAAATACATAGGTAATAAATATTTGAAATTAAAGTAAAAAAGGTTTTATACGTAAAAGCAAATGTGACAGCAGGTACAATCGAACTTCCCTATAATAAAACTGCATGGGACCATAAAATCACTTCATTAACGTTAAAAAAAGCAACAATTTTACAACTTTGGTTTTTGTTCAAATGTATTTTTTGAATGAGTTTTGCCTTTAAGTCTGCTTCAGAAAAAAACGGTCCCTTTTAAAAGCATCAAAGAATTTTTTACAACAGTATACATATCGTTTGCTAAAATGCAAAGCAATGTATCATTGAACATTTTGAAAAAGACTTTATTATTGATTACGATTTACGTTAAATATTTAAAAAAAATTTAAACTTCCACCTTAAAAAATATCCAAGCTATTAACAAAATCAAAAATGGCTTATCATTAAGTATATAATTTACTTAAACTACATAATGAATAATCTTAATTAAAAAAAAATTAGCAGAATATTTGATATATTTTTACGAACACATAATTTTTTACGTCAAAAATGGGTATTCTGTTTCATACTCTGAACGTGTTAGTGGAATAAGTGATCAAACTGCAAATTGTTGCATAAGCAAACAGGAAAACCGTGCGGTAAAATTAATATAAACCGAATCCATATATATGTATGTATGAAAACCTATATTAAGTATGACTATCAGCTTCTTCTTCATTGGACTGTTAGAAATTACACAGCTTAACCCACTGCACTCCCATACGCTAAGAATTTCCAAGAATAAATAGTAACATCTGCAGATCCTTAGATTTTTGCTTCCAGCAGGATGTCATTATTTTTATGATAGGATTTTTCCATTATTTGTTTCGTTTCTAATGTTATGAGTTAATATACTCGTATGTACATATATACTTTTTAATAAATTTGAATACAGACGAGTTTCCTATAATGTATCTGTTACTATTGGACCAGAATATTTTTTTATTATTGATATAGAATGTTTATAAAACAATAGAAATATTTTTTCCACGTTTATTTAAAATAATCTGTTATTTTTGTTAGGATTGCATTCTTCCAAATCGTCCTTCATCAATATCCTCAAAAAGACTATTATAAAGATTTTTGTGTTAAATAATAAATTACTTGTCTTCAACATCACATACATAATAACATTTTTTATAAAGTGCTGGAATATAAATTGTTTAGCTATATTTTCTGTTAATCCTTTTACGGCTTTATTAAATACTAATAGTATTTTTTTTTATAGGATAAGTGCTTCTTTGTACAACATTTTCGTTCACTGAATACGGGGGCTGCTATCAATACTACTCTTAATTGAAAAACTTTCATTCTTCTTATTTAACTATTTCAGAAATTAACTAATTAAAATTTACTTCTTGCTACATATTAATTATACGATTATTGTCTTAATATTCTATTATAGTATCTTAATATTCAATTATTCCTGTAATTTTTAACAATATATTTAAATTTTTGTCGTTTTGTTTCAGAGAATTTAAAATAACGCAACACACATTCAATTTAAAATAACGCAACACACATAACTAAATAAATAACAATAAAAATAATAAATAGATATTGGGAATTATTTCTTTTCATAAGCAACTTTATTATATTCAAAATTTTTTATTTTTCGAATTTATTCTATGAGCTTTTTTGTAATAGTTCTATTCCTTAAATTTTTCAGGAATTACTTTATACACTATCATAGAATAAATTCGAAAAATCAAAAATATTGAATATAATAAAAATAATATTTTTTTATAAAAAATATATCGGTTCTCGCATTTTTATTCTAAATATTTAATACTCTAATATCTCATATAATTTCCATTTTACAAGGTTTTTTGCTTCTCATGTAAACTTATGAAATTTGATGTTACAATATTCTGCATTTAAGATGACGATATGTGCAGTTCTCTTAGTTTTTTTTTATTTCAATAATATTTGCCTACAAAAAAAAAAAAAAAACACATACATTTTGGTTCACCAGTAAATAAATAATTTTACAAAAAAAAAAAAAAAAAAAATACACACAGGCTAATCGTGCTGCCCAGCAGTGAAAATTGCAAGCGATTCACTTTTTAGGCCTTTAAGAAGGTTCACAATTAAATTGTAAGTAAACTTTTACTTACTCCACTCTGCCTTCTTTGAAAAGGTCTTTTAGAAAAGTTTTTATTAAATATTTTACAAATTAAAATTTTTCTTTTCTAAGATAAGGCCTGTCGCAATCGTTTTATTAGTAGTTTTATGTTAGAACGTGTTGCAAGTTTAGTTATTAATTGACTTACTTCGTATTATTTGCCACAACAATAAAATTTGGATAAAGCTTTATTCTTAAATCTTTTTAGAAACCCTTCCAGAAGTGCTTAAAATTGATGCAAAAGTGCAAGGTGTTGGTCTCCAATGACACACCTTGTTAATTGGTAATAAAGTTAGCATGCGGCTGGGAGATCTTTAGTCTGCAAAAAGGCCTTCTATTAGGCCTCTTTACTACATAATTTTCTTGAATTTTAACGTGAATTTTTTCAAATTTTTCATATATTTTTTCACTATTTGTTTCTTATATTTCTGCACTCCTGTTATAAAAATTAACTTCAAATTATATTTTGGGTTCTTTTCTCAATAAATAAAAACTACGCAGACACTAAAAAACACATATCATGTTAGCTAAAAGTTAACTACGTGTTCACTAAAAAGTACAGATAAGTACCTTAAAAGAACTTAACACGGACTCTAAAATAAGTTCGGTAACTTATCTAAGTGTTTCTGTTCGTCAGCTCACAATAGTTATGTACCATATTTTGTTTGTGTACAAGTGCACAAACAAAAAAATAAGATTTACAGTTTGTGTGGTAAGACAAGTACACTGCGTTAGTGTACAGTTTTTTTTCGAACTCTGGTACTCATAAAACTCAATTAAATATTAATCATACGCATTATAAAATTCTGAAATTATAGATATTGGGAATTATTTCTTTTTCATAAGCAACTTTATTATATTCAAAATTTTTCATTTTTCGAATTTATTCTATGAGTTAAATTTCAGGAATAGAGCTATTACAAAAAGCTTTATAAAATACATAACTGAAATTTAACTCATAGAATAAATTCGAAAAATGAAAAATGTTATTCTGAAATTATTATTTTAAAATTTAATTAAAACAAACAAATTTAAATAAAATTGCAATATCTTTCATTTATTAGCCAATAATTTAATATATATTTTTAGTTTGCTTTATACTCGTAAAACAAAAAAAAAATATTCCAACAAAAAACAGCTTAATGCACATTATTGCAGCGCTTTTTACACAACCTATTAACCAATTTTAATTAATTAATAAAAAAATGCTTAATTAATTAGTTTTTTAATAAAGGCAACAAAAACATAATTAAAATAATCGGAATAAATCTAATACAAAAAAAAAAAAAACTAATGCTAAATTATACATTTATTTAAAGCTTCGCAGTAAAACAAATAACAGAAAAAATTCAATACAAAAAAATAATTTATAAATAATTTTGGCTTGTTTTAAAAAATTTGTTTATTAGATGTATCTGTAACTGCAATAACACAACAACTTTTACTCACTATTTCTCTCTCCCCCTTCTAAATGCATGTGACAAAGAAAATTCCAATTAAATGCATGTTTCTTTTGTTAAAAATATTTTGCTAAATAGAGAAATTATATTTTACAAATAAAATTTAAATGGTTCAATTTTAAAAATTTTATTGAAAGAAATTAAACACAAAATTAAAAATAGTATTAAAATATTTATCAGCTTAAAATTCATCATTTCAAGCATTTTTATTGATTTTTGAGCTGCTTTTTTATTTATGATTTATTGCATTTCAGTTGCATTTCAATTAATTTTTAGGCAGTATTAGTTTGTTTTGTTATTTCTATCAAGCATTTTCTGATTCAAAATTTTTATAAGCTGCAGAAAAAATATTTGCCAACAAAAATACATGTAACGAACTATAAGTGCCACAATCTAAAAGAAAAATTAATACAACACCTTAAGATCTTTCTCTATCTCCCTTTAAGTCAATGATTATTCGTGTAAATCAAAAATCTGTTATACTATCTGGATTTTTTTTTTATAATTTTAGCAAAATAAATTCTCAATTGCTTTGTTAAAACAACAACAAAGAAATAGTCAAGCAATAAGAAGTTGAAAATTTGCAGTTTTACTGAAAAACAAAGTAAACATTGAAAAAATTGTGTAGTGCTTATTTGTGTCTGCTAACGATGCGCAAACAGATATTATTGTTTTAAGCAGCAGTGTAGTGAAATTAAAAATATGCCCCCACAGTTCTTTAATATATATTATATTCATAGAATATTGTAAGCTTTGCGCTCATTCTTCAAATATCTATTGATATATCACCACACATTTTTGATACAAATTATAAACTTTTTATTAACATAAATGGTTAATTTCTTTGGTCAGGTATTCGGTTATATTTTGCTAATTTTATGCATTTTGTCTTTCAAGGATTCAGTTTCTCCTGGTGAATTCAAGAAAACTCCGTATTTGAAATTATCCAACGGTAAAAACATTTCTGCTGTAAATCCATCCAGTTGTTCTTGTACCTTCGATGTTGTATACAGTTCATCATGTTGTCAGCTTCTTTTTCACCTTCATCGCCAAATAGTATTTCAAGAACTATCAAAAATCGCCAAGTCATTTTTTAAATTTTTAATTTGCCCAGTCGATTTTTATTAAAAAAAAGAGCTTAAATGGTATGATCAGATATTTGACGAAAAAATCTAAAACAACGCGACCAGTAAATTGAAAAATTTCTATTACTAAGCTTTATTTGTAAGAATATAATGGTATAGTGTAATTAAGAAACTATTAAATGATATTTGATCTGGACGAACGTTTTGCAAAAGAAAGTAACTTTATAATAAAACTAGTGGCAACGTGTAGGATGTCAAATATTTAGTAGGTGTGAGCATAGCTTAAGTACATTGTGATAGTAAAAAGTGTGTCAGGTAGAATGCACTCTTTTATCTTAAAATCAAAACAAGTATTTTTTGAGATAATTGTGATTTTTAATTGGATTGTAAAGCAGATATATTCTTATTAAAATATCCGTCAAAGGGCCCCACGACTCTGATGGCAGTGACTTTATCACAGAGATACGGCTGTATCTCAGCGGTGAGTCGTTGGATCTTAGAAATTGTTTCCGGCTTATTCACATTAACCCGTGGTTTCAAAAACCGCAAAGAAAAAAAAATCGCACGGCATTAAATCGCATGACTTTGGTGGGAAGTTGACATCAGAAGTTCTTGTGATAATTTGTTCTGGAAATCGTTGCTGCAATAAATCGATTGTGTCTCAGGTGGTGCCATCCTGCTGAAACCACATGTCTCCCAGATCCATGCCGTCCCGTTGAGGACACAAGAGCTCCGTTATCATGTTCCTGTAACGATTGCCGCTTACACACCCAGAGAAAAAACTTGTTTATATATGATCACCTCCAACAAAACTATTTTAAAAGAAAAATTTTAAACATATTATGTTTAATTTAATCATACTTTTGTCACCGACAAACATATTATTGTTAAATTGGTCCTCATTCAAGAAGCCACAACCATATTATTGTTGCCTTCGAACATGTTTTGGTTAATAATAACTAAAATATGCTTAACACTTATAATAGCAAGGTTGGTTTTCAACCATAGCTTGTAGCTCTTGGAAAAGAGGAAAATACTATTGTTAAATTAAAAACAATTTACTGTTATATTTAACCATAACATGTTTAGAGGCAACCATAATATGGTTGTGGCTTCTTGATGGAGGACTAATTAAACAATAGTATGGTTGTTGGTGGCAATAATATGGTTAACTATAACATATTATGTTTAAAATTTTGTCTAAAAATAGTTTTGTTAGAGGTGACCATTTTTAAATATATTTTTTCTCTGCGTGCAGTCACTGAAATTTCGGCTTCATCTTCAAAAAAGTTAGTCCAAAACACGTCGTCTGACCCAAATCCGTACCAGACAGTTCCTCAAACACAAGTTTGTCTGATTCAGCCAAATTGTTTGTTTGAAATTTTTATTAATTTCAGTGAACTTATTTTTGTTTCATTCAGCTAAATTATTTGTTTAAATATTTCTTTAAATATCATACACAAAAATTATAAATTTAATAAATAACAACTATTTGTTTGAAAAAATCAGAGTTTTTTTTTCAATAAACGAAATGCAAAAAACATTGTTTGAATAAGCAAATTTGTAGGACTTATTTCAAACAAAAAGGTTTTGATTCTTCAATTTGTTTGTTTGAATTGGAACAATAATTTCTTCTGTGTACTTGCTGCAGGTCAGGGCTCTGCAAAAAGGGAGCACACAAAGTTTTTCATGTTTGTACTAAAACACTACAGTTTGTCCCTATTTATTCATATTGCATGTTTTATCAAACACTTCGCTTTAAAGCCTTGCCGGCAGTGTAATTATTTTTTTTTAACAACCTATATCGTCCTTCTCACTTAATAGTTTTTAAGTGCTAGAGTCAGAGATTGTCATTTTTGATTAACATATGTGACAGCGCATAGAGAAAGGGACCAGTAAGGTAAAGGGAACACTAAAAACCAACTACACAAAACAAGAGGTAGGGAAGACCTACGCGCGTTTTCAAGGTTGACCAACACGTCCCTGACGTTATGAGATGTGTCGCTTTCAAATGAGATCAATACCAACACGCTCAGTGATGGTACACCAAAGAAACACGTATTTAAATCTTTAAAATGGCTCTCCTGAACAGAACCCTTAGGTCCCTTTCTATTTTGTACGTCACATATGCAAATTTTTTTACATAGTACCAAGGAGAATTCACTAGAAGTTGAGGCCAACTCTACAACAACACTGCTTCTGTGGTCCGATTGTCAAAAATATTGCTAGTAAAAAAAAGTTTGATTACAAAAAAAAAATAGTTTCTATACAAACTTTGACAAATCGACCACCGAAAAAAATGACCATATGTTGACTTGACGCCACCTTCTAGTGAATTCGCCTTACATAATACTTTGATACTTGTCTTATCTATGTGCAATCTAATCTTAATGAAGATTAGATTGCAGGTTTAACCCAAGTATGCATAAGTGAGAGCAACAATGAGAATCAAGTTACAGCTCAAAGCCGGCTAAATTTGGCATTTTAGGCCATTTGCTTTGGTTAACAATATTTTGTTTACAAATCGATGACATTACGCGCAAACAACACCAAAAATGCAATGCAAAAACCTCAGTTTTTTTTGTATTGTTGTAGTTATTTTTGTATTGCTGCTATTGAGTAATATAAATTCGCATTGGTATTAACGAATGCACTGTGATGAATACAAAATTTGGCCAAAGATAAACAAATTAAAAGTTCCTGACAGTGTAACAGAAAAATGCTAGTAACTAAGTGCTATACTTACTTGTAGTAAATATAAGAAAAACAGAGAGACTTCCAATTGTCTAAAAGTGTTCTGCAAGAAAAAACAAGAATTCAAGCAAACAAAAAACCTGAACAAGAAATTCTGTTAGCTTTTAACAATAAAAATTTCTGTCTGTGCAAAAAAAAACGCCCCTTAGTTTCTTAAACACTTCTCCTAACTTTAAATATAATTAAATACAAATTTCGAAAGTTTCAAAAAATTTTATATGAAAAAATTCTCAACAGCAAGTGAAGGAATTCACAAAATTACCCCTTTGCTTTAAACGCGTAAATACAAAAGCAGCCAAGTGCACGATGTATATGCATTGTGATAGAAAACGACAAGAATATCAAAAGAAAAAGAGACAATAAACTTTAATTAGCTGTCAAAACACCTTACTCTATTAAGGGGTTAGTAAAGAACGTGTTTATTTTGTTGTTGTTACTTAACAATTACAAAATTGAGAGAGCATTTTTATTATTATAAGAGCGATTTTGTTCTACCCGCTTTCTTATGTTATAGCTTAGTTGAAAACGTCGAAAGAAGTTCTTTCCTTCCATGCTTATCCTTAGCCTTACCAAAGACTTGTACTGCACTTCTATACATATGCTCATACAGGTGTTTGTAACACAAATTTTTATTTTGTTGTTTTTTTAATTTTTTAAATAACTTAACACTTTCTTCAGTCATTTCAGTTTAACTTAAGCAAATGTAATGTAGTTACGAAAGAAATATAACGAAACGGTCATGTGGGTATTAGTAAGGCGAAGGTTAAACGAGCCTAATATGTTTTATTCTAATAAATGTATCGAATGAAATACGATAGTAGCAAAGTAAACGGTGCATATACCTTTCCTATGATTGGAATAGATGCATCAATAGTTTTGCCAGCGACATTATCAAGGGTTAAGGAACTTATTCGCCACTTTTTGGAAAAGTTCTTAAACATTTCGTAAAATTATAAAAAAAAACTTAAAAAATAACATTTACTTTCCTCTGTTATTTCCTCTCTTATAGTTCGTTACATAATTAATTCCATCCGCCTTAATACACAAACTAACACTCTTTCATACTGTCATTTATTCCCACTAGGCTGAATTAAAAATTTATGGCAAATTAAAAAAATATTTTTCGACATCAACACATTCAAAAATTAGTTTAGCTTTCATGTACATTATTTCTTTTGCTTATAAATACAACTCATTCAATGTATTTTAGTTGTTTGAAAAACAAATTTTTATAAATAATTGGTTGCATTAATTTTTAATTTGCGCGCCTAATTGTGTTTTCTTTAATTTGTTTATTAATATTTTAGTCATAACATTTTCAATATATTTGTTTTTTTTTCCTCCAAAACTGTAACTATTCATTAATTATGTATTAAATAAAAAGTGGTATTTTAAATATTTTTAATTAAAAAAGAATTTTATAAAATATAAATTAATTGTGTATAAGAAATTTAAAATTGTTGACCCAAATAATTGATAGCAGAGAATTTTGCAATAATTCTTGCCGGCTCTTTACGAGAAAATACTTGAATATTTAGAAAGAAATGGTTAAAAATAATTGATAAATTCTGGCTAAACAATTTAAGTGTTACAAATCGCAATATGTGCCCATGTTCTGTAACTTTTGCTTCGAGAAACTTTTCGATTGAAATGCGAGAAATGAAACAAAAATGCCAAAAATTGAAACAAACCACTGTTTTTCTCAATTAACTGCGTCTGTAACATTTTTAGCGAGTAATAGCTGTCACGTAAGCAAATTAATAGCCAATTTACAGAAAAAGTGTGTCTGTAAAATTTTTGTGAAAGAGTTCCTGCTTTGAACTGTCAAATAAACTTACTGCATAAAAACGGGATAAGAAAAAATATTACCACTAAAAAATATATTAAATATGCAAAATGCAATGATAAATAACATGGAAGAGATAAGTATTTTGTTTTTGACTGATTTTTTCATTGTTTAATTATTTTGCTTTTAACATTTTTGAAAAATATACGAATGTTTTCAAAGCTATTTTTAAACCATTAAAATTAAAGTCGCACTCTGCATTATTTGCTATGGCCGACGGTTATATTTTGGCTGCCGTCATTGAAAATTTTTCAATTTTAATAATTTTGGCCGTCGTTAACGATATGTGTTACTGGCGTTCTCAACGTCTGCAAGTTCACATCGGCTTCGAGTGGAATATTATTATATTTTTAATGTAACGACGTAATCTCTTTTGATAGTTTTCGACGGCTGTGGGAAAAATCGCCCAAAGAAAAATGGCCCAAAAAAAGAAATGAAAAATCGCCCAAAAAAATTCCATGTAAAATTGGGCCTAAATTCATATGAAAAGTGACCTAAAATTTTTGGGCTATTTTTCGTTATTGTTAGGTGATTTTTCGTTTTTTAAATTTGGGTGATTTTTCATTATGAAAAATCACCCATAAATGTTGTATGAAAAATGGCCCATTTTTTTGATTTTCTCCTCTATGGTATAACAAACACCGGCTTCGCTTACTAAAGCTTCTCTGCACAGCCGGTCTTCGGCCAGGCGCAAGGATTTTCTCCTCTATGGTATAACAAATACCGGCTTCGCTAACTAAAGCTTCTCTGCACAGCCGGCCTTTGGCCGGGCGCAAGGATTTTCTCCTCTATGGTATAACAAACACCGGCTTCGCTAAGTAAAGCTTCTTAAATCTGCCTTGTTTCCAAATGAAAGCCGACTATGCAGAGAAGCTTTAGTTAGCGAAGCCGGTGTTTGGTCTACCATAGAGGAGAAAATCCTTGCGCCCGGCCGAAGGCCGTCTGTGCAGAGAAGCTTTAGTTAGCGAGGTGTCCATGGACACTATGACACTTTTTGGAGTGTCATAACGTCCATGGACACTATGACACTGGACGTTATAACATGCCACCGGGAAAAAATTCGTTTTTGCTTTTTGGGTAATTTTTCATTTTTTTTTTGGGCCCTTTTTCGTTTCTTTTGGGCAAAATTTCATATATAACATTTTGGGTCATTTTTCATGTTCTGTTGGGCGATTCTTCATTTGGGCGATTTTTCATTTCTTTTTTTGGGCCATTTTTCTTTTGGCGATTTTTCCCACAACCGTTTTCGACATAAGTTACAGAGACACTTTTTTCTCCCTTTTCGAGAAACGATGGAATATTTTGTTTCACATCTTTTCGATGCGAGAAGTTCTCACCAAAGTTACAGAACTGGGGTAAAATTACGGCATTCGATAGTAAGCGAAATTGCAAAAAAAATATGAATGGAAATGGCGATTGATATCGAACGCCGTAACATTTAAATTGAATTATATTGATAATAAAAGACAATTTTTCCTTTTATACTACACAAGATTTTCAACAATAAATTATAGATAAGAAAAATTTTTTCAAAATTAAAAACGGCACACAGAGGAGTATTTGGCCTGAAAAGCTGGCCAAAATTATTAAACGTGTTTTTTGAATTCAAAGTTTTAGTTTTTTGATAGTTTTAGGTGTAGTTTGATATAAAAAGTCTAGTGGAAGATTTTGAAAAAATTACACTGCGCAACAAAAGTACACTGCGAGACAAAAAAATTTTTCTCTACCATAGAAATAAAAGTATGTGGACTATATGGTTTTTGATGCCCTTAATTCAAATCTGTTTTCCCTTTTTCTCTAGTACGTAAGGATTTTATTTTAAAGGCGTGGCATACTTCGCCCCCTTAATCGTTGGGTTGCCTTATATATTTTGCCATATATTGAAAACGTGTTCTCCGATTTTAATAGCATTTTAATTTAAGAACCAAAAAGTTTAAATTTTTAAGATTTTTCTAAAAGCCACATTCCTAAGGAATAAAAGTTGGTATAAATAGCAAAACTCAATTAACAAATGTTCATTTTAAAGGTTTAAACTCATTCTTGACAGACTGTATGTACAAACATACATACATATGATTTACAGTGTAATTAAAAAAAAAAAATTTTGAAAATTGTAAGGCTCTTATAAAACAGTATTTTTTATGAAAAAAGGCTTTATTATATTTATTTTATATTAGTTAATACTTTATAAACGGAAAAGTTAAAAGTTAAAAGGTTAATAATTATTCTATTAGGTACGTACATATATTTATTTTTTTAACAAATAATGTTTTGTAGAGCAGGTATATAAAAATATCTTTTATGGGGATTTTAAGGGAATACCCTTAAAATTATTATGGATAATTAAGAATTTTTGCAATATATAATTACATATAGCCAGGTATTAATATTATGAAGTGTTAACAGTGATGTGAATAACAGTTGAAATCAATAATTCAAAAAAAATAAAAGTTTATGACGATATAAAGGTATAAGAAAAAGTGCCCGATGAGCAAAAATAGAAGAAATGTAAAAATTTAAAAAAATCGTCAAAAATAATGGCGCAAACTTGCGCACACTTTTTTTTTGGTTTCTAAAATTAGAGATTCCAAATTTTATTGTGGTATCAAACATAATTCGTATACATGCTAACCTCACTTTTAAAAACCTCTTCTTTTCCTTTTTTTGCAAAAAAAAAGTGTATAATTTGTTTTTTTTTAGCTTTTGAACGAATTGTTTCAACATGAATATTCAACATATTTTAAATTTTTTTTTTCTTTTTTAAATAACTTTTGATCAAACCTTTCAAGGAAAAAAATAATATTTGTTAAACCTTTATTCGTTTAGCCGCAAAAAAAATATCATATAAACATCCAGAAACCGAAAAAAAACATTTAAATCTCATATAATTTTCTTCACTTTCCTGAATTTAGCAGGGTCTCAGAGCTACAAATCGCAACTAAAAGTCTTCAAAATTTACAAAATAATGTAAAATATTGTTGTCTGTCGAGCTGCGTACTTAGTTCTTAAGATTTCTTAAAATTCAGTTTTGCCTTTTTTGGCCAGCTTTTCAGGCCAAATACTCCTCTGTGTGGCTGATCATCAGTACCTTTCATCATCAAATGTGAATTTAAACAATTCCCCAAATATGATAATGAAGTATCGTAATAAATATGATAATTTTTTTTATACCATAACTAGATGAAAAATTGCTAAATCGATGCAATAAATTACTTAATTTGCAACACTGTATTTTTTCTGAATTGCAAACATAGTTTTTGCCTTAATATCAAGTAAACTTTAATAAAACAAGTTAGAGTGATCTTTTAGGCTCTGCCTAATGTTTGATGCCCTCCACTAGCATTTCCACGAATATTTCAGGAGTGGGCTCTATATGTGATCTATAAATTATTTACCGATCTTTATTAACACTGAAGTACTTCGATGATTCCGGCAGAAACACGTTCAAATTTAATTATACAAAATGAATTAAAACAAATAAAGTCAAGCTATATTCGGCTGTGTCGAATCTTTGATACCCTCCACCGCTATTTTCACGAATATTTTAGGAGTGGGCTCAGAATGGGATCTATAGATTTTTACCGATCTTTATAAAAACGGACGTCGGCATTAAAATCGGTTGCGGTTAAGACTTATGTTAAGTTATTGACCGACAATCAGAAAGTGTTGTTTTTTAATTTCTAGTCCTAAAAAATTTAATTTGAGCAAAATATCAGGATTCGTAACAGTTTTAGACATACTAAAATGATTTTCAGGAGGATAATTTATACTGCACCCTTGGTAAATAATGGATCAATCATCAGAAAATTCTGTAGACTAATTTCTGGTATTAAAAGTCGTTTTTAGCTCCTATACTACCGAACCGATTTTACAGGATTTCAATTTTAAAGTGTTTAGGATAACTATTAGCAATTTGATACCAATATAAATCTTTTCTTTTGAATTGTTCGAAAGTAAACGTGATTTCAACAGATAGATAGACAGACGGACATGGCTAAATTAACTTAGATGGGGTCAAAGATGAATATTTAAAAGTTTCACACAGAATGATAAGCCTAGTATACCCTGGTGGAGGGTTAAAAAAATATATTGTTGGTGTGTATAAAAGTTTTATTGGCTGGAAGTAGAAAATATTTCATCGTGAAAAAGAAAAAGTATGAGTGCAATATAATGCCGAATTTTTAATACCCTTTACCTAACGTTTAACAAATTCTTAAACCACTTACCCACTACACACTTTATCAAACAGAATACCAACAATATATAAAAAAAAATATGTTGACTACATATTTTTTGTTAAAAAACACATTTCTCAATTTAAGCGGAAAACCATGTGTGTTTTTGTGTTGTGTTAAAAAAGCAAAACAAAAAAATTAAATAAAAAATATAAATAAAAAAATAACAACAACAAGGATTTTATGAAAAAAATTAAAGACAGACGTCGTTTTTTTTTTTTTGCTTATATCTCACGCGCTTATGGTCCGATCTGGCTGAATTTTAATAGAAAAACTAAACGGAGCATTTCTGATAGAAATATATAACAACCTCTGCTGATAGCTGACGTTGTACTCTGATAGACATCGCAAAAAGAAAAACATTTTTGTGTGCCTTTGTATAATTCCAGGGGGCTAATTCTGGCAGTCATGATCAAATACTTCTTCGATTCGAAAGTAATTTTATTTATAATTATTTTAGTCGATACTGAACAAATTGAAATGGATTTTTCAGTTCTATAAAGCATTTATTAGAGTTTTCACAAAACTGAAAAAATAATTTCGAGTGGTTCAGTATCGACTGAAAGAATTAGAAACAAAATTGCTTTCGTATCGAAAAAGTATTCGATCACGACAGCCAGAATTAGCCCCCAAGTTGTGATCTATATAAACTCGTTACCTTTTGTGTTTATGTTTCTAAGTAGATAAAAGCGAAAAGAACAGACGTGGTCCAACACTTGCGCAGTAAAATGTTTGTGAGACCAACACATCAGCATTCAAATTTATTAGAACAAGTGTCTTTTTTTTAAGAGAAGGGTACTATTTTTGGGATTTTAATTAAATAAATCATACCATTAAAGAAGGTATTTTTCAAAATTAAATCTTATATGAGTTTGAAAACCACTCACTGCTATAAATAAATAAGGCAAAGAAGATGCCAATCACAAATGTCTACTTAGGAAATGAGTTTCAAAATGATACCTTCTGGACCCCACGTCAGTAAAATTATTAAAATTAGTGCACTTCAGTTGCGAAGGCGTAATATCGTTTATGTGAGAATAATACGTTCGCCAAATATGTGCATAACCAAAGCCATTGGACCTCCTGCTCTATGAGCTATAGATCCACCTTGTACTTTTGGACGATACATTGCCCCAAAACGTACACTTAACTGGGTGCAGTTGTAGTTAAAGAACTGCTCCTGTATTCTACTCCGCCAAAATCATACAGTTTTGCGAGCTGACGCATCAGCAATATGGATCTTATATCCTATAAAGTAAATTTATTCTGGATCGTTATAAAAACACCCAGAGAAAAACATGTTTAAATATGGTCCCCTCCAACAAAACCATTTTTAAAGAAATTTTTTTACATATTATGTTTAATTTAGCCATATTATAATTACCGACAATTAAATTATTGTTAAATTAATCCTCCGTCAAAAAGCCATAACCATATTATGATTGCCTCCGAACATGTTCTGGTTAATAATAGCATGGCGGTTTTTCAACAATAGCATGTTGCTCTTGGAAAAGAGGAAAATTCTATTGGTAATTTAAAAACAAATTATTGTCATATTTAACCGTAACATGTTTAGAGGAGACCATAATATCGTTGTAGCTTGCTGTTATTTAAGAACTAATTTAAACATAATACGGTTGTCGGTGACAATAATATGGTTAAATCAAACATAATATGTAAACAATTTTTTTTCAAAATTGTTTTGTTGTTTCGTAACGATTTAACGATGCCTGTTTTTCTGTACATCAGTTTTTCTGTCCGTGTTTATGTTGAAAGGTTTTTTCCGAAAAACCGGTCCTAGTTCTAACACTTTATACGAACGGGACTTATCACTTTTACATGGGGTTGTCATTGGAGGGCGTTAATTGACACCTAACAGACAACATTTGACCAGTCCCACATCTATTCTCAATAAAAGTGTTAAGTGTTAGTTACTACAATGCTAGTCCTTGGTATTATTTCAATAAAAAAAGCCTTTGAATTAATTTTTAGAACAAATTTTCAAAAAGTCGCACAGAAATGTGTCACACCACCGTTGAATACTGAACCTGTTACAAAAACGGTCCTAATAAATAAATAAAAAATAATTTATATAAAAAAAAATTATTAAAGCAAAATTAATACAAAATTAAAAAATCCACCCTCTTTACTTAATTTTCCAGTTAAGTGATAAGCTCTCCTTTCACATGCCATTAGTTATTTCTTTTTGTTCTTATGCTACTTTCACAAATCCCATCCTCAGTTCTGTTGGTCCAATTGACACAAATTTCCCGCAGGCTTCTTTTATATTTATATCATACAGTTTTCTTCAGTCAGATTGGTCCACAAATGAAAAAATATGAACAAAAATCGACAATTGAAAGGTGATCAAGATCAATGCAGTGTTTTCAGTTAATTATTAAGGTGTTTGAAGAAAATGTGTAGTACCTGATATTGAGGGACGTTTATGGAAATATAACAAAGGAAATATGTTTCTAGTATAATTAAGCTCAAATAAGAACAATTTCAAAAGTGAATGTGTGTAATTTAAAATCAGATTTTTTCATTTTTTGGTGTTTCTAATTGCTGGCGAAAAAAAAATTATAGAAAAAACCAATTATTTTTGCCAAAAATATTAAGAAAATAACAAATATTTCTGCCAACAAAAATAAAAATCAAAAATAAAAATTTATTATGTAGTTCTGCCAACAGAAATAAAAATCAAAAAATAACATTTAAATAGCATATGTATGATTGTAAGAATATATAACCGAAACCGATCAATATGGTCTCTCTGACTTGGCTATCCGTTACTTGCTTGTGGTTACCTTTAAAAATTTATAAATAACAGCTACCTTCGGTCCCTGATATTTTAGATCCCTGCTAAATATCTAGAAAATATTCATCAAAATACTATGGATCTTATTCAAGGTCAACGGTTCACTGTACTTCTTTTAAAACTTTTTTCGGTGTAAAATTATCAATTAGCGTACAGATCACTAGAATACATATCGCTTATTTATTGCTAACGTAGGCATATTTCAAAAATTCTAAATCAAAAAATTTACTTAGGCAAAAAACCTTCTTTATATGTAAAAAAAATCGGTGTAACATCTCAAACTGAACCGAAGTTATAGCAAAATATAGTTTATTAAATCAACATATCGTTACCTAAAACGCAAAAGGACCTTTCTAACAAAAAATTAATAATCGACCTCTACATTGTTATTGGTGTATTGCATTAGCACAAATGTCCACAAAAATTATCGATTCTTTAGTAAAAAACAAACGGCTCTATCTACAACAATAACAATTTGCATAATATACAATATTGTCAATTGGTTTAACAACTGAGAGGTTTTACGAGAAAAATAGAAGAAAAATTAACCCTTGGATTCTCGGTAACTTTTTACCACTAAGTTCTCCTCTTGGTCTGGCCAGACCACAATTTGTACAGCTAAAAACCCCAATTATATAAAAAGTAAATAAATATATTTTTTATTGAACGTATGCTAATTACTTTAGATTATACAAATTTATTATATAATTTTATTATTTCATTATTTTATTCCAAATGCAAGTCATCGAAAATGTAGTCTTTAATTTCGCACATTGCTATTTTGCATCTACCACAGCTGAAACGAGTTTTGCGTTAGGTTTTTGTAGTTAGATTGAACTAAGCGCATAATGGGCCGTAGTTTTCTGATTTGATTCAAACTTGATTCATTCGATTTATAACATATCATTTCTAGAACTCATGTATCTGTTTTTTTTAATATTTTGTCCTATTTTAAATATCTTTCAAGGAAAAAAAAATTTGGTCTGGCTAGACCAAGACTTTTACATAAAAATGGAATTTAATCCCACTTATTTGCTCCAATCGAATCCAAATTAGTTTTATTCGACTTAAAACATATCTTTTGTGGAATTCACGTCCCTGTTTTTTAGATTTTTTGTTATGTGCGAAAAATATTACAAGCAAAACACAAATTTGGTCTGGCCAGACCAAGACGGTAATCCTGGGGTTAATTGTAAACAGTTTAAGGCAATTTATCTTAATATCATTTTAAATAGTTTTTTGGTTCTCCTGGAAATCTTCAAAATGTTAGATAGGACCTTTTGCGTTTTAGGTAAAGATATAAGTTAAATTTTGAAAACTTTGGCCAAGGAGAAATATGTTTATGGAAAAAAAATTTTCTTTTAGAAGAATAAAGTTACCCGGAGTAGTAGTTGTTGTAGCTCAATTATCAAACATTTCTCTTAAGATCCCAGTACACGCAGAGAAAAAATATGTTTAGATATGGTCACCTCCAACAAAACTATTTTTAGACAAAATTTTAAACATATTATGTTTAAATTTAACCATATTATTGTCATCGACAAACATATAATTGTTAAATTAGTCCTCCATCAAGAAGCCACAACCATATTATGGTTGCCTCTAAACATGTTATGGTTAAATATGACAATAATTTTTTCCTCTTTTCTAAGAGCAACATTCTTTGGTTGAAAATCAACCATTCTATTATAAGTGTTAAACATATTTTAGTTATTACTAACCAAAAGATGTTCGAAGGCAACCATAATATGGTTGTGCCTTCTTGATGGAGAACTAATTTAACAATAATATGTTTGTCGGTGACAATAATATGGTTAAATTTAAACATAATATGTTTGCAATTCTCTTTAAAAATAGTTTTGTTGGAGGTGACCAAATTTAAACATATTTTTTCTCTGGGTGTATAGTCGCTAATCGCAAAACTTTATAGAGCAGTTCTATGTTGGTTGCAAATGAATTTACGATAGAGCAAAAGCAAAATTTCGTCGATAATTTTTAAAATCAAAATACCAATAATTTTGTGGTTGGATTTGACAAAAAAGCTACAATAATTTGCACTTGCTTTTTCGCAAGACCAGTTGCACCAATCACTGAACACTGTTTACATATTTTGGTTTAGAAATTGATTACTAAATTGTACGGAAAGTATTTTTTTCTATCTTTTTAACCTAACAAGTAATAGTATCCATAATTGTATATTTCTTATAACTCATAAAATAATTCAATATTTGCTGCAATACTTTTAGTAATACCTCAAACCTTGTAAATTATAATTATTTTAATATTTTTAATGTTTAATGATGATAGTTAAATAAAAAAATAAAAAATAAAAAATTATTAAATATGCCATTATAGTATCCAACAATTAAAAGCATTTTTTGTGAAAGTTGAACATTTCTAAAAAATTTTACTCAATAATTAGATTCAGAACTTGAGCATTTCTAAATTTGTAATTTGAAAAAAAAGGATAAATACCCAAAATTCATGTCAGAATAAGAGAGATTTTTTTCTATCTCACTGAGTTAAGGAAAAATATCTGTACAGTAGACTTTTAAGAATTATCTTTAACAAAGAATCGTTTGTATATACTATATATAAACAAACATATATAACAAAGCTACTAAACATTAACAAGTGAATGCATTCCTTTAATTGTATGCTCTATAATTTTGCTAATTAATTTTGTTTATGTTGCATAAAATACTTGTGTTATTCCTATAATTTCCAACTCATAAGCCTTATATTAAATAAAAATTGATTTGTTTTTATCCTCTTCACTTACAACTATTTTTTTTTTTTTTTTTTTTTTTATTTTCTTATTACAATTCAAATTGTATTATTTCACTAATTAGATTTTTCTTCTATGACTCAATAACCTTTTTTCCCTTTATTCTATAATATAATTTAATTAAAAAAAAAACGTACTCCATTTTCTCCATAACTTCTATTACATCAATATTTACATATATATTTATATAATTTTCTTAATTTATTTATATGTATAAAAGTTATATAGTAAATAATAATTATAGAGTTATACAAAAACAATTATGAACAAAAAAAAAATAAAATTTTTTTCCTCTTTCGCTCTTTGTCAACTTTAAAAATTTCATTTTAATTGAAGTTAAGTTTCTATTTAAATTTGTTATGTTGTTTATGTTTTATTTTTAAAATTTTTTTACAAAATAAATATATAAAGGAAAAAGTTAATTAAAGAAATAATATATCAATTCAATAAACGTAGAAAACTACTGAGTTGTAAAATTAATTAATGATTCATTTTTCGTTTTATTCTGCATTTATTGTTGCCGTTGCCATGTGTGTTTAAAACACATTTAGTGCCACCACGTTGGATTGTTGAACCCAGCGATGCCAGTGTTGAACGAAATCGTCACATAATGTTGCATTGCCAGGCTCAGGGTGTGCCAACGCCCAGTATTGTGTGGAAAAAGGCAACGGGTAAGTGAAATTTTCAATTTCTTTTATTTACTAATATAAATTTTTTTTCGGGCCCAAAGTTTTTTTCAGTTCAAAAAAATAAAAAAACTGCAGTCGTCGAAAACAAAAACTGTCGAACCAAAAACGAAAATTTGTTAAAAACTTTTTAGTTGGTTTGACAGCGACTGTTTACATTTAATGAATCAGAAGTAAAAGCAACAGTTTTTTTTTTGCGAAAGACAAATTACACAGTGTTACAAAATTGAATGAAATAGAAAAACCCAAATATGCGTTGAAATAGTAAATAAACGTACTTTTTGAATAAATTCAATAGTATTATAGTTTCTTAATAAAATAATGTCACCAAAGTTGAAAAATTTTTGAAAAATCTACAAAATTTGTGTTTGCTCGGCAATAACACCCAAATTTCTCAAATTTTCTTAGATAAATTATATATCATTCGAAAGATCTCAATTTCTTCTTTCCAAATCTAGTAAGAAATCGGATTATTATCAACAAAATTACAGGCTTATAAGTGCGCAAAGGTACAAAAACCGGATTTTTAACCGTAAATTAGGATTTTGGAGGTGTCCGGCATATTTCACTATTGGAATCTTGTTTTACTCGACAAGCCCTACAAGAAAAATAATATCCGGTCCCAGGTTTTTTGGACTGTCGCACCGTGTTAGTTGACCTTAAATTTTGCATATTTGCATATTTTTGATGGATTAACTTATCTTAGTTCCGATGACACCAAAGACCGGTTCATTGAAATTAGAGTTGAAAACGATATGCATATTTTATTTTTTTTTCATATTTGCATGTATTGCATATGTATTATATAAGCTAAAATATGCATAACATAAGCAAACTATGCAAATTTCGTATGTTAAACAAATCAAAAAATTGTATAAAAGCCATTCAGAAGGTGGTATACATATGAAATTTTATTAATTATAGTCGGATATTAAAATCGAGCAAATGATACTTAGTACATACGATATTTTATAGGTTTAAAAATTTTTCAAGATAATTGGTGTTACAATATACAACAATAATTTTGTCTAAATTATTAATTGAGAAGCTTTGACGTTTCTTTCCAAAATCAATTTGTAAGCGGAAAAACTTTTTTCAACGTCACAGGAAGTAATTGGAGAAAATTTATACATATTTAATGATATTTTCATTTGTAACGGGTTCAAGTCCAGAAAAATCTTCAGCATTTAGATTTAAAATATTATGTATTTTTGAAATGACATTGAAATCTGGATTTTTTCCAAATGGCTTTAAATTTCTTTTTTAAATCCATTCCAAAATCACCAGTTATGTTATAAATAATATTTTCAGCTTCCTTAAATAAATGCATTGACCCTTCGATTCTAAGATAGTTATGATTTCGACAGCTCTCTCGAAATTCGACTTAATATATATAAAATCACGATGTAGTTGTGTATTTTTTTTATCAGCTCTTCAACTTCTGGGTTCAAAGAACCTAAAATGCAAATTTAGAATTTATTTTCTTTACCAAACTAACTCAGATGGAGTGAAGTATATCTTACACCGTTTCAAAAAACAGAGGCACTTGAATGCTTCTTTTGATACCTTAAACATGTATATGTTCTGCCTATCGGAATTCACATTGTACTCTCATGCCCAGAACATCAAGGGATTCTGATTTCTCAATGATTATGCCACCCATATATGCAGATGAGGTTCCCTGATCCGTCGCGCGTTTATGCGTCAGAACGCAACATTGGGGTTTTCGGGCATTAAAATCGATCCTATTCGCGCGACCCCATTCCGAGACTATATCAAAGTCCCGGCCAAGCGTATCATTCATGTTCTGTCGAATAGCACCAACATCGGAAAGGCTTGGTCTAAATTCAAATGAATGCGACTTAGATGGTCATTTATGAAAATAAGAAATAGTGTAGGAGAAAGAACGGAGCCTTGCGGCACCCCTGAATGAATCTTGAACTCGTTTGACGAAACACCATCTATAACAACACGTATAGTGAAATCTCTGAGAAAGCTCGATATAAATCGAGAGAAACTATCACCGACACCAAATGTAACAAGTTTTGACAAGAGTGCACCATGGCAAACTCTGTCAAACGCCTTGGAAATATCTAAAGGAATTACCTTACTTTCGCCAAAATGGTGAATGGAACGGCACCATTTTTCTGATAAATTTGACCTTCTGTGAAGTGTAGTAGGAATATGCTGCTGCAGTTAAAATTTTTTTTCGCAAGGCATCTAAAATATTAAAAACAAACAAAAAATTTGAGAATTGGTTTGCATAAGCCTGAATATTATAATTTCACCTTTTTCACAAGTTGTCAAATTATAAAGTTTTTTAAAATACATTTAGAAAACTTTAAAGTCTATTTGGACAATTATAAAATAAATTTGAAAAACTTTAAAATTCAATCGGAAATGGTGTAATTTTTTATATCAATAAACAAATATGGAGAAAAATAAGATTTTTTTTTTATATGTGACAGCGCATAGAGAAAGGGACCTAAGGGTAAAAAAAAAAATTTTCATTTTTTTTTTTTGATGTGAACAACATCTGAGCGCGTTTTCAATGTTGACCAACACGTTCCTGACGTCATGACCAATACCAACTCTCTCAGTGATGGTACACCAAAGATACACGTATTTAAATGTTTAAAATGGTTTTAAATGGTTTTTACCCTTAGGTCCCTTTCTATTTTGCGCGTCACATATGATCTTTATAAATTGTTTTTTTTTTTATATGATCATTATGAAGAATTGTTAATTTGTTCTGGTTCAACAATAGTGTATTAACTCAAAATATAAAAAATTTCAGTAGAAGCAAAACCATTTTCAATTTTACATTAAAGGCATTTGGTAAAGAAATTTTTAATTCGTCATGTCGACGAAGAGCAACCTTAATGTAATTAAATGAATGGTAACCTTCAAGGGCTAGGAAACTAGGCATTCATCACCAAACAGTTGTTAACTATTTAAAAAAAAAAGCTGATAACACAAAGAAGCTGGATGTTTGGGTGCCATGTAAATTAACAGCGAAACATTTAATGGACAGCATTTCCATTTGCGATTCACTGCTAAAACGGAGCTTGGCTGGGAATTTTTGATCTTGCACCTTCAGAGTATGATTTCTTTCGATATCGGCAGAACTCTCTTAAGGGTGTAAATTTAAATTCCGTAGAGGCCTGCAAAACGCAATTGGATCAGTTTTTCTCTCAGAAAATCCATAAGCTCCGTACTGATGGAACAATGGCTTTACCCCAAAAATGGAAAAAGGTTATCGATCAAAAAGGCACATATCTGGCTTAATAGAGCTTGTTTTAAATATAAGAAAAAGGTTTTTCATTTTTGGTCAAATTTTGTAACCGAACTATTTCGAATCATCATCATCATCATCATCATATATATCTCAGAATGGGGTCGTGCGAATAGGGTCGAATTTAATGCCCGAAAGACCCAATGTTGCGTACTAGCGCATAAACGCGAGACGGATCAAGGTGCCTCATCTGTATGTATGGGTGGTATAAATATTGAGGAAACAGATATCTTGATGTTCTGGGCATGAGGATACAATGTGATGTCCGATGGACAGAACATATATTCAAGGTGTCGAAAGAAGCATTCAAGTGCCTCGGTTTTTTGAAACGGTGTAAGATATACTTCACTCCATCTGATCTCCTTACTATTTATACCACCTATATCCGACCGCGAATGGAATACAACTCTCATGTGTGGGCCGGTGCTTCAAAGTCTATTTTGGAGCTTCTCGACCGCGTGCAGGAGAGGGTGAAGGTTCTCATTGGCGACAAAAGGGTATCCAATTCTATTTACTCCCTTGAGCACCGTCGCAATGTGGGTTGTATTTGCCTATTTTATCGTTACTACAACGGGATGTGTTCTGATGAAATTAGGGATTTGGTTCCCGAAACCCATAGCTTTGTTCGTAATACACGTTTTTCCTCAAGAGCACATCCTTTTGTGGTCGATTGGCCGGTGAATCGTACAACGCATTACAGGGAAAATTCGTTTTTTGGCCGGACTGTTCGTATGTGGAATAACCTTCCTGCTGAAGTCTTCCCTCTCACTTACAACATGAAAAAGTTCAAGTCGAATGTTCACAAACACTTCTCCCTCTTTCCTCCTTCCCATAACCTATTTTCCTAGTTCCAACACAATGCATTGCATTATTAGGGGTCATCCCCTGAGTGCTGGTCCCAACAAAAAAAAAAAAAAAATCATCATATATATATTAATAGGCAAGTCGACTTCTTAGGATCCCTTTTACGCCTTAACTATATATTGTATTTTAATAAATGATATATCATTCGAAAGATATTTTTTGGGAGATTATGTTAATTTAAATTTTGTTAAAATCGGTTGTGTATTTCACGAGTTATACGCGTTAGAAAGTGGTACTAATACATTGAAACAATTCACATACGTGTGAGCAAAAACAATGTAAACATAACAGAAGCAGTATGCTTTGTTTTTGTGTTTGCATAGTAAAAAGAACAACATCATGCAGAGTTTTCTGCTATGCATTAAATAACAGAACAGTAGAGATTAAGAAATAAAAAAGTGAAAGACAATTTGAAATATTTTGCTTTCTTTTTGGGAGAGTTGTTGTTTTTAAATGTTACCGTTGATTTCTTAAATTTTTGCGCTTATGAATAATTTTAATGTTATTGTTACATTATTAATATGGTAACATTGTAAAGAATGTGTTTATTGCATTTTTTTTTAAATAAAGTGCGATCTTTTGATGGGCTGCGATTTTATATAACAGACACTACCGATCATGGTCATTTCTTATATGATAATCATGTATTTACAAAAAAAAATATATATATAGAGGTTATAACAACATAATTCATCAATGAAATATATATAAATGGAAAATATATATAAGGCTTTGTTACAAACATTGAGATTAGGGAACTTATGTTATATATACATTTTTAGAAAAATTGTCACTAAATTTAATATGTCTAAAAGAAATATGCCTCATAAAATTAAAAATTGTTCTGCTCTACTGAGAATTATTACATTTTGAGTTAATACCCTCTTTATAATCAAGTGCGATATGTTTTTTAACATTAAATAAATATATTTCTACATATAAATATACATATTTAATAAAGTTTTAGATTAAATAAATATTAGAAATAATGGTACAAATAAGTTATTTCTAGATTGCAGTCGATTGTGTCGACTGCTGGCCCATACTAGTATGTGATAAAAACGAGCAGAAGAATGAAACATGTCCTGAAAAAATAAATAGTATTTAAAATATTTTAATCAATAAAATTAAACACAAATATGATATAAAATATGATTTAATTTCAAACAAGGAAAATAATCTTTAGCTTATTGTTGAAATCTCTATGGAAGATTTTGTCATTAATGATTTCAAGTGTCACAAGCAGAGTGATACAATCAAATAATAATTGTTTGTTTGTATACTGTTAGGTATGTACATATACAGATACATACAAACCTATCAAAACACAATTTTTCATTATTACCTTATTTCTGAACATCTTCAACAGTCAAGTGCACTCTGGATGCACTTCAAACACTAAAATTATACATTTATTGTTGTTGTTGTTATTATGTTTTAATTAATATCCATAATTTTATGTCGTTGCACACTGTGTGCCAATTTCGACAAATTCACTTGTACACACGAATACTAATACAAAAATATCATCTATATGCTCTTAGCATACATATATATAACAAATATGTAAACTTTTTACCTGAGCATACATATTATTTTACCAATACCCAATCACTTTTCAATTACAGGTAGCAAATCAGGTGAATATGAAGAGGTGCGTGAAAGACCATTTACAAAATTACTATCGAATGGCTCATTACTGTTGCAACATGTCAAAGAGGATCGTGAAGGTTTCTATTTGTGTCAAGCCAACAATGGCATTGGTACTGGCATCGGCAAAGTGATTCAGCTGAAAGTTAATTGTAAGTGTATTTTTGTTGTTGTTTTATTTTCTTGCTTTGTAGGTTTTACTTTTTGCCTCTTTCCACTTTTTCCCAATTCATTTGTAAAAGCAATTACCTATTCGTCACTCACACACACACACACTCTGTCAGAGTAAATAATTTGCCGTTGTATAATTACGAAAAGTGAACTGCTGAAACTTAAAGTTTATTGAACTTTAAATGGGTAAATACAATTTCATGAGCGTATTTTGTAACCAAATACAGTGATGTCTAGAAATGTAAACTAAATGATGTTACTCCTTTATTGGTCGGACAGATGCTTTGAATTTCTCTTGGATTAAAGGACGTTGTTTAATGAAATTTTTCATGAGGAATTAGTGTTTATAAAACGTTAAATTTTGAAGGATAATAAACATCTGCCAATTTTTACTACTTAGTCCTTGAATGCCAACGTTTTTGTTTGCTTCGAATATTGTGGCAACAAAGCGTTGCAAGAAGTTTTGCCTTGCTACTCAATTAAAAAAATATACAGCTGTAGCAAGGTTATTCTGAATATGTAAATCGATTTTAACGAGATTTCGACACGAAAGACAAAGGCCGTCCAGGTCAGTCAAAAAAGTTCGAAAATTAAGAATTACTCCATAAATATTGTCGTCAAACACAACTTGCAAAATCATTAGTCCTCCTACATAATGGGTGATTCAAGTAGAGATTCTTTTTTTAATAGCCTTTTTTTGACAGATCACATGTGAGTCATGTCATACTGTCATGTTGTTTTTCTTTATTATTGTTTGGCATTTCATAATGGAAAGACTTACGCCTGAACAACGTTTACAAATCGTTCAACTTTATTACGAAAATTCACGTTCTGTGAGGGATGTGTTTCGTGCACTTCGCTCAACTTATGGTCAACATAATCGACCTACTGAGCGTACTATTCGCAACACCATCACCCATTTTGAGACCCAGCATTCATTATTGGATAATATTCGACCGAATAGAATAGTCCAGCACGCTGTGAAGAAAATATAGCGGCCGTAGCTGAGACTGTACACGAATTCGGTCGATTCCTCGCCGTTCGCAGCAACTCGGACTGACGTATGGAACGACTTGTCGCATTTTACGTCGAGATCTTAAATTGAAAGCGTACAAGCTACAGCTTGTGCAACAACTGAAGTCGCTCGTCCTTCCCAAGCGACATCGCTTCGCTCTATGGGCTCTTGAAAAGTTCCAAGAAGTTCCGACGTTTTCGAGGCAAATTTTGTTCAGCGATGAGGCCCATTTCTGGCTCAATGGGTATGTAAACAAACAAAATTGCCGCATTTGTTACGAAGAGCAACCTGAAGAGATCCAAGAACTGCTACTTCATTTAGGAAAAACAAGGGTTTGGTGTGGTTTGTGGGCCGGTGGAATCACCGGTCCATATTTCTTTAACAATGATGCCGGTGAGAACGTAACCGTCAATGGCGACCGTTATCGTGCCATGATAACCGACTATTTGATGCCTGAAATTGAAGCTCGTGATCTCGGCGACATTTGGTTTCAGCAAGACGGCGCCACTTTCCACACATCGCATCAATCAATGGATTTATTGAGAGAACACTTCGGTGAGCACATAATTTCACTTTTTAGGCCGGTCGATTGGCCACCAAGATCGTGTGATATCACACCGTTAGACTTTTTGCTGTGGGGATATGTAAAGTCTTAAGTTTATGCGGGCAAACCCGCTTCGATTCAGGCCTTGGAAGAAAACATCACGCGTGTCATTCGCCAGTTATCAGTCGAAATGCTCGAACGAGTCATCGAAAATTGGACTCAACGGATGGACCATCTGCGACGTAGCAACGGCCAACATTTGATAGACATAATCTTCAAAAAATAAATGCCAAAGAATTAGCTTTCAAATGCTAATAAACATTCCCCATTAAATTTGAATTTTCTGTGTTTTTTTCTTTAAAAAAAGTAGGGAACCTCGAAATGGATCACGCTTTATATATTGTTAGGTTACTGCCTTTTTAATGAAGTTTTTGGTTTATTTCCTTAAGAAATAAACCTCTTGAGTTCTTTAAATTGCAAATAAAAATACTGTAAGCACAATGAAAAATACTTGTTTCGTTCACAACGTATATTTAAAACTTATGTCCAATATTCAGGATAGTATTTTAATCTATATTATGTTAGTTTTCATATAAACTTAAATCGTATTTAAATACAGATTGATTTTCTGAGTTTATTTGAAAAGTCCTATTTAATTAAGATAAAAGTATGGTAAAAAGGGTATTAATTTATAAGGTAGACTCAAAAACAGCTTACTGTAATTGCCTTGTCTGTTGTTGTATTGTTTTGATATTGAGGCAACCTTGTTAAATTATTACAATGGAAACTAAAGTTGAATTTAAATATACCACATCGGTGAATTAAGTTTCATTTAGGTGTTTAGTGAAGAAGAGAATTTTGTATTTAAAACACTTTTAACCATAAATGCGTTTAATTATCAACCCTGAAAATTTCTCATTAGTCACTTTCAAAACATTTTTTTACAGCTGTTATTCACAGCACACTATTGTGATCCCTATTGTGATCTGCACACTTTTTGTACTTATACTGACTTGAAATGCCAACTTGTTCAATGAAACGGCTTTTGTTTTACAGGTTCAATACTCAATAGCAATGTTGCCACTTTAGTAAATTCATGTAATTTTTTCTTTTTTGTTGCCTTTAATAATGTATGTAATATGTAAAGCATTTTGATTTTTTTTACTTATCCCTTTTTTTATGTACTTCCGAGCAAAAACTATTGCAAAAAGATATTTTTGAAGCTTGTGAATGAGCTTGAAAATAAAATGAAATATTTTTCTGGGAGGGCATTATAGGCTATCTATTTTTTTAAAATTATAAGTGGGCGGGGCACCTCCCATACAAAGGCATTATAGATTTATGTATATCTATAAAAAGACAAGTGCTAAAGTTTCCAAACTTGGTACAAATATCTTGGTTATCGTTACACAACGTCTGACAACGTCTGGGCGCGATTGGAAAAAGGGGAATAGCACCTCTCATACAAAGACAAAGGTAATCTCCGAACCCGCTGAACCGATCTTTATGAAGCTTTAACAGTATATTACTGATAGTGTGAGAAGTGCTATAGGCAATATATATTTTTTTTGCAAATTTTAAGTGGACGGGCACCTCCCATACAAAGACATTATTGATTTATGTACATATATCTGTACAACGACAAAAGCTAAAGTTTTCAAATGTAGTACTAATTAAGGGGCTGCATGAATAACTTCATTCATGAACATACTGAAATGTTTATTCAATGAAGTTCGTATTCAAACAAACTTCAGACCACTGAACAAACTGTTGTTTTATTCATGCTACTAGCAAACACATTTCGTTTCATATGGCAAACACAAAGACTTTGTTCAATGAAACGACTTTTGTTTTACAGTTTTTACTCTCTCTCATTTTTTATATAAATACTCAATAGCAATGTTGCCACTTAGTAAATTTATGTATTTTTTTTTTCTTTTTTGTTACCGTTACAATAATATATGTAATTTGTAAAGCATTTTTTAAATTAAATTTAAATTTTTTTCCTAACAACTTTTTTATGTGCTTCCAAGCAAAACACATTGCTAAAATTTTTTTTTTTAAATAAAATTAAATTTTTTTGAAGTGTAAAAATTTACATTAAAAACAACTAATTTACATTGAAAACAAAGTCAAATTTGTATTATTTTTATTATTTTAATATTAATGTACTTCCTTATCTTTTTGCTTTTACTCTTTATGGTTATTATTGTTTTTTTTTATTTTTCCTAATGTTTTTCATTTCTTTCAACTGGCAATACTGACTTTAAAATAAATGTATTTTTCCATGAACTTATTCGACATTTATTCAGTGGTTGTTTTGTTTCAGAGTTGTTGGTATTCATATTCTCTTGCTTAAGTAAACAAAAACACTGCATCTTATTCGTCTCTTAAATTTCGTGTGTTTGTTGCATTCATTTCGTAGTTATTCATTATACTGAATACAAATGAAGCAAATACAAAATTATAATGAAAGTTTCATGAACATCATTATTAAGTTTCATGCAGATGTTTAGTACGAATATCTTGGTTATCAATTAGGGTATTCATTTAATCGGACTTTTGCTTTAATCGGTTAATCACTCGATTAGTTAACCGAGGTTTTGGTTTAATTGGTTTTTTTTTTTATAAATTAAGTTATTTCAATACATAAAAATGCACAAATTATTTATTATTTGGAGTTTATTTTTTAAAAAAAGCAATACCATAACAAACTTAACAATTCTTAAACTAACACAAGCAACCAAAAAAATAATTTATAAATATGAAATACATATTTTTGAATTAATATTATGTATTAATTAATAACATGTAGTAATTAAAAAATAAAATGTTTGAGAATTTTATAAGTTATTTCAATAATTTAAGGAGACCTTAAAAATAATCTTTTAGAAAAATGTTTAGGATTTAAGCGATTTTTTTCTTTAGTTTTGATAAATCTTGACTTGGAAAAAATTCTTTCACTTATCGTTGATGTTGGAGAAATCAAACACAATCCATAATAAAGAATATCTAATTTCTCAGTCCTTTTCTTGGATTTCTCAAAACGTATAAAATCTTCCATTATGTCATTAGAGTCCTGTTTAAATTTTTTTAAATTTTCAACACTTCTAATTGTTTTGGTTAATTCTGTTAAAAGATTGATTTAAGAAAATATGAGAAGAAACAAATAACTAAATACATACATACATATGGGAAGTTCCAGCGAAAAGTCTCCTTTTTGTAACGTAACGCCAGAAGTAATTTAAATCGTATACATATGTATAATTTACTTTTTGATATGTTGTGTAAAGCGCAACTAGCTCTACATTAAGTTATAAAAGGGATAACTTTTAAACAACATGTTCCTAAAAACAAGCTTATTTCTCGCGTTACATTACGAAAGTAGACTTCTCGCTGGAAATTCCCATATGTACCTAAAACGAGCAAAGATTTTTAAATTTGATAACTTGGAAAATAAATCTTTATACGTCCAAAGCTTATTAAAAAATATTTTATACAAAAATTCTTTCAAGTCAAAATCCACTTCTGTTTGTTGTAACGTCACGCTTATATCTTCAAATCCTTACGGATGATTGTTATTATATATTTTTTTCTGAATATAGTGCTGCTGTATTACTTTGTAATAAAAAAAAAACTTTTTACAAAATTTGACTTCTTCATTTAATTTTTTACATTTTGTCGTACAAATATCACGTCACGACGCAATGGAAATGCCCATATAAAAAGTACGTGAAACAAAAAGCTGTTGACAGCAAATATGAAGATGGCTTCTTTGCTTGTATGAAAACATATTTTCTAAACGAATACCTTTTGCATATGAGACGAAACAAATAATTAAAAACACAAAAAATATGTCATAATGCTACAAAAAATTAGAAATTTTGTTACATCGGTAACTCGACTGAAATTAACCGAATGAATACCCTATTATCAATACAAAACATCTGGCAGAAACTGGGAGGGATTGAAAAAGTGGGCGTGGTGCCTCCCATACAAAGACATATTTAAATATATTACTGATGGTCTGGGGGTGCTATAATATATAAAACCATTTGTTCTGGGTACGTGTTACTAAAACTCCACAACGGATTGACACCAAGCTTGGACAATAAATTAGTTTAAGTCTGGGACCAGGCTTGTATAAAATTTATTCCCGAAAGGTGGCGCTGTTGTCGTAGTATTTAAATTTGTTTCATTTATGGAACGACTTGGCTTAAATTCACAAAATATATTTATTTAACACAAATAAGTTTCCTGATGAAATGTGGACCCGGTAGATAACGCTGGGGTCAGGTTATAAACAAAATTCTCCAGAATTTAAATATTATTTGGAAAATGCCGGGCAGCGCCGGGACAAAACAACTACTATTGAATAAAGCACCTATTAAATTTTAAATATTTGTGAATTCGTTAAAAAGATTTTTTTAATTGGTGAAACTCTTTATTAAGTATTAAAACTGATTTCATTTATTAACAAATAAATTCAACTTCGTGTGTGATCCAACAACAAACTTGTAAAGCAAAATCTATTACTGATTATACAATTTTAATTCTTCAGTATAATAAAATAAATGTATTTAAAGTTTTATTTCTATATTCGCCTTGGTGAATCATTGAGGTTGTTCTTTTATACCTTGTGCACAATCTTGATTGCTTTTTACCTTAATATTTTCCTGCTCATTAAAATTACCTTTTAGCTAATTATCATTATTCAACTATTCTTGCCACATTAGTTTCGAAAATCCCCCGAGTGTGTTAACAAATAATGGTTTTTACCACCATCATCATCTTCTACATCATCAATATATTGTCAGCAACATAATTTTTCAAGTCACCACTGTGCTATTATGTCTAATTTATTATTTTGGTCTATATTATACATTTTTAATTATAGCAAATTAATGAAATGCTGATTATGTTTCATTGAGGAATTACATATTGAAAATGTTAACTTTGTAAAGGAAGAGAGAGTGAGAGTGTGTGAGGAAAAAGTTTTTTTTTTGCTGTCATTTCGAATGTTTTATTATACACAGATGAGAAAAATTAATTTTTTAACATTTATTTATAAGAATTTGTTTTTAATTTCTTTTTTCTCTTTATCATTGAACGTTTGAATGAACATTGGAAAAACAATACTCAACCCATTGGAATTGTTTTTGACTTTTGACATCATCACGCCATCAATAACCAACCAACCAACATCATCATCACCAATCTACATCATTCTTTTACTGTCAACAACAACATCATCACCGCGACAATATGGCAAATGAAATTGTAATAAAACAACAAAAACTACAACAAATATACCACAATAGCATCGCCCTATTTCCAATCGACATCACGTTCGGTAACGGTGAAAAAAGGTGATACAGCGATATTGCAGTGCACCGTAAGCGGTGACAAACCGATTAATATCGTATGGATGCGTTCGGGCAAAAATACATTAAATCCATCGACAAATTACAAGTATGTAACAAAATGAAATTCAGCAAGAACAAAAACATAATAAAATATTTTACAAAAAAGAAGAAGGAAATACACAAACGCAGCTTGATTACACTCTGTTCATGTTGAACAATGTCCCTTTGGAGGTGTAAAAAGGTCCTTTTCTATGTGCCATTGGTTATGTTTTTATGTATGTATGTGTGTAAATGAATGTAATGATGTTAAAAATAATTTGTAACTCTGTGCTTAGTAATGAGTTTCGAAAAAATTCAGTAAAAAATCTATAACAAAAGATAGAATGATTAAATATAATGTTTAAATGAATATATAAAGCAGTACATAACTGGTGACAAAATATTTTAGGTCATTAGTTAAGGTACAGAGCAGATTATTATAAATGCTTAAAGTACGGAGCTGATAATGGGAAAAATACCCATTGTATTTGGTGAAATCAGAAGGAGGGGCTTAATATATTCTAAGCTGTTCAACAGTATACGTAAGAGATGAGCTATAAATATTAAATTTTATGGTAACAAAAGTGGGCTAAGTCAGTCCATTATTTCGAATAATATGTATAGAAATGTACAGTTATTCATATGCAAATTTAGATTAATCGGTCTACTAATTCACATATTTCCTTTCAGAACAAAAGTGTAATATATGCATCAAATGTCGTCTCTCTAAAACA
This sequence comes from Pollenia amentaria, assembly GCA_943735925.1. Taxonomy (NCBI): domain Eukaryota; kingdom Metazoa; phylum Arthropoda; class Insecta; order Diptera; family Polleniidae; genus Pollenia; species Pollenia amentaria. Next base: position 142,041,658 of record OX031009.1, on the reverse strand, counting down.
GCTACGCCCATGATATTCAATACAGATACTTTTTATACATATAGATTTGTTTGTTATTAAAAACAAATCAAATTTGTACACTTTTAAATATTAAAATTTTCACGAATTTTGGCATTGTGATTTCTAGTCTTACAAGGTTTTGACATACAAAATTTTTTGGTTAGGTTAGGTTAGGTTAGGTCGAAGGGAGGGCGAATCATCAAGATGCAACCTCATACATGTACGATATACACCTTGGTCACTATCGGGTCTGTTGTTCGCTCCTTAAGAAGAAACATGGGGGATTTAGATGGATAGTACTGACACCACCTATATGGAGGGTTTAACGTCCGGCGTTAAGAAGGCCAGATTCCCGGAAGTAATTCCTTAAGGTTTTCCTGTTAACGTTCCTCTAGTATTGCAAGCCCAACACGACATCGCTCCCGAGGTGTTTGGATCATATCGGCTAAGGCCTGAAAGTAGCAGGGGAACTGTTCTAGCGTCTCGATCTCCTCGTCACACGCTGTACACTAGTCAGAGTCCGCTCTTCCAATTTGGTGTAGTTGTGCCCGTCGACCTGCATGACCAGTCAGGATACGCACCATCATACTAACTTCGGATCTTCTCCCACTGAGGATGTTTTTTGCCCTCCCTCGTCTGGGTTACCCCATTAAATCTACCCACAGTCCCACTATTCCAATTGGCCGTGTGGGTCTCCATAGCCCACTTCCTCAAATCTGCCATCGTGATACGGCAGCCATATGATACGGATCCCACTACCCGAGGAGAATTCGGTAATGACCTTCCTGGACCTAACCCTATTAACTGATAACGTCCTTATTGCCCCTTAGCTGTCGCTAAATATGTTAGCCACATCTTTGGTTCAATCAATCTCACACATTCCGTAATGGCACGAACTTCCGCCTGGAAGCCTGTGTTGTGATCCGGAAGACGGTAGAATATCTCGGTTTCCGGGTTCTCAATATAGAACCTTATGCCCGTTTTATTCCAAAGTTAAGAGCCATCTGTGTAGCAACATATCCCCACAGGCGTTTGCCCCAAAGTTGCACTCGACCATGATCCCCTTTCGGGGATCGCAGTTTCATCTCTGGTATTCGGTCGGGCATGTCCGGTGCACGTGTATATCCAGTCAATGTATCCAAATACTCTGATGACGTGCCCTGTAGTCACCCATATATAATTTGCCGAGAGATAAGAGCCTTTCTGCCGCGATTGACGCCTCGTATCTCACCTTCGTTTCGATCGGGGGTATATCCAACAGTGTCTCCAGAGCCTTGGTTGATGTGGTATACATCACCCCGCTCATTCCCAAGCAACTTGTAAGGTAAACCCCCTGAAGTGGTCTTATATTATACGCTCCGTCCAACAAGGTCCACCAGATTACAGGAGCGTAAGTTAGAATTGGTCTAATCACGCTTATGTAAAGCCAGTGTGTCATAGTTGGACTGAGACTCCATTTCGGGCCTATGGCCCTCCTACATAGCGCCCAACAGCGGCTCGCCCTGTTGGTTCTTTCCTCTTTGTGATATTTCCATTATAGTTTTTGATCAAGGATCACGCCGAAGTAATTAACCCTGTCGGTCACTGGTATCGTCCTGTCTCTGAAGCGAGGATCAGTATAGGTAGGAATTATTGTCCTTCTTATGAACATGCACATTTCCGTCTTCGCTGGAGTAACGTTAAGCCCCCTTGGTCGGGCCCAGCCGACGGCTGTATCTAGGTCCTCCTTTTGCACAAGTAGCTTAGAGTTATTTTTAACTTTAAATTTATTTATTGGATCTTTCTTTTCAGAAAATAACAATAAGTATTAAAATCTTAAAATAACTTATAATTTCTGGGTCTTTTGGCGTTGCAATAGAAAATCCATTTTCGTTGCGTAAAGTATTCATCATTCATGCGGTTCCGCAAGGGGCACATTTGTCGACTTTCTTGAGGCGAGTATGTCGAATAAAATACAGTAGATCATGTGCAAGAGGATTTGGATGAACAGCCAGTTTTCGTTCATATTTGGAGCAGAAGATTTTATTTCGTCGCGAAAAAATGGAATATAAGGGTCCTTATATTCACGTTACTAGTGGCCCAGGTGTAATTTCTGTAATTTGTAATTTCTCTATATTAGAAGCAGAAGCTGTTCTACATAGTTCGATACCATAGGTCCATATTGGCTTAATAATAACTTTGTAGAGTAGCACTTTGTAGTTTATGTTGAGAGCAGAATGGGGTTAAGAGAGAGCCACTGAAGCCGTAATTTTTTAAGTTTAAGTTGTGTGGACTTGGATTCCATAAGTTGACCTCAGATAAGGCGATGATCAAGGTGTACACCACGATATTTAATATTACTTTCCTTGAGGATATCCATGTTATATATCTTCAGTTTAGGCCAGTTTCCCTTTCTCATGGTGAAAGAAACATGTGCGCACTTTGTTGGATTCAAATTTTATTTTCCATTTTTAAGCCATTTGTCGAGTTCTATAATATGAGCCTGCAGACAATTAGAAGCAGTTACTGCATTTTTCTGTAAGCTCGGAAATGCTGTATCGTCTGCAAAAGTTGACGTGTGTATCAGGTTATTTGATGGCATAGCTGAAGTATAAAGTATATACATGAGACGACCAAGGATACTGCCTTGGGGAACCCCTATTGTGATTTTTCTAGAGTCGGTATTTATACTTTAATACAAATGAACGATCTAATAAATAATTTCGTAATAAATTGTGGGTATTTCATGGTAACAAGGAAAAAAAGACAATAATGCCAGAATTTGTCAAGGATTGAAAAATGTCTATGAACGTTGTTTATCCTCAAAAGCCTTTCTGATGAGAGTAACTATGCGATGAACCTGTTCCATGGTGCAGTGATCATTTCAGAATCCAAACTGATGATCGGAAATGATGTGTTGGTCGTTTAGATATGGGGTCAATGCACTTGAAAATACTTTCTCAAAGAGCTTTGATAAAATAAATAAGGCTTATTTGGGGATAAGATAATACTTGGCTAGCGTCCTCACCTGGCTTAGGTTCCATAATTACTACTGATGTTTTTCAGAATTTAGGGTGGGAACCATTTCGTAAGATGGAATTGAAAATCAATAGAACTAGTTTAAGGGCAGATTTTGGTAGCTCACGGAACATTTTTATTGAAATTGTGTCCATGTTAGGGGACTTATTTGTTTTCAGTTTTTTTGCTAAAATTAAGGACAAGAATCAAATTTTTATTGAGGAAAGAACAAGGTCTTCAATAGTTGGTAAAGTTATACCTGAGATAGAAATATTAGGCGTTAACACTCCTTCGAGATGATCTGCAAAAACTTCGGCTTTATCTTTATGGGACCTAGTCTAATTACCGTCGCTACAACAAATATCAGATTCGTATCAAGTTGAGCTTGTAATTTTTTGGTGGCTTTCCACAGATTCGTGGATTTTGTTGGACTTTAGGTGTAAATGGGTATAAACATGTTCGCCACTAATCCATTTTTTTGGCACTAACTGTAAATTACTCTCAAGTATTTACAGCAAGTTCATTAATTGTGTATTTTCTTTTTTCATGGTTTCCCTAGTAGTTTTGTTTTAGGTCCTTTTTTTCTTTATTTATCTAATTTTTTTTTTCTCTGATGTTGTACTAGAATTTCAGTGAAGCAGGAAGCAACACCCGATGGTGTATCGGCAGAATTACAGATACGTTTGGTTGACTCTACAGACAGTGGTCCTTATTTTTGCCGTGCTAGCAATTTGTATGGCAATGATCAGCAATTAGTGCAGTTGCAAGTGCAAGAACCACCCCAACCACCTACGGTATTGGAGGCAGCCATGATATCAAGTCGTTCGGTAAATTTAAAATGGCAGCCAAAGGCTCAAAACTCAGGAGATGTTTCCAAGTACATCGTAGAATTTAAAGAATCGGATGGTATGTAAAAAAAAGTATTATTACAATAAATTAATTTATTCCTTCCCCAGCTACATCCTTTATAGATCAGTGGCAACATATGGAGGTTAAGGAACCTGTTAGCTACAACGCCCTTATAGAGAATCTTAAACCGGCTACCCGTTATGCATTTCGTGTTATAGCTGAGGGTACAGCTGGACGAAGTGCTCCAAGCCAGGAATTGGTTATACGTACAGAACCTCAAAGGCCCGCAGGGCCACCTTTAAATCTTTCTGTACGCCCTTTGTCCTCCACAGAGCTATTAGTAAGCTGGGTAGCTCCCTTGGCTGAGCTAAGGCATGGTGATATTCAAGGCTACAATGTGGGCTATAAATTGGCTAGTACTGGTAATACTGCCTATAATTTTACCTCAGTGTCGGGAGATGGTGAAGGTGGAAGTGGCGAACTGTTGTTAACAGGCTTGCAAAGGTTTGCTCGTTACAATGTGGTGGTTCAGGCCTTTAACCAAGTAGGACCGGGGCCTTTGTCAGAGCCGGCTTCCGCTCAAACTATGGAAGATGGTAAGTTTGAAGTTCTTGTCACCAAAATATTAAAACAAAAAATCTCCGAAACAATAAAACCCTTTATTCTTATACAATTTTTGATCTCCTTTTTTAAAGTTCCTAGTAGATCTCCAGAAGATATACGTTGCGCCGCTTTAACCTCACAGTCATTACAAGTATCCTGGCAGCCTCCACCCATTCATCACACAAATGGTATACTACAAGGCTACAAATTAATTTTTGAGCCTATTCTCGACGATTACTCGCCCAGCAAGGATGAGGTGGAGTCACGTAAGACAACAGCCTTAACAACTGTTCTTACGGGTTTGCGGAAGTATTCCAACTACAGTATTCAAGTTTTGGCACATACTCGAATGGGTGATGGGATTCTTTCGAATCCTGTTTACTGTCATACCGAAGAAGACGCACCAGAAGCACCCGCCGACATTAAAGTGGTTGTAAGTTCACCACAATCTTTGTACGTTTCTTGGCTACCACCCACCGAACCAAATGGTGTCATCACCAAATACAATCTCTACACTAGAGTAGTCAATGGTCGTGAAGAGTTGAATAATAAGAAAAAAAGTTTACCCTCTCAGCAGACTTATTACGAAGACATTAATTTACATCCTCATATAGAATATCAATATTGGGTTACTGCTTCCACACGGGTAGGAGAGGGTAAAAGTTCGAGAGTATCTTCTCAAATTACAACCAATCGTGTACCAGCACGCATAGTTTCCTTTGGAGGTCCTACAGTAAGACCCTGGCGTTCCACCGTAACATTATCTTGCAAGGCAGTTGGAAAACCCAAGCGCGAATGGTATAAGACTGATGTACCAATAAGACAAGGAGGTCTGCATAATACTCAATTACTCGATTCGGGAGACTTAATAATATCGTCTCTGCAAGTCTCGGATAGTGGCAATTACAGTTGTCAAGTTGACAATGGCATTGGCACCGATCGCCTCACCCATATTCTACTAGTGCAAGTACCACCTTCTGCTCCAGTACTTTATGTAACCAGTGCCACAACGAGCAGCATATTAATGCATTGGAAATGCGGCTTCACTGGCAATGCACCCATCACCGGTTACACTTTGTATTATCGTCGTGCCACGGGTAATATTGAGGAAATGCTTTTATCACGTCACGCTTCAAGCCATGAGCTAAAAGGTTTAGTATGTGGCAGCACCTATCAAATACATCTGACGGCTCATAATAAAGTTGGAACATCACCGACTAGCATAACACTGCATGTACGAACTCAGGGACAATCGCCTGGTGTGCCTTCTACTACAACATTAATTGCTCCTAATTCGACTTCGGTAACGATAAGACTGCATACATGGCCCGATAATGGCTGTCCTATGTTATACTTTGTTTTACAATATCGTTCGGTTACCGATGGACCAGAGCACGATTGGGTGTTAGGTAAGTGTTTTGTTACAATGTTTAAAATTTCACTTAAAGGTTTTTAATGAGAACAAGATTATTTTTTATGAGACGACCAGACGTGTGAATAAATAGAATTTATATAGAAGGCAAAGGACTTTGTGGGTGTCCGAATTTGTTAATATAGGTTACGGGTATCTATTACGGGAACGTTAGAAGATTTTCCGTATAGACACAGTATTTGATATAGACCCACAAAAAAGTTTAACGGCGTCAAATCACATGATTTTTATCGCCAAAACATGAATCTATGCGGTATGAAAACCAAAATTAGTCGTGTTTTATGGGTCTTGGAATCACGTATCGTATAGTTCATAATCTTCAATTGCATTCCAAAAAAATCGGTTATCATGAGGCCATAGCTCTTCGAATTGACGGTTACGGTTCTTTCATGGCTTGATCACATCTATAACGTTTCCAGTCTTTTCAAATTGCTTTATAATCTTGCCGATTCCCTGCACCCCGTAATACACGAAAAGTGACAACGTTTGAACCACCACTTTTGTAGTAAATTTCACCTAAATTTATGCGTTCTTTAGTTGTTAAACGATCAATAATCATATATCGCAAAGATTTTACTAAATAAATATTAAGGCTGACAGAAATTTTAAGGTCCTACCTTCACGAAATTTAGCGACACATTTGTAGAAATTTAATGATAATCGATGCATTTCGCCAAAAACTGATGTTAGTTTTTGTCAAGTTCTTAGGGAGGTTATTCCACATTTGGGTGAATAACTCTTTTCCTACTGAAGGGATTCTGCTGGAATTCAAGCCCAAACATTCTGGAAGAGCTAAAAAATACTAAGAATAACTAACGAACCAAGAATTTTTATACTTAAAGGGATCTTGGTATATATTAAAAAAAAATATTCACACTGAATGACAAACTTAGTATACCTTCATACACCACTGCTGATTAAGGGCATACAACTGTAAAAAAAAATATGTTATTTAATATGTAAAATTTAGTTTCTTCCTTGTGCTGAATTTGTTAAACGGTGAAATTGTTGCAGAATTCCTACTTCGTAATGTTGAACTTTCAGTTCCTAAGCGGAATTTCTTATTGCGGTTTTTCGTTGAAAGGTAACTTATTTGCCTTTATATATAAGTATATGGTATATCAGTATATTGTATATTAGTTTATAGATTAGGGTGTTGCAGAATGTAGTTTTGATGTCTAGAAAATTTAAAGTTATTTTCTTAAGAGTAAGCAGCCTTAATTTGAGTAAGAATTATTTTTTTTTTTTGAATTTGTAAATGAAATTGATAGCAAAAAATTGAATATTTTTTCTAATGTATAACATAAAAGCCTTTCTGAGTCCATCTTTTTGTCGAATAATTAAAAAAAAATTTAAATAAAATGTTGAATTTTCTTATAATTAATTCAAAGTGAAACTATTTTCCTACTGAGAAAATATTTTAAAAAAATGTTATATATACACTCGTTTTTTTCAGATAAGCAGGTATTAGAAAAGGGCTTTTAGTTATAGGTGTTGAGGATTCCCTTAAAGTCATTAATGTTAATTTTGAAGGCTAATTACATCCGGCAGGTTTTAAAATATACAGGCCCGAAAAAAGGATCACTGGTGTTTCCTTTAAGTAACTTTTCAGGTCCTAAAAAATAATTATTGGTTTTATTCAAAAGGGTTCTGATACAAATTTTATGCAATAACCACAATAAATAGTAAAAAAAACGGAGTACCTGGAGCCCAGATTTGGTTTTTTAAATATTATTTTTATGGTTAATAATTTTAAAAGTTATTGTAAACAGGTACATTTTATTTGGCTCCATAAACTAACGGCATTTAGAACGCAGCTGCACAGATGGGGAAAACCCGTTTTTTACTGTTTCGCACAAATATTACCGTATACAATATTTCATATAATTCCGTTGAAAATAGCGACCGGTACTTTGTTTACAAGAATGCATTTTTAATATACAACATATATGTATATGGTGGTGGTATAGATTATAAACATCTGACTTGAGTCAGAAAAAAATATCAAGCTCCAAACGAGCAAAAAAGAGCAAAACGAAATGGATATGTAAATAAAGGAAAGAGTATGTACTTTAAAATGGTACTATGTTTTTTAGGAAATATTGGGAATTCCCTAAAGTTTTAGTCCATCAAACCATAAATTTATGTTAAATTCAACACATTTTTAAAAATAATATTAAAGAAGGTGGAAACATATGTATACATTGAAATTAAAGTCCCTTTTGAAAATAAAAAGTTATAAGCGATTGAATTTTCAAAATTGATTACAAAATCATACTTTTCAGTCAGATAATAAAAAGGTGCATATTGTATCACCCTGTTTAAAGGGAAAATGTTTACGTAGAGATATGAATTTTTGGCTTCTGAGGTTCTCAGGTGCTTACTTTAATATGACTGTTTAAAATTAAAAATTGGCAGTAAAATAAAAAAAATCTCCTGGCCGCTATTTCAAAAATAGCAACACTGTGCGATGAGTCGAATTTTCTTTGTATAGTTAGGGGAATTTGAACATCTCGTAAGTATTAATCATTGCCAGTTAAGTCTTTGTATTTTTACTGATACTTAAATTTGAAGTTCACTTGCGAGTTGTTTGTTTGAGATCTTTTTCCGCACACCCAGAAAAAAATATGTTTAAATTTGGTCACCTCCAACAAAACTATTTTTAAAGAGAATTGCAAACATATTATGTTTAAATTTAACCATACTATTGTCACCGACAAACATATTATTTTTAAATTAGTCCTCCATCAAGAAGGCACAACCATATTATGGTTGCCTCCGAACATCTTTTGGTTAGTAATAACTAAAATATGTTTAACATTTATAATAGCATGGTTGATTTTCAACCAAAGCATGTTGCTCTTAGAAAAGAGGAAAATACTATTGTTAATTTAAAAACAAATTATTGTCATATTTAACCATAACATGTTTAGAGGCAACCATAATATGGTTGTGGCTTCTTGATGGAGGACTAATTTAACAATTATATGTTTGACGGTGACAATAGTATGGTTAAATTTAAACATAATATGTTTAAAATTTGGTCTAAAAATAGTTTTGTTGGAGGTGACCATATCTAAACATATTTTTTCTCTGCGTGCAGTTGCATTTTATACAACATATGAATAAAGTTTCAGAAAATTCTTTAATAATTCATCATTTAATTTTTAAAGATTTGCTGAAAATGTACAGGATAAACTTGTACATAAAGCGAAATAGTCATTTAAATAAATGCATTTTATGGCTGCACATAAATGCACTTGTACATTTATGTATATCGATGATGTCTGTTGTGCAAGAAAATGCGGCCATTTAACATTTTGACATAAATAAAATTATAATTGGTCATAATTCAAACAATAATACATGTTCTCATATAACGGTATTTCTCAATTTCATTCCATTACTTTGTACATGATTTACTTTATTTTCTCCCTTTCATCCCCATTCACTGCCATTCTCTTACTCACTGAAAAATTGTTTTTTTTTTATTATCCTACATTTTAGTGTCAAATGCCCTGAAACCACAACGACGTTTTACAGTATCTGGTCTACAGCCATCTACACTCTATCAATTGCGCATGGAGGCACACAATGTGGCTGGTGTGTCCCAGGCTGAATTTACATTTGTAACACTCACCAAAGATGGTGATCCCCCGCCGCCAGAGATTGTGCAACGTGGACAACGTGGATCGAATGTATTTTATGGAAATGTTAACCTATTAATACCCAGCATTGCAACCGTATCGGGAATGATTTGTACAATTGCATTGGTTTTTATGTGCTACAGACACAGTAAGTACTTAACAACAACACAAACAACAGCAGCAGCAAAACTAGCAACAACAAAAAACTCAATAATAATAACTAAAACAGACAAACAAAAGAGTTTTTTTTTTGCTTCTGTATTGTTTTTAAACTAAAACAATAAGTACCTCGAGCATGTTGTGCACTGGCTTGTGTCCTGTCCGTGTTCAAGTATGTTAAACAAAAACAAAACTAAGCAACGCACACTGACTGACTTACTGAACAAATGAAAGAATTTTAAAATACAAATCTGAACAGAATACAGCAAAGACCAGAGCAGTACAAAATGCCGACAACATGCGTTTTTGTTTAAAAAACAAAACGAATTAAAAATAGATTACAAAGAATGTTGGGAGAATTCATTGACATTTTTACACACATACATTTACAAAAAAGTAAATCGAACCTTTGAGGACTATTTTGATAATTATAAAAGAATCTATAGAAATACTGAAATTTATTGTTGGAGGATAAGCTGTTCCTATGCGCATTTCACTCGGTGCTTAGGCGAGAGCATCAGGAAACGTTCTCTTAAATAATTTTAGAAAAGCCAAAGCCATCAGCAAACAACACTTCAAAGGGAAAGGGAAGAATTACCTAAACTCAAAACGTCTTTTTTGCAACGGTATCAAAGCTTAAACAAAATACCAACAATAAAACAGTGAGTTTATCTTTCCTTACATTCCCCACTACAATTAGTTGGAATTCTTCCAACGTTAATTGTAGTTGTAAGTGGGTTTAGAAAAAACAAAATTAAATACACTGGCTTTACTAAAATTATTTAGGAGAACGTTTCCTGATGATCTGGCCTAAGCAACCAGTGAAATGCGCATAGGAACAGCTTATCCTCCAACAATAAATTACAGTATTTTTATCAATTATAAAAATAGGGAATTAAGCACAACAAACAAAATTTTTTACTGAAAAATTATGTATTCCCAAAAACAACTTTTTTGATAATTATAAAAAATAGTTTTAATTTTTGCAATACATATTACGACTTTGTACGAAAAAAGTACCTATAGAAAAAGTCTTCCTATAGATATTCAATCTTGTACCGGTTCTAAACAATTTCAATATCTATCTAGGTGCTTGATATCTGTGTTCCTTAAAATTGAAGCCTTTAATTTTATAAACACTTTTAAATTGTTGGACAAACGTAATTTGTTAGCCGATTGGCATACGGCAAACTGGATATTAGGTTTTACCTTAAAAAAATTTATTTCAATTACAAATTTGTGATATTAATTAAAATATTAATTAAATTTGCAACAGTAAACAAATTAATAGTACCAATTTAACGTTTAATGCACTTGGTTAAACGTTTAATTAACTTGATTAAACGTTTAATTCACCTGATTAAATTTTTAATTAAGACTGATTTTAGTTTTGATTAATGCTTTAATTGGTGAAAAACTTTGGATAATTTTTTCTGTTCAATTATTCATTATTAATAGTTTTTACCATGTATTGATTTGTTTCTCATTTTTCTAATAGTTTTTTTTTCACCAAAAATCACCTTTTTCTCTCTAAAATTAATAGTTTATTTTTGCTATCCAAAGACTCTTAATACACAAAAAAGTCGTACTAGTTCCTTTAATAAAACGTCCCAAGTTTTATAAGAAGGATTACATTTTAAATACATCATTACTGATATTTCCTTTTAAAGTTGTAATAGTTTTTTCATAGAAAAATATTTTTTCATCAAAAAAAAAAAAAAAAATATAGAACTTTTTTTTTAATACAAAAAAACAAAAAATATTTTACTTGAACTTTTTAATACTCTCCACCTGAAAGAATTATGCTTCATATTTGTAATGAATCAATTTCATTAAATTTTTTCCTTTAACCTTCGCCTTACCAAAGATTTTTATGTATATAGTTTACACACCCGTATGTTATTGCACCTTTATAAGCGATGAGAAGAAGTTTTCTTACGACAAATTTTTTTTTTTTTTCAATTTTTTAAAGAAAACAATTTGCTTAGTGAGCAAAAATTTCCTTTCTTTGTGGGAATTAAATTTTACAAATTTAATGAAGCAATTTCATTAACACTACAAAATTGAGTTTCGGAATTTCGTAAACATTTTTCATTGGATTATGACAACAACTTAATATCTATTTTATAAATAATATCAACTAATTGTTAGACATTTTTTTAATAGATTTTTTAAAATTAAAAGGACCTATGAACTAATATATTCAAATATTTTTAAATTTCTGGAAAAAAAGGAAACTTTTGTAACGTCATATCTTCAATGAAACATCTCACTAAATCAATGAAAATAAAATTAAGTTCTCCTACTACAAAATACCTATAACCAAAAAATATTTTCTTTCTAGAACGGTTGTAAAAATTTATTTTTAATTAATTTTTTGTCAATAGACGCTTAAAATATTTGAAAAATTGTAAATTTTAATGTTGTAATGAAAAAAAAATCATTACAATATCGAAATGATAATTTTAGCTTAATAAAGAAAAGATTCAAAAACCAGCAACGAAAAAGAAAAAACCAAAACAAAAAATTCTCACATTAATTTTCCTTAAATTGTTAATTTAAATTAAGTCGTAAAACAAACCAGTAAAATGGAAAGAAGGCTGATGAAGGTCGCCGAGGACAGGACAATTAATTCAATGCAATTAACTTAAAGGCTAGCTCATGAAAGTAGGTAGACATAACCGGATGTAACAGGAATAAAAAACGAAATAAAATAAATATAACTTGATGAATTGTTGTAGAAGTAAAAACAACGCAATAAAAGTCACTACAACTTATACCGCATATTGAAAAAAATGGCTGAAATAAGTAACTATAATAAATAATCACTAAACTAAAGCTACGTTCACACCTATTAAATATTTGACGTCCTACACGTAACCACTAGTTTTGTCAAAAAATTTATCGCTTTTGCAAAACGTTTGCAGGATCAAACATCATTTAACAGTTTCTTAATTGAATTATACAAATTATTTTCTTAAAAATAAAGATAAGGAAGTGAATAAAAATTGTTAGAAATAAAGCTAAAGTTTGATCAATTGACTGGTCATGTTTTTTTTTGTATTTTATATTTATTAGGTCTGAACATACCTTTATAAAGAACTGTCATAAACATAACAAAATTTATTGATTAGTTAAATTAATTTATGGGGCATGTTCTAGATATCGAAATGAAGTGATATTGAAATCGAACGACTTTTTAAGTCCAATTATTTAAAAAATGAACGAAAATTCTCCTGTATATAAGAGTTGCTTTTGTAAAAATAACTGGTACTCAAAGAATGAAGTAGCATAAAAGAAATATTTTCATGAACTTTCATTACAGGGGTTTTTTAACATTTGCTCCATTTTAAATCCAAAGCATTTCGTTTTCTAGAACATGTCCGTATGTCATTAAAACATTTAAAAATCCATTGAAATTCAAAGACCTTTTTACTAAAATAAGGAAAAAAAATCTTCAAGCGTTTAACTCTTTATCACTGCGTTAATGAAATATTTCATTAATGTGATGACATATCGTCATAGTCTAAATAAAATTACTTGAATTAAGTTAATACAAAATTTATATTAATTTAATATAATATTTCATTAACTGGGGGCTGAAACATTCTTCATTTATCCAATGATGCGTTATACATGCTGACTTTAAATGTAATTTTTCATTGGATTAATGTCAAAATCCATTGGATTTGTGAAAAAAATTCTTTCAGTGTAGTGGTGAATGTAGCTTTAAAATGTTTGTTATTTTGTGAGCATTTTTTTAATTTTCATCTAGGACCCCATTAAGTAAATATATTCTTGGTCCTTGCGTAATTGTAAGTATATTAAGCCATGTCCATCCGTCTGTCTGTTAAACATACTCTCACTTAAGAAATCCTCAACAGAAAAGACAAATTTTGGAGTCAGGCTGTTTATAGTTAACTTAAGTAGCTTGGAGTTGAAGGCCACTACAATCAGCTTAGTAGAAAAAGAACTACTTACTCAAATGTGGAACAACAACCCTAAAAAATTGTATTTCTGTTAAAAAAAAAAATATACAAATTGGGGCAGAATGTACCAGTTGTCAATATATTTTTCACAAATTCCTTTTCTTTCACTAGAAATCATTCACCTGAATTTAGTGAAGATTGGTCCATAATTCACCATAGGGCTCATATAAAGTCCACTCTGTAAAAAACACTTTAGTATGCCTAAAACCGAAACGAACAAGGGAATTGTAATACAATTTGGCCTGTCATAGTTTCATTAGACTAAAAACCTCAACGTCAAATTACAAGAAAAGTGGTCCATAATTTACCACAGACCCCATATAAAGCCCACTCTCGGAAAATACTTTAGTATGTTCTCCTAAAACTATAACAAATAATTCTATTGTGGGAAATACTGGAATGCACATGACCAAATTTCGTGGAAATCGGTCAATAATTTGCCATAGGCCTCATATTAGAATTTGTCATAGCTTATAGACTCCATAAACATCATAATTCTGTAACATTATTACTCTCGGTGGAGTGTATTAAAGATTCAACACAGCCGAATATACCACTTTTACTTAGTTTTAACCGCATTTAAAACCAAAAATACCTCTTCTTATAACATAACTCCCTTTTGGATATATAGTTTAGTATATATCCAGGATAATTTTTAAGTTCTATAGATGAGATGAGTTAAGTGAGTGAAATTTCAATTGAAATTGAATTAAAATTTTAAATTGCGTTTACCACTGTTAATATAAGACTGTCATTTTGTTAAAATATATTACACACACAGAAAAAAAATTTAGCCCCAATTTAAGCATTAATCAAAAATAAAATCACTTTTAATTAAATTTTAATCAAGTGAATTAAATGTTTAATTGTAGCTATTAATTTGTTTGCTGATGCAAATAAATAGTGTTAATTCAAATTTTAATTCACTTGATTAAATTTGTAATTAAAATTGATTTTATTTTTGATAAATGCTTTAATTGTGGCAAAAAAAAATTCTGAGCAGTGTTGCCATATTACTATTTTTTTAAACACGGTACATCTACTTGTTAGTGAGGCCGTATCCTTATGTTATGTTATGAGAATTGTCAGATATGCAACACGTACATTTTGTTTGCAAAACGATTGATTCTTGCCATGTTAATTAAGTTGTTTCTCTTTATTGTTGTATCTAAAAGGTGTAAAGTTTGTTACAAGCAAAAGGTGATAAAATTTTTTTTTCTTTACTTTACAGAGCAAGCTGGTCGCATACAAAAGGAATCATTGGAAAATCGTCAAAATTCCGAAGCTGCACAACGTGAACGTTATTATGCCACAATACATAAAGTTTCTTTACAAAATAATGAGAAAATACCAGGTGCGAGTATTACAATTGTATTATATAGTTGTGTTAACCCTTGAAACATCCTTAAGAGGTTTTCAAAAATTCAAACTAAATTGTTTTGAAAATTAAAATCCTTAACCCTAGGATTCTTGGAAACTTTTTACCACGAAGTTCTCTTCTTGGTCTGGCCAGACCACAATTAGAGCAGCTACTTAAATAAAAAGAAAATTAATATATTTTTTATTGAACGTATGCTTGTTATATTAGATTATACGAACTTATTATATTATTTATTTAATTCATTATTTTATTCCACATACAAGTCATCGAAAATGCAGTCTACCACAGATGAAACAAGTTTTTCGTTTGGTTTTTGTAGTTAAATTGAACTAAGCGCATAGTAGGTCTTAGCTCTTTGAGTTGATTCAAACTTGATTCATTCGATTCAGAACATATCATTTATAGAATTTATGTTTCGGTTTATTGATATTTTGTCCTATTTGAAAGATATTGCAAGCAAAAAAAAAATTGGTCTGGCCAAATTACCAAAAGGGTAATTCCATAGACTTTAACATAAAAATAGAATTTCGCCCCACTAATTTGCTCCTATCGAATCCTAATTAGTTTCGTTCGATTCAGCACATATCATTTATAGAATTGACGTCCCTGTTTTTTTTTGTTTTTTTGTTATATTCGAAAAATATTGTAAGCAAAACACAATTTTGGTCTGGCCAGCCCAAGACGGTAATCCTAGGGTTAAATATTTTGAAACGTTGTCAGTAGACTAAAGTAAGGCTTAATCTATGATTAAACAGATTTAGGTTAAATTTCGGTAAAATTAAGTAGGACCAAGTTTGATGGCTCTTATATGAACAATATTCCTAAGAATTATTATTAGAATTAAGTATATTAAAACCCAGTAGAGGAAAAAGGGTTGTTTTCAATATTCACTAATCACTAACAATTATATCATGTAAGAAAATGTAAGTTAATAGTATATGGCAGTAGTTATTTTGGCAAAACTTTCACACAACTCAAAATTTTTCCCTTTTGTTAAAACAAAACTAATATCAATAAGGCTTACATTTGGGGACAACTCAAAATATGTTTCTTTATTTGATTTTGCCGAAGAAACTCTCATATCACAAAGAGGTAGTGAACCTTTTTTTTTTTTTTGTGAAAGAGTAGAGAAAATGATGTTAAATTTGTAGATGTGACCACTGTCTATCGTTTTCTTACAAAAAGTAAAAACTTTTAAGTTTTGATTTAACCCCCTTTTGAGGAACCGGTGCATTATGTTTAATGTAACAGAGGAAATAAATTTTAAGAATAATAAAATATATCTTTCAAAAATAATTTCATGTCTTACGTTATGTTGAAACTTTAAAGGCCTTAAGTGTCCGTACAGGAAATAGTTTAAGATGCCGAATCTGGTGATCTTGCCAGTCAAATTGCTTTGGAATTTCGTTAAATTATTCTTTCTTGGGAGGGAGGGAGATTTCCTCATAGAGGAAGTCGATATCAAAATTTCCTTTCCTCTGCCGGATGACAGTGGTATCCTTTGACGAAAATCTATGCTATAAGGCGGGCTGCTAACTTACTTAGGTATTTTCCCATATTGAGGGATCTATGGATATTTACTGATAGCAACGCCGCCATTGCCTCCCTAGCGGATCTCTCTTATAGACTTTCACCGTTAGGGTGGAGTTGTGATTCCACCTGCTCCATAATCAGGGCATTGTGGCTTAGGTATGATGAACGGGAAATAACTATCTTAGCCACAATAGGGACCAGATTAGAATAGTGGTCTCAGTTGTGACTTTGCACTGGCCTGTGGGAACTCATGCGAGGGGAATGAGTCTGGAATTCAATGACTACTGCAGAAGTTGTCGTAATGAGAAGGAAGAGGAAACTGTTCTTAATTTTGAATGTAAATGTCCGGAATTCGGGGCAACCGGTGCATGCCTGTCTTAGATGGAAATGAGGTTGCTTCTGCTCTTCATTAGAAAGAAGAATTGGTTGACCTCTGCAGTAACGCCTGGTGAGTAACTACTCTATACGATGCTAATTGGTGCTGGGTACCACAAATGGACCTAAGTGAGCTGTCTCTCGATGGCTGCCCAAGAAACCAAACCTTAGCCAACCTTGCGATCGGGAAATTTTCAATAAGCTTATTGTTTCTGTGAGTCTGTGGTATGTCCGGTTAAAAATATACTTCAGTAATATCTAGATCATGAATAATAGGAATAGGCCGAATTTTAGTCGTAAACCTTCTTCGATAGTGTAGTCCATATACAGTAACCGTATGTTGAAAATGACTCTTTGATTTTCAGAAACCCCAGTCCGACTATCTGGCAGACAGATGAAATGCGGCTCCGTAGAAAAAAAATGTTTTTTCAAGAAAAACTTAAGGGCAAATCCATGCGCAAAGTTTCCTTGTGATAGTTTTTGATGTCCTCAATTTCTGGGGACGTCGAGGAATTAAAAAATGCGGATCTGTTAAACACATCGGCTCACGGCTGCAATGTTCTTACTTAAACGATGCAGCTGAACACGCGTTGGTGTTGGTACATTGTCTAGCGAGCCACTCGCGCTTAATAGATTATAACAATTCTGAGAGATACTTCTTCTGAAATTAAAACAACTAAGATGTTAAATATGTCACGTTATTCCAATTTAACCCTGTTGAAAAATAATCTTTTCAAAAAAAACTCTTTTCTTTTAAAACTTTCATTGTATTTAAGACTTCTGACATCTTGCACTTCCTTGCCATTAGCGCATTAGGTATTTATTATCTAGAGCACAATCAAGGCTTTTTTATAAAGAAAGAAATCTTTTGTTTTTTATCATTTCATTAGTCTGGTAATTAAGGGGTTAACACGTTCCTATACAATTCCCAGAGTTAATTAATATAAATGATTTTGTTTGGTTTTCTTTTCATATTTATCTTATCATGTGTGTAAATGTTTTTGTGTGTGTGTGTGTGTGCAGAAACCTCAGAAGATATTTCACCGTATGCAACATTTCAACTATCAGAAAGTGGAAATATGTCTCAACCGCATCATGCTGGTCCAGCCAATACACTGCTCCATTCATTTATGTATCACGAACGTGCTTTAACGGAGGGTTGCTCATCGACACCACCTGCTGCGGTATTAAAATCTACCCATCATCACTACCACCACAACCAAAATCAACGTCCAACAAAGACTATTCATAATCATTATCAAACCTCACCGTTTCATAATATCGTGCGTTTATTTAATACATAATTTAATTTTTTTTTTCATTCTTTCTTTATTCTTCGTTTTCCTTTGTTGCTTAACTTGTTTTGTTTTTTTTTTTTTTTTTTTTTTTTTTTTTTTTTTTTTGTTTAATTGTTGTTTTTATTATGATTTATTTTTGGTTTAACCGTTTATGTTAGATGTAGAATAAAAATCTCTGTTGTGGCAGCTCTTGTTCAACCAGCCTTCGAGAAGTTTAGCAAACAACCAACCACCACCTCCGACCAGTTAAAAGACCACAACTGCAAAACTACTATTTTTAATACAAGCAACTAAATAAATCTTAATTTTTTTTTTAACTTTTTATATTAATTTTTTTTTAATAATGTTTTTGTTTTTGTTGTTTTAGTATTTGTTGTATGACGGTAAACTGTGGGATTTTTCTATTTACTAAAACTCGCTTTGTTTTTAATTGTAAATTATTTGTAATCTATTGGTTTTTTATATAAAAATTTTTTTATTTTTTCTTTATTATAAAAAACAAAATTGTATAAATTGTGTACAAAAAGAATAACAAAAAAAGAACTAAGCTAAATGAACGCTTGATATTATAAACTTTTACTCTCCTCTATTGTTTTACTGAAAAAGTTTTATTATTTTAATTTTTATTTTTCGAATAAATAAAAATTCATATTGTACTTCCATTTCTATGTAGAGTAGAATGCTTAAAACGCTTTTGTAGCATTAATCCCATAAATCCTCATAGTTTTTTTTTTCATGTATTGAATTTTGCTAACAGCAATTGACTAGCATTTTTCTTGTTTTCCTTTTGTATTTATTTGCAATTTAGTCTTCCAAAAATCGCCGCCGTCATTCCCGAAAAACAGAGCCAGAAAGTGAAGAATCCGAATCGGATCAGGATCAATTGACTTCAAGTCGTACGGAGTCCTCCAATCAGCATGAGGGGAAAATGAAGCACAGTAAGTTTGTCTGAGATAAATTAAAGAAAAAAAAAAGCATTTGGTTGAAAAAAAACGCAAAAATATTACTTTGATTTACAAAAAAGTATATCAGTAATTGAAGCACAGCCGCGAATACCGTTTTAAGTTAGAAAATAACACAAGGGAACAAAATTGAACTTTTCTGTTGATTGGAAGTTTAATAAAATTTTTTATATAATTTGAAGTCACTGATTTCATATCTAATCTTCGTTTTTCGCCATCAACCGGCATTTTTAAGTTACAGTCAAACCAACAATTACTTTACTTTTTGTGCGGAGAATGATTTTGTGAAATTAATTAAGTTTTTATGAAAAATAAAATTTCTGTAAAAAAAGCAAATTTTTGCAAAATAAATTTCTATGAAAAAAATCAAACTGTTGCAAATAAAAGCAAGTTTTAGTGTTTTTCCGATAAAAGCGAATTTTGCTGGAGTGGCGAGTTTATGTGAAAAATCAATATTTGATTTTTTTTAAAGTTTTTGTTAAAGTTTTTCCTTAAAAAAGTGAAATTTAAGAAGGAAGAGAGTTTGTGAGAAAAGTATTTTTTTTTTATACGATTTTTAAGTTTAAAAAACGGGTGTTTGTATAGGAATCGTGTTTTTTTACAATAGCTCGAATTTTTATAAAAAATACGAGTTTTTGTAAAAATGTATTAAAAAAAAAAAACAAACGTTTTTTCCTAAAAAAAATTAATATTTTTTTTTTTTTTTTAATAAAAATGTTTTTGCTAAATAAGCCAAAGTTTTTAGAATAACGAAAGCAAAATTAACAAAAATATTTTTTTTGCTAAATATCTATTACCTTTTTAAATAACGGTTTTATATAAAAAACTTAAACAGGCAATATCTGGTTAAAAAATATCTTGCTGTAAAATACGATTTTTTGCAAAGAAGCGACTTCTTTTGATTATACCAACTTTTGGCGACATAAGCGATTTTTGGTTAAATAAAAAACAATTAATAGTTTTTTACTTTTCTTAAAAACAAAACATATTTAAATGGCAGAATCGATTTCTGTAAAAAAAAATCTATTTCTATGACAAAATCGAGTATTATCGATTTTCAGTGAAATTATCGATTCTTATTGGACTTAGTTGTTGGACATTGTTCACTTTGCTATCAAAATTTTTTTGTCATAATAATCACAAAATCCATAAAATAGACTTTGCTTACTTGCCTTAGAAATGCACAACATATATAATATAGGTGTTGCAAAGAGGAAAAAGTGCTTAAGTCGACTTAAGCTAAATTTGATGTAATACTATCTGCATATATAAACGTACCCATGGACAAAGTTTCAATTAATTTGTATAAAAATAAATTTTTATCAAATAAAAACTTAAAGAAAACTTTAACTGAAGAGAAGTGATAAATTTTTTTGAATAAAAATATATTTTTAAAAATAACCTGCAAAGTTTAAAACAACGCCGTGGAGCCGGAGTCGGAGTCGGAGTTGAAGAGTCGGAGTTGAGGTTTTTGTACCGGAGTCGGAGTCGTAGTACCCACAAAAACTAACGACTCCGACTCCAATATAAAATAGAAATTCTTCGAAATTGGCGATGCAATATTTCAAATATCGATTTGAAATTTTTGCAGATTCATTTTCTTGCTATATTTATCCGTTTAAAAGGTGCTGCATTAAAAACAAGTAAGAGTGATACAAAGTGATCCATTTCGAGGTTCCCTACTTTTTTTAAAGAAAAAAGCACAGAAAATTCAAATTGAATGGGGAATGCTTATTATCAATTGAAAGAACATTCTTTGGCATTTATATTTTGAAGATTATGTCTTTTAAATGTTGACCGTTGCTACGTCGCAGATGGTCCATCCGTTGAGTCCAATTTTATATGACTCGTTCGAGCATTTCGACTGGTAACTGGCGAATGACACGCGTGATGGTTTCCTCCAAGGTCTGAATCGAAGCGGGTTTGTCCGCATAAACTTTAGACTTTACATATCCCCACAGGAAAAAGTCTAACGGTGTGATCTCACACGATCTTGGTGGCCAATCGACCGGCCCAAAACGTGAAATTATGTGCTCACCGAAGTGTTCTTTCAATAAATCCATTGATTGATGCCATGGGTGGGAAGTGGTGCTGAAACCAAATGTCGCCGAGATCACGAGCTTCAATTTTAGTCATCAAGTAGTCGGTTATCAAGGCACGATAACGGTCGCCATTGACGGTTATGTTCGCACCGGCATAATTTTTAAAGAAATACGGACCGATGATTCCACCGGCCTACAAACCACACCAAACCGTTGTTTTTTCTGAATGAAGTGGATGAATCCGGCATATTTGTTTGCTGACATACCCATTGAGCCAGAAATGGGGCTCATCGCTGAACAAAATTTGCCTCGAAAACGTCGGATCTTCTTGGAACTTTTCAAGAGCCCATAGAGCGAAGCAATGTCGCTTGGGAAGGTCGATACTGTATTTTGTACGCTTTTAATTTAAGATCTCTACGTAAAATGTGCCAAGTCATTGCATACGTCAGTCCGAGTTGCTGCGAATGGCGCCGAATCGAATCTCCACGGTGTTCGTGTACACTCTCAGCTACGGCCGCTATATTATGTTCACAGCGTACTGGACGTAGTCTATTCGGTCGAATATTATCCAATAATGAATGCTGGGTCTCAAAATGGGTGATGGTGTTGCGAATAGTACGCTCAGTAGGCCGATTATGTTGACCATAAGTTGAGCAAAATGCACGAAACACATTCCTCACAGAACGTGAATTTTCGTAATAAAGTGGAACGATTTGTAAACGTTGTTTAGGCGTAAGACTTTCCATTATGAATTGCAAAACAATACAATACAAAAATAACATGACAGCATGACACGCCTCACACGTGATCTGTCAAAAAAAGGCTATTGAAAAGGTAGCTCTACTTGAATCACCCAATATATTTGGCTGTGCCGAATATTAGATACCATCCAACGATAGTTAGAATATATGAGAGCTATAAATTATTAATTAATCTTTATAAAAACGGACGTCAGTATAAAAATTGGTTCCGGTTTTAGCCAATTGGACGAATATCAGACAGTGTTATGCTTTTATTTCTAGCAATTTGAACTAACTTGAATAAAATATCGTGACTCGAAACTGCATATGCCGCACTAAAATGATTTTCAGGAGGAGAATTTATATTAGACCCATGGTAAATTATGAACTAATCATTACGAAATCCTGTAGTACTAACTGCCGGGAGTAGGCTTTATATGGGGCCTATGATTAACTATTGACCGATCTTTACGAAATGTGATTTCTAGTCCTATTAAACTATGATGTAGAACATTTTAATATGATAGCAGTATTTATTACGGTTTTAGACGTACAGTATGATTTCTAGTCATATAGAACAAGTTTATGCAAAATCTTATATCAGGCGGTGCATTATGCCACTTTTTATGTAGTTTTTGTAACAAAATTGTACATTTTTAAGGGTGGTGGTTCTACATTTTGATTTAAGCCTCTGATCACACTAATCGGATTGTGATAGATTTCAATCCCAAACTGCTTAGGATAAGTAGAAACAATTTGGCACCAATATTGTTCTTTTCTTCCGAGTCGTTCGAAGGTAAGCGTGATTTAAACAGACGGACAGACAGACGGACATGGCTTAATCGACTAAGAATTACTCAAGAAACCAGAATATATGTATACTTTATGGGGTCTTAGGTGTATAATAAAAAATTTCACACGGAATGACAAACTTAGTATACCCTCAATTACCACTAGTGGTGGCGGAGAGTACAAAAAGAGTTTTTAGGCAAATAAGGACCAGTCTCATATACATTTAGCATCAAGGTTAGAGTAGGAGTTGGAGTCTGAGTCGGAGTCGGAGTCGCACTTAAAAACCTTCAGCGTTTAGAGTCAGAGTCGAAGTTAGTACTTTTTTCTGACGTCTCCACAGCCCTGGTTTAAAATGGCTTTTCTTAAAAACTAAAAAATAGACTTAACCACCTTTTCCTTTTTGCCACCGAATTTTATATTGTTTGCTTTGTTCAAAAACTCGTGGGCGTAGTATTCAAATTTTTAAAAACCCAACCACGAATGTCGTCATAAGCTATAATATATAAGGTATCTAAAGTTTTCTTTGT
The DNA here is from genome assembly GCA_943735925.1 of Pollenia amentaria. Taxonomy (NCBI): domain Eukaryota; kingdom Metazoa; phylum Arthropoda; class Insecta; order Diptera; family Polleniidae; genus Pollenia; species Pollenia amentaria. The sequence continues at coordinate 142,018,332 of OX031009.1, read as the reverse complement.
TCTGGTTCACACTCTTCAAGTTGTAGCCGTCAAATCTTAACTTTTTAGCAGCGAGGGGAAAATAAAATGCCTTCTCTTTTTCCTTCTTTCCTAGAAGCTCAAGTCTTGATTGCTACAACTTGAAGAGCGTGAAACAGGACTTTGATACGGTGCTCTAAGGATGAAAAGCTAAAGCATTTATGATATACGAGCAATATTTACTTTCTTTATTAACATAAAATTCGACGCAAAAAAACTTTTTTTTAATAGAAAATTTCTCAAGGAAGTTTTCTGCCATTTAATTTCTGAATCTTTTTTGTGCAACTTTAAACATTTTTTTGCATCTTAATTTCAACCAAATACTTTTGGAAAGTAAGTTTTTGAATAAGTTTATATGTTTAGGTATTAATATGTTTCTTTAAAAATATAACTTGAAACGCTTTATTTTAACATAAGCATCTAAATTTTTTCACAGACTCAAGATTAACGCCACATTTTCAAAATCACAATATATCGATAACTTATCTGTAGTACTAAATCTTTAAATTATTAACATAAGTGCAAAAAAAATATATTCAAAAAGAATTAAAAGACTAAAAAAACACAAACATACACTTTCTATCTCTAATCATAAGCTTTTTAAACATAAAACAAACATACATGTAAAAATATATAATTAATTTCCTTTAACACTTCTGTATAGTAAAAAGTTATAAAATATTCCATATATATATATATATTGTGATGCTTCTCATACAAATTAAATCATTCACTCTACATATTTAAAATACAGTCATTGATGTTTGTATCGATCCTTCCTCAAAACAATACCAATTTTGTTGTTATTTATCTTTTTTTCTCTTCCCCATATTCCCGCAGGTATCATCTACCATGGAGCACAATCAAGCACATCCTCTGATCTATCACCAATGTCCGAACAAAAATCATTGCCACGTCGCGGTCGTTCAAGGTATCATCATCAATTATATCAGTTTTCCACCAACACAACACCGCGACATCATAACAATAGCAAAAACTCGTCAAGCAATAATTCCAATTCGAATAAAATACTTTCGCCACGCAGTGGTGTCGGTAATCTCAAATCCATATCGAGTACATTTAAATCACAAGATTCCATACAATGTCACATACCCACATTGGTCAAGTCACCATCCATAACACACCAACAACAACAACAACAACAACAACAGCAACAGCTCCACCAAAAACACAACAACCAACAATCAAACATAAACACATCCAGTAGTTTTACCAGTAGCAATAGTAGTAAATTATCACAACAACCCCTACTTGTCACACCCAAAATTGCACCACACCACTCCCAGCAGCACACAAACTTAATTGACCACCACTCATCCGAACTGATAGATAGTAGTAGTTGTACTAACTCCCTTGCATCTGTAGCCCCCTCCCTGGCATGCATGCAGCCATCATCACAATTTCGTCCCATAGCTCATAAGGCCGACGAAGGTCTGTCGGGTGGTACACTCTTGAATCCATCCACTGCACCTCTATCGTCAAAATTCTTTACGGCACCAACACTGCCCAAATAGGATACGGCCCTTGGGGGCAGTGTGGATGGAAGTCTGGTCGATAGCGATGGCATAGTCAATAGTTTTGGCTATAATATCGGCGAGATTTCATGTACCTACATGAACCCCATCGATCAGAAATTCGATTATGAATCATAGGATTAGGAGGTATGTGCGACGGCCACATTAGGTGGAGTGTAAAATTGAAAAAGCGAATTTTTAATAGAAAGTTTGTAACAAATTGCATTGTTTTGTAAATAAGATTCAGGGAATGTTTTTGTGTAAAAATCTCTTGAATTTTGTATGTATGTAGATGAAATTTAAAAAAAAAATTTCACTGATTATATTTTTTCTGCTGTGAATTTTGTATAACTTTTTCTGTAGCTCTAAATACTGATACAAATTTAAATTTTATATATTTCTTTAATCTTATCTACCAGAAGAGGGCATAAAATCACACATTTTTTTTAATATATATAATTATTTTTTTTTTTTTTTTGGATTTCCCGATTACGACTTCTGCTGATATAAACAACCTTATGGCTAATAAATCAGTGAATGTTTAAACGCTGGTTTAGCTTATCTAAACTTATATTTATAAGTAGTCTAAACTCAGCAGCTGTAAATCCGTGCCCGACGTAATATATGTAGTTAAAAAAATAATAATGTGGCAGCACTAAGGTAAATGCTGTCAAATTCATATGGGCTGTATTGGCAGCTAAAACGCCTAGGGATGGGCAATAAATATCGGTATTTAAAAAAATTATAATCGATATATATCGCCGATATTAAAAATATCCATATATCGATACATCGATATTTATCTACGACTATCGAATTCGATATTTTTAAGAGCTCTTTATAATACAATTCAACATTTTAATCGTTGCTCAACTGCTTACAATACTGTTTTTTAAGAATTGCATCATAGGTTTTTTAACTAATATTAAGAAAATAACGGCGGTTTTCCATTGTACGTTTTCATAAATTACACAGTTCAGTGTTGTCTCCGTTTTTTTAAGAGGTGACAACAAAAAAATAAGCGCGGAAAAAATAATCTGGAAAGGGTTCCTAGAATTATGCAAAGAATTGGCTTAATTATGGCGTATTAGCAGCAGTAGACTCGTGAAAATGTTTATGTTAATAATAAAAAAAAATATACATATATAATATGTATTGACATAGTATATTAAGTTTTAAAGTTTGGTAATAATTTCAGCTTAATACGTTCGATACATCGATATATCGATACTTTTAATTACTTAATATCGCTACTCTTTAAAACTATCGATAGGATATATATCGATATATTTTTTCAATTTGCCCATCCCTAAAAACGCCCAATTTAATGCGTTTAGAGATGGCTTCTACGTTTACTGATTTATAGATTTGCTGGCTTGAACACATTTAAAACCACAAACAGTGTTTAAATTGCACTAATTTATTACCCCTTATTGTGTTATAAATGTCTTCGTAACAATATACATATGAGAATGCTACTTTGACCTTGATGTTACCGACATCGTTAAATTTAGAATAAAAAAAGGGCAAGTTTGTAATGCTTTTTGCATAAAAAATATGCATTTGCATTTTCTTCAATCTTTTTTAAAAAATATATGCTTTGCATAAATTAGCATATTTCGTGGGTTGGAAGCCATTTCTACTCAGGACTTGCTTTTGAGTCGGTCTTTTTCTGAAGTAACATCACGTAAAGTTTTTCAAAAATAAACGGTAACTGAGCATTTTTGGATGTTTTGTTTTTTATAGTGAGTTATTTAAAAATGACAAAAGAAACTGAAAAAAGCCTTCAATGCTCGTATGATGATAGATAACCCAGGAATTTTAATTTGCTTAAGCCCGCTCATATATTCAAACGCTGACCAAGTTAAAAAACAACATATATGTATTTAAGTAAAAGCGTACCGATGAATGTGAACAAATATTATTTAAAGTATGCGCCAGTAATATCAACTGATGTTGAACGTATGCTTTCAATATATTCTATGGTTTTGTGTAGGGATTTAACGAATACCGATACCGATATATCGACGATATTTCACGTTAGGCGATTATCGGTATCGGCGATATTTTACTGTCGGTACGCCGATACATTTTGATAGACGTTTTTAGCAAACAATCTAAATTTCAATGCTAATTTTTTGCGTAACAACTATTAGCAAAAAATCAAACAGAGTAATAAATTGTTTCTTTTAATTCTTAAGCTGGAGGTCGGTCCACACCACGCGTCTCTACTGTTTTCGAGACGCATGCTAAAGTAGAAACTTATCCTACTTCATGGTTTTGATACGTATATGCATGTTACTTGTCAATACAATTTTACACTTTTTGGACTGATGCATAAACGCATTGGACGCTTGGTGTGGACCTGCAGCATTAGCCGTTTTGCTTTTTACCATAATCGTAAAACGTTCTCCCATTGATATTGTATGTAATTGTACGTTTTAAGAATTTTCTTTTAATTTTTAATGATTTTTGTGAAAAAAAAAAATCATTTCGCTAGAAATTTTCTGTTACTTCAAAGAGACTACAAAATCCATAAGCAAGGCCACAGCTTCATTTTCTAGTTAACAGTCTTTGAACATTATTAGAAAATACGATAAATGAATAAACTGAGATCGTATTCCCAAAAATTGGCGATTTACGTAGAATTAGCTCTGAATGAAAGACTTGTGTGTTTAGAAAATAATGAAATCTCTTGCTTATCTAGAATTCTTTACCTTCGATAAAAATCTAGAAAATTTCATAGACAATAGATCGAAAAAACATCTTATTGGGCTACTTAACATGAATCTACATTCCGAAAGTGTTGAAGACACGGTCACTCCTACGCCTAGTAAAAGTTCTGATAAGTCTACAAGAACTCACCTTTGGAGCGTTTGTGAAAATCTGAAAAGAAAATTTGAAGAAGAATGATCCTCTGTCTATCCTACGCTGTGGTTCAGCTAAATAAGAAGTCTAAATATACCTTAGATCTTCTAATTTTTCTAGAGGCGCAGATCCGTTTGTTTACAGGCGCAATTAAATGCTATACTCAAAATTGAGGACCATGGCGCAGAAATACTTAAGTTGTCAAATTAGTTCAGTCCCATCTGAGAGACGGTATTTTACTGTAGATCTTCTTCAAACGGAGTTGCGAAATTGTCTCCGCAAATGTTGGGAATACTTTGTTTTTTAAACAAAAATCTTATTAATATAAAGTTTAAATATTTAAAATCTCTTACTCTGTTTTGATTTTGTTTAAAAAAATTAATTTTACCATGAATTTAAATTTATTTCGTTGTTTTTAAAATCTTATTAATATTTAAATTTGAAATATTCATAATTTCTGACACTCTAATTTTGTATAATAAAGAAATTAGTGTACTTGAGTTTTGTTAATTTGACCTTGAATATAAATATAATAATCGTTTCGGTATCGGCGATTTTTCTTTTTGAGTATCGGTAGCGGTATCGTATCGGCGAATACGCGTATCATGGCATACCTTGTGTGACAATCGTGGATGGTTGATTTATTAATTAAAAACCTATATTTATAAATATTGACTGCATAGAATAATAATTCTTTGCAGTTTTGGGCGTATGAAAGTCTATTTTAAAAATACGACTTATTTATTACCTCTGGTAAATTGTGTATAAATCTTTAAAACAATTCGTCAGTGTGATTTCTAGTCTTATGGGACAATGACAGACCAAATTTGTCTACCATAGCATTATGCGTTGCGGTTTCAGCAGCACTAAAGTGTTTTCCGGTAGTGGGATTTATATGGGGTTAATTATGAACTCTTCTTTACAAAATTTGGCCGTGAGTTTTTCACCCTTATAAAACTACGGCCGAGCGAGTTCTACCACAATAGCGTCAGTTTTTACGTTTTTAGGCGTAAGAAACTATTCTCCGAGAGTGTGTCTTATATAGGGCCTATGGTAAATTATAGTTCGACCTTCCCAAAATTTTGGAGTACAGTTTCTGGTCTTATGGAACAAAGACCACATTTTACTGCAAAAGCATTATTCGCTGCGGTGTTTAACGTACCAAAGTGTTTTTTTAGAGTGAACGTTATATGGAACTTATGGTAAATTATAGACTGATCTACCAAAAATAAATAGTATTTTTTAAGTCATTTAAGCTAAATTTAATAACCATTTACCAATTTATGCTAGTTTTTGTAATAACGGTCATTTTATAGTGTGGTTGTCCTATATTTGGATTTATAACTGTTTTTCTACTAAGGTGAACCTGCAATTTTGCATCAAAATTATTCTTTTCTGTTGAGTCGTTCAGAACTAAGCCTGATTTTAAAAGACGGACAAACAGGTTGGTCGTCTGACATATGGACATTAGACCGTCTCAGTTTTTATACTTTTTTCGAAATTCCTTCATGAACATCGATTTTCTTTATCTACTATAAAAACCAAGAATTTTGGTGCATAGCGCTTAAATATTGATGAACGGGAAGAGGTCTCTCAAATCGTTTTTTTTTTTAATTTTTTAGGCAAAATGCCTTTTTCCAAAAAATTAAAAAATCTCGATTTAGTTATTTGCCTCAAACTCAAGCAGTTCTGAATGGATTTCAACATCATTACATGCATGAGAAAGCTTATTAAATTTCCTAAATGTTTCTTAAAAGCAACATTCAGATTTTCAAATACAAACTTAAATTTTTTTTTAATTTTTGCTTACCTTTTCATATATAAAAATTGAACGATTCAAAACTTTTATATTCTGTAAATGCAGTATGGTAGAAAATAACAGTAGCATTCTGCAGTTTTAGTTGAAATGAGTAAAATTGTTTATTATTATTATTATGCTACGGTTATTTACACCAAAATCGATGTTCATGAAGGAATTTCGAAATAAAAATGAATAGTGAGACGGTCTAATGGAAGTGATTGTGCTACAGTTCAATTTCAAACTGCAATTTCAAACCAACATTATTTTTCCGTCCAATTTCCTGACGGCCAGATATGGCTTAATTGCCTTAGAAATACTCAGGAACCCACAATGTATCGAGCATTTACTGCAAAAATGGCTTAAGCGACATAATTTTCAAATTTCTTCTTTTTTTTATAAATGAATTTTTTGGCAACACTTTCATCATCCACTAAAATGTCAAGATCACATAAGGAACCGTTAAGATTTTATAGCAAACTCAATTTTAGCTTAAGCGCCAATCTTCATAAAAAATTTTATGATATATAATAAAAAAAAACCTCCTGTAAAATTGTGTTTTTTCGCTTAAGCTTTTTTTGCGGTAATGGCTCGATATGTGAGCTTCTTAGATGAATATAAAAAAATTTGCATACGGAATGACAAACTTAGTAAACGCTCATTCACATCAAGTGGTGGAGATAAAAGAACAAGGCCAACATAAATGTATACTTTTCTTAAACAAGACCTCTATTTATATTCTAGATTATAACTAGTCGCTTATAGCACTATATGACGGATTCTGGTCATCAAAGCCAATACAAGTGGGTTACCCCATAAAATACTTACACTTGGTATACTTTATGCTAATTATTTTTTTAGGTAAAAATTAAATTGGGATTGATATAAAATGCAGTATATTAAATAAAAATTATTAAAATAAAATGATGATTTAGTTTTGTCCCACTTTTAGTGGGAGTTGCTGTATATGAAGAACAGCAAAACTAATTCAGGTAATCTTTTAGGTTCAAGTTGGCTTATCGTGTTCGCCATTGTTTTTTCAATAGCCGATATTAAAGGAATATTAGTGATGCATTTTCTTTTGTATCATTAAATTTGGAAAAAAAAATAAATAAATATTCCTATTATAAGACTAAAGATTTCGCCATTGACAGCCGTGGTCTTACCTTAATCTTACCTTCAAATTGTGGAAACTTTCTTCGAAAAAATGTACCTTTTCGCAAAAATTCATAGAGCACTTTGGCCATTTTACGAAGGCCATCTCTTACTACATGGCTACGACAATAAGCAAAATTGTGAGTGAAGACGATCCTCAAGCCGTTAACGAATCATCATTACATCCATTAACATTAACTGTTTGGTGCGGCTTACACGGTCGTCGAAATGAGAAAGGAGCTTTCTTTATGGTGAATGACGAGCGCCTTCGAGCTATGCTGACTGAACTTTTGGTTCCAGAAATTAATCAGCTAAACATCAACGACATTTGGTTCCAATAAGATGGCGCAACTTGACATACAGCGCTCTTAACAGTCGATTTATTGTAAAATCAATTTGATGATAACTTTATTTCCAGAAGTGGTTCTGTTCATTTGCCCCCTCGTTCGGGCGATTAAAAGCCTCTGGACTCCTTTTTATGCGGCTATTATTGTTATTATTAGCTAATGCATACAATCCAGCATTGCTTAAAGCGTTGGAAGCCAATATTCAAGCCACCATTGACTTTATTGGAAAAATTAGTTTAAAATTTAATTGATTAAAAAGTTAAAAATTGAATGGACCATGTTACTCTTAGCCGCGGAGAACGTTACATGTACAAATCGTATTTAAAAAAATTAATGCCATGAAATTATCTACCAGTTTATATTAAAAAAAAAAATCATTCCAACAATCTTTCTGTCTTGTATTATTATAATTTTAAGCTCTCAGGCATCTGAAAAACACCCTATAAATCGTTATCAATGAGATTAAATTACTCGTTCGTTTTTAAAAACTTTTTGAACGAACAAAATTCTATTTAAAAACATCGCGTGTTTCAAGCGTTTGGTAGATCAAGCAGTATCTATGAAATAAAGAGCATGTTTAAAGCTAGAGTTTTGACAAAGTTTTTAAAGCTCATAAAACAAAACACACTTAACTAAACACTCTAAGGCCGAATTTTTGAGATCTTGACTAAGCTTACACTTAGCTTAACGTACTCTGATACTCGAATTTTTAAGACTAAATGTGAAGTTTTTTTTATTATTTCAGTAAAGACCAACATTTAAAGCAAAACTAAACAGTTCCGTAAAAATTTTGTATTAAAACTTGGCAATGGTGGCCCAAATTGGTTTTCAGATTAACTAAACCTAGTTTAACTGAGATCTTAGAGGACCAGCGTAAGCCAAGCGCAATGGTTATTTTGCTTTGATATGAATTTCGTTTGTTAGCCGCATTTTAAATATGTCGGCTTGCAATTTTTATTCCCTAAATAGATCTATTGTTTTATATAATGTCGTAGACTGATGAAAAATCCCTTCTAATAAAGAAAGTCCGACTTGAAAAATCTTTGTCCATGGTTTTCCTTCAATTGTTTTAAATGAATGCCAATATTTTTTAAAAATCAAACAAAATTATTATTTGTGGTACCAAGGTATTCTTTATGTAATATCAAGAATTGTACATTACTGGGTTACATTTATTTATTTATATTTAACATATAGGACATTATTTGTCTTTAAAATACTTAAATGCATTTCGCCAAGTGTTTTTAAAAAGAGAGACATCAAGAGATAGAGCGAGAGAGAGAGAAAGTATGTCTGCAATAAATACCACATTAATCTGCAGACAGCCGTGATCTGTTAAAAGCTTCCCCTAGAAAATCTAAATATTTTTGCTCCGTCTATATTTGCCAACGCCATGACCAGCGGAATGATAGCAGATATCAGAGTAGGTATCCGTGTCAATACACGGATATATATTTAGTGTTCTAAAAATAGATTAAAATTCCCATATAGTTCCATAACTAAAATTTGGTAGAACTTAAAAAAAGTACTGAACTATTTATAAATAACAGCTCTAGACTTTTTCTTGTCTTTAAGATCTAAGTCTCCATCTTAAAAGAATTTTAGGTAATGTTTACAAAGTGTTTAAGATTGGAAGTTCGCTATTAAAACGATAACTTTTAATAAAGTCTTTGGGAGAAATTTTACCATTTTTAACGAGGAAGAAGACTATCTGCCTGTTTAACGATTTGGAATGTTAACTTTCGCATAGAAAATAACATATAAAACAAAAACAAGTTTTAAAACGTTGTTGTTGTTTTAAATTTAATTTTCAATGCGAACGTTACCAATTGAAATCGATGAACTGGCAGTATAATGCAATTTTGGGGTTGCCAGATGCTTTAATTTTTCGATAAAAACCAAAATGGTATTCTAATTATATCACAAGTGAAGGAATTTTGGCAAAACAGCAAAAACTTTTTTATACTTTCAACCACCCTTTGCTGTAGTTTTGTAAGATTAGAATATTTTATTTTTTTCGAAAAATCTTGTAATATGTTTTTATGAGACAGAATCTTTTAAATACTCAGAAACTTTATTAAAATAACTTTTTGAATCTTATTTATAAATCAATGTAGAAAAGCTGAAGAATTTTTATTTTTACTTCGTGATATGAACATGCAGATCTAAAAGTTCTTAGGCTTACACAAATTTCTTTTCCATTTTTAGTAAAATTTTCAATAAGTTTTTGTATTAATGGCTTAAGCGTTTTCCTTAATTTTAAACAAAGACTCATCAATAGCTTAGAACATTTTTTTCTTTAAAATTATGTATTTCATTATTCAGCCAACAGCATTGATTACAACAACACAGATACTTTCATTGTGTATAACATAACTGTAAATAAGTTACGCATAAATAGACGGTGTTTATATTTTTTTGTTGTTGCTTTATACTCTAAATTAATGTAGTGTTCAACTTCTTCTATATAAATAACAAAAAAAAAAAAAAAAAAAAAAACTGTTAACATTGCCATATAAATATAGAACTACCAAATACTTGTACAATCTATATAATTAGGCCTGGAGGTGTTATACGCACCCTGCATCCATTGCAGCTACAAGCTGAATGCAATGTAATTTCCAATAGTGGTGGATTCCATCAAATGCCCGTTGATGTAGCCATGCCTGCGGAACGTGCTGAAGTTGCCCAGGTTGAATGTGATGTGGAAACGTTGAAAAAACTTAAATTAGGTCTAAGATCAACACTCTGGTCACGTCCGGCCTCCACAACTTCACATTTGTTACGTCAGCAACAACAGCAACAGCAAAGACCACAAGAGAATCGTCCCATCTCACAGCCACAGTTGCAGCAACTGCAACAGCAACAGCAGCTACAGCTATTGCCACCACAACAGCAACAGCAAGTTGTACATAAAAACCAACAACAACAGCCATCAGCATCGCCATCGTCATTATCCACAACAATAACAACAACAACAACAACAGCTACAGCGACACAAAAGCAACAGCCATCACGACAACATTCACCAGCCCCCACACAAAAACTTTTAACTGAAAAATCCGACTATTCAATATCTGTGTGAGATAGTGACAACAACAAACATTAAAAGTCATCTTGTTTTTTTTTTTTAATTTGTTGTTCTTGTTAGCATTTAGAGAGGCATTAATTGATTAGTAAAAGATAAGCGATCTCTTCCTCGATATACTGAAAACAATAATTAATACAATTTATAAAGAAAATAGTTATTTATTAGACTGCTACTATAAGAACTGCTTTATTATACTACTACAAGTATTTATGACAAACTTTGTTTTTAACGCGTCTTTTGTAATTCATTCAATGACATTTTATTGTTGAAACAATGAAAGTTTGAATTTGTGTTTGTTTTTGTTTTCTTAGCAGTATGTGATTTACATAATTCTACCCAGTAGAAAAAGAATTTTGCATACTTGTATCTGGAGAGAAATAAATTTGTATTAAAACATGAATGGAAAATTCATTTTAGTTTTGGTTTTTTTTTAATTCTGTTTTAAATTAGATTGAGGTTAAAAATACCACTGAAGAGTTTGACATTATAATATTGTTTTCTGAAAATCGTTGTTAGGCAAAGTCGCCAATGACATAAAGAAGTAGATTTATTAATAAAACAAACTATTTACCAATCCACCATATCTATAATTCAGAGAAAGTCAAATCTAACTTTTAAACAAATAACTTTGTAATCTTTTTGATATTCATTCACAGTGCAGAACCTGAATGCTTTTACTTAAACTGCTGTTTAGGGGAGAACGCTATCTAACTTCTACTGCAAAAGCAGCTTCTATTGATAATCAACAGCATATAGTGAGGCACGTTAGCAGACAGACCCATTGTAGATTAAGAACAAGGGGTCTAAGCCGTCAGCCTTATGATCTCCATCTACCCGATTCTGTCATAAACCTCAACCATGAATTGACCCACGAAAAGTACTGATCAACAGCAATTGCGTGGTCTACAACATCCTCATAGCTATTGGTATTTGTGGTATTACATTGAAATAAAGTCAATTGCTTTCTATTGGGCATCTATATATTATGTTCCTATTTATCCCAACGATAGGGCACGCATCGGGTGTGTAAGTAACTTCTCAGTAGTCCTTTCATGGTATTTTGTGTTGTCTTTATGAAAAGAGCTGTATTTGCTCTTATTCGAAAAACTATATAAGAGCTTCTGTGTATTATTCACCAAATTAAATTTAAAATAAGGGTGACATTTCCAAATGTATACACGTAGCCAAATCGTTGGAAACCCCTGATTAACACAATACTTTGGACTGTAAGTAACACCTCTGAACCCAGCATATGTTTGAAAATATTTTACCATCTATCGAATGGAATTCTTTTAGTTTGGTCCAGTACTCACTTCTTAATAAATAAAAGCATGAGATGTAAATATCCAAATTCGTTTTTCATGGTAAAGTAATATTGAAAGCTCTAATCCATTTTGAGCATTAAAAAAAATTTTTTTAATCATGATATAAATGAGACATGCGTAGAAAAGATTTATTTGAGCACCTGGCGTGTTGGCCTAATCTCAAGATGGTCTTAACCACTTGGTGAAAAAACATTGCGTTTACCATCCAACTCTCCACCATCTTACCCAGGTATCAGTTTGAGTACATAATTAAGGAATATTATACAATTGCCCATTTCTTAGGAGCTGAAGCTATCTAAATATAGCACCCAGGGATAGTCCTCCATAAGGTTAAGCTCTCCCCCAAGTAGTGAAAAATAAGCCTTTTAGTGGGATTTTAAGGGTTTCCCTTTCCGCGACTTTGGCTTCAAACCACAACCACCAACGGAGACCTGAAACTATTCTTTCATGGAACAGCAACTTTCCATTGATTGAGGCAAGAAAAAACAACCTTAGAAAGACAAAGACAATCATCTTGAAAGATAGGACGCAGTTCCCGGAAGAAGGATACTAACGGAGGCCTAAATCCATAGTCTGTGTGGTGCTGTGCAGGGGGATACTGACTGCCGATATGTTTTTTGGCAATCCACGATCGCCTACCATCTGTCAATTTTGGATATTTGTAGAATCTCAGATATTCAGGGGTGTTCTGGAAATCGAAAACGAAAAACGCAAGAAATTTTAAGTTCTTTTTAATACACTATTAATACAATTTTTATAATTCCCTTATAGAATTATGATTAATAGAGAAATATTTGTATTATATTGCATTTGTATTGTATATATTGTGTTTTACTACAAAAACTTTATTAAAAAAACGATTTTTAAATTCTTGCGTTTTGCGTGTTCGATTTCCAGAACACGCCTCATTATGTAACGGAGGACGTAACCCCCCGTGGGGGGGGAGTTAATAAATGAAACTTAAGATAAAATTTTCTAGGTTATAAAATGCAGACACGGTTATCACGGTTTCTAGGTAATCAAATAAATACTCGTACCTCAATGATGGCCACTTTGAATATAAAATCAAATTTCCAGTGATCTGGCGTGTTCATTCAAGTTGGCCATTAGCATTTTAGTCTAATACTGCAGAAAGATTTTAAAATGGGGGTGGGGGGCAAGTAAAATGGTGTACCAAACTGGCTCATTTTGAGGTTCAGGTTGTAAAGCATTATAAATATTTGGACAACAATTCGCATTAAATCTTTTATTGCAGCGGCATTTGTATGGCGGCTAGGTAAAATAACACACGGTTTCGGCCTGTTTTCAACCGCATACGAACTAAGTACGTTCGAACCCAATAAACACTTCGTTTACCCTTTAAAAATGAATAGCTTCTTCAACTCATTATTTAGTAGCTTTTTTCTATAACTACTTATTTTCTGGATGTATTTCGGCACATTTTGAATGCGTTCGTTCTGGGCATCCCTTGTAAAATTCATTGGTTCTTTCAGTAGAATTTTAAATAGTATTTTTATTTTTTTTTCTGATTACTCAACACATTATTTTGTATGCGAAGTTTTAGCCTGGAAGTATTTAGTTCAAATATCGTTCCTTCAGCCCTATTAATTTGCCCAAAACATTCTTTTTCTTAAGGCAATTGTTGCGAGTTTCCTCAGCAGGGCTGGAAGATACAACTTGATCGTCTAAAAATTTCACAAAGATACATATCGGTCAAAACATCATTGGATCATACATGAGCAACACGGTTTGAAATCGTTGTTTGTTGATTTTCGCAAATTCCTGGATTTCAATAATTGGCGATTTGATCCTAAAAACAACTAAATTAACGACACAAATAGTTGTTTGAAATCGGAAAACTATTCCATCGATCTTGAATCGAGGTCATGAATTTTGTGAATGTACGATTATGTATGAATAAATAGTTTAGTCATTTAGGATCTCAGTGCTATAAGTAGAGACCACTCATAATAAATGTTGTCCGAGATAAAGCCGAAAAAAATTATTGCCCCGTGAATATTTCTGTGGTTTTCATGGGCAACCGCGTATGAAAATTTTCTTAGATCCTGAGATGTTGACGCCGTATTGCTTAATTTTAAACGCTTTCTACATGGATCTAAAAATTTCTGCAAAAAGATGGACCTTTTCCGATTTTTTAAAGTAATAACCACGTTCAAAAAGTTTAATACAAAGCCCATAGTTTGATCTTAAATGGTTTTTCAGCTCTACTGATTTTAAGACATACGCGCTTGCCCATGACAACCATAGATTTAGGCAATTCATAAAGTGTTCTATTGTGTCTTATTGGTTGTATATGCTATAATTTTACGACTGTGACATTAATAAAAATATAGCAAATGCAACCAATATGACACAATAGAACACTCTGTGAGTTGCCCAATTATACGAGTACTTCAAATAAATAAAAATAATCTTTTTACGAATTCAGTACATATAAGAATTTGACAACACTAAATATATATTTACGTTGGCCAAAATAAGACCTACAATTTCGTTGTTGGAGGTCATGCGGCAACAGTGCTTGCACAACTTGACTTTTGTATAAATGCATTTATAAATATAACCTTAAAATTCTCTGCAATATTGCTCTCTTAATGACCAATTGGCCGGAACGGCGATGAGTTGGGAGAGTCGAATAATGTTCGATTCTGCCGTACAGCTTCCACGTTGTCTTTATTGCAAATATTTCGATGGAAACCTCTTGCAGGACGGCCGATCATTGAACAACAAATAGGCTGAATAAACTACTGATCATTAAGGATGGGGGAGGGACTGATCTTGAATAAGAATATTGACGATATTTTTGCAGCGTCATAAAAAGTGATTATTGACAAGAATTTAAATATTCGATAAGTTAAACATGTTGCTGTATATGGTATTCATTCATTAAAAATATCCAAGAATGCACTTAAAACCGGCAAAAACTAAAAAATAATTATATTGCGGATTAAAAAAAGTTAAACGCGTTTAACATGAGAAGGTCTTATTTGGGCTACTATGTATTCTCCGGGCTCATGTGTAAAGGCATGAAGAGTAAAAATTGATTTATTCTGCTTTATGGCCAGTCGTAAAGTAGAATTCTGCAGCAAAAGATTCTTGGGTAGAGTGCTTACTTTTATGGAAGGCCTATGACACATCGAACATCAAAAATAGAAAAAAAACACGCGCAGAGAAAAAACATGGTTGTGGTAAACATATTCTAAAAGCAAAATATTATGATGAGATTTATGATTGCAGTCATAATGGTTATTATTCGAATCCTTAAATATCATATTATGACCAAATATATTCGTAAAATAATTATATTTATTATAAAACACTCTTATCATATTAATCATAATAGGCTTAGAAGTTTTCATATTCTGATACAAAGTGATTATGTTATGGTTAAAAGTAATCATGTACACAGATCATTAGAAAGCCTTTTTCCAAAGAATTTTTAAAAGCTAAAAATATTATGCAAATTTAACTGTCAAGCGAATGAGAATTACAACCGCTCAAGTCTTACTTGCAATGAATCTGAGAGGAACATATTATGATTCTATATTTGATTACAGTTATCATAATATACTCGTATGTTATCATAATATGGTGTAATAATTATTAAATACTAATATAATATGTTTTCAAAGTTATCAATATTTAGTTGTAAGAAAAATAATTATTTTTCAGTGAACCATACTCAAATTTAAAATAGCGATAATCATTTAAATGTTTACAGTAACTAAAATATGGCTGATATTCAATAAAAAGGACCATTTTTTTTGATTACGACATCAATATCGTGTTACAATAAACATAGTGCAGTTGCTGTAACCATGCCGAACCATATATTTTCTCTGCGTGCAACCTTAAAAGTTTATGATGTCCAAATAGAATTTTCCAATTACTTTTTTGTGAATATCCAAGAAATCACTTGTTTTTTGTTAAAGTCGAACTTGCTCGCCAATGGTAGACGAATCCTAATTTTAAGGAGCTCAAATTTTTGTTTTCGCATGTCACAGATATTTCCTGCTACCATTAGTGTGATATTCAAAACACACGTTCAAATTGAGACCGTCTATATTTTAAGTCTTTTCGAGTAGCTAAATTTGGATAACCCCATTAATATCTGAGCTTTCGACAAAAAAGCCCTTTTAAGGAGATAATGCATAAACACTTTTTAAATAAGTAATTTTTCGTAAATTTTTAGAAGGGATTAGAAGGCCAAGGAATTTAACTTTCTTAATTTATATAAATGCTCTATAATTCAGTATAACATCTTTCTTCCGTAGGTTATAAAAACTATTATTTTTTCGATAACTCCAGATTTTAAGGATGTTTTAAATGTTTATTTATATTTTTTTATTTAGCATATTAAAGAAAGTTAAGAAATTCGAATACTATTAAAGAAAATTACTAAAGATTGTTCTATTACCTTCTTGCATATAAATAATGTCCAATAATATATTTCGAACTGGATGCGAATGTTTTTTGTTATGACTTAAACCTGTCTCTAATTCGAATTTTGTTTGCCGTAAAACAATTAATTATTTATTTGAGCAGCGTGTAAATACCATAAACTGATTAAAGAATTTCTGCCGTACTTTTACTTGGTTCATGTATGTATATGTGTGTATTTGTATATATACTTTGTTATTAATGTATATTTTTTGAAGCCTTGTGAATAACACATTTAACTTATAAAAACCAATAAACTATTAATAACAAACGAGAAAAAAACTGATATAAATATGAATGTGTGTAAAGTTGAAATAAATTAAAAACATTCGATAAGCATAAAAATTCCTAAACTTCCTTTTAAATGTCCTCCTTATACTATTTATATATTTATACTTATTCAAAACATAAGAAATTACAATATAAAATCCCTAAATTTTACCCTGTCGCCCTCTCGTTCACCATCTCAGAAATTTAGATTATGAATTAAAACAATAAAAACTAAATAAAATAAACTTTCGGACAATCAATCAAAATTCTTTAAAAAAAATAATAATAAACTTATACACACACAAACACTTCACAAACCTTTTTCTATGCCCAAATAATAAAACACTTTAGTCCCAATTAAACTCCCTTCCCTCCCAACCCTTCAAAAAGACATTATACAAATATTGCATGCATTTCCTGAATGAAACTCGTAACTCCACCCCCTTTTAACCCCATAAGATTATTTTATAATATATCAATACTTTTATACAATTTCGATAAATTATGAAAATAAAACCAACAACTACATATGAGAAGAAATATTCAAAATTTTTTCGAATCAGGTTGTAATATTTTTTTTATTGTATGCAATCTAATTGTATGTATTTATGAATGTACGATGTAATAATATTAATAACACTACATGATTTATTTATTTGTTTAAATGTAAAAATCATTTTTATGAATAGGATTTTTTGTAATTTTTATGAGATTTAAAAATAAAATGAAAATTTATACATTTAATATTGATGTGAATCTAATCTTAAGTTTACTATTTCTTATATTTTAAATGTGAAAAAATATTCTAAAATTTATTTAGATGTTGATATTTATTGAGATATTATTTGCTAAAATCACAAAAACAGGTGGTGTAGCGTATGATTAATATTTAATTGAAGATAGTTAATATTACGTAGACGTTGCCATAAATTGCATCGGAGTAGAGGGCTCCCAGTTTTATTTTGAGCCTTATCCCCAATTTTCGATTTCTCATCCCCATAATTTCATAATTCCATAATTTCCTTAAAAATAAAATACATCATCATATTATGTCAAAGGAAAAATATGCATACTTTGACTTTTTTAAATAAATCCATTTGTGTTATACTCGTATTATTAAAACTAATGTTATTTATTCTTTCAGTTCTAAATATCTACGTTCACATTTATAGTATCTATGCAACAAGAGTAACGTAAAAACGCAAAAGAAAAATAATTATGCTTCAATATTTATCATTTCAAGAACTAGCGAATTAAAATCTTCTGATTTATCAGCAAAAGCAATTTTAATTTACATGCTGTTTGTTTAAAAAGTGAATTTAAGATGATTGAATAAATTTGTCACAGCAAGCTGCATTTTTTTAACGTGTTATTTTAAGAAGAGTTTCTAATAACTCATACTGCATTCTGTGGCAAATGTTGGTGTATTTAATTATTGAAAAGACTCGTCCAACAAAAGTAACGCTTGCAAAACTATTTCAGCATGCTCTTAAAGAGGTTTTAAGCCGCCAAAAAAGGCGTAAATTTGTACCCACATCTTGACCAAATGGGTCTTACTATTGCACAAATGGGATTTATAATAATATATTATCCACAAAAATCCCCAGTGAAAAAAGTGCTTTTCCCCAAAAAAAAATCCCCTGAGGATTTCCACGAAATTTGAATTCCCAATTCCAAAAAAAAATCCCTAATTTGGGGATAAATCCCCAAAACTGAGAATGCCGGCGGAGTTTTTAAAAATACTGAAAGTTTTCTTCGAATTATTCGGAAATGGTTTTTTTTTAAATATTCGGATTCGTAAGCGATTTCATTGAAATATTTTTTCCTTCATTTTAAATGGTTGATAAGTTTTGTTATAAAAGTCATACGGACATGTTCTAGAAATCGAAATGAAGTGAAAGTGAAATCGAGCAAGAATTTAACTGCAATTATTTACAAAATGACCGTAGATGTTCCTGGTTTTAAGAGATGTTCTTATAGAGCTCATTGGTACTCAAAAAATGAAATAGATAATATGGAATATTTTTATGAACTTTCAGATTTTAAATCCACATTATTTCGATTTCTAGAACATGCCTGATAGTTTTATTTTCAAACCTTAAAAGGTAAACGCTTATATAAACACGAGTACGTAATACGAAATTTGCTTAAAATCTAATTTGGACTGTTTTAATCTCATGGGTGTTAAAAAAAACTATGGTTATAAGATGATCCAACCCGCCTAAGCCAGGAAATCAAAATTTTTTGATGAAACTTCACACAGGCGGTACTTAGGGTATTAATATTGGCCGCCAACGGCATTTGTGGCATTTGGGTATTCTTCTACTTACTTCGGTATAAATGAGTTCTAAGATAAACTTTTTTCATCAAAACAATCTGAAAAAATTTGAAATATACGAGTTTTTTATGTGTTAGTGGCGAATTTAATATGCGTTGACATTCGGATATCCTGCTTAGATTACTTAAATATTTATTATATGGTAATTGTTATAACTGTTCCTTATAATGTCGAATTTCTTGGGCGTAGAACCAATAGGCGGATCAAAGAGATTTGATCGTTAAACTAAAGACATGATCACTATTACATGCAATCAGCGAATGGGCGGAGTTAATTTGTTCGACAGTGCTTTGAACAATTACCGAATTCAAGAAAAATGCTATTGTGTGTTAGTTACAAATGCCTTGAAGTTGCACGACAGTTGTAAGCCAATTAAACTTTCGTATCAGTTTTGTTGAATCATTGGTAACAATTTCTAAAGGGCCAAAAACATTAGAAAAAATTTACATCAAACATTTCGCTTGTATTAGTAAAAATTAGCTTATCTATGTAACACAGACGATGCTGGATGGGAAATCAAGACAATTAAGATATAACGTCGAGCAAACGTACATTATTTTAAGCAATTTGAGTGTATTTTGGCTTTAAAAGCCAACGTCGGTCGGGGTAATTGTGTGCTCGCGTACTTCCCAAAAAATATCGTATAACTTTCTTCACTGCCCTCCACGCAAAGTAATCATTAAAATCTAAAGCACCTTTAAATTCCTTTGATTTCATGAGCTTTCGTATATCCGGCCCATTCAGAACACCTTCCTTCAATTTTGCTTCGCTGATTCGTGGGAAAATATTTTCCAAACAATCAAGAATTTTCGGTTGCTTCACAATGGCCTTGATGAAATTTTTTACGACTCCCAGTTTGATATGGAGAGGGGCATGAGGACGTTCTCCATTCGCACCAGTGGATCATTTGCGCAGTTGTGTCCTTTCTCCGTTGGATCTCGAGCAAGCCAGTCATGCGTTTCGTATTGGTTTCCTTTAAATCGGGTATCCCAAAGACACAAGAAACACATGTTTTTCGTATAGCCTCCTTGGAGACCTCTTAGCATCGCCACGACTTTCAGATCACAACTGATCCGCCACATGTGATCAGTGTAGCAAACTTAATCCAAAATTATTTTCATGGAATCGTATGTTTCGCTCATGTCTGTGCTGTAGCCAATGGGAATGCTTGGTTTTTTATTATATTTATGTAGCAAAACGACTTTCAGGCTCGATTTCGATCAGCTGCGACATAATTAATGGCCATCGCCTCCATCAGTCCCTTTATATCGTGGCAGTAAACAAATGTGTTCCCTTCGTTGCGTGTGTAGTACCGTTGGAATAGCAATTGTAGTCTTCGATATCCGGTGACTTTGACATTAGGGTCCAAATTGTTGCCTTCTTTCAAAAGCTGGGCAAGTTTTTCTGCTTCACGTTGAGAAAGGTTTAATTCTGCAACAATCTTGTCCATTCTTGGTTGTGATATTGGAATTATTTTGTTCGATGGGCCGGCTTCTGGTGTTGGTTTATAGGTGAATTCCGATTGATCCATTGTTTCAATAGAAAAAGAAATTTCTCTGTCAGGACTTGGAAGCGGTGGAATTGGTATTTCATCCGAATGCGGTAGAGGTATTTGCGCACTTTTAAGAGATATGTAAATTCTTCTGATTCGTGTGCGTTTTAAATTTTTCGAAACGTTCTAAAACATTACCACTCATAAATGTGGGTGCAATTTGTGTAAAAAAATCATGCAGGTAGCCAACGGAAAATACCCAAATATTTAAAAACGTGCACTTTTCTTTTTTCCTTTTAATTGTCCACGCATATTTATGACCGTTTTTTAGTTTGTTACTGCTACCATAATAATCAAATAACCTTTTGTTTATTACTTTTTTTTTAATTCTGACAATCATAAAAAAAGTCATCAATGTTTCTTCCAAGGAATTTTGAGCATATCTCGAGCAAATTTTTGAACTATATACCTTCACTTAATTGCGAATAAAAGCGAAAAGCGTCCATCGATTTTTATGATCTATGTCTCATTGTGTTTAAAGGTTATGTGACTTTACGTGAAAGTAATAGGACTTGACACTTTTTTTTTACCGTTTTGGAGTTTTTATGAATTAAAAATAAAAAAATTAAATTTTTTAGGCAAAAAATAGTTTTTTAGGCAAAAAATAGTTTTTTTCTTCATACTTTTATTTAAAACTGTAGCTTATATAGCGAAACGTTGTATGAACAAATTTTTTTAAATTTGTTTCAGCAAAATCGGACTGGTGGTTCTCGAGTTATGTCAAAAAAAAGCGAAACGCCGGGACACGTATAACTTCTTTTTTACCGATATAACTCTCTTTGGTAGTTTGAACCCTTCCCGATCACTGACCCCTACCATTTGTCTCACAGTGTTATTAGCCTTTGAAACAAAGAATCTGAAAATATTCCTTTTAATAGAATCAAGTGGAGCTGCGACTGATATCGCATTGGAGGTATTAAAAGTACAACCCAGTTTGTCTTAACCGTCTGCCTGATCAATACTATAGTAGTTTCTTTTCTGAGGAAACCAAAATATGAGCTAGCCTTAAGAGCTCATCCTACACTCTCTGACCAATAGAGTTGCAGTAGTGTATGTCTTTAGTGAAAGGAGAGCCGCCTGGTTATTAACAAAAACTCCAAAATGAACAAGGTGCTTATTATTTCTGATGGAATAGTTCTTTGCGTTCTTATCTCACCCTTTATTTCATGAGGCCATTTATTGCCCCCAGTGTTTCTGGCCAAAGATCAATTTACATATAAGGCCTTATTTTCCATTTAAGGGCTTAATATTAAATAAGGAAAATAATTCTATGCAAAATTAAACATTTATTCAAAAGGTCAAAAGTTATTACATTTCTTCTTTCAAAAAAATCTATTATTGATCAATTTACCACAACGTAAGTTTATTTTTGCGATTTAAATCACATTTTCAAGGTTATTGTATTTATATCTCTAATATCCTTTTTTGTTATTGGCATAATTTTTTAACCCTAGTCCTCATACCCGGATACAGGTGTGGCCAGTATGTATCTGCGATTAATGTACCCCCTAAGCCGCTTAAGGATTTTTGCTGAAACTTCGGATCTAGGAAGATGGTACAAATGTGCCACGATTGACAACCAAACTACTGCCCTAGGTAAAGGCATTGAGGAGCTATGATCCTCCAAAGTCGAGACCCCCAAGAACGAATACCCAAGTACAGGTGTACTTGTTGCAATTTTAATGCAAATTTATGAATTGACTACACAATCAAAGAATGTTTTTATATTGATAATGTTAATTTATGTTTTAATTTTCATATTATAATAATAATAACATTAATATTATAATAAATATTTATTATAACTTAACTTATCTAAAATCTGTCCCCCTTATTGCTGCAAACATATGGGCCAGTTTTTAGGAGGTTGAAAAAATATAGCATTCCTTCCGATCATATAGCATTCCTTTGCCCACTTTAAATGTTAGAAAATAAATTCAGCTGCAAAATTGCATTAATAAAATAATTTTTCTCCGAAAATATAAAGAAACACAGAAAAAATTTACACTGGCCACACCTGTACTTGGGTATACGTTCTCGTAGTAAAAGTTGGGTATAAGCCCTAGGGTTAAACAATCAAAATTTTATTTTTTTAGTTTTGCTACAAAAAAATGCTGAAATGTAAATAAGCTGAAGTGAAACTTATTTTTGCCGATAGTTTCGTTATTAAAATTCAACGAAATCAGAATGCCAAGTCAGGTTAGCCAGGCCGTACAGACAAAATAAATTTCAAGAGTTTGTCATTTAACCATAGAATGGCCCTGGGTACGGGTAAAGCATTTGTAGCTGCTAAGCCAATGCTAAAGGACTACTGATCTATATAACTTAAAACTTCTTGTGTAGTTTTTTCCACCATTTATGAAGTTTTGTCCACTGAACATGGTGATATGAGATATCCTTTATGGTTTTTATATAAAAAAAAAACTTATAGAATAAGAAGCTGTTCAAAGATTTTTTTAATTTAATATATTAAATCATTTAGTAATTTTTTTTTTGTGTTAATATTATTTATTTTTATTTTTAATTAAAATATAATTTTTTTTTTTTTTTTTGTGAAGTTAAAAATGTTTAAAGGTTTTAATGGGGCTTACGAGTACCCTGATTAGTTGTTTGCTTATTATTTGTTAATAATGTATTTTACGGTTAAGGGGTCTTTCTACTCTCACAACATTTTGAACGAACCTCCCTACCTTATGAATGAGCTAAAATTTATTAATGCTTTTCAAAATCTTCTAAATATTTATGTACTTTTTAAATATCAAATAATTTGATTAAATTCACATCGTATTGAATGTTAATTTAATTTAATAATAATGTAAATTTATTTAATTAAAAATTATAAAATAACATATAAACATAAAAATTTTTAATTAATATATTAATTTCGAAAATCTAATGACTGAAAATATTAAAATTTTGTTTTATAATTCTTAAGATTTAACAAAATATGTATAAAAACTTACTTGTCTTAACTATTAACAAGGAAAATAAAAATTTTATGTAAATAACAGGTAATAATATAGTTTTTAACTACTTTAGTTAAAAAAAAGTTAATTTCAAAATATAAAAAAAAACTTACTACTCATATAAAATAATTAATAAACAAATATATATATTTTTTTCTTATTAGATTAATTAACTAAATAACAAATTAATTAGAATTAATATAAATGTAAACCCATGTACAATGAATTTCAAATAAAAAAAAAATATAAAAAGAAACATTTTGAAAAAAATAAATTAAAATTATACTTAAAGAAAAAAAGAATTACAAATTAAATAAACAAAATCAAAACTAGAGAAAAGAAATAATTTCTTATTTAAACGAAAACAACAACTAAATGTGTAATTTTTTTTTTAATTAGATTTAAGTGAACCAAAAGAGAAAAACTAAATTACCAAACATATTCTGAAATTGAATTCAATTGAAATTGAGCAAATTTTATAGCAATCCTGTTTTGAAAGTGTATAAAAATGTTCTGTTTTATATGATTCAAACTTTAAGAATCATTGATTTTTATCAAAACTTCTCCTAAAATCAGAAAAAAACTACGTTCATTAAATGACTGAAAATCTCCATCGATTTCAATTTCACTTGATTTCAATTCACGGAAAATGCTCGGATATTATTTAATTATAAAACAAAAGTAACTCTAAGATAGACACTTTTTGAAAATTTATATATTTTATAATTTTTAAACCAGAAAATTAAAAATATATTTCGGAAACAATGTGCCAAAATTACAATTAAACAATCCACGAAATTGCAAAATAAAAAACTGCAAGTAAATTTTTTTATTTTACTACGAAATAAATTAACAATTTACGAACTTTTTTATGAACAATATTAAGTAAACTAAAAACAACAAAAAAGTAACAAAAACTTAAATTTTATTAATACAAAAAAAAAAAAAAACAAGTAAATAGAGAATTTAGAAATCAAAACTAACAACAAATCATCAACAATTTATTTAACAGAGTCGGTAAATAACGACTTTTTTTATGCCTTTTACAAAGAAAAAATTAAAAATTGTCTCTAATCACCAAATTCATAGAATCAAGCAAACAATTTGTTGATTTTGCACCTATTGCCAAAATGATTTTATTCTTAACTAAAAATTATAAAAATTGAATATTGTGAATTTTTTTTTTTTTTTTAATAAATAATATTTTTAATTTAAATTAAAAAAATTATCAAAAAACTTTGTCATTTCAATCAATATGTTTATTGATTTAATTAAATATAGCTCAGGTTTTGACAATTCCCAAGAACAATTCTGCAAGTTTAAATTTTATCTATTTTAAGCCAGAAAATCAATTAAGATTTTCTGTTATTTAATTAATATTTTAATTAAAACTTTATTCAAAACAACTAAAATGTTTATTAAATCAAAATCTTATATACACTTTTTTCAACCAAAAAAAGTTATTGATTGAATTATCACATTAATTTAATTGAAATACTTTTCAAACAATTTTTTTAATTGAAACTACTGCACATTTTCTCTGTGTTTGCTTTAGAAAAATTTATTTATCAGGGGTGTGCTGGAAATCTAAAACGTCAAATGCAAAAATTTGGAAGTTCTTTTTAATAAACTTTTAATCAAATTTTTATAATTTTTATGAAATTCTGTTCAATTGAGAAATATTTGTATAATATTGGTCATTAAATTCTTTTGTTACGGAAATCTTATAAAAAAAACCCCCTGCATGTTTAGAAAATATTTGCTACTTAAGGTAGATTTACACGATTGAAATTTTCTTCAAAATGGGTCTTCAAAATGCTTCAAACTCGTGTAAACAGCAAAATTTCTTCAACATTTATTGATCTATATATATTGAAAATTTTGATCAATAAATTTTGATCAATAAATTTTGAAGAAATTTTGCTGTTTACACGAGTTTGAAGCATTTTGAAGAGCAATTTTGAAGAAAATTTCAATCGTGTAAATCTAGCTTTAGATAAAAATGTTTGTTAAAAAAATTTTTCACAAAAATTTAGACCCTAATCATGTAAAACGCAGCGCAACGCCAAAGAGTAACATTGAAAGCACAAACGATGTCACAAATATTTTGTAATTTTGTTGTTGCTTTCAACAGAAATTCATGTACAGTTTTAATATTTTCAACGCCACAAGCTGTGGAGCGTTTGGAATTTTAAAACGCAATGTGAATTTCTGTAGAAAGCAACAACAAAATTACCAAATATTTGAAACATCGTTTGTGCTTTCAATGTTATTCTTTGGCATTGCGCTGCGTTTTATATGATTAGGTCGTTAATTTCAATTTGCTGCATTTTGGAGAAGGTATTTTGCGTTTATGCTGATGTGCGTAACACTTAAACTTAATCACCCCTATCGTGAATAGCAAGTGGAATTTTTTTCCGATGAATTTTAATTCCCATCATGCTATCGTGAATCTCCCATGGAAAATTTTTTACGCCATCAGTTCTTAGTGAATGTAAAAAAAAGAAGAAAGTTCAGTTTATTGAAAAGTTTAGAAAACAAAGCAAAATTGTTGGTATTGAAATGATAATTTGAATGCAACGTTAGTTCAATTCGTCCTTTTTTTTTTTTTTTTTTTGTAGTAAAATAACTTCCAACGGCTTTCGAAAGCTTCCCAAATCCTTAGGCAATCGACCTATTGTTTGGTTTTTTATGAGGATGGAGCATTTTGTGTCTTATTAAGGGATCTTGTCCTTGAAATAAATTTTGTAAACTTAATTATTTGAATTTTAAGAAGAACTACCCAGAAAAAATAAATAAGAGAAAATTAAAGAAAAAAGTGAAAAAATTACGAGGGAAAAAGGTATTCACGAAAAAGTTTTTTCGCCGCAAACAATTTTTCACGTTATAATCTTTTTTTGAATAACCACAAAAAAAAAATATCTCGTGGGAGTTTTTCATTATCACAAAACGTGAATAGGGATAAAATTACAAGGGAAAAATTATTCACTGTAGGGGTGAACGGCTCGGAAACAATGTCTGAGGATGGATTATTGCGATCTCAGTTAAACTAGGTTTAGTTAATCTGAAACAAGATTTGTGTCGCCATTACCATGTTATGATTCAAAATTTTGACGGAACAGCTTAGATTTGCTTAAATGTTGGTCTTAAATGAAATAATGAAAAACAATTTTAATTTCGCAGCAAAAATCCAATTTTCAGAGAAATTAAATCCACATCTCAAAAAACTGGCCTAAGTTGTTCAAACTATGTACGTCCGTCCTGCTGGCGGGCGGGTTGTCTTTCCATGTAACTTCGCGCGCAAAGTACAAGTTGACATTCTTAAAATAATTTGATGGAATAGATTTTAAATTCCATAAGTACAAAGCCTATTCAAATTGGTGAGAATCGGACCTTAATTTCACATGGATCCCGTACAAATTCTTTTCAGAATTGTCTTAGTGCCCATAAACTATCTTATTATGCTGGTATTTATACTTGGTCCAAAAATATCTGATCGCGAAATAAATCGTCTAACCAAATTTCTCTTTTTTTTATCGGTTTATATAGCTCTATATACCATAGCCATATAGCATAGCTCTTTTACAAATAGCACTCCCGTAAACAGCCATAAGTGCCATAACTTCCTTATAAAAAAATTGTTATGATTATAAAATTTGGCAACGATAATTATTTTTATGTCACGGCTAAATTTTGGACAAAAGGTCCTACTTAAAGTCTCTCTTAAAAATCGCTTTAAGACGAGGAAATCTCAAATAGATGTTAACATTTTAATAATATTCGGCACAAAGAACTCGTATATGAATTACAACCTCATAACCTAATTTGGTTTTCTCAGGTCCATGATTCGCCATGGGTTCCAAATAGAGTCAAATATCGAAAATGTATCTTTATATACCGCGGTGTAGGGTATCAAATGGTCGGGCTTGCCTGCTTAAACTTTCTTTCTTGATTATATATGGACACTATTTTTTACTTCTGAGTGGAAAAGAGAGCTCCTCTTTGTTTTTTTTTTTTAATGGCGAAATTTCATAAAAACAAGTGGCAGCCAGAATATCTCTGTCAAAGCAAATACCTTGAATCATAATATACAAGTAGTATGCCGACTCTTTGACAAGTTCATAAGTCTTATGTCAAAAGTTAATAACTCATGTTTGTACTAATAAGATTTTTTCTGTTAAGGTATTGGTATTTTAACTTCCCATAGTTTAAAATCGTATAGACTGTGGGAAAACTTTTTTTTCTAATATAAAATTCGAACAATTTGCAATCTATTAAATGCTAACTGCAGTTATAAACTTTTAAAAACATAGTCTGTTTAATTTTTACTCTTCGAAATTTAAAAATATTCAATTAATATAAGATTTCAATAATTTGTTTTCTACCACAAAATTCTACACTGCTGACTTTAAAAAATTTTACAACAGAAATAAATTAGGGTAAAAAAAATTTTTAGTTTGCTAAAAATAAAAACATTTTGCAAATATAAATAAGTTCTAGAAAAATTATTAAATATGAGTTTGTTTCACAAAATTAAATAAAGAATTTTTTATTGTGAATTTAATATTTCTCATTTTGCTTAGTGTCTGTTTATCTCAGGTCTGTTGAATTCACTAAGAACCAGTGTGGCCATTTTGGAAATTTTGAAGATAAATTTAGCATTAAAAATTTTTATTTAGCAAAAAATTTTCACTAAGCACTGGTTATTTTAATTACCATTTTTAGAAAATGTTTTTAACTTTTTTTAGCATTATTTAATAGTTTATAGTTTTATTGATTTAACTTAAATTTTTTTATAAATTATAATAAATTTGGACTAAAAATAGTTGACCCCAAAATTCAATTTCGTGCGAAAATGGATAATTCTTATGTTAAGAAACAACCCTATTAAAAATGTGCTCCAAAATGAGGTTTCATGCACGAATTCATACCTCAAATCGTTTCAAACCTACTGATGGAATGCCTGATTATTGTATGTGTTGTTCCCGGTTTGGAGGACTATTTTCTGCCGACAATAAGCGTTTCTTTTAACCTAATTAGACATGCAAGCAAAGCACTCCTTAGGTGCTTTTTTAAGGGCTATGTAAGATCACATATTCATTAATGTTTTGCTTTTAATTGTTTAAATGCCTTTGTTCAATCATTTTCGTAAACCATAATATTTTTTTTCGCTTTACAACCTTCTTCGTTGTCGGCACTAAAATAGCAGCTTTTTTGTATATTTTATTCGTAATAATTTACTGCTGTATAATGGGTTGTCCCAAAAAAAATAAAAATTTTGATTTTCTCTTAAGATCTTTCCTAATTTGGATACTCATAAGGTAAAGTATTTTTGAGAATTTTATCAGATTTTTCGGAAGTGCTTTAGAGGTCGCGCAAACTGATTTTGTACCAAAAATCTAGCGTTTTTGACTTTTATTGAATTATTATTGAAAATTGATAAAAAATCGGTATTTTTTCGGCTTCTGAGTAAATATTCTTAAAGAAAATTTTCCGATCTTTAATTTTATGTGCATAAATAATAATTTTCGTCAGGGATTTTCCACATTTTGATACATTATATATCAGTTTTTCGTAAATTTTCAGCAAATATGAAAAAAAATGCTTTATAACTTTTAAAATTTGTATTAAGACTAAAAAAACTAATGATGCAGTTTAAAAGATTATGAAGTTTTAAATAAATTAGCAAAAAAAAAAAATGAATTTTCTCTCACCGTTCTCGAGTTATACCCTTTTAAAGCTTTGTACACATTGTATGAAATGTATAATACTATAAGGTGTGAACTAGGTTTGCATTGCTTTAAACTTTAAATAATTGGATTTAGAAAATGTTTTACAAATAAAATAATAGTTACTTACCAGTCATACATAACAATAACATATGTAATTATTACAAGAAGTCCCGTCTTTTTAATTAAAATATTTTGTTAATCTGAAGTTTTATTGCTCCGGTAAGTTGAAATTATTATAAAGTAGTCCAAGAAATATTGGGTAATATTTTTTTAAAATAGATATGCCTTTGTCGAATACAAGGAATGTGTGGTGTGTGGGCAAAATGATTGATGACCTTGATACTGCCAAACCGCCGACAAAAAACCAAATACTGCAAAGATTTGTTAAATTGCATTTAGTGGAAAAGTGCACTATTTCCAAAAGCAGTATTTGGTTTTTTGACTGGTAAGTAACTATTATTTTATTTGTAAAACATTTTCTAAATCCAATTATTTAAAGTTTAAAGCAATGCAAACCTAGTTCACACCTTATAGTATTATACATTTCATACAATGTGTACAAAGCTTTAAAAGGGTATAACTCGAGAACGGTGAGAGAAAATTCATTTTTTTTTTGCTAATTTATTTAAAACTTCATAATCTTTTAAACTGCATCATTAGTTTTTTTAGTCTTAATACAAATTTTAAAAGTTATAAAGCATTTTTTTCATATTTGCTGAAAATTTACGAAAAACTGATATATAATGTATCAAAATGTGGAAAATCCCTGACGAAACTTATTATTTATGCACATAAAATTAAAGATCGGAAAATTTTCTTTAAGAATATTGACTCAGAAGCTGAAGAAATATCTATTTTTTTTACCAATTTTCAACCGAAATTAAAAAAAACCCAAAAAGGTCGATTTTTGGTACAAAATCAATTTGCGCGACCTCTAAACCACCTCCGAAAAATCGGAAAAAAATCTCAAAAATTCTTAGCCTTATGAGTATTCAAATTAAGAATGATCCCCAAAAAATTTTTTTTTTAATGGGACACACTATCTGTATAAGAGCTTTCTTATTGAAGCACTCCATTATGCGCTTTTTCTCTTAAGTGCTTCAAAAACATAAGTTTTTTTTACTGCGATCTAACCTGTCTTGTTTAAAAAATAGGATATTCAGGGAATACAATCAATTATGTTGATTGTAAACTTTATTTGCCCTTAGATATTACGATATAGCAGTATAAAGAAATTTCACTTGGTATTTAGATACAAAATCGTATTGTTTGAAAATTTTTTTGGCTCTAAACTGCTGAAAAAATAATAATTTTAAAACTACAACTTTTTATAACTTTCAACTATAAGAAATAAAATTACCTAAAAAATGTTGAATAGCCATAGAAATAAAATCGTTTAAATTGTTTATGTATCAGGGGCTTAATTAAAAATGTAATCTCAACTACCTGCGCTACAAATTTATATGTATTAGATGCTTTACCCAAATCTACTCTCTTGTTTAAATGTAACCATTCATTTCAATTTCGTTAATTAATAAGTCACTAAAGTGTATTTAGTTTCGAATAAAATTTCATATTGGTAATACATTTTTAACAAAAATCTTAAAAAAAATTACCATTATTTTTAGCATTTTTTGATCATGTTTAATGCCAGATTTAGCCGTAAATTTTTTTTTAGATCTGATCACACTGCTCAGGAACTATGTATGTATATGTGAAATGAGTGTAATCAAAAAAATAACAACACTCTCGAGTTGGCATACTTGTTGTATACTACGCCTTCAGTGATTCAGTATACAACTGACCGACTGTTTTTTTCCAATCAATATTAATTTAATCTCTATAAAGGGCATAACAAAAATTAATAAGAAAAATCAATTAATCAAAAAAAAAAAATTTTTTTTAAATCAAATTGCCAAAATACTAAAATAAAAAAACCAACAACTTTATATGTGAATAAAAGAAAAATTTCAACAAAATAAAATCAACCAACAAAAGAAATTAAAATCAAACCGCAAATCAACACTATAGTATCTAAACAATTAAATTATAAATACAAAAAATAAAATAACAACAATAAGCGACAAACATTTAATAATTAATTAATAGTTTATTTAAATTAACAATCTTATTTCATTGTACATCGAAGTTTACGAATTTATTAATATGAATTTTAATGTAACGAAGAACACACACGATTAAGTAAATTATTTTTTTTAAATATTTAAAAAAAAATACAATATATATAAAAATGTTTCTGTTTAATTTAACTGGTTTCACAAATTGTTATTTTACACATTTTTTTTTTTTTATTTTTGACATTTTTCATTAAGAGCAAAGACAACTTAATAAAAAGACAGGAAATAAAACGAATTACATATTATCAAGCCAATGAAAGTAATAGAATTAAAATAAAACAAACGAAAAAACAAAATAGAACTACAATCAATAAAAACCAACCAAAATAATTAATATTATTAACAAAATTTAAGAGAAAAAAAAAACGGAAACAAATTCATTATTATTGAACGTCTTTCATAAAATAATTTATGTAGCACAAAAAAAAAATTAAAATAAAAAATATTAAAACAAATCCAAAAAAAATTATATATATGTGTAAAAAAAAATAATTAAATAAATATTAAAATAAAAAAAATATATTAAAAATACAAAACTGTGTTTTAGTAAAAAAAGGGGATATATTAAGACAATTATTTCTTCTAACTTGGCCAATTTTTTTTAAATATTTGCGTATTTTGCAAAATTTTTGCAATCCTGCACTTAAGCAATAAGTTTGCTTAAAAATGATATTGGTGTATTTTGGGGACAATCTCTAATAATCGAAATACTTGGAATAATTTTTATCCCAACTATTTTTTTCGCAGAAGAGATTAAAAGTCGGGATTTTATTCGAAATTTTAAGGAAAATACAATAAATCTTAAAATGTTTTATAATTTGTGTTGTTCGTGGTAGATACCACGCAATCACGTGACGTAGTGAAGTAAATAACAATATTAATGCCCGTTTACATTAAGCGATTTTTGCCGCTGCAAGTTTAGTCGTTTTTATTTATAGTTTTTTTGCATTAATATTGGGAAATTTAAATCGCAGAATTCTTCTATTTATCATAGAGCTATCTGCAATTTTTCGAAAATGTGTTTTTTAAGAAACGAGTCCACTGACTGAAGGGTCATCTGTTATTTAAATTAAAAAAAAAAATTATCTCCCCACAACGTTTTTTTATACCTTTCACCGAAGATAAAAGGATACAAGTATATACAGTGGCTGTCACCTTATTTGATGCAGGCAAATCTAAAAAATTCAAGTCGTTATAATTCATAAACTAAATAAGATTTTGAAAAAACTCAAAAAGCATTAGAAAAATTAACCTTTTTATTTCAAATTAAAGTTGAACTTTATTCATATTTCACGTTTTTCTATTAAATGAATAATCTAACAGCTTATTTGATGCAAGATATTAAAAACCTAAAAAATAACCTAATATTTAAGACAATGTATTTTTAATATTTTGTGTGGTAGCCCTTTTGGCCTATAACAGCTTTTAACCGATTTTGCATGGATGCAACAAGTTTTTGTGTAGTTTCTGGCATTATTTTATTCCACTCCTGCAGCAATGCACTTTTTAGAGCTTCTTTGCTTGAGATGTGGTGGTCTCTGATTTTATTTTCCAATAATGCCCATAAATTTTCAATGAGGTTTAGGTCTGGAGACTTAGCTGGTGGTTCCATCAAATGAGGGCAGTTCCATATGAGCCAAGACTGCACAACTCCAGACTTATGTTTCGGGTCGCTATCCTGGTAAAAACGGAATTCGGTCCTTAGACCGTGTTTTTCAGCACTTGGAAGTTATCTTTAAGAATGATAAGATATATTATTTTATCCATGTTTCCCTCTATAAATACTAAACTTACAACGCCCGTTGCTGCCATAGATGCCCACACCATAACGCTACCACCGCCATGTTTAATAGTCGCTCGCAAATTCTTCAATTGAAGTTCTGTATAAGGCTTCCGCCAAACGTACGACTTTTCATGCGAGCCGAATATATTAAATTTGGATTCATCTGAAAAAATTACTGTTTTCCAGAATTCTAATCCCTTCGAAATAAGTTTATTTGCAAAGGCTAATCGGCTGACATTATTTTTCTTGTTAATAAAATGCTTTTTTAAAGGTACTCGACCGTAAAAGTCATGTGACCGGAGCACACGGCGAATCGTTGCTGCACTACAATTTTTGTCAATACCATTATGTACTTCATTAGCCAATTTTTGTGCTGATAACCTGGGGTTTTCATTAATTTTTCTAATGATCCATCGTTCGTCACTTGGGGTCAGAATTTTATTTGGCGCAATTCTGCACTTGTCCTTCACCCTGATCTCCCTAAAAAGCGCTCTATTATGCGTTGCACTGTAGATGATGGTATATTATCAATTTCTGCTATTTTACGCTGTGGTTTTTCAATTTTAAAATGATGAATAACCAATTCCCGTTGTTCAACTGTTGTGCGTCGACAAAAATCTTTGTTATGACACATGTACTTGCAAGATCACACTAAAATTATGCAAAACGTAATAGTTATGACAAACATAAAAAGACTTAAAAAAATTGCATTCTATTTCGGAACATAACCTTATCAGTATCACTGAAAGGTCATTGCATCAAATAAGCTGATCGATTTGGAAACGCTGTTTATTTTGTTTTTGTTAATTTTTTTTATAGAATGAAGGAAAATAAAAAAAAGAAATGGAAACATTTTTTGAAGTAAGAACGTGGCTTTTTCAAATCCCTTTTAAGTTTTGTTTACATTTGGTGTTATTCATAAGCAAGATGGTTTTTATGATTTTGGTTTTGCTTGCATCAAATAAGCTGACAACCACTGTATAACTTTATCATTCCGCTTGTAATTTCTATAATATTGATCTTAGACCCTATATAGTATATATATTCTAGCTCCTTATGAGCAGAGAAGTTTAAATCCAGTTGTCAGTCTGGTCGTGTGTATGTTGAAATTGGTTTTCCGACGACCACATAAAAGGTGGGGACTAGGTTGTTATATATTTATGTCACATATACTCCGTTAAACTTTGCTATTGAAATTCAGTCCAGATCGGTCCATAAATGACTGAGATATAAGCAAGATACCACGACAACCTCTAATTTTTCCCATAAATTCCTTGTTTTTTTATTTATTTTTTCTGTATATCTGGAGAACGGCAAAACCCAGAGCTTTCAAATTTGGTACGAGCATTTTACTTATGAATATATTATATGTAATCCTTTAATTCCCTGTGGAACATAGGGCCGCAACAAATGTTTTCCATTGTATTCTATCAGTGGACATGGTTTTCATCTCATTCCAGGACACGCCATGCTCATGCAACTCGTTCTCAATTTGTCGTCTCCAAGTATTCGCAGGTCTACCAGGTCTCCTGGATCCTTAGGGGTTATATTCTACAGACTGTCGAGTTAAATCATGTGCTGGTTTTCTCATTGTGTGTCCTAGCCAACTAAATTTACGCAATCGGATACTGGTACTTAAAGGAACTTGATGGGTTAAATTCCACAACTCCAGATTTGAAATCGTGGCAGGCCAGAATATCCTTTTAATACGCCTGAGGCAGCGGTTTACAAAAGCTTGCATTTTACTCATTTCACGGACCGAAATATTCCAAGTTTCACAACCATACAGAAGCACAGATTTTACATTGCTATTAAAAACCTTGATTTTGGTGTGAGTTGAGATATTTTGAGATCTCCAGAATTTATTAAGCGTGCCATACGCTTGCTTTGCCTTACACAGTCTATTCTGTATATCTTCTTTGCTTACACCAACTATACCAATACACCAACTATACCAAGTTCTGTTTTATAAACCTTCTGAAATTATGTTTTATATTAGATTAAAGTTAAAGCTTGTTATTTGCTGTAATTTATTTTAAGAACAAAACGGCAATTAACTTTAAACCATATATAATGGCATGGCACCAAATGGCCCTAAAGAACTTACATATATACAAAAATAAAAGAAAAATATTAATAATTTCCTATTTGTTTTTTACAAGTTTTAGACTAGGATGAGTTCGCATCTGACCTAACCAGTATAGATAAAATGGAAAAGTGGGGAAAACAATGGAGGATAAATGTCAATGAACAAAAATGCGTACATATAACATTCACATTGCGTCGGGAAACATACCCCCTAGTAAAATCAATAATCAAATAATACCTTAACACTCGCATGTAAAATACCTTGGTATACATCTAGATCGGCTTTAAACGTGGAAATGGCATATAGAAGCAAAATTAACTCAAATGAAACTAAAAGCAATTCAAATTAATTGGCTTATTGGAAGAAATTCTGTTCTTAGTCTCGATTGCAAACTTCTACTATTCAGCTCCATCTTAAAGCCAATCTGGTGATACGGCATTCAGTTATAGGGCACTGACTCGGCCTTTAATATTGAAAAAATTCAAAGGCGCCAAAACAAACTTCTTCGAGTTATCATAGGCTTTCCCTGGTAAGTTAAAAACTCAAATATCCACAAGGATATTTAGTAAAACCTATGATTACGAAATATGCAGTAAAATATTTAAAAAGACTTTAACTGCTCCCAAATCCACTAGCTCGAATTGTTTTAAATTATGGCGGCCACACTTGCTTAAGGAGAAGAAACTCTGCAGCACTCACCCATTCAGAAGAGCGATAGACACCTTCATATGTGAACAGAAACCGTGATGACGAAATTTTTTGTCTGGTACTGGCGGGGCATAAAATAAAATATTAGGATAAGATTTGATTAATTATTGCTAGTTCATATTTAATATATGAAGATTCAATAAATAAATACTGACGGGGGAAAAAAATACTTATATACACATACGTGCAGTCTCTGTTCTATATTACTATTATTATTTTCGACTATGAAGAGGTTCATCGACGTTATTATTATGCGCATTGCTTGCTTTTTCCTACATTTGTTTTGAGGCAACGCAGTCTGTGAGTACAAAATTCTAACTAATTTTATCTACACGCAGAGAAAAAACATCTTTTAATATGGTCACCTCCAAGAAAACAATTTTTAGACAAAATTTTAAACATATTATGTTTAAATTTAACCATATTATTGTCACCGACAAACATATAATTGTTAAATTAGTCCTCCATCAAGAAGCCACAACCATATTATGGTTGCCTCTAAACATGTTATAGTTAAATATGACAATAATTTGTTTTTAAATTAACAATAGTATTTTCCTCTTCTCCAAGAGCAACATGCTATGGTTGAAAACCAACCATGCTATTATAAGTGTTAAACATATTTTAGTTATTATTGACCTTCTTGATAGAGGACACATTTAACCATATTATGTTTGTAGGTGATAAAAATATGGTTAAATTAACCATAATATGTTTACAATTTTATTTAAAAATAGTTTTGTTGGAGGTGACCATATTTAAACATAGTTTTTCTCTGGGTGTATTGCATTGAACCAGACATTATATCAGGAATATGTCAAATTATTTGATCCAAAGCTCAGAATCTTCTCTTCACGGCTTTTAAAAGTTGTTGTTCTCTTAGAACAATGAAGAATTATTTTTGTACTAGAACGACCCATCAAAATAAAAATAATAAGAGATATAAAATATTGAAACAATTTTAGTTTCGTGTTGTCTAGGAGACACTACAAAAATATAACAAAAGTATAACAAAAATATTGATGTGGTTGTTTCTCGGACATCTACCGTAATATTGTTGTGATTGTCTTGAAGACACTTTTCTGCTCAGCGCGAATGCGATCAAATAGAGCGTATATTTGATCGCATTCGTCACGCCAACGTACACATGAAAACGAAGGTACTGAATGCATGAGAGCCGATGTTTGAAAAAGAACGGAAAAAATCTCTTTTTTCTTCCATTGGTGTCTGCCACGACTAACAATATTTTTACAACTAAAATTTTTTTAAAAGTTACCAAATATAACCAAATTAGAAATACCTTTTGTTTATTGAGTCAGATATTAAAATTTATTTTAAGTTGCATTGTAAAACAAAGTTTATTTGAACTTAATAGGAAAATATATATGACAAATAAGAAAACAAGACAAGAAATGTAATTCTTGTTTGTATATATTAAAAAATGTCGAGAAATATAAATAAATGGATTTTATTTATTTGAGACCTTTTTCATAAAAAACATTTTTATAATATAAAAGTTAAACCCGCCAAATTTCCATACAAAATTCTGTGTTAATAAATTGTATTTTTTTGAATGTCCTTTACAATAAACGAAATTTGTACTTCACATTTATAAATAAAAAAAATGAAAAACTAAATTTTTTTCCGCTTTTTAACTGTCAGTGGCAAGGCTGTCAGATGTGCCGATTTTTTAATCCTTTTGTCGATTAAAAATTTACGTTTGGCGATTTGGCGATGGTTTCGGCGAAATTGGAAACTGTTGGCAATATGAGAATTGCATTTTTTGTAAATATTTTCTAAGTTACAAATATCTAAAATATATTGATAATTTTTTTATTTGAAATACCTTGTGTATCATTGTATAATATTGTGGGGAATATAACCAAAAACGTATTTCAGAACGTACATTCAATGGGGAAAAAGTATATGACTAACAGTACAAGGTTTTGTTTATAAATGAATATTGCCAAATCATTATCTAAAAAAACATTAAATAAATATACATGCCGACAGGTTTTAAAAGTAACATTTCAATATCTTAAGTTCACGCCATTTTTTACAGTAAATTCTAAAATTTTATATTATTTATCAATTTATTTTTGAAAAATCTTAGAATATACTACTGGAAATAATGTAAATTTAGAGCATTTTACTTATATTCGAGTTTTTAGAACCACTTAAACTACTTTTGTGCATTTTTTTCATTCATGTTCTTAAATCGATTCCCCGTGATATTATGCATTTCCTTCTTTAAGTACCACTTATATTTACTATTCTCAAAATCAGAAAAAACTACGCTCATTTAAAAAAAAATGGGCAATATCCATCGATTAAAACTTCGTTTGACTTCAACTTTAGAACATGGCCGTTTCTAATATAAAAATCACATTTGGCTAATTTTTTCACAACAAAAATCTTTAAAAATATGTGTTACCTTGCTTAAAAGTTGATTTTTGGTTTTCGATATAGTATAAAGAAAAAATCCGTTCATTTGAAATAAATAATGAGAACATCGTAGTGCAAAGTACATATTATTCGAAGTGATAAATAATTTCCTTCATATCGAAATACGCAATAAACAACCATGTAAATAAAGTCGTTAACCATTTAAAACCCGTAAATTGCAAGTGCATCAAGGAATACATATTCAGACGAATTATCATTTTAGAAAAAAGTAACCAAAATGAAAAAAATATTCACATCTCCACATTGAGAAAATAAATAACCAATTTTGGTTAGAAATAACCAAAAACGGCAGCTCTGTCTGTTAGACAACTTCAGCAGTCGCAGAGGATAAAGCGTACATACTATAGTCGTATATGGGCCGCTTTATCATACAAAATGCCAAAGTTTTGTTACAGTACGCTTACATTTGACAGTACTGGCAAGACAGTAAGCAAATACATATTAGTTGCCAAAAACACTACTTGCTGTCTTCGTGACGTAGGCGTCCAGACAGTAGTTAAAACAGTTCACTTTAAAAAAAAAATGTCTAACGTGAAAGTCGCAGTACAAGTTCTAGCTAAACGTGTTTTATATGAACTTAACAAATTAAAAATAGCATTTAACAATTATTTTTTGAGAACATAGATAACCCTTAAGTAAAACATACAAAACCAAAGCATAAATTCTTAATTTTCTTTTAATTGTTGATTTTTTTTACTTTTGCGAACAAAACTTCAAATTACTGTCAGCAAATGTCAAATCACTGTCCATTTTACTGTCTGCAAAATTTGCAAGACAGTAGACAAGACAGATGGAAAAGTGTACATGTATTAGTGAAAAAGTTTGCATGTATTGCAACTGTCTTGCCAGTACTGGCAAATGTAAACACCGTGTTATACAAAACAATGGCTCATGAAGACAGGGTGTTAAAGTACGTTTTTTTCCATCTCTTTGTTGGTAAACGAGTTATGGAAAATATAACTCGTTATTCTAGTCACAAACCAAGTTTTAGGACTTCAACCAATGGCAAAAGTAAGTGCTACCGTATTTTTATATCCTTCATAAACAGGACTCCCAGTTGCATTTTGAATTATTTCCCCTAATTCTAAATCTCAAAAAAATCCCCAAAAATAATTATGTAATGTATTCTTATATATTAGTAATTTTTTTTTAATTTGGCATAAAATATTGGTGTATTTCACGTAGTAATGTATTTGTGAATTTTTCACCAACTTAACAAATGTAACAAAGTCCCAATAATTGTCATCCTCCTTATTATTGATAAATATATTTTTTGTAAGTTATTGTTTTTTCCCTTTTTAGAGATAACTCAAACGTGTCTAAACTAATTTAATTATTTTTAGAGTAAGAACTGATTATTATAATTGTTTTTCTACACTGTGCTAAAATTTGACACTTTTTTTGTGACAAGCGGGTCACCTGGCGTTTTAACAAAATTCGGGAACGCTGAACCCAGTGCTGCTAGCCGTTTTTTTAGGATAGCTCTTGTATTCGAAGTATGCCGTTATTTCGAAGTTGGAGGAGGTTGCACAACATTTATCAGCGTAACTCAAAAACGGTTTAGTTTATTAAATGAATAAGAAACCCGAAATTTCGAAATAGAATTACCTTTAAGTAAGTTTAATCGTTTTCCTAATCTGCACAGTCGTTTTTTAGAAATTCATAAAAAATTGGAAAACGCAGCAATGCTTCTAATTTTTTCTGCACGTTTCTATACGTTTAATTAAAATCTGTCTACAACTTTTAATTTTATTCACAAAAGATGAAACATGTTAATTAAATTTAAGAATTTCATACAACACCATATTTGTAAGCGAGCCCCCTAAGGTGTGGTGATAAAGGGCAAGTATGTTTGAGAAAATGTGAAGGGCGAAAGACCAATGGTGGTCGGTCATACATTTTATTACCTTATGGGCGACTCCTAGGCAATTATGGGACTTTTTTCTTTAAAACATTTCTAGACTGTGTTGAAAATTTTGTATGGGAGCCCCTTAAGAAATGGAGATTGCGGGAAGCAAATAATGGAGATGAAAAATAGAGTGGGGTGGATTATATATTTGACCCGTCTAGGGTCATCCTAGGTGCTGCAGGGGCCAAATTTAAGAAGGTAATTAAACCGTCAAATATTTATGGAAGCTCCGCTAATGGTTGGTGCTAAGGGGCAAGTATGTTTTGAGAAACTGTTAAGGACAAAAAACTAATGGAAGTCGGTCATATATACTATCCTCCAATAGGTTACTCCTTTGGAAAATTTTCTTCAATATATATATGAAGAATATAATTCATGAATTTTTAAAAAACAAAAATTTCCAAATTTTGCTAAAAAATTAATTTTCTTTTTTGTTAAAAACATTATTTTTCTAAAACGACTGCGAAATATTGCGGAATTTCTGTTTTTATAGTTTATTCAATAAGCTTAACCGTTTTTGAGTTACCTTAATATATGTTGTGCAACCTTCTCTATTTTCATAATAACGGTATATATCGAAGAGCTAACCTTAAAACTCGGTTAGCACCACTGGGTTCAGCATACCCGAATAAGGTTAAAACGCCAGGTGTCCTGTTTGGCAGTGTTATTAGCCAGCTAAAACTCAAGCCAGTAAACAGCATTGCAAAAATCTGTTCACTACTTATTTTTTTGGGTGAAAAGCTTAAAAATTCATAGTTGCCTTTAACAAATGTCCACACTAAAATAGTTCAAATAATTTGTAAACTTCTTGCATATGAAATTCATATTATGAATAGTTAGCAAATAACTAGTTAACAAAAGTTATTAAAAATTATATATTTCAGTCAGGTTTAATTAAGTTGATCAAATTTAATTTTTATTAAATTATTTTTAATGAAGAAAGGAATTTTTCAACATGAAATGAATTAAAATTTATTAGTTATTATTAATTCTTGACCGAACCAGGGCTCAAACTCACGGACATGTCGATTTGGCATGTTTTTGATTTCCCCTTAAGTTGTGCTGAAAATTAGAATATGTGAAACATAAGTTTACATTAATTACATCTAACATTTAACATCAACATAACTGCGTGCTACAGGTTAGCTGATAGAAATACGTGTTCAGAGGCAGGGGATACCACGGAGTCTGAGATGGATAACGTTAGCATCGCTGCAGGTATTCGAGAGACTGGGGACTGGAGTATAAAGCTTTAAGCAAGACGTGGAGTCAAGGCGGCTTTTTTGCAGTGATTTTAGTGAACCAAAACATTCATCTTCAGCGAAATGGAAAAAAACACGGCAATACAAAAAGCAATTAAAAATATATAAAAAAAAGTTGAAATTTGTGTCTAACAAGTGCTTAAAAATATCTAAAGACAATCAAAAGACTAATTTGCTCAGATCATTCCAAGAATTTTTGTTTTAAAATATCTGTTTGTATAACAGCGCAATTATTAAGCAAATTTAAAAAGTTTGTGTTAATGAAATCTCATAAAAATTTTGACAGTTCATTTGCGAGGGTGTAAAAATGCACAGATTGCGAGACTTTTGAGTGATATCATGAAAACTCTTTTAAAAATTAAAAATGCAACTGATTGCTTTGCTTAACTTTTTGTTTTGTTTTTTATTGTTGTGCTTTTTATTAATAAAGAAAAGGTTAAAAATTATTTGCGACTTTAATTTTATCAAGCGACTTTTTTGTTGAACTTTATTTTTATGAAACGACCTTTTCTGCGACTTTTCAAAAATTCCTAGCGGTAACCCTGGTTATGAGTTTTTTCTCTTGTACTTGTTTTATTTTCACAAATCCCAGGAGCAGCCTGTTGGAACAATTCACACTAACTTTCCGCAGGGATGTTTCTTCTATCGATATAAATACGTCTATCGATGTAAAAATTTATATATGGTATAAAAGTGGGAAAAAATGCGTTTTTAGATATCCAGGCAGAAATTACGACTCTTTTTAAATATTTAGTCAATTCACAAGGTATCCTAACATGTCATATTGTCAAAATGTCCTAATATTTCACAATGGTTTAAAAATATTGTTGTACGGCTCAGCCGCTCAGCGCTGGACTTTTCTGATTAATTACGACACCACAATAAACACAGCAAGCAACGTTCTATTTATTTAAGACACTTTTTGTTAACAAGCCAACAACAATATTTTTAAACCATTGTGAAATATTAGGACATTTTGACAATAGGACATGTTAGGATACCTTGTGAATTGACTAATTATGTACCCCCGATACCCTGTAAATACAAAATGTTGACTCGTCCAAAAATATTGTACCATCTCAATACTGAAAATACAAAATTACAACCTTAGTTTTTTAATACTGTTTTTACAAAAATTCTACACCGGTACAACACACTTAATACAAATATACGACTTTAGTTTTGTAATGTCGTATTTACAATTAGTCAATTCACAAGGTATCCTAACATGTCATATTGTCAAAATGTCCTAATATTTCACAATGGTTTAAAAATATTGTAGTACGGCTCAGCCGATCTGCGCTGGACTTTTCTGATTAATTACGACAGCACAATAAACACAGCAATCAACGTTCTATTTATTTAAGACACTTTTTGTTAACAAGCCAACAACAATATTTTTAAACCATTGTGAAATATTAGGACATTTTGACAATAGGACATGTTAGGATACCTTGTGAATTGACTAAATAAAACTACATATACTGCTACAATTCTGTATATACAAGAGTTTAATCTTAATTTCCTAATAACGAGTTTACAATAATTCTATACCGCTACTAAGCTGTATAAACAAAATATATTCTTAATTTACTATGTAGTGTCGTATTAAAATTTTAACAAAAAAACTATTTAAGGTAAGAAAAAATATGCAAATTTACTGCCAAATTTTATTTGTTGATTAAACGAATTTATGTAGATACATCCATATGCACATTACATATAATTATTTATGTAAAAGAGTACTATCTATTATTTCATCATTAAATTAATATTTACATTTTATGTTTATTGATCCAATGTTGTAAATTTAAATTTAGGGTTTTGTGACAATATTGAATGTAATAGTCGGAAGGCGGTTATTTGGCGTTATCATTTAAATGTTGTGACTACGTTGTAAATTCGTGAATCCAATATTGTAAATTTAAATTTAGAGTATTGTGGCAACACTAAAAACAAGAGTCGGAAGACGCACATTTGGCGTTATCATTTTAATACTGTGAGTACAGTGTAAACAGTACGTTGTATTGATGTTGATAGTAGCCCCCATCAACATCGGCGTCGTGCTGAGTGTCTTTTTCTGCCTGGATACTTTTACCCATAATTTTCAATCTTAATTATTTTGCAAACAGGAGCTCACTTACGGTAAGCACTATTAAATATTAAAATTACGATATATTAAATTACGATAAATATATACAGTGAGCCACACTCAAAATTGGACGTTATTTCGAAAATGGAGGCACAACATATATTCGCTTAACTCAAAAATGAGTTGTTTATTGAATATACTAAGAAAACCGAAATTACCTTTATGAAAGGCTAAACTTTTTTCTAATCTTCGCTGTCGTTTTAGAAACATAATTTTTTTTTTTGCAAAAAAATTTTTGTTTTTTCAAAAATAAAAAATTTTAATTTTTCTAGACGTTTAAAAAAACAAATTTGCAAAGTTTATTTAATAACCTTAACTGTTTTTGTGTTACGCTAATATATGTTGTGCAACGTACTCCATTCTCGAAATAGCGGTATATCTCGAAAACAAAAGCTAACCTTAAAAATCGGTACGCACCATTGGATTCAGCGTACCCTAATTAGGGTTAAGCGCCATGTGCCCGCTTGTCAACTAGCACAGTGATATTATTAACACAAAGTTTATGATAATGATTAAAGTGTTCAATTTTGGTTGTAGCTCACTGTATTAATAACCTACAAATCCAGTTTGAACAACTTGTTAAACATAAAACTAATATAATATGGCAAGGCCTAACTACAGTTATTTTAACTGTAATCACTATTAACAGAAACTCTGTAATACATAAACAACTTTAAACATAATTATGTTATATATATTATAAACTATAATTTATACCGTTTAACCGACTTATACAAGAAATAATTTTCAGAGAAATCAACTACTAAGTGGAAGATGGCGCTGTACCTAAAATCCTCCTGATGAAAACAAATAACCCTTATTTTAACATGGCACATATGTCAATATTTATTTCAATGTTAAGGATTAATAACTGTTATACATAAACATAACTTTAGCAAATGGTTGAAAATGCAAATAAATACTTACTTTTCAATTATGCAATTTGAAAAAATCTTTCTAAGAAATAAAAATCTCGTGTCACAATGTTTGTGTTTGAACTCCAGCTCAACAGATTTTTATGAAATTTTTTTTT
Organism: Pollenia amentaria; assembly: GCA_943735925.1. Lineage (NCBI taxonomy): Eukaryota > Metazoa > Arthropoda > Insecta > Diptera > Polleniidae > Pollenia > Pollenia amentaria. The sequence continues at coordinate 141,973,336 of OX031009.1, read as the reverse complement.
TTGTATAAATGGTAAGTATGAGAATAGATCGTGGGATATATTGCATAACGCTAGGGCATGTGGAACTCGCAATCCAGAATTTTGTTTTCTTTTTTTTGGCAAATTTTTTTGTTTGTTTTGTGGACTTTATATGGGATCTGTAAAAATTGGTACCCAATCTCAATCTCCGCCAAATTTCATTATGGTATTATTATTTATGAAGACTAAATGGGAATTTAGGTGTTTTTTAAAGATCTTAGATAATTTAAGACCGATCAAAATAAAATTTAGTAGGGTGGTTATTAGTCATATATAGGGTGATTCATCGTGAGGTTAGATTTATAATGTAAAATAAAACACATACATAGGTTTGAAAGTTAAATTAAAACTTTTATTATCGGTTTAAAGAATAATTTATGGCATTTACTATTTTGATAATGATATCACGAAATATGTTCGCCATGCCTACGTCTGAGGCGATCTATTCGGAAGGTCCAATTTTAGGCGACTCATTTGAGCATAGCGACAGGTATCTCGCGAATAACACGAGTACTTTTGGCTTCTAAAGCGTCTATCGTAGCCGGCTTATTCGTGAAGACCTCAGATGTTACTTATCACCAGAGAAAAAGTTCAACGGAGTGATATCGCCTGATCTAGGTTGCCAATTTATCGCGGCAAAACGTGAAATTAAGTGCTCACCAAAATGATTTTATGCTCTATATGGCTCGTAGTGACGTCTTATTGACGCCAGAGATCACCGAAACTATGATCCTTACATAAAATACCCCAAGGCCAAGCTGCTGAGAATGACGGCGAATCGATTCGTCACGGCCTTCGCGTACACTCTCAGCTACAGCTGCTTGATATGCATGTAAATAAAGCATATTAAAAATCAAACCTCACAATGAATCACCCTTTATAACGAATTTATGCCTGCACAAATTGTATATTAATGGTGGGTATTTTGTGAATGGAATAATGATTTATTTTTGCCAGGATGCATAAAAAATTTGTATTATTGTTGGTTTCAAATAACAAATGGTATATAGGGAGAAATCCTTATAATTTTTCTTGGGCAGTGGGTTCACATTTAGGTCTAAAGCTCTTTACCTACAGAGCCATCTACTATGGATTTCAATAAAAACAATATTACATAAAAGAAGTGTTTGTATGTTCAGTCCATCGGGAGAAAATTACTCAAGGAAGATAAAACGACATTTAAAGATACTGGAAGCTGGAAGGTCAGGCCAGTACATCACCGTAGTGTTCGCACTGCCCAAAATATCTGAAGAACCGTTACCGTCAATTCAGAGTGCTATGGCGGTATGACAACCGACTTTTTTTTTGGCATGCCAATTGAAGACTATAAACTGAGCGATATGAGGGTTAATAAGACTTTGCCACAAGCCACACATTGCGACTGATTTGGCGGTTTTAACGACGTCAATTGGCCACCAAGATAATGCCATATGACGGCATTAGGCATTTTTTGCGGGGCTACGTCAAAGATCCCCTGTAAGGTGAATAATATTTCATCAATAGTATTTATTTAATTTAGTTTATTTTTAGTTTTTAAATGTTAATTATTATTATAATCATTAACTCAAGAACGGCTGCTTGTGTGACTGTCCAATGTTACAGTACAAATTATATTATATCTACTTATCAGTAAATTCTTTCTAACATCTATACTTGCACAAGTATACATTTAAATTTTAAATTTTTTAGTAATCAATATAATAATGTTGGTAATAGGTGCAAAATCAACAACTTGTTTGCTTGATATTATGAATTTGGAATAAATTTGGTAATTGGAGAAATTTAATAATATTTTCTGTGTCATGGCAAAATATATTCGTAATACTACATCATAACATTTTTCCCTTAATCCTTATCATGTTAATCGTAATAAGTTAATTAGTAATAATTAGTATTGTGGTTACTTTATTGAACTGTTAATGGTTTTTAATCCAAATTTAGATATTTTTAATTAGGCTTAAGTTCATTGAATTTAATTTTCATTAAATTATTTTTATGAAGACAGGAATTTTACAACATGAAATTAATTCAAATTTTTATTGATAATTTTTCATTCTTGATTGCGCTGAGATTTGAACCCAGGCCTTTACGGACAGGTTGCCCAGACTAGTTTCGATTGTGACCACACAATCTCTTCAGTGGGGTTTGCCGTCTTACACACTCGGCTATTGCAGCCGGATGACGTAAATAGTCAAACATCAATCTTTAAACCAAATGGTATTTCACCTTGGTAGATCGAAATTTGCTTTTGAATGAATGATTATCTATTTTAATTGATTTACATGTTCTTCCTAACTTCTGTTTTTTCGTACTTTTTGTCAAGAATTATTCTTGAAATCCAAAGTACATTTCTGTTTTTCATGTTTTTGTCTTTCTTTTTTCTTGTTGACCTTTTTCAGCACAACTTGAAAAAAGAAAGAAAGAAGGCAGTAATTCTAGTCCAATGAATTTGTTCGTTGAGACAATGAATGACCGTTCATAAAAGACTTGATATTAGTTATTTAAAAAACTGTTCGCTAATATAAGAAAAAAGGTTACGACATAATTAATAAATGAAAATTGAAATATATGAATAATTTTATTTTTCATTATATTAACGAATAACTCATTGAGCCAACGCAAATTATTTTAATAAACGTTGTTCGTTAATATTATGAACACTTTTTGGTTCAGTGTACAGAAGGTGTGGTAACGGCTTGTCAAACATACTGCACCCCTAACGTTGGAGTATTTGAAAACCAACATTAGTCAAAAATGTGCGAAAAACGATCGAGTATTGCAACCAATTTATAGGATATAACCAATCTAGGTCGGTTTAGTGACATTGTATTACGTAAGTATTGGTAAGGTCAAAGCATTTTAATGAAATAAAAGTTTCATCTAAATCATGGTTGTATGTGTGTTTTATTAAACTTTACTTTTCAAACCGACAAATGGATAACCCGTTACATATTTAATATCCTCTGCAGGAAGGAAGAACAGTTCAAGAGTTGGATTTATATTAAAGCTATCAAAACAATCTTATTAAAAACTCACCTCAGAGTATTAAAACTCGTTACGGTGTTAAGCGTATTCTGAAGGAAAGTTTTCGAGAACTAGTTTAATGTGAGGTATATGATAGATTATTGACCGATTTTCACCAAATTTGATCGTGTGCTTTCCCGTCTTATTAATATTTATATGACATACCAAAATTTAATACAAACGCTACGGTTTTAGGTGTACTAAAGTGGTTACTGAGACTGGACTTAAGATGGGGCCTAGGTAAAGTATGGACCGATCTTCACAAAAATTTCTTATGTAATTTATATTCTTATGGGTCTATGGGAGAGCAAATTTTACTACAATAGCATCATTCGTTACGTTGTGTGGCCTACGGTTGGCTATTAACCGATCTTCACGTAACTTAGTTGTATTATTTCTCGGTACATTCCGTCCCCAGTTTATGTTAGCTTTTAACAGAACAATCAACTTTTCAGTGTGGATGGTTCATATTTGGGTCCATAAAACTTTTCCTATTATGCTGACTTTCAATTCCTAATTCCTTCAGAGAACTAGAAACAACTTGCCAGCTAAATTGTTCTTTCCTGTTGAGTTTTTTGGAATTATGCGAGATTTTAACAGACAGATAGACAAACAGACATAGGTTAATAGACTTAGAATTACTCAAGGTCCCAGCAGTGGTGTCTGGTATAAGAATATATTTTTTTTACCAAAGTTGTCTTTGGGAATATATAATTTAGAATTAAAAGATTTTGTTTGTTGTGCTTAATTCCCTATTTTTATTCTTGATAAAAATATTGAAATTTACTGTTGGAGGATAAGCTGTTTATCTACGCATTTCACTGGTTGCTAAGGCCAGATCATCAGGAAATTTTGTGGGGAATGTAAGAAAAGATTAAATCACTGTTTTATTGTTCGAGTTTTGCTAAAGCCCTGATATCGTAGCAAATAAAACTTTTTAAGTGATTGTAATTCTCATTCCCCCTGCTGATATTTTTTGCTTCTCTAAAATTTTTAAGGAAAACGTTTTCGATGATCTGGCCTAAGCAACCAGTGAAATGCGCCTACACAGCTTATCATCCAACAATAAATTTCGGTATTTTTATCGAGAATAAAAATAGGAAATTAAGCAAAACAAACCAAATCTTTTAATGAAAAAAATATTTTCTTTTTTACAAAATTTAAAAAAAATGTATGCCTTTATACCAAAATATGCGAAAACTAAAAATAGCACCTCTTCTAAAATAACTCTTAAGTCGGGAATTGTTCTTAAAAATCGATTCTAATATACAAAATGTGGAAAACACATCATGCAGCCGTAAAGCTTCGTATAGACGGTGGTCAGATCTTACAAAAATCGTCAGTTCACACAATTGTGAGATAATTGCGTGGCAAGAACTGCAGATCTGTTTTTAAACATTGTCAGAAAATGAAAATTGCGTTTATTTTTATAAAGTGGAGATATTGTGATTGAAGGGAAAAAGCAATAGCAAAGATTTTTACTTTTTTGTGTTGTTTTAAATAGGTTACAGTGATTTTCATTAAAATTCATTTTAATTTTGCAAAATTAAATGTTCATTGTTTTTTCTTTTCCCTCATGCAAATCAGTGCAGTTGTACTTTTTTTGATAAATATAAAAAAAAATTCGTATATTATAAAGATTATTTTTTCGAAATATATATATATCAAGACTTGAGCCAGAAAATATAAAATTGGCACCGTCATAGTCTCACAACTACGGTTTGTTATTGACGTTGATAGAAAATCCGAAACTCGATTTTCCATCCCTGATACGTATGTATTTGCAGCGTTTCCAATAGAAAAATGTCTCCGACAATAATGCCATTGTCAAATGCATAAACTGTACACACCTGAAAATAAAAAATAAGCTTCCAACGTCTGGCAATGATCTGCCAATGGCAACGAAGTGTGTGCACACGATTGTTGTTTTACAATGGACTGATAATGATTTTTCTGACAACGTTGGCAAACATAAATTGACAGTTCACACGGTTGAAAGATATTTTCAGCACATTTTACTGGCAATATTGTTAGATCTGAACACCGTCTGTAAACAAATAATGCTACTGTAATAAAATTTGTTAAGTCGCAGTTTGATAGGACTAGAAATCACTCTGTCAAATGTCGTGAAGATTGGCCTAATTTAGCTTCATATTGCCAGAAATAATACTATGCAACTTTTTGATAATCGGTTCATAATTTACCTTAGGTGTCATAATAAGCAGCCTTCTGAAAACCCCTTAAAACTATAAAACGCTATAAAAAATGTCACTTCCATTTTAAAATTTGTTCTAATTTAGGGTTTTTAATACAAGAAAAAACTCTGTAGAGTAGTTTTGTGATGATTTATTTACCACGGGTCCAATATTGAATTGAATATTCTAAAGCTTTAAAATAATGCTAAAAGAGGGAAATTAAGTTTGATCTGTGATCACGTACAGCTTTTTCCAAAAGTCTTAAAAGTTAAAATATTGGTCGAATTGAGAAAAATAAAAAATTTTTGATCATTTATTTTTTAACAACCTGAAATGATATAAGAAATTTCAATATTTTAGTCCCTAGGGAAAAGGGAACTGACACCAAACTTGTCACGTGACAGTCTAAAGTGGCAGTTACCGGTTCTAGTACTAGCAACTTATAAGAAGGGGACTTGCCACTTTAATATAGCCTAAGAGAGCGTTAATTGGCACCTTTTTAACAATTTTTAGAATTTTTTTTTGTTTTCAATGTAATTTTCTATGCGAACGTTAACGTGTGACATCGTGGGATTGGGTATTAATTTCGGTTAAAATAATGCCTGTCGCAGATATTGTCTCGAATGCACGAGGTAATATGATAGATCTTATTCACATAAAATAACATAACCAGGGGCCTAATTCTGGCAGTCTTAGTCGAATACTTACTCGATTCGAAAGCAATTTTATTACTTATTCTTTCAGTCAATAGTGAACGAATCTGATCTATTTTTTCAGTATTGCAAATCATTTATTTGAGTTTTCACAACGCGGAAAAAATAATTTCGATTCGTTCAGTATCGACTGAAAGAAGTAGTATTAAAATTGCTTCCGACTCGAGTAAGTGTTCGATCACGACTGCCAGGATTAGGCCCCAGATAGTACCGCCCGTAGGAAATCCAGTTACATGACTCGTTTTGTGTCAATTACCTTTTCTCTGGACTAACTACACTTACAACACTTTATCACCAGTTAAGTGATATGTCTTGTTTTCATCTATCACAATTCATTGCTTTTTATTAGTCGTGACCCTAATGAAAAAAAAACAATTTTCCAACGTGTGATTAAATTCATTAAACATTAAGAAAAATGTTACGTAAACATATCGGTGAACCCTCAACGGATAAAAGTTTTGTCATAAACGTCTGTCTCATATCACTTAAAATTATAGGACAACTCGCTATAAGATCATTACCGGAAAATATTTTAATCTTTAAAATTTTTTAAAAATATAAACACTTACGCACGTTTACGTGGAATATCGTTGAACGGGCAGTAAAACTGTTTTATATGTGCAAAAATTGTTTACATTTTATCGCTGATGATCAGTGTGGCCGTTTTGGCATTTTTGCAGCTAAATTTAGCATTAAAAATTTCTATTTAGCTGCAAAATTTTTATTTAGCACTTGGCATTTTATTTAGCATTTTTGGAAAATGTTTTTAGATTTTTTTTGGCATTATTTATTTTAAAAAGTTGGACGAATAGTTTTATTAATTTTTTTTTATAAATTATAATAAGTTTTGACTAAAAATAGTTGTATCAAAAATGAAATTTCATATGAAAATGGATAATTCTTATGTTAAGAAACATCTTAAATGTCTTGTTGAAAAAATAGACTATTCAGGGAATATTAGGAATACCTTTGTCATGTTGATTTGCCTTTTGATATTACGATATAAACATACAAGGAAGTTTCACTTTGAATTTAGATATAAATATACAATAGTGCAAATGTGTTTGCTTTATAATGCTGAAAAAATAATTATTTTAAAGCTTCAACTTTTCTTAAACTATAAAAAATAAAATGATCTTTGAATATCATAGAATAAATCGTTTAAATTTTGCATATATCAGAGCCCCCTAAATTTAACATTTTATCTTAACTACCTGTGCTACATATTTATATGTATCAGATGCTTTAGCAAAATCTAGCCATTTATATAAATATAACCATTTATTTCAATTTCGTTCATAAATTAGTCACTAAAATGTATTAGTTTCAAATAAAATTTCATACTGGTAATCAATTTTTAACAAAAATCTTTAAAAAAATTTAGCATTATTTTTAAGCATTTTTTAAAATAATTTTTAGCATTTGTTGGCCTTGTCTAATGCGAGATTTGGCTTTTTTTGCTGATGATCATTAAATATTATAAGACAAACAATTCAGAGAACCGATTCTGCAATGCATATTTTGTTAATCTTTTTGTTTTTTAATTATGAAATTCTGCTTAACAAATAATATGTAATAAAAAGTTCATTTAACCCGATGTGAACAAAAGCGCAATGATAAACTTACAGCCGTATTCATAAAAATTTATTTATGATTAATTAACCGTTTATAAGCAAAAAGTGCTAAAGTTTTATTCACAAACGAAAAATATGTAGTCTATTAAACCTTTAATAAAACATTCATAAAGTATGAAAATTTATTGTTGGATTTACCCTCCTTAAAACCAAAAATAAAATGACATTTTGATAAATGTTTGCATATAATGATATTATTTTTGGGCAATATGTTTTAAGATAATGGAAAAATGTCTTATTTATTAATACAATGCCTTATTTATAATGACATGTTATACACATACATTTTACTAAATTCATCTTAATTTAGACAACCTATTTAAAGTTATATTGTTAAATATTTAAAAAAAAATTATGCGATTTAAATAAATATGTTCAAGGGCAAATGCAGATATTCTTTTTTATTAACAAATCATATTAAAAGTGATGTTAATAAAAAGTCAAGTTCGAATACTTTCTTATCGTATATATAAAAAAGTTTCAAAAAAATATTTTGTTATAGCTTTTGGCAAAATCTTGTTCAGAAAATAAAATAATATGTATTTTTATTTTATAAGAATAATTTGTAAGGTCTTTTATTATAAAAAAATAAAAAGGGTCCGCCAAATAACTTTTTTTTTTTTTGAAAATACTATAAAATTTCTCAAATTTCTTTTTTTATTTGAAAGTACAATCCTTCCGGTAAATAATGGAAAATAATTTCATTCAAATGGCTGCCTCAGCTGGCCATGCAGTAGCCTACACGATCGGTCCAATTTTTAAGCCCATTATCGATTGTGTGCAGCCTTAAAGCGTCAATTGTCTCTGGCTTGTCGCCGTAACACTTATCTTTGACGGCACCCCACAAATAATAGTCCAACGGTGTCAAATCGCAGCTCCGAGGTGGCCAAACGACATCAGCTCTGCGGCTGATAATGCGATCTTCAAAAACAGGGCGAAAAACATCGAGTGTCGCTTCGGCCGTGTGGCACAGAGCCGTCCTGTTGAAACCAAATGTTGCCAATATCCTCCTCTTCAATTTTTGTGAACAACAATTCGTTGAACATGGCCCGATAACGATCGCCATTGACTGTAACGACCACTCCTTGCTCATTTTCGAAGAAAATTGGCCCAATTATGCCTCTGGACCAAAACCTGCACCAAACAGTAACTCGTTTTGGGTGAATCGGCTTTTCAATGTATGCGTGCGGGGTTTCTGTGCCCCAAATGCGATAATTTTGCTTGTTTACATACCTGCCAAGATCAAAATGAGCTTCATCTGAAAAGATGATTTTTTTTAAAATCGCAGGCCCACTTAGCGAAGCGACTTTGTATGGCGTCATACCAAGGTCTTTATGCAAAATTCGTCTCAATGATGTCTCCGAAATGTTCAATTGTTGAGAACGACGGTGAATTGATGTTGATGACGCTTCACGCATACTTTCTGCCACAGCAGCAATATTCTCGGGTGTACGCACTGTTTTTGGATTTTCACGCTTTAGTTTATCGATGAGGATGCCAGTTTCTTTCACTTTTCTCACAAGATAACGAACATACGGAGCTGACGGTGCTTCTCTTCTTCCAAAATCCGTACGCAATTTTCGCACACATTCTGCAACATTACCATGATTTTCAAAGTAATGTCGCAATATTTCCCAGCGCTGTTCAAGCGTATACACAACCATATTCGTTCAGCGGAAGGATACAACTAATTATCTGTCAAATTAGACATGAGCTAAGTGTTACCATTCACGAAATAAGCACTAGTTGAAAAAAAACGTTAGATGGCGGACTTCTTATTAATTATAGAATATCATGTGAACCGAATATAAGTTTTATGCATCACTAGCAATAAAAAAACAACAAAACGTAAATAAAGTTGCCATACTAAAACACAAATAGATAGTAGATAAGAAGCTGTTAATGTACGTTTATGAATACCAATTTTTAATAAAGGCTTAAAAGACAAAAATCGTTTGATAGTTATTACATACTTTAAGCTTAAAATAAGAACTTTTTATGAATATGGCCGTTAATATATATCCCATACTTAAGTAGGTGAGTATAATAAATAATAAGAAATCCCTTTTCAATACCCTTTATCTCAACATTTGTTTTCTGCATATGAAAGTATTTAAAAAATTTAAATTTTAAATTCCAACAAAATTTGTTGTTTTAATACAAAAAAAAAAAAAAAAAAAAAAAAAAAAAAAAAAACAATTTTCTTAAATAATTATTAACTTACCATAAATTTTTAAGCGTGCTGCACGCTCCCGGAACGATTTTCAGCAATACATGCATACTCCCCACCATCCTCTACCATCACCTGAGTGATATTAACGTGACTGATTACATCACTATGTACCGTGATATACTGGCCGATCATCAATCTGTGATAAAATAAATAGAGGTAAAAAAACGTATAATTAAATGGAAAATTTTATTGAAATTTATAAAAATTAATTCTATATTTTATAAACATAGCAGTTAACAAAAAAATTTAAATAGATATTTGTTTCAAAAGGGTTTCCTTAGTGGTTGTATGAGAACTGTATAAAAATATTTCAAATATAATAAGAAAAACGATAAATGTATGTTAAGCACATTGCACAAAATTTTTTATAATTTTGGTAGTTATGGTTGTTTAGTAGATGTTGAAAAAAGTAGTCAATTAAGAAAAGTTTAGTGGACAGCTTGAATCAGGAATGAGAAAACAATTGACTACAAATCTTACACAAGAAAATGTCTACCAAGCCTGACAAAGTATAATTGTTGCTAAAATTGCAGACCAATGACAAGCAACAATGTTACCATAAAAAATTATTATCTTAACCCTGCTGTTAAGTTAAGCCCATTTGGTCCAATTTTTCAAAGTGTTTCCTTTGTAATTTTTGAACGGTGATATATACTAACTTATTTTTTTAGATCACATGGTCCTTTTATAAAACAATGTTATATACAAAAATTCAAGGTTCTAACTTAAAACATTACGAATCTTAGGTTAAGGGACCATTTGGTCCATAGTATATTTTCTTTGGTTTCTTTGATTTTTTTTTAAATTTAATTTAAATTTAATTTTAAAAAAGTATTAATGAGTTTGTTTTACAAAAATTGTCATTGCATGATGAGCAGAATGTCTTTCTGTCAGTTTTGCAAATAAACTGCTGCAAATTGAGCATTTTAGTTTTTAGATCCCCTGAAATAGAAGTAATATTTAAAGGCCACTGGAACTATGCATGGTGATCGTATTTCATTCAATAACTGAGCTAAGAACTCTTGTTGAGGTAATCTAGTACGTTTCATCATATACGTCTTTGCCAGCGAAAGTGCTAGAAGCCTCAGAAACTCTTGTCTGCTGCGATTCCAATAAGCTAGAGCCCATCAAACTTAAATTTTAGAAAATAGTGTGTACGCATACAAAGCGGATTTACCTTGTATGTTTGTAAATACAATTTTTGGCCAATGATTTGTGTTGCGTTTTGTGCTTTATGCACCAACAATTTCATCAGCAGTTTCTACAAAATTAACCCTGAGGTATTTATTAGTATTTTCGATAATAATTCTTTCTACAACAAAAAAGATGACAGCATCAGGGACCGAAAATACTTCATATGGTGCAACATGGGTGCACATTACTTTTACAATGAGGTTGCATAGCTTAAAAAATATTAGGATTTGTGTTATAATACCTTTAATGTCACAACCATTTTATGGTTAAATCAGATCCTTTTATGTCTATCACAATCATATAATGGTTTCCGCAACTATGTACATTTTTGTTTTATATTGCACAATAACCTTTTGGTGTCTTTTTTTTGGTATTTTAGGAGCAACATATGTTACTCTGCTCTAACAGCCATACACAGAAAAATGTTTTTTATCAATTAAAAAAATGGTTTAAAAAGCATTTAAATTTAATTAATGTGATAATTGAAAGTATAAGGGTTTTATATTAATAAAATGTTTTCTTTATTCACAATTTTTAAAACAAACAATATTTTTAATGAATATATTTGAAAAGATATAAAAAGGTTGACTAGATTAATATAATAAAATATTTAACAAGTATACATTACAAAAAAATTATTTTCTTTATTGAAAGAATATAATTTTGATTTAATTAACATTTTAGTTGTTTTTAATAAAATTTTTCAGTTAAATATTAATTAAATATCAAAAAATATTAATTGATTTTTTTTTCGTTTAAAATAAAATAATTTAAGCTTGTAGAATTGTTGTTGGGAAATGTCAATATTTAATTAAATAAATTAACAAATTGTTTGAAATGGTATACTTTTTTGATAATTTTTTTAATTAAAATTAAAAATATAATTTATTGAAAAAAAATATTGACAACTTTACAATTTTTAGTAATCAATATAATCATTTTGGTAATAGGTGTTTGCTTGATATTATAAGTTTGTTATGAATTTGGTATAATTTGGTGATTGGAGAAAATTTTTGATTTTTTCTGTGATTTGTGGTAAACATGTAAAAGATGTTACAAACCAGAAAATTACCATATACACAAATATAATATGGTTACAATTGAAGGTAAAATAAATTATTTGACAATAATATGGTTGCGGTTGCAATATAATGTTCATTATCCATGACCATATGGAAACATATCCCTTCCTTGCATTGTTTTTCTGTTTAGCAAATAACGCTTGAATCAGAAAAATATCTATCTAAAGAAAAGCATCGCAAATAAATCCCAATTTTCTTTTAACCTTTTAAATTTAATACAAATATTTCTTTTTTCATTTTTTACCACGTACAATAAAACTTTTAAAAATATATAATACTTGTGTAAGTTTAAAAATGTAACTTAATTTTTAATTGGTAAAGTTCTGCTCATATACAATGACATAAATTGATAACAAATATTTTACATACAAGAATACAAAATGTACTTAAAACTTTAAACAAACCATTACAGAAAAAACAGACACAATAAAATAACTATATTTAAAAAAAAAAAAGAAAAAAAAAACACAATGTCATTTCTGAATTGATACATACAACTTTACAAAGAACATATTTAATGTACAACACATAACTACGAGATGAGTTTAAAAATTTCTTTAAAGTGTACGTTATTAACTTAAGAATTTATTTGCAGATTTTATGATCCCTGCCAATCCAATGAATATCTTTAACTTAGTGAAATCTTAATTGTATGGTATATTCAAGACACTAAGTTCAGACTTTATATTAAGTAAAAAGTCTTTTGAAAATAAATCCACAAAACTTTTACTTCTGGCCTCGCTTAATACTCATACATGTTACAATTGCAATACGAATAATCAACAAGAACATTAAACAACTCGGTATGTATTTGTTAATACAACATTAAAAACATCATTTACTTGTATCGGGATCATTGTCATCATCACCATCATTAACATCATTGCCAGCTAAATAAAACCACAAATACTGAAAAACTGAAGTACAAACAAACAAACAAACATAAGTATTATAAAAAAGTTTTTTATATTGGGCTTTAGTTTTTATTTCCGTTTTCTTTTGCTGCATATGCGTTGCCTAACAACATGTATATATGTATTTACACTCAGTGGTATGTGTATCATTTCCAAAAACAATTGGTAAATTCACACACACACACACACACACACACATATTAAAATATTCAAATAACGTATAGAATTAGAGCAACAATTACAAACTTCGTTATTTTAAAGACAACTGAAGACAAAGAAAGTCCTAAATAGAACAAAGTGCAAACTGGTAAACTTAATTTAACCGAAATTGGCTGCGAGTCTTAACCTTTAACTGTGGAGGTGAAATTTTGGGACATACTTAATGACGTGGTGGTAAATTTTACCCCTCTAAATTTTACTAAAAAAAAATTTAGTAAAAATATTTTTTTATTATTATTTGTTTTTGAAAAGTATGGTACTAAATTTTTAATCACAAAAAATAAAGAAACCAAAAATGATTTTTATTTGTTTAAATATAACAAAACGATATATCAAAAACTTAAATATGAAAATATGAATTAAAAAAAAAAATCAAAAAGTTAAAAGGCATTTTTTCACAGCCAAACTTATACACTTAAAGATATAAAAGCGAACTGGAAAAAAATATTTAGTTGTAGAAACTACAGATCAACCTTTTGGAGGTTTTTTACTCATCAAAATCTGCATCCCATTCACACTGGCTTACTACATTGCAGATAAATCCGCAAGAGCTAAAACTTCCCACTTTGGTCGAAATATCTTCGTTAGCAATACACTTCATCTGACAAAATGTGGGCGGGAGAAGTGGGCGTGGCACCTCTTATACAAAGACCTTATTTTCTAGTTTCGCAATTAGGGACAAGCATACACAATATCCTCAAAATGTGAGTGGGATTAGAGAATTGGGCGTGGCACAAAATAAATAACGGTAACACACAGCTGGGTTATCAATAAACAACCCCTATACGAAAATGGAAGTGGGTGTGGCACCTACCATACAAAGATATTATGAATATCAGTATAACTGGAGAATCGTACCAGTGAAAGTAATCAAACTTGATACAGACAGCTTCCTAAACAATGGACGAGACCTGTTTTTAAACAAATTACTTATTTTATTTTAATGAGGGTAGCAAAGCGCACTGAGCTAAGTTTGTATCATATTAATTATTTTTTAAAAACAAGAAAAGGGACTAGTGGTAAAGACAATTCCATGAAAATATTACGTTAATTTTGATGTGGGGTAAATTTTTTTCTACTAAATACTTACGTTAACACTGACGTGGTGGTATAATATTTTCAAAGAAAAAATTACTTAAATGCTGACGAGTGGTAATTTTTACACCAGCATGTCAGTAGCTCTGCTCAAGCTAAGTCGAGCTCAGCCAAAACACTGGTGAATAAAAACGATCACGATATGAAAAGATACTAAGAGAATTAAATTGATAGAGCGCCAAGGAGGAGAGTATATAAAAAAAAACAGTTAAAGGTTAAACTCAAACACGCATGAAATCGACTGAAACAAAAAGTTAGTTGGGGTTGCCTCCTGTATCTTTTTTTTTTGCATTAAGTGAAATAAAAACATTTTGTACAAACTATTAAAACTACAAATGTGACAGTAATTGTTGCATAAAATCTGTCCACAGCAAAATGAGGTTTTCTAAGATGACATGTTTTTAAGGATAAAACTGCAAAAGAAAATTGATGATACAAAATTATTTGAAGTAATTTTAAGGCTTGGAGAAAATATATTTCTGAGATTTAAGCAAATTTTTTTTTTTTAAATTAATACAAAAGCAACCTTTTGACTAATTTTCCTCTTACATTAACTCTACGTCATAAGCTTTATACGATAAAAGGCATAAGTCGCATTAGTAACCGAGGAAGTTTAAAAACATACTCTCAATTTTCCATTGAATACATCTACTCTGTTCAGAGGGATTTTTATGTCAAAATCCCTTTTTTCCAACCATTCAAATTAAAAAATCTAATAATGGAGTTTTGTAGAGAAATATTTAAAAATAAAATTTGTATTAATTGTTTTTTTTTTAATAAAATTGTATTTCATTTTTAAAAAATTTAAGAAAAGTACATGCATGATGCTTAGCAAAACTTGAATTACATTTTCACGCAATTCAACGGCCAATATATGTATAATTTTCTAGACGGAACTATTGAATTTTAACATATTTCTACATAAATTAAAACAAAAATTATGGGGATAGGTAAACCCAAATCTATAAGCCGCTAAAAATCAACTTACTTGAAAACTTCTTCTGGTAAAAGTCACGAAACTTGTCATAACATTTTTGCAAAATAATTATTACATACTCTGAGACCAGGTATTTATTAAATATTCAGTATAAGTAAGAACAACTTATGTATTAGCAATTGAAGCGAAAAAAATGCGAGGACTTATGTCCAAATAGTGCTATCTGCAATTTTTTCGACTATAAGTTTTTTTTATTGCACTGCCAGAATTATCATCTGTTATTTTAATTTTAAGAAAAAAATTTCTTCGAAGACGATTTTTTTAAATAAATTTTTTGTTGTGCTATCTAATACTCACATTTCAAAAAGTGCTATCTGCATTAAAAGTACTATTCTATATATATAAAATACAAAAAATGTTTCTATGTCCTCTATAGACTCTGGAACAACCCAACCGATGTCATTCAACCGGGGTCATTGGAAAGATAATTTTCCAGGGATAGTTTTTGAACAGCTTATCCTCCAACAATAAATTTCAGTAATTTTTTATCAATTATTAAAAAGAGGGTATGAAGCACAACAAACTAAATCTTTTAATAATTAAAAATATTTTTTTATAAATCCCAAAAAAAATTTGTTCCGTATCGCAAAAATCCGCCAAATATTCAAAAAAAATATCGCCATGATATATTTTGCTTAATTTTTATTTAGAACCAAGTAAAAATGATTAGTGAACACAAAAAAGGTGCAATGTTTAAAATATTTTATAGTAGTCTACTTAAAGCAACAAAAAAAAAAGAGTTTTTGCGGTAAGCATTAAACAAATATTATATATGCAATATATTTGTATGTAGTTCACCGAGAAGACTCCCTTTTTGTCTTCTTTTTTGGAATACATTGTGAAGGTACAAATGAAATTCAACATGTACTATTTAACTTTTAACTCGTAAAAACGTGTCGAAAACTTCATATCGCATTCTACTTCGAAGGCGACTTTTAGTGGAGTTTATTATTTCAACACAGGCATTTCTAGTTGTAATAACCAGCATATAAAGAACAGCCAATGCAAGTTCCTTAAAATGGTACGTACCTGCCGTATCCTTGTAGCTATAAATTGTTGGCCTAAACTGATTTTAATTAGACTGAATATCAGCAATAAAATTCTCTTTCAACACACTGTATTTTTTCCATTGTGTTTGATTGACATCCAAAGGTACGTTACGGTTTATAAAAATCTTTAAAATATCGATAACAACAACGAATTTTATCTGTGATAATTTGTCACATTTAATTTGTCAGCAGTATCTTGCACTTCAGGCGTATCGAATCCAACTTGGGCGCCTCGAACATTTCAAAGGTTGCGACTAGGGGCACCCCGCAAGGTGGTGTACTGTCACCTTTACTTTGGAATCTGAATATAAATACCCTACTCAGAGCCATGGAAAGGACGTGCTGCAGAACAGTTGCATATGCGGATGACGTTGCAGTTGTGGCTATGGGTAAAGATCCCAGACTTTTGTCTGAACTAATGGAGTCCGCATTGGACGTCCTAACAAAATGGTGCCAGGGATGTGCCAAAACAGAACTGGTACTTTTCACAAGGAGATACAAAATTCCCAAATTTAATACCCCGAGGATAAAAGGGGTGTCACTGGAACTGTCTGACAGCGCCAAGTATCTTGGGCTAATATTGGACAGTAAACTGAATTGGAGGATGAACACCAGCTCCAGGACTAATAAAGCGGCTACTGCATTATATTGCTGCAAAAGGGCCATTGGCCTAAACTGGGGAATTAACCCGAGGAATGTATACTGGCTATACGAATGTGTCATTAAACCCATTCTCTTCTACGGGGCAGCTGTTTGGTGGCCGGCGCTCAAGGCGAAGAGTCATCAAACCAGGTTTGAACGTACAATGAGAATGGTGGCGATAGCGGTAACAGGTGCCATTAGAACAACCCCCTCTAAGGCATTGTTTACGATTCTAAACTAGTTACCACCAGACATTTTGGCGAAAAGGTTAGCTGCGAACGCGGCGGTAAGACTAAGGGCCACCGAAGCATGGAGAGATTATAATATCGGACATGCTAACATTCTGAATGATATCAATTGGCACATGGATGTTGATTATGTCACACCCGAGCCAATCTTTGATCCTGGCTTCACGGTAAGCATTGTGGATAACGTGGTCCACTATGATGACCTGCAAATCCCCGCGAATGCGATTCGAATCTTCACGGACGGGTCTAAAACACTGTATGGTATCGGTTCTGGCATATACTCCGAGCAGCTAAACTGGAGCATTCCTATAAGGCTGCCGGACCACTGCAGTGTCAGCCAGGCCGAGATAATGGCCATCCACACAGCCGCGAAACGTATCCGGTACGGTGAAATATCTGGAAGGGATATTCACATTATAACCGATAGCAAGGCGGCCATAAGATCCCTGGAGAATGTGTTCATCACATCGAGAATTGTCCGAGAATGCCGGATGTCTCTGGAGGAGATAGCGAGACATTCACTGGTCACCCTTAATTGGGTCCCCGGACACGGGGACATACATGGGAACTGCATGGCGGATTCGTTGGCGCATGCAGGTACCACCTTGAATCGGGACGGTTCCACATATGTAGGTGCTTCACTCCCAAGGAGTAAGCAACTTATAGCGCACAAGTTTCATCTTATCGCCAGTCAGAGGTGGCACGATGAAACCACCTGTGGGGAAACCAGGAAAATCTGGCCCATCATAGATGAAAAAAAGGACACGGCGGGCATTACAGCTGTCCAGACATCATCTAAGAAACCTAACTGCGGTTATAACTGGCCACTGGCCAATTGGGAGGCACGCCCAGAGGCTGGGGCTCCCTTATAACGACTTGTGCAGAAGTTGCGGCGATGAGGAGGAGGAAGAGTCAACGGAACATCTTCTATGTAACTGCCCGGCTTTCGGAGACTTAAGACTCAAAATGTTTGGTCGAAGAACCCTTGGGGACAAAACTTGTCTCTCTGATGTTGATGTAAACAGGATCCACTCCTTTATTGAATCGACCGGTTGGCTGCATGGGAATACTAGCAGCCAGATTTCATAGGACCCATGGGAGACGGCGTGATATGGTAACACAACGGGAACTAAGTAATGGACCCACGTGAGCTGTGCTTGATCACGGCTGCCAATGGAACCTAACCTAACCTAATAATGGAAAAATGTTCATGAGCTTTAATTATATTAATTTTTTAATGAATTCTACTTAATACTTCTTTCAAGTGCCCATCTACATGTGAAAAAAAATTTTCTCGAAGATTTTTATTGTCTTCATCAGCCATTTCAACATAATTTCGTTTTAAATACTGGTCATACATATGAATACATCAAATTTCATACATTGAAATACTAGAATAAAAAAATATTATTTCTTCGTATTGAATTCAACAAATTTCAAATCAAATTCATGGCTCATAAAAAAATTGCCAAAAAAAAAAACGCCAACTATTTTATAAATCGCCATGTCGCCAAATCGAAAATAAGGTCGCCAAACAAGTTTGAAAATAGCCACATTTGGCGAGAAATCGCCACCTCTGACAGCCCTGATAAGAATCAGTTATCTTAATTTTTTTCTAGTTCGAAGCAAAAAAACATTTTTCAAAAACGGCAACACTTTAGTACACCACAGCTCCATAAATAAACATCAATAGAAAAAAAATTTTGCACATACATTCATATCTACATACACAGAACAAAATAAAAATAGACTTCAATTCAAAAATTTGTGATATTAATTAAAATATTAATTAAATTTGCACCAGTAAGCAATTTAAAAGAATCAATTAAACGTTTAATTTACTTGATTAACTTTGATTAATATTTTAATTGGAGTAAATTTAGCAAAAAAATTTTCTGTGTAGAACAAAATGAGCAATTTTTTTTACCCGCTTCACAAATAATGTCTCGTATGTAGGACTAAGAAATTGTTTTTAAATACCATTGTAATATAAAATGTTGTTATAACTCTTTGGATTAATGAAAAAAATCTGTTTTTTCGCTTTCCTGTAAGATTGTGATTTTGCAGATAGCACCTTTTGAATATTAACCCTAGATATTAATAAGTAAAAAAGAAAGCCATTAATCAATTAATCAATTAAACCCTTAATTAATTATTAACCCTAGACATTGATAAGTAAAAAGAAAACCTTATGATTTTAAGGATTAGTAAATGATTATTTCATAATTTTGTTGTTAACAAAAGGAAGAATCCAATATTATAAAAATTAACTGTTTTGCCGTTTCATAAGAAAACCTGTGTAAAGAAATAATAAATTGCAATGGAGAAATTAAATTTCTAAGCAATTTTATAAACGCCAAAAACTTACTTTAGATCACGTTGACGGTGTTCAAGAAGTCATTTCAAAGCCGTTCCTTATTCATTGTAATGAAAGATGGCATATGTGTCAAGTAGGGCTTCCAATCGGGAAATCCTGATCCCGGAAATCCCGTGATTTTCGGGATTAGGCGAATCCCGATTCCCGGGATTTCTGATTTCCCGGGATTTTCGGGATCCCGTTTTTTTTTTAAAAATATTTTACTATTTTTAAATTTTTTTCACGCGTATTTAAATTTTAAATATTTACAAACAATTCTATTAATGAGTGTTGAGTGTGGAAGATGTTTTTCAACTGCATCATATCTTAACAACAAAAGTCGTTCGTGTTTAGCAGATACAACATAAATATTCTTAGTAAACTACTTGAACTTAGTATTAAGTACACGCTTTTAAAAGTTTGAAATACATCATTTCCAATTATGTTTTAAAAGTCCCCAAATGTGTTTTAAAAATTTTTGAAATGTATTTTAAAATTGTTAATAAATATTTTAAAGTTAAGTAAATGTATTTACAAATTTGCCCAATTGAATTTTAAAATTTTCCAATTTTTTTTTCTGTTGAAATTGCCCAACTGTATTTTTAAAATACATTTGGACATTTTTAAAATACATTTAGAAAATTATTAAATACATTTGTAAAATTTTTGAACACATTTATATAATTTTGAAATTCATATGGACAATTTAAAAATGCATATGGAAAATAATAAATTGTATTTAAAAATTTTCAATATTATTTGGACAATTTCAAAATAAATTTGGAAAACTTAAAAATATATTTGCGCAATTTGCAAATACATTTGGAAATTTGAAAATACAATTGGAAATGGTGTAATTTTTATATCAATAATCAATTATGGATAAAAATATTAGTTTTATGTTATTTTGTTACGTTTTTTAATACATTATCTCTATGAATTGCGATCAATTAATAATTTAAGTTTGTATTATATTTTTTTTTTTTAAATAAATAATATAAGTTTATGATATATGTATTTTTTCTGGAAAAAGTTGTTTTTCTAACAGTTTTATATATTCGGTATAAATTTAGAAAAAAAAAATTGTTAAAATGCCGAAAAAATTTTAAAGATCCCGTGAATCCCGGGATTCAAAATATACCGAAATATTTTCTTCAATCCCGAATCCCGGGATTTAGAAAAACCTGTCCCGATTGCAAGCCCTAGTGTCAAGTATATAAATACGATTTTTTTAAGATATATGAAATATGGCTGGAAGGGAAGTTGTCAATTTATGACATACAATTTATAATAGCAAAGCAGCACATAATAATCACTGCATGGACACAGCAATTCTTCCTATTGGTATGCTAAGCGAAGAAGCATGAAAGAAGAATTATGAAATAAGAACTATAGAAAATATGAGGTTATGTTTTCTAGGAAACTCAGTTTCAACAGAGCCTATTATAACCAGCTTAAGATGACGTAAGCCACTTAAGCAATATTTGGAATTTGATGATTTAGTCAAAGAAATGATAGATGAAGATTAAATAAAGTTTTTGTCGAATAATCAAATAAAAATATTAAAAAAATTCTTATCCATGTAGTATGTGTTTCATGAGCAGTGGCGTGACCGCTTTTGTTGCAACTCGGCATGCATTTTTTTTTAGATGGCGTATGTACCAAATTTGAAGACTTTTGCTTGGATAAAATAATTTTATGTAGACGATGGGTCGATTTAGCCATGTCCGCCTGTCCGTCTGTTGAAAACATGCTCACTTTCGAAAAACGCAAAACAAAAGAACAAAATTGGTCTCAACTTGCTTGTAGTTATCCTAAGCAGTTTGGGATTGAAATCCAGCAACATCGGTTCAGTAGGTTCATATCTATGAATCAAAATGTGGAAATACCACCCTAAAAAATGGATAATTTTGATACAAAAACTTACATAAATGGTGGAATAATGCACGGAATGATATACAATTTAGAACGTATTCGATTTCTACGACTGCAAATCATACTGTTAAATTTCGTGAAGATCGATCCATAATTGACCATAGGACCCATATAAACCATACTCCTGGAAAACAGTTTAGTACGCCTAAAATCGTAACCAATAACGCTATCATAATAATATTTGGTACGTCATAGTTTTATAGGACCTGAAATCACACTGTAAAATTTTTTCAACATCGGTCCATAATTTACACTAGGCCCCATCAGGCGCGGATTCAGGGGGGTTGAAAAAATGAAATTCCCCTCCTCCCCCCTAAATTATAACAATATGTTTTGCTTATTTCGATAATACACGAATTTCCGATTGTACAAAATTTTTGGAAATCCCATCAAGTTTTTTTTTTTTTTTTTGTTTTTTATAGAATCTCTAATCAAATTTTCAATAAGTATCCAAGTATTTATCCTAATAGTTATTTATTATATATTTCCAATGAAACATCTAGTTTACTGTATTTAAATACATATTACTCTACATTCAATCCCAGCAAGTGCCCATCTATATCCGAAAAATAAACGTTTGGGTTGAAAATGCGAGCGGTTGAATTATTAATAAGCTTTAGTATATGCAATATTTTTATGTGTGTTATTATAATTATTTATTATATACATTTGAATATAACCGTTTCTCGTATCATATTTTCATCATAGTAGGATTTGAATTGGAATTTTATATGCATTGCCATTCTACCTTCCCATATATACATATGAACATATGTATTGGTCTAGTAAAAGTTCACCAAAGAAGAATTATATAACTGTCAAATTTCAAGTGCATTAATAATAAAAGTTCTTTGATATACAAAAAATAATAGAAATGAGTGAAACAATGGTGATTCCGTAATTTTTTTTTAATATAATGTACCTATATAAGTATATATCATTTCCTTCAGTCGAAAAGGATTCAGTCCAATGTATAAATGTTATAGGAGAGAGAAAAAACTTTCTAAGGTCTTTAGTTCTGAATATATTTTAAATCTTTTAATCCAGTTTTGCTTCATTGCCGACTTTTTATTGGCTTACAAACCAACTAAAAATAATACATTTATGTTTTTCGTAGCTTTTTATGATTTATCACCTTTTCTATTATATATTTAATACTTTTAATGTACATTTTAGTATGTCAATTTGCAATAAATAAAATATACTATAAAATTATTTTATTTATTTCAATGTTGACTATTAACAAATATTTACAAATTTTTTTTGAAATTTTCAAATTTTAATGGGTCCTAGCGCTTTTTCTTTAGCATTTTTGGACTTAGAACTTTTACATATCGTTGCAAAACAAGAACTAGAAAAAAATATTTGTATTTTTTCCGCAAACGATGTATTTTTGTTTACTCTATTGAACTGCATCAAAAATTAATTTTCAAAAATTGTGGCATTAGCACATTTACGGCTGAAGGTACATATGTACGTATGTATGTGCAGCCAAAATTATTTTTGTCTTTCCATTGTTATAAGCTTTAAAATTCCTTTCTAAATAAAAATAATTTAAATAAAAAAATTAACTGTAATCAACTTAAACCAGAATAATTATATATGTATATTTAGATGAAAACCCAAACAGTTCGACCAAAATTCATAACTTTATTTTAAAATTAGTGAAGAATATTCCTGCTTCCAAAATTTTGTTAACAATTGCATATGTATTTTTTTGGTTGAAAAATTTATCAAACAATTTAGTATGATGTAGTCAAATAAAATTAATTTATTTTAATTTATATTGAACTGATTTTATATTTTATTTGACCTTATTGTTGATTTTTTTTTAATATAATATAAACATATCGTTTTTAATAAACTTTTAAAAACTAATATTTTACTTGTTTTGTATCATAAAAATGCCCCCCCCCCCTATGGCTCAAGCTGGATCCCCGTCTGGGCCCCATATAAATCCTACTACCCGGAAAACCGTTTAGTATTCCTGAAACCGCAATAAATAATGCTATCATAAGGAAATTCGGTACGCCGAAATTTTATAGGACGAAAAATCGCACTGCCAAATTTCGGGAAGATCGGACCATATTAACCCTACTTCCGGAACACAGTTTAGTACGCCTAAGGCCATAATTAATTATGCTGTCGCAATAAAAGTTGGAATATTAGAGGTTTATAAGATTAGAAATAGCAGTGTCAA
This sequence comes from Pollenia amentaria, assembly GCA_943735925.1. NCBI lineage: Eukaryota > Metazoa > Arthropoda > Insecta > Diptera > Polleniidae > Pollenia > Pollenia amentaria. The sequence continues at coordinate 141,949,588 of OX031009.1, read as the reverse complement.
ATTTCGTGAAGATCGGTCCATAAAATACCCAAGGCCCCATACAAACCCAACTCCCGGCAAACAGTTTATTGCGCCTAAAACCAAATAAAGCCCAGTTTGGGAAAATAATTAAAATCGCTTAAAACCATAACAGATATATTTATTGCGGTAAAATTTCTTCCAATTTAGACTCATATGGCCAGAAAAAATATCATCCAATTTTGTGAAATTCACTGTAAACGCTAAAACTAATTACACTGCTGTATTGAAATTTATTCTAATTTATTTATTTTTATTTTACCAGAAATCAGTCTTCACAATTTTGGGATGATTGTTCCATAATTTAAAACAGGTCCAATAGAAATTACCCTCTTAAAAATCATTTTAGCGGCTTAAATTGTTACGAATCATGATAAATTACTCAGGCCAGTTCAAAGTTCTTACAAAAAACGCATACAACTTTCTTATTGCCGGTCAATAATTTAATATAGGTCTAAACCGCAACCAATTGAAATGCTAATGTTCGTTTTTGTGAAGCATAGTGAATAATATTGTTACGAAAGTAACTTTAGTTAAGAATAAGTTTAGATTATTAGTAATTTTATTAGTTTAAAAGGTTATTGGATTAGTATCACATATTACTAATGTAAACCCACTGTACAGAGTTTTCTAGTACAAATGTAATGTTATGATTGTTATAGATAACTGCATAAGATAATAGTGTTGAGATTGTTTTTAACCCATAAGGTATGCTTTAGTTTATTGATGTATAAATCAATTTAAATTCAGCCACAGTGTTAATGCATAATGATATTAGCTGTAAGATAATCAAATCTCGATTGGCCCAGAAATGTCGAAAATGTTATAGACATTTCGACGAGTCAAATGCTCTAGAGAAATCTAGATGTCAGCGAACAGAGTATAAATACTCGCGAAGGTGGGCATCGATATTCAGTATTAGTACAATTATTTATGTGCACACTCATCGCAATTATAAGTGGTAAAATTGACTAAGTTCTAAATAAAGTGGCGTGAATAGTTTATAGTACATCTAAAAAGTAAAGTGTTTTATTTATTTTATTAAAGTTGCAATACAAGAACTCAGGAGGTTTATTATAAAGGAAATAAGCCAAAAACGTTATTGAAAAGGCAATAACGTAACAATTAGTCAATTCACAAGGTATCCTAACATGTCATATTGTCAAAATGTCCTAATATTTCACAATGGTTTAAAAATATTGTTGTACGGCTCAGCCGCTCAGCGCTGGACTTTTCTGATTAATTACGACAGCACAATAAACACAGCAAGCAACGTTCTATTTATTTAAGACACTTTTTGTTAACAAACCAACAACAATATTTTTAAACCATTGGGAAATATTAGGACATTTTGACAATATGACATGTTAGGATACCTTGTGAATTGACTAAATATATATGTATTTATACTATAGAGCCCACTACTGTCGGTGGAGGGTATCAAAGATTCGGCACAGCCGAATATAGCACTAAAACTTGTTTTTTTTTAGTTCTAGAAAATTCACAATAAATTTCGCTATCCATTTTGATATTGTTGGTACTACGCAAATTCCTCGTCAGTTGTCACAATACCTTAAATCACCCTCTTTAACAATGATGCCGTCTTTACATTCCCTTAATAAAACCTCCTGCTCCCACATATGAAATATCAAATGGGAAAGGAATTTCGGCACTTAGCCCTATAAATTTCTCCTATGATAACTTCGATATCTGCTACTTTTGCATTTGGGACCAGCTTCCGTAATGGTTGTCGGTGCAATTTGTTTTCTGTTAATCTTTTTATTGCTAATTTGTCGTGTTGGATCTATTATGTTATTAAATAGATCTGAGAAGTGTTGTCGCCAACATGATAGCTGTTCCTCATCAGTGTTAAAAAAATTTTATTTTTCATAATAAAAATAATATTATTTTTCTTTTCTCTTTATAATTAGGCTTAAGTTCATTGAATTTAATTTTCATTAAATTATTTTTATGAAGACAGGAATTTAACAACATGAAATTAATTAAAATTGTTATTGATAATTTTTCATTCTTGACTGCGCTGAGATTTGAACCCAGGCTTTCACGGACAGGTTGCCCATACTAGTTTCGATTGTAACCACACAATCTCGTCAGTGGGGTTTGCCGTTTTAAAAACCATTAACAGTTCAACAAAATAACCACAATACTAGTATTATTATTTTTCTTTTTTATTTATTGGTATAATCATATCCTACAATTATGGGTCTTTTATACACTAGTTTAATTCATATCACGCCTTATTATAACTTACACACCAGAACTATTATTTTTTAATTATAGCAACACTTTTGAGTTTATTGCTAAATATTCGAAAATTTTCATGCTCAAGTTTGCTTTAGTAGTTCTTAGAAAATTAAGAAACTTTCGCATTTTAGATGCCGCAAATAAATCAACAATAGCAACGGTGGCATCCACATCAGCAGCAGATTTTCATTATTAAGTAGTATGCTGTTTTTCTATGTATTGTTTTCTATGTATGCATTTATGTATGCATACAAATGCACTTGCATATATGGCAAGATATTCTGTTTGCTTACTCGTATGTGGTTAAAAAGTTTCATCATTGACAGTATACTTTTTTCCGTTTCCGTTCTTGTAACAGTAACGTAGACAACTTACTAAAGAACCGATAGTCTTCTATTCTCTTCTTTTGACTACTTAATAAGAATGCAGTGAGTGTGTGTAAAGTAAAACATTTAAAAGTGTTTTTTTTATGGTAATGTTTTTATGTGTTAGTGTGTGTGTGTATGTGGCTGTCTTACTACTTTTTCTTGCCTGCCTGCCGGTCTGTCTGACTAACAGTTGGCTTATTCTTTGCATGCATGAACATGTTTCCTATTTTTTTTTATTCTATTTTCTATTCAAAATTGTTAAAATTTTCCATACGTTTTCTAAATGTTGCCATAGGATGGTGTTTGGTTGTAGTTTTTTTTTTTTTTTTTGTGATTACGTATCGCTGTTCCACGATCTTTCTCATTGTTTTTAACGTTTTATTATCAAAATATTTTCTTGCAAATGCAGCGAGTTGAATAGAGACAGAGTGAGTTTATTGTTTATTGCACAAATGTCTCATCATCATCTATGTATAAGATGTGATGCTGATGTTGTTGTTGTTTTTTATGTTTTGCATAGTTTTATTGTTTATGTTTTATTATTATGTCACTAGTCAACTGTCAGCAGTGTCAAACTGTGTTTATGTTCTTGTTTATTTTTAACTTTTCTTTTATTCCAACGATATTAAATGACATTTTGCATTTTATGCGTTGATGTTTGTAAAGTTTGTACAATAATTGAGTATAGCGAATAGTTCATAGTAAAATTTATTAGGAAGTGAAATTTTAAAATTTCAAGGAGTTTAACATATACATATATGTATATCTTCTATGTATATAAAAACTAAAAATGTTGACTGAAAGAAAACTGGTATCAAGTGTCTCGAAGTCGCTACTTTTGTCGACTATTTTGGTGACTGTTTGGTTCGAGAACAAAGAGAAATTTTTTGACAGCAGTAAAGCGAAAATAAGTGCAAAAGGATGAAACAATTTTAAGTGAAAGTTCGGATATTTTTTATGAAATGCATAATTATAAGTTCTTTTTATTAATCTGTTAATCTATAAAATTGTAACACACTGACAGACCGATTCATCATCGCATAGTATAAACGCCTAAAGCTGAAATTTAGACCGGAAGTTGGTTTCTCCCCAAATCAATCTGCTAAAAGGAAAAATAAACCACACAAATTGCTTGGTAAACATGCCAACATTTTACGTTTGTGCATATATTATGTGTTTTAATTGGGGTGTTTGCTGTTTGGACAAACATTTGAATTAATGTTTGTAGAAATATTAAACATTTTTAATATTTGGCAGTCATGTTGGATATTTTTTACTTAGTCGGTCGTCAATTTATTATTAAAGAAGGCGAATTTTTAAGTTCTCCACAGCCAATTAAAGCTGGAGTCCCACAAGGCAGCATCCTGGGCCCTCTATTATACTTAATTTATACTGCGGACTTGCCAACAAACAGATACACCCATACCTCAACATTTGCGGACGACACAGCTTTTCTAAGCGTACACGCAAACTGTCAAGAATCATCTCGTTACTTACAGGATCATATATTTGTACTAGAAAGGTGGTTAAAAAAATGGAGGATAAAGCTCAATAAGCTCAAATGCGCACATATAACATTCACATTGCGTCGGGAAACATGCCACCCTATTAAAATCAAAAATCAAATAATAGCCCAACACTCGCATGTAAAATACCTTGGTATACATCTAGATCGGCTTTAAACGTGGAAATGGCATATAGAAGCTAAATTAACTCAAATGAAACTAAAAGTAATTCAAATTAATTTGCTTATTGGAAGAAATTCTGTTCTTAGTCTAGATTGCAAGCTTCTACTTTACAACTCTATCTTAAAGCCAATTTGGTGCTACGGTATTCAGTTATGGGGCACTGCCTCGGCTTCTAACATCGAAAAAATTCAAAGGCGCCAAAATAAACTTCTTCGAATAATCACAGCCGCTCCCTGGTACGTCAAAAACTCAAATATTCACAACGATCTCAATGTGCCATTAGTAAAAACTATGATAACGAAATATGCAGTAAAATATTTAAAAAGGCTGGAACTACACCCAAATCCATTAGCCCGAAATATTTTAAATTATGGCGGCCACACTCGCTTAAGAAGAAGAGACACTGCAGCACTCACCCAATCAGAAGAGCGATAGACACCTTCATATGTGAACATAAGCCGTGATGGCGAAATCTTTTTTGTCTGGCACTGGCGGGACATAAAGCAAATATTAGGTTAAGATTTGATTAATTATTGTTAGTTCATATTTAATACTCATAATTCATAATTTAATAAACTGAAAAAAAAAAATTTTTTTTTGGATATTTGTCCTACTTTTCATGGTGTCTTGTGCTAAATGTAATGATTTCAGCGAAAAGTTTGCATAGTGAAGACGTTAAAGAATTTTCAGTCTTAAATTCTAATTTTATAAGCAGCATTTCTCGCCACAAAACAGCTTGTTGTTAAAACCATTTTTTGATCCAAATTATTTTTTTTCATTCATTAAAAACCAAAGAAAAATTACAAATTCATGTTTGTACGGAATATGCTTGTGTTGTCTATTGGCGAAACAAAGTTTCTGTTTGCCAAGCCATTTGTGAGGCTTATTTTACCCTGAGGACGGCGTTTTTGGAAGTTCCAATGTTATTTTAATTAATGTGATAATTGAATAAATTATTTTTTTAGTTGAAATAAAATTAAAAATTTAATTCTGATTTAACTACCATTTTCGTTGTTTTAAAATTAATTTTTAATTAAAATATTAATTAAATAACAAAAACTCTTAATTGACTTTTTTCGTTTAAAAAAAAAATAATTTTAGCTTGTAGAATTGTTGTTGGGAATTGTCAAAACCTGAGCTATGTTTTATTCAATCAATTAACACATTGTTTGAAACGGCAAATTTTTTGATAATTTTTTTAATTAAAATTAAAAATATCAATTTATTAAATACAAACTGCCGTATTCATAAAAAACTAAAATGGATATGAAATCTGTTTTAAGAAAAATTTGTATGGAAATTTAGTTTTAAAATACGTTTTAAATCTATTTTATTTTTTTATGAATACGGCAGAAAGTATTCACAATTAAAAATTTTTTAAATTTTAAGTAATCAATATAATCATTTTGGTAATAGGTGCAAATTCAACAAATTGTTTGCTTAATTCTATGAATTTGGTGATTAGAGAAAATGTTTAAATTTTTTCTGTCAATGAACATAGAAATAAAAATTATATCATATTCGTTACTTATAATGGGCGATTCAAGTAGAGATACTTTTTTCAATAGCCTTTTTTTGATAGATCACGTGTGAGTCGTGTCAAGCTCTCATGTTATTTTTGTTAAGTATTATTTGGCATTTCATAATGGAAAGACTTACTGTTTTGTGCACTTTTTTGGCAAATTTTGTTTAGCGATGTGGCCCATTTACATGGGTATGTAAACAAACAAAATTGCCGCATTTGGGACGAAGAGCAACCTGCAGAGATTTAAGAACTGCCACTTCATCCAGAAAAAACAACGGTTTGGTGTGGTTTGTGAGCCGGTGGAATCATCGATCCATATTTCTTTAAAAATGATGCCGGTGCGAACGTAACCGTCAATGGGGACCGTTATCGTGCCATGATAACCGACTTTTTGATGCCTGAAATTGAAGCTTGTGATCTCGGCGACATTTGGTTTCAGCAAGACGGCGCATCAATTATTGGATTTATTGAGAGAACACTTCGGTGAGCACATAATTTAACGTTTTGTGCCGGTCGATTGGCCACCAAGATCGTGTGATATCACACCGTTAAACTTTTTCCTGTGGGGATGTGTAAAGTCTAAAGTTTATGCGGACAAACCCGCTTCGATTCAGGCCTTGGAGGAAAACATCCCGCGTGACATTCGCCAGTTACCAGTCGAAATGCTCGAACGAGCCATCGAAAATTGGACTCCACGGATGGACCATCTGTGACGTAGCAATGGCCAACATTTGATAGACATAATCTTCAAAAAATAAATTCGAAAGAATGTTCTTTCAAATGATAATAAACATTCCCCATTAAATTTGAATTTTCTGTGTTTTTTTCTTTAAAAAAGTAGGGAAGCTCGAAATGGATCACGCTATATAAAACATACAAATATAAATAGGGTACTTTTTCGAAATTAGAATCCTCAAGGGGTGATATCGTGCATATTCTTGGTACTTTATTTTACAAAACATTTTTCTCCATTCGTTGACATATACGCGTTAAGTTATGGGCTCCAACTACAATATTGAAATTTTTAATCCTTCAATGGGGAGAAAAAAAAATTTCACACAGGGGAAATACGGGAAATTAAATATATTTCATTTGTTTTTTATTCTACATCTGGCACTTTTTGAATTTTCTATAATATTGCAATTAGAAACATAAAATTATACGTTGAGGGTCCTAAGTGAATAAGAAAATGAAAGATGAAAAATGTACACGAAAGAAAGGAAGACGCTAAGCAAGTAGCGGGTAAAATGCTAGTCAAATATTTTTTTAAATCAAAATATGTGCAGGTATTAAGAGCCTTATTCCCTACAAAATAATATACATATCGTCGTCTGATAATTTAATTGTCGTATGTGGATTCCGATAGTTTCGAGTAAATTAAGTTTGAACACATTTAATTTGAAAATTGCATCAGCAAATACAACATACGACAAACTTAACACTCCATATCTCGATAACCATATGAGGTACCGAAAAACTGATTAGATCTGAAAGATCAGGTCGGAAAACCTAAGGAATCGATCTTAACGCAAAACCGCACAAAATCCACATACGACATTTAAATTATCAACCGACGATATATGCAACAATTTTCTAACAAAATCAAAAATATACACTTACCCCCATATTCATAAAAAATATATTTGATTAATAACAGGTTTATTAAACAAATTTCCATAGAAAATTCGTTTCATAAACCTGCTATGCACGCAGAGAAAAAACATGATTAATGAATGGTCACTACGACCATTTTTATTCATACTTTCCTAAGATGTTTACCCTCATAAATTAATTATAGTCTTAATATAACTTACAAAATTGTTTTTTGTCCTAAACATTTTTAAATCCACTATAATAATATTATATGGTGGCTTACACCTAAAAAGGTACTCTGGTCTAGCTAAACATATTATATTATTTGATATGTTAGCTATTATAATATATATATTTTCAACTAAACAACTAAAATCATAATATGAGTTGAACACAAAAGGTATGTTTAATACGATAATTTTTGTGTGCTTGAAAACACATTCTCTTAAGAAGCAAACATTTATTGTCAAAACAAACAGTGTGTGCTTATAAAAAAAATGACATTTTCTCCGTCCGCGAGCGTCAGTTAATCAGGAAACATGAATGTTGACAGAATATTTAAAACATTTTTCGGGGAGAAAAATGCCATGCTGTCTTGCAAAACTAACGAAATTAATTATTATACGTTTATTGAAACATATTGTCTTTCTTGCAGCCAAAAAAAACCTATAACATTTAACCCGGCATATAAATTTTGACACATAATTAAGTCATTAGCCCCGAATTTTTTTCAAAAACTTGTCCACATTATATTTATATATGACGTAGATTTCATAAAAGAAATAAAAGGTAAGTTTGTGTTTGACTTTTTTGGAAGTCTTAAGTGAACGGATAAAAATATTGAAAAGTGTTATTGCATGCTGAAGTAAAGCTACATAGAATTCTTTTTTTTTTGGATATATTTGTACCACACAACGTAATATAAAATTTATAAATTAAAACACACACACATGTATATAAATATTTGTATTTAATTTTATTTTTGGTATGTGCTATATTTTATTTATTATATGTATTTGTAATAAAACATACATTTTTTTAAATTAAATTTTTATTTGTTTTATTGTAAGAACCATTTAAAATGTTGAAATAGACATTTTGCATGGTGTTGGGAAATATAGAAAAATGGTTTGAAAGATCGTGCGCATTTTTCTTCTGAACATAATATTATGTTTGAGACAAAAATTATCTAAAAACATTATGACTGAACATATATTGTTGCTTAAGTCGTGTTTGACACAATCATAACCACAAACATTAATGATAGTTTGCGATTGTGATTGTATCAACCATGTTTTTTCTTTGCGTGTAAGCCTAAATATATTTTATGAATATGTGAGTTAAGCTATTAAAATTTTCAGTTGAATCTTTTGTTTCAATGTCTACACATGGTCCCACAAAAACTAACTATACAATAGTAGATTTCCAATGGCAAACTCATGTTTATAGCACAAAGCATTGTCAGGTTTACAGCTGCACGCAGAGAAAAAATATGGTTGAGCATGGTTACTGCACCTACACTATGTTTATTGTAACAATAGATTGTTGTCGTACACAAAATATTGTTATTTTTATTTAATATCAACAATATTATAGTTACTGTAAGCAAGTCAATGCTTATCGCAATTATAAATTTAAGTATGGTTCACTGGAAAATAAACATTTTTATAACAACGAAATAATGATAACTTTGAAAATATATTATATTCCTCACAACCATTTAATGATATTTAATAGCATGATAACTTTCTATACGTGTTCTCATAATATGTTTAAGAAGCAAACAAAATATCTTTACTCTAATAACATTTTGTTATCGCCATATGTAAAATAATTTTGCATCAGTTGTGTCGTTGTTTTACATATTCCTGTCGAATTATTTGTTATTCAGTGGTTAAACAATGAGAAAAAAATACCCATTAAAAAAATCAAGTTTAAAGAAATTAAAAAATAAAGAAATTGTAGGTACATTAAAAAAAAATTGTAAAGTGTCACAAAATAAAATATCAGTGCTAAAAAAAATTTAATATTGTTTCAAAATGCTACATAAATATTGACCATTGTTTTGTGCTATTTAAGAGAAAAAGAATGAAAATTCTATAAAATAATTTATAAATAATTGCGACCTATGACAAAAATATAATGTGAAATATCTGTAACAGTTTTACGTTAAGGTTGCCAGTAAGTAAATAGGCATAAATATATATAAAAAATATTTTTCGGTTTTATATTAAAAATACATATTATTATGATTAACATGATAATAATATGATTACTTCTTTACTTATTAATTTTAACATGATAATAATATGATTACTTCTTAACTTATTATGATAATATGATTATATGATTACATCAAATTATAATATGATGTAATAAAAACAAATTAGGATTAAGGGAAAAATATTATGATGTAATATTACGAATATATTTGGTTATAATATGATTCAATAATAATCGTAATATGTTGACTACAATCATGATTCTTGTCATAATATGTTGCTCTTAGAATATTTTTACCACAACCATGTTTTCTCTTTGCGTGTGGACAGTTGAACTTACGGCCAAGTTAATAGAGAATCAGGACAGTTTACTACGAACATTCTGGTGATTGTTCATATTCATTGGAAGCATTTGGTAACAGAAGGCCCATTAGTACCCACAATTCCCATATATATGTGGTTTTCACGAATAATCGCGTAAGTCGGTTTTTACCGAAATTGAGATAATGATGTCAAAGTATTTCATTTTGCATTAGGTTTTTATAAGTATTAAGCTTTTTAGAATATAATGTAGTATTATTAATTTTTTTCTGCTAAAAACAACTTAAGTTAACTGTTTAATAAAATATTTTGCTATTATAACGATTTATGTCGACATACATCGCCAAAAATTGTAAAATTGCTGAATATGTTTCCAAATAAAAAGCATATGTGATGTTATGTTGTTATTCGTGCAAAAAATATGAAAGTATTTTTTGAAATTTTTTCTAATTATAACAACTAAAGTCGTAAAAATAACAACGTAAGTCGTCATGTGTGATTAAAATGATAACATTTATTTTCACAAAAAAGAACTTATGTGGAGATATGATGTTATATTGCACACACTTAATGAGTCAATTAAACATATGCATTTTTAATCCTTTTACAGATTGTGATCCTGTGAGGATTTTTTCATGAAAACTATATATAATACGTAGAAAGTCACTGTTAAGAGGATAGTAAAGAAAAAAGTTTAAAAAAGCATCTACAGAAGCCGCAATTGAAAAAAATAATTGTTTTTGCTCTCCTGAAAAGTTTGGTTTTATAACTTACGCGATTATTCGTGAAAACCACAGATATTTCCTCTTCCAAATATAATTTTTATACGAATAAGACTAATTTAGATGGTGGCATCAAGATAAATGTTGCCACAATATGTGCGTTCGAGAACACAAAGGTTTTTTCTATTTTGTACTGAACTTTACTGCATTTTCCTAAATGCACGTACACAAACTCACAGTTCTTGACTGAGTATTTACAAATTTTTACTGCAGAAATTTTTGCAGTAAAATTTAGTAAAATAAAAGAACATATCGCAATGCTTCCTCTAAAGAGAGTCAACTCTAAATTTTTCAATTTTCGCTTTATGCAAGAAATCGATGAACAGTGATCATATCCACTGTAAAAAGCTTACATTATTTTCTCTAGTATTTTGTCAAAAAAAAAATGCAATTTTATCCCCCTTTGTGATATCTGGGGTTTTCATGGGTAACCGCGTATGTCTTAAGTCAAAATTTTCAGGAGATAGGAAAAACATTATAGATCGAACTATATGCTAGGTATTGAACTTTTTGAAATTGGTCATTACGTAAAAAAATAGGAATTGGTCCATATTTATTCAGAAATTTTTAGAACCATGAAAAGAGCGTTTAAATTTCAGCAATATGGCGCAACATCTCAAAGTCGAAAAAATGGACATACGCGGTTACCCATGAAAGCCACAGATATAAGGGTACATATAAAAATAACCAAGTTATTATCTCTACACAGCAAAAACAAAAAATTGCCTCTAATTACCCAATTTTTACCAAATTTACAATATCAAGCAAACAAGCAAACCTATTACCAAAATGATTATATTGATTACTAAAAATTGTGAATATCTTTTTCAATAAATGATAATTTTAATTAAAAAAATGATCAAAAAACTTTGCCTTTTCAAACAATGTGTTAATTTATTTAATTAAATATGGACAATTCCCAACAACAATTCAACAAGCTTAAATTATTTTTTGTCAAACGGAAATATCAATTTATATTTTTTTTGATATACTAGAGCTTGCCAAGTGGTTGAAATTCGACCATGATTTTTTATGCAAATATGAAGAAAGCATACATATAAGTATATATGAATTTAAATGGTTAGAGAATTCGTTTTTTTCGTCTTAGTGGATTGATTTGGCTAGGTACCAACCTCCGAGCCAAATGTTCTCTTCTACTCAAGCCCGTGAATGCTTAATTTAGTTTTTTAAGTTGAATTATATGAAAAAAGTCAGAAAGTACCAATTGAAAAAGAAAAAGTACAAAAATTTCGCCTCTTAAATATAGTTTCTCAATCACTCAGGACTCTGCATGCTGAATTTTATGTTTCTTTGTTCAGTATTATTAAAAATTCAAAAAGTACCAGTTAAAGAAATAAAAGTAATAAAAAGCTATTCCTTACAGATTTTTATTCACTCAGAGCCATGCATGTTTAATTTTATGTTTCTAGGTCCAATACTAACGGAAATGCAAAAAGGACCATTTGAAGACCAAAAAAACTCCCTCTTATAGACTTTCATCCATTCGGGACATTGCAGGTTTAGTTTTATGTTTCTAGGTCCAATATTAAAGGAAATTAAAAAAAGTACCAGTTGTAGAAACTCTCCCTTACAGATTCTTATTCCCTCAGAACAATGCATGCTTAATTTTATGTTTCTAGGTCCAATATTAACTAAAATTCAAAAAGTACCAGTTGAAGAACAAAAAAGTGCCTACATTTTTCATCTTATAGGTTCTCATTCACTCAAGACCTTGCACAAATAATTTTTCATTTCTAAGTTCAATATTACAAAAAAATTTAAAAATTACCACACGCAGCACGGAAAAGTAAAAGAAAGTAATTAAATCTCCCGTATTTCCCCCTTTCTAAAAATTATTTCGCTCCGTTGAAGTATCAAAAATTTTGGGAGACCATAATTTATTGCGTTATATGTCAATATACAGAGAAAACTGTTTTTAAAAAAACGTACCAATGGGTACGATTTTATCCCTTAAAACGTTCGAATTTCGAAAAAGTACCAAATTTATATTTGTATTTTTTAGATAAGATACGAATTTGGTATAGCCTTTATTACTATACTTATTGGTTTAAAATCTAAATGGGGAACCTAAAAGTTCCAAAATAGAGGTTAAACCAGTTTACTCTCTGAAAGGGCCGAATTGCAAAGAGAACCAGACACCTATCCGCTTATTTGTTTAATGAACAACGATAGGTATAAATTTTTTTTGGGTTTCTATTAGTTTTGGAGATATGAAGTCAACGAAGTTTTACCCTTTTTACACTCTTAATAAAATATAGATTGTGCACTTCTGTAGGTAAATGCCTTTTAAATGGGGTATTTTTTTTTTTTTTTTTTTGTTTAAATCGGTTGACAAACAGAGACGGAAAGTGTTCTTAACCGTTTTGCCTTTGCCGATTTATATATAGGTTAGGTTAGGTTCCATGGGCAGCCATCAAGAGACAGCTCACTTGGGTCCTATAGCGGTCCCTTTGTGATACCCAGCGCCAATGCCCATCCCAGAGAGCAGTTACTCAGATGGCGTCACTGCAGTGTTGAGCCAATTCGTCTTCCTAATGAAGAGAAGAAGCAATTTTAGTTCTATTTCCCAGGGCATTGACAGAGAAAGTGAAGCACAGTTTCCTCTTCCTCCTCATCATGACAACTTCTACAGTAGTCATTGAATACCAGACCCATTCTTCTAGCATGAGTCCCGATTTATATATAGATAATTAAAAATTTATTTCAAAACAACTAAAATGTTAGTTAAATCAAATTTAAATTTTTAATTTTTTTTCAACTAAAAAAATAATTGATTCAATTATTAGATTAATTAAATTTAAATACTTTTTAAACCATTTTTTAATTGATAAAAAAACTTTTTTCTGTGTACTGAAAGTTTATAAATTTTGAGTTAACCCCCTTTAGAGGAACCAGTGCGATATGTTTCAAAAGGTAAACCAGCAAGACCAAATAAACAAAAAGAATACAAATAGTGAAGAAAAATTGTTTAATAAAAGAATAATTTAAATAAAAACTAAAAGTAAATACATTTTAATTAATTAAACATGTTTATGAAGCATTTATATGGCTAAATAACAACTTTTGAAACTTTTTTTTTATGTTGATTTGTTAGAGTTGTAAAAGTGTAAAGTATTTTGGTACTTAGAACTGCCTTTCGATTTGAATGAAATTTGGTGTGGAGATTCCTTTCATACTGTAAGGAACATATATCAACGAAAAAAAGTTTTAATATTTTTTTTTTTCAAAAGTTATGTCATATTCAAAATGTCATAATTTCGCCGAATTAGCCGAATGTGTTGAGTCTTTTTTTTACAATATCTCAACAACTACTGCACATACGAAGATGATTTGTATGTCATTTAAATAGAATACTTGGGGCTTGAAATATTGAAATTTTTTGTTTTTTTTTTTTTTTTTTTTTTTAAAAATTTAATATCTGCAAAATATTATGTTTTAAGCATGGACTAGGTCAAAAACGTATTTTTTATTTCGTTAATTTTTTTTATTATATAACACCTCAAACTGTTCTTTATAAATCCTGAAACTTTGAAGGAGGTGTTTTTTTTTTCTTATTTAAGATATGATTTTTTTCGCAACCTGTAAAATAATAATCTTAAAATAAAATTTTCATATTGTAATTCTGAGCAATTATTATTTATTAAATATCGTTACTTTTTTTTAAACACCTTTAATCAAACCAATCAGACTTAATAAATAATTATTGCTCAAAATAACAAAATGAAAATTTTATTTTAAAATAATTTTTTTAAAGGTTGCGAAAGAAAAAAAACATATCTTCATAAAAGAAAAAAACACCTCCTTCAAAGTTTCAGGATTTTTAAAGAACAGTTTGAGGTATTATATAAAAAAATCAGCCAAATTAAAAAATAAGTATTTGATTTTGTCCATTTTTAAAATTTTAAATTTTGCAGATATTACATTTCAAACCAAAAAAATTAATATATTTAGCACCAAGTTTTCTTTTTAAAATTACATACAAATCATCTTCGTATGTGAAGAAGTTTTTGAGATATTGCAAAAATTAACTCAACACATTCAGTTAATTCGGCGAAATTATGACATTTTGAATATGACATAACTTTTGAAAAAAAAAATTTTTTAATTATTTTTTCGTTGATATACATACATATATTCCGTTCCTTATATGATGGAAGGGATCGGGTCTCACTCTTGGTAGATTTGACATGAATATGCCCGGGTGTTACGTCAAAAATATAAATCTGAGAAATATTTATGAAAATGTGATTCATTTGTTTGTTTCGTTGTTTGTGCTTAAGTACTGCAAACATGGCTTACAAGTAATCTCATTAAATTTTAAATGGTGTATGCAAATTATTCTATCAT
Organism: Pollenia amentaria; assembly: GCA_943735925.1. Lineage (NCBI taxonomy): Eukaryota > Metazoa > Arthropoda > Insecta > Diptera > Polleniidae > Pollenia > Pollenia amentaria. The sequence goes on along the minus strand of OX031009.1, from coordinate 141,934,438 downwards.
TATAAAACGCAAACTTCCAAAAATATATGTTTTACTGAACGATAAAAATATTGAAGAATTATACAAAACTGCAACATATCAATGGGTGAATAAAATAAAGCTGAATCAGAACAAAGGTGAAATAGAACATCATAACTGAAAGAGAACTTTCAAAACCTGTTTGAATGTTTTGGTTTTAGCAATAGACCAAAGACAATATTCCATACACAGAAATAAGTTTTTTATCAATTAAGAAATGGTTTAAAAAGTAATTAAATTTAATTAATGTGGTAATTGAATCAATTATTTTTTTAGTTGAAAGAAAATTAAAAATATAATTTTGATTTAATTAATATTGAAGATGTTTTAAAGCAAATTTTTAATTAAAGTATTAATTAAATATCAAAAAATATTAATTGAAAAAAAAATAATTTAAACTTGTAGAATTGTTGTTGGGAATTGTCAATATTTAATTAAGTAAATTAACACATTATTTGAAATGGCAAAGTTTTTTGATCATTTTGTTAATTAAAATTAAAAATATCATTTATTGAAAAAAAATATTCGAAGATTTACAATTTTTAGTAATCAATATAATCATTTTTGTAATCGGTGCAAAATTAACAAATTGTTTGCTTGATATTATGAATTTGGTATAAAATTGGTGAATAGAGAACATTTTTAATTTTTTCTGTGTATAGAATAATATTTGGGTTTTTTATCTTTTAAATTGACAACTATAGTCAAAGATTGATGCCTTCAAGAAAGATTCTTCTTCAAACGGCTCTTAATACAATTATCTAATAGCACTACTATTTAATATTTTTACGTTTTGTATGTGTGTTCCTTTTATATTACACGATGCTTTTGCTATGATTAACCGTTCCTTTATTTCATTGTCGGTTTTTTTTTTGTCGATATTCTACTTGTTTTAAAACTACAAGCAATAACAAAGCTTTGCATGCTTGATTTCTTTTAGTGAGATTCATATTTTGTTATCTTTGTTTTGTTATTTATGTATGTTTACAGTAAAATACAGTGATTGGAAGTAGTATGAAATAGAACACATATGTAACTTTTAAAACATTTTGCGCTACTCTCTAGTTTGTACTACTCAATAAAGTTTAACACTATCATGCTGATGACCCAAAAAGTAGGATACATATTTTTTGCGATAAAAAGTAGTCGTGGCACCTCTCATATAGATAAATGCATTTTATTGGACACATTCGTAAGACGTAACGATTGCGCAACAGTTTCGTTTTATGAATGTGGCCATTGTTTATTTCAAAAACGTTTTAAGCTGGATGCCTTTCCAAGTTCCAATAAAGATTTTATCTGCTTTGCCACGTTCAAAACTATCACGTTACCATTAGAGGGAAGTAAAGCCTATACTTAGTGAATAATTGCCGTCGTTAATTGCAAAATTCATGAAAAAGTTTTAACTGCTTTCATTAAAACAGCCGTTTCTAAAACACCAACATTACTTAAATGCAAATAACAAATAAATAACCTTATAACTTTACAGCCCAATTTAAAGTACTTCTTTTCTAAAGAAAACTTCTATTATCCTTGAACTTTTCTCGACTTTTCTTATTTTGTCTTCCAAAACAAATCGATTACAAATTCTTTGCTCAAGATTTATTATCAACTCAACATTTGCATAATACTTATATTCCTTTTTAAAAGACACTAAGAAAAAACTTTAATGCATTTAGATCTAAATGACAAAACTGTCATAAATCTTAAATAGTAAATTTTTTTTAAAGGCAATAAATGCACATACGAAATTTTGTAAACTCCTAAATATTTCAACAATTTTCAATGTTAAAATGCATAGATATTACAAAAAAAGAAAAAAGACAGGAAATAACTTTTCACTCGTACATACAAAAAATTAGTTTTTGTTGCATCTTCGATTATGAGCACATGGATGCAGTAAAAAGTCAAAATTTATCAAGTTACAATAGAGATTCTTTAGTAAAATGCAGCATATCTTTTGCTTCTTATTTTACTTTAAAAGTGTCTTTATTTGTCTTGACTCGCAACTGTAAAACTATATAATATTGTCTACATATTCCATGCTTATGCAGACAAATATCCCAGCAAACAATCCAGATTGACTTAAATTTCAGAGATATTTAACAAATCAAAACCATTTTTACACCCACGCCACGATACTAAAGAGGGTTTATTATGCGTTTGTGCTGATGTTTGTAACATCTCAATATATTCGTCCTAGACTTAAGCCCGTAATTTCAACTTAACAGTTATCTTTATATAACTTTAACGTTAATTTTGCCTACGTGTTTTTGCTTTAAGTTTTCTTTTAAAATATGGAAACATTTGTATTTTTATAAATTTTTTGAATTAACTGTCAAAAATCGGTGGTGTAAAATACACTACATTTTAATCAGTAGGTAAGACATACGTGCTAATATATGAAAAATTCGTTACACTATACATATCTATACACAGCTAGATATATATTTGTAGAAATAAGGGGCATTACCTTTAAATAAGCTGATTGACTCAGAAGAACTTTCACTGAGTTGGTCTAACGATGTCCGTCCGTCCATTTGGCTGTCCATGAAAATTTTGTGCGCAAAGTTAAGGTCGCAATTTTAGAGATAATTTCATTAAATTTGGTATATAGCTTATATTTCGTACAAGGTAAGCCTATTGAACTTGGTGAGAATCAGTCCATAATTTGAAATAGCACACATACAAGCTTCCTACCGGAATATAATCTTTATGCCCAAAAACCATCTTAATCCTAGGATTACCGTCTTGGTCTGGCTAGATTAAATTTGTGTTTTGCTTGCAATATTTTTCGAATAAAACAATAAATTAAAACTACAGGGACGGGAATTCTATAAACGATATGATCTGAATCGAATGAAACTAATTTGGATTCGATTGGAGGAAATAAGTGGGTTGAAATTACATTTTTATGTACATGTCTATGAAACTACCCTCTTTGTCTGGCCAGACCAAATTTTTATTTTTTGCTTGCAATATCTTTCAAAAAAAAAAAATAAAAAAAAAAAAAAAAAAGAGGACAAAATATCAAAAAAAAAAAAAAAAAAGAAACGTGAATTCTATAAATGATATGTTCTGAATCTAATGTTTGAACCAAATAAGAAACTACTTAACTAAGCCACAATTTACACGTTGCAAGACTTATTGATCAGCTTGCTAATTTATAGGCGAGAGAGACGCGGAAAGAAACGATTCGCTATCTGTCTCTTTCGCCTGTAAATTAGCAAGCTGATCAATTAGAATTGCAACGTGTAAAGCCTGGTACTCTGTTGAACATTTCACGTGAAATGCTGTCAAAACTCATATGAAAAAAACTTATACGGAATATCTATGAAATAATATTGATAGAGAAGTACTCTGTTCATTTTGTGAAAAAGTTGCGAAATCTTTCTGCCAACATTTTTTTACAACTGTGAAATAAAGCAAATGCTCTTTATTTCATACGGAATTTTGACAGCTGTAAATAAAGTTTTTAATAAAAAGATTATCAGCAAACAGCAATGTATTTTGCAAATTACTTTCTATTTTTTTTTAATTTTTTATTAAAAAAAAACACTTTTTAGTAAAATACATGTAGGTTTGGTTTATATACGCAAAACAATGTAAATACTTTGAAAGATTAAAAACTTCAAATTGTGCAAACTCTCGAGATAGGTAACATTGATACATGTCAAATTTTTCGTATGAAATAATAGATGTTGCTTAACATTTTTCACAGATTTGAACAGAGTACTAGGCTTTAATTGGGACTAAAAAAGGCAAACACAGTTCTCGTCTCAGCTTTGGTAGAAGCGAAAAAGCAATTTGCAAAATTAAAAACTACATTTTCGATGCCCTGCATGTGCAATAAAATAACGAAATATTAAAACTTTATAATGAATTCGTATAATCTAAAATAATTAGCATAAGTTCAATAAAAAATATATTTATTTACTCTTTATTTAATTGGGTTCTTTCTTTAGCAGTTCTAATTGTGGTCTGGCCATAACAAGAGGAGAACTTAGTGGTAAAAAGTTACCGAGTATCCTAAAGTTAATATATTGGTATTAAGATTAAAATTGGTCCAAAATTATTTTATTGCATCTGCATCATCATACCAAATTGACCATTTGCTACAAAACAAATACTACTCCCGAAAAAAGCTTTTAATGCCATATCTTCCTCAAAATGTTGGTATTGTCATAAAAATTGGCGACAATAACTTTTACGATGCCTACTATATCACGACAAAATGTTATGTTGGAAGGTCCAAGATAATCCATATATCCCATATAAACCCCCATTCTAAAATCACTTAAAGGCAAGCAAATCGCAAAGAGGTGAAGATATCTAAACTATATTCAAAGAACAGTATATGAATCTTAACTTTTAAAAACCATAAACAATTCAATAAAATAACCACAATACTAATTATGCTTCTTAACCTCATACCATAATTGTATTCTGGCAGGTCCATGATTGCCCATGTGTTCCAAAAAGGGTACATTCTGTGGTGTAGAATATCATATGATCGGGCTTGACGGACTATACTTTCTAACTTGTTAAATGTTGACATTTTTAAAAAAGATTTGAACACTTGAGATTATTCGATTTTAGATATATACATTTTTAATTTTTTTGACGCTTACGGCAGATTTTAGAACTACCCTTAATATCGGGTTGATAAAGAGTCCTTTTTTGTGTTTTGTGGTTTCACTTTAAATAAAAAATTATTTTAAATCTAAGTTACACCTTAGTTAAAAAAAAAATTTAAAAAGAAAATCACTGATTTCTCGATAAGAATTTAATTTGTTCTCCAGTTTGAACATATTTTTTTAAGGTGTTATTTATGTCCATGTTATGTCCGGCTAAAATTGTTTGACTGATAGTTCTCTGCAGCACGATTCACTCATTTCAGAAAATTTATTTGGCAAATCAAAGTTGCCATATGTACAATTAAAACTAACAGGCGGTAGTACTTCAGTGACGGATTTTAATTTCATTTGTTTTTTTTTTTTTTTTTTTGGTGACGAACTACTATTTTAAATTATTTTTTCTAAATTAAATTAAATTTCTAAGATTGTGTGTTAATAATGCATTAAAAATTTTCATCACTCACAATTTAATTTTAAAAACACAAACTTTGTGTGAAAAAATAATCGTTTGGCAACTCAGTTCAGATCTGTCTGGGCAAAATATAAAAATAAACCAATTCAAGCTAAGAATTATTAGTTATATATCATAGTATACAACTAGTATGCCGACTCTTTGACAGGTACATAACTCAATTTTCAGTGGAACCTAATTTATGTTTGTATTAGTAAGATTTTTTTTAAATGTATTGGTGTATAAAACTATTTTCACCACTAAACATAGTTGCATAAAATATAGAATGTGGCAAAAAAAATTTTTCCAAAATAAAATTTTATTAGTTCAATAAATTTTCAATTTATTAAATGCTGGCTGCATTTATAAACTTTTAAAAACAATGTTTGCAAAATTTTTATTCTGCAATATCGGAAAATATTTAAATAATTTATGATTTCAAATATTATTTTCATACCACAAAATGCTACTCTGCTGGCTTTGATAATATTAACAACAGAAAAAAATTAATGTCAAATAAATTTATTTAAAAATTTTTAGTTTGTGAAAAATAAAAACATTTTGCAAAAGCAAATGAGCAAAATGTATTGAAAAAATTATTAATTATGTGTTTATGTCATAAAATTAAACATAAAGTGTTATATTGTGAAAAATTTTAAATTGAAAAATTTCAAATTTGGTTTTGTTTTTGTTGTTCTTATGCGTGTTGAATTCACACAGAACCTATATGTGTGAGGGGTGAACTAAAAAATTGAGAACACTCTCTCGAGTTGGCATACTAGTTGTGGGAAAAACATATGGTATGTTGAGAACACTCTGGGCCACTCAATACTGTACTCCATTAAACATTAGAATGCTTCTTGCCAAGGCTTATTTAATACCATCTTTGCTCTATGGATGTGAAATTTTTTCAAATTGCGATGCTGTTAGCAAACGTAAACTTGATTCCATTTACAGAAATATTGTAAGATATGTCTTTGGTATTAGAAGATATGGCTCAGTCACCATGTTTAACAACAAACTTTTTGGAATCTCGTTTGAAAACCTCCTCAAATTACGAACTCTTTTGTGTTTGCACAAGATTGTTTATGAGAGAACACCAAAGTATCTACATGACTCACTTAGATTTGGGAGATCCAGTAGGGGTAAAAGAATTATCGCCATTAGGTATAGAACGCTTGTATCTGAGTGGCAATTTTTTATCAACGCCATACGACTTTGGAACGAACTGCCATATCACATCCAGCTACATAGTAACGCATCAAAATTTAAAATTGAAGTTCTGAAATCATTCGCTTAACTTTAATAATGATTTTGTTTAATGATTTTTGTTTCATGATTTTTATGATTTTCTTTATTTTTTCCTGATTATCTTTTTGATAATATGTTTATTAAAATGTTTAATGTTTAAATTAGATATTATTTACATTATATGTACTTTCATATTTTATATTATATAATTTTATTTTGAATTTTATATGTAATTCTTACAAACAACAAATTAACCTGTTTAGCTTTACAAAATCCTATGCTGTAATTATAAGATTTAATCTTGTTGCATAGGACAGTCGATGAAATAAAAATAAATAAATAAATAAATACTATCAGGGTTGTCGTTTAAAAAATTTTTATCCGACCAAAATTGTCTGCAAAACCTACCATAACCGACCAAATTTTTAAAATATTTTAACTTAAATATATCGATATAAAATGCAAAATGGCCTGTTATCATTTTTAAACATTTTTCAGGAGCGATAAGGAACTTAATAAAAACTATTGGCTCAGCCGTAGACCGTACCTCAAAAAAATACACCCTCTAATACATATTAATTATATTTGCAAGGAGGTTTCACAAAATATTTTTTTTTTTGCCGAACGTAGGGATCGCCTTTCTACATTTTTCGTTATATCTTAGGCATTTAAAGTCCGATCTTAAAATATAATATATCAGTGCTTTTGTCTCGAGAAGACCAATATGTTGCCCTTAGGGGCCATTGACCTCAAGTATCACGTTTTAGTATTTTTCCACCAGATCTCTGTTTGTACCACCCTAATGTCAGAAAATTAAAGCTCGAAAGAAACTATTAAACTTTTTCTAAGGAATTAATTCGATAATTCCAGCCTTCTTTGAGTCATCTAAACAATATTTTTCTTATTTTCAAAATTAACGCCACTAATTCAGAAATGTTTTATCAAAAACTCATTAAAAACATTTTTAGGACAACAATTTTTAATTTTTATCATTGATCAGAAATCCAAGTATATTGCGAATAAAATAAGCCTCGAAATCATGAAAAGCAGTAAACAAAATGATAACTAGAGGTAAGGCCGAGTAAGATCACATAATAAAGTTCTCTCTGCTCTGACGTTTTTTTTTGCCGGCCAGTGTAACTAAAACACTAACATTTTTATAAATATTTTTCTGATATTTTCGGCGCACTAATGATATATAATTAATATGAGATCTAAAGCAAAATTATTAAAATATTTATTATACAAAGAAACACTTAACAAACAATTTGAAAATTCTTGAGTTCTTTAAAACTTAGGTATAAAAATTAGTCTTCTATATAAAAAACAAAATAAAATATTTTGATCTAAGTTCCTTAAACGGAACGGGCAGCAAAACAATTAAAAATATTAATACATATTTTTACATTGTTCATTTGCTTTATAGCACAAAAAGGGCCCAACTCTTAAATTGTGGATATGAGGAAATGATAGGTCTCGATATTACTTAATACATATGAATATTCGAGATATAAACAAAATGGATGTATGCAAATAAGAGTTTAAAAATTTTGGGTATCTAAAATTTAAAAAAAATGTTGACAGAAAAGCGCTAATTTGGCACTCTTTTTAGCCGCTAAGGGATAAATATGCGCCTTTTTGACAGTTAAAAAGCGCTTAATTCGCAACTACGGTCAACATACATATATTCACAACCTTAACTTTGGCATATATTGGAACTTATTTTATATATGGATTGCATATTTAAAGTCAATTTTAGAAAGAGGCAGTTTTTTAAAAATGTATTGATAAAAAGCTTTTTTATTTATTAATTCTGAAATTAAACTTGAAGGGGTTGCTTATAAAATTATTTTAAAATTAAATTGCATATTAAATTTCAATTAAGAAAAAAAAATATTTGTATTATTATATTATATTTTATGCTGATGCACTTGAGGACTACATTTGAAATAAACTGCGTTTAAAAAACTGCAGTCAAAGTTGCAAAACTGCCATTCCTTCCACCTCTCTTGCTATTACTTCTGATTCATTAAATGTAAGCAGTCGCTGTCAAACCAGCTCTAAAAGCATAAAAGTGTAAAATAATTTTTGTTTTTTGTACGACAGTTTTTGGTTTCGCCTGCAGTTTTTTAAACCCTGGAAATAAACATGAGAATGAACGTTTTTCCATTAAATAAAATTTTTTTATTTGTTAATTAAAGTTTTCAAAATAACATTTAATGGAAAAAATACCTTTTTTTCTCAAATCAAAATCAAAATGAGTCCAAACATTAAAACTGTATAAAGTTTATCATTCAGTTTTGTTTCTTCCTTTTTTTTTTTTTTTTTTTTTTTTTTTGTTAAATCAACTCTATGCAACACATAAAATGTAAACTCCTTCTCAAGTGTAATTTCTCGAAGTACTTACCGCAGCTGACAAGACCATACATGGATTTTGCTGCCGTTCGGATTTTATGGCCTCATGAAGATTATGGATAAAACTTGATTTATTTGAAGAACGTGCCATTTTTCTCGTCAACCAATTCAAATTTTGTTTTCCTGTCTGCAGCACAGTTGTAGCCACAGGCAAGGAGAAAAAGTGCGTAACAAACTTACACGAAGAAAATGCAGCTATCTATGGGCCAAACATCGTGAAAAAATATATAAAAATTTAATATTTTTCAATGTTTTAGGAAATTAGTTTATCTTAGTTTTCTTCTTTTTGTCTATAGGTTAAATTGTGGTGAAGAAGGAAAACTTCAATTGGATCCGAGATATAGACGTGAGAAAAATTGCACGTTCTTCGGAAAAATCAAGCTTTAGCCAAAATATTCATGAGGGCATTAAATCCGAGAGCAAGCTAAACTAGCAATACCCACATATAGTTTTATTGGTTCCGATAAGTACATTTTGATGACTTAAAAAATTTTGCTAAGTTTAATTTAAGAAACTGTGATTTTTTTTTATCATTGACTTAATTTCTGGATTTATAAAAAAATTTTAAAATAATACTTTATATTGAGAAATCTAAATGGGTCAAATGTTTTGTTGCGACATAAATACACAGTTCTATCATATTTTTTATTCTTAGTTTATAGCCTATCAAATACACGAATGTGTATTTTTAAATTGAGCTTTAATCCTTTGAAAATTATAATAATTTAACCAATACGGGATATATTCTTTTTTGCCAAATATTGCCAGAAAATAGAGAAACTTGATATAAAATTAGGAATGCTTTGAGAATAAAGCCAATATCAAACGCTAGAGAATAAGGAAAAGAGTGTTCTCAACCAAAAGGGAACTATTTTTCATTTTTTTTTTAAATATTTGAAGAAAAGTTTATTTTGTTTGTATGTATGTACGCAAGAGGATCTTCTGTGCAGCCCATATATCTCACCATGTCAGGTACAGGCTACGTATTAAGCCGATTACCCTACCTGGTGAAAGATTATAAACATCAGTTGGGCTCATAATTAAAGCCCCCGTCCCCCCGAAAAATTTCTGCCTTGAAGTCCCGAAGTCGAGACAGCAGCAGAGCAGACGTAGTGACGTTTAATCATCCACCTCACAAAATCTGCATATCTTGATAAATACATTACCCATTGTAAACTGGTGGCATCTAAAATCACAGCGCGCCGTAATAAGCCAACAAGCAGTCTAAGTTCCGCATTCTCAAGCAGAAGTAGTTTACCTGCCCTGCCTCGGGACAGTGTCACAAATCTCCTGGACTGTCTTAATCCAGGAGTGGACGTCCATATGTGACGGAATTGACGTTCGGACTATTTTTGCAGCGTCTCTAATATGTCCTAATATGTCTGACAGGGACACCAAAGGAAGGCTCAGGGCCTATGAATGGACGGCTAGCGCCACTATTTTCCAAGCAGTCAGCCCTTTCGTTGACCGCATGGCCCTCATGGCCGGGCACCCAATACAACTTAAGTCATTGTGTTTCCCTAACACGTTCAGAGATGTTTGGACTTCAACTCCAAATAAGATAGTGCTCTATGAGCGGCTTGGCTATCCGACAAAATTAACCATCTCAAGCCCTTTGTCCTCCTCCTCAGACATTCCCTAGCGCATATGAGAATATAGCGTACATCTCCACCTGAAAGATCGTAGGCTGTTTGCCCATTGACAAATCCCTTTGGAAACTCGGGCCCATGATGCCCGCCCCAGTATCACCATTCGTCTGTTTCGAACCGTCGGTGAACCGGATCTGCTCCGCTCACTCGCGCCACCAAGATTGTTCCACCTATTGGTCCCTTTCAGGTATAAGGACATTCAAATTCCTATTCAAAACCAGACAAAGCAGCATATGATCACCCACCATAATGGAAGGATCATTTCTAAGAATTTCAAGGATCCGCCTGTGACCCACAAAGTCACCTACCTTGTTTTCGTCAATGCGCGGCATCCTGCTAGCACTCCTCCTTCAAAACCAGACAAAGCAGCATATGATCACCCACCATAATGGAAGGATCATTTCTAAGAATTTCAAGGATCCGCCTGTGACCCACAAAGTCACCTACCTTGTATTCGGCAATGCGCGGCATCCTGCTAGCACTCCTGCAGGCCTCCTGCTTTATAGACATGTGCAACGAAGGAATATGCTGGATAGCAGGTCAGTGAGGCAGGTCTTCATGGCGACCGTGATCGATGTGAAGATCAGGCGATAGACCTTACGAGTATCACTCTAGCTTTGACCTGTACACTGTACAGTGTACAGTTTCGTCCACCACGCTAGGGCGGCATAGGTCAAGACTGGTCTGCTTATCGTAACAAAAGACCAGAATATCATTCTAGGCTTAGCACCCATGTCTTGCCGAAGAGTTTTTGGCAGGCATATAATGCCCTTGTTGCCCTTCTGGTGACATGGGATAACTAGGCGCTCCAGTTAGTGGGTCTATCTAGAATGATCCACAATCATTTCACCTCTTTAGAGAATCCGATAACCGCACCGTTCAGGGTCGGTTTCTTAAGGCCCAGACCTCTACGTCTGGTGAATGGTATTATGTTTGTTATTATCACATGTATGATTTTTTGTTTGCTGGGAATGTGCATAATATAATTGTGCTAGTAAAAGGAGATTTGTATATTGGTATGTGTATGGATTTTTTTACATTCAATATATTTACGAATATATTTACTTGTGTTTGTGTATAGTTTTTCAAGATTTCTTTATTTACAGTGGGATCGTTTTGGTTACACTTGTAAATAGATAAATTAAGTTGTAAAATTTCGATTAGGATTAAATATGTATAATGTATAAAGGGTGCAGAAAGTATTACGGTTTTAAAAAATTTTTTGAAACGCGGCACTAGCTTTTAAGTAAAATGTAAATAATTTTTAAATTAATGAATTTGAGTTTGAAACGATGGCAAATATATATTGTTATCAATGCAATGAGAAAAGGATCGGTATCTCAAAATCATATAAAATATTTATCATCAAAATCATATAAAATATTTATCAGAATCATATAAAATATTTATCATACTTTTGCAAAAAGAAACTAAAAATTTAAAAAATATTTATTTTTTTTTTTTTTACAGATCTAGTGGGGTCAAAAATTCTACGATTTTATTAAGGGTAATTTGTGTACACAGCTAAGCAAAGCTCTGAAGCCAAAAATTTAAGCAAACAGCAGTTTGTCTCACTAAACTGTATTATATTAAATATATACTCTAGCGCCTTCTTTAATAATAAATTTACGACCGACTAAGTAGCTGTCTAATAGTTTGTGCGTGTTTACTGGTAAGTTCAATTTATGTAATAAGCCTTCTTTATCAAAAGCTTGAGAACATTGATGAAGAGCGCTGAGCAATATATTTTTTGTTTCAAAAGCTTTTCTTATGACATTTACTATTTGATGAGTTTGTTCAATTGTGCTGTCCTTTCTTCTAAAACCGAGTTGATGGTTTGGAATACATCTATTTTGTCTTCTTTTTGAGAAAAGGTGAAATATTTTGTTTTACACCTTTTCGACGCATGAAGTTCTCACCGATTTTAAAGAACATGGGTACTAGATAAAAATTAGTCCTAAAAGCTTAAACGTGGCACAGTGGCGCCCGTAGAGCAAGCGAGGTTGCAAAAATCAAAATTTTCATGAGTGCCGACGAAGTTTTGAATAAACCCATGTTATAGGAAACTTTTCAACGATTTCAAATATGCCACTCTTAATAATATCACATTTTTAGTTTAGAAGATATAACCGTTCAAAGTTGACCGACTTTCGGTTTCCAAAAAAACACACAATTTTTAGTCAATTTCTTGCGATTTCAGGTGTAATATCACGAAAAATAGGTAACGAATCGCATTATTTTTTGTTTATATTGATTGATGTATTTATTAAATGTATAATGATAAAAAAAAATTAACTGTTTGCTTTGTGTTTCTCCTGGTAAATCACTATTTAAAAACTATCCGTTTTTTCACTATTTTTCAACTTTGACGGAAAATAAAAAAAAACTATATTTTTCTATATTTGCCATATTTGCAAAACCTGTTCTTTGATTATTTCTTTACATAATTCAAAAGGTTTTATCTGCCCGTACGTGCCCGTTTGGCTTCTAGAGGTAAAAAAGTTTAAAAAGACATGGTTGCAGAAATTGTATGGCGTCCATCCCTTATATGTTTTGACTGACAGTAGTTTGATCTAATAGTTTGAAAAAAACTACTCATTGAAATTAGCAGGTACGTACCTCACATAAACAATACTTTGGCGTACAAATGGTCAGGAACAATATTGGCTTATGGTCCCTACAGGTAGGCACAAATCTTATTTGGACACGTGCATAATATCAAAATTGCATTATTCAGCCTAAATCCATATGTATGCAGGGAACAGGTAAATTTTTAGGCATGGTAGCATAAGCCTTTATATTGCAAAATAAGCATAATGCCTGGATTAGTCTACGCCTGAAAGTTGGCGCAACAATTACTGAAACCATTAAACAATTTAAGTACTGAAAACATGGCGTTGAAAAATTTAAAATTATTTGAACTGTTTAGAAAGTCAACAACACCAAAGTTTTTCACGGAAGTGAAAATTCTTCCTGAGAAGTTGACATTGATCAGCAAATGGGGCTGCGATGGATCATCCGGACAAAGCGTTTATAAGCAAAGGATATCTTCCGATGACGCTACAATATCGGACGGAAATATGTTTATGGCATCTGTTGTTCCTTTGCGGCTAAAATCGGATGATTCCCTACACTGGAAAAATCCACGTCCATCATCAGTGCATTATTGCCGACCAATAATGTTTCAGTTTGCAAGGGAATCGGCAGAACTCATAAGGACTACAGTGAAGGACATTGAAGAACAAATAAGCAAGATTAAGCCTACAAAGCTGCAAATTGGAGAAGGAAAATATATTGAATGCAATTACGAGTTCCACCTGACCATGGTTGACGGAAAAGTCGTAAACGAACTGACAGGAACAACCTCAACAATGTCATGCCCGATTTGCAAAAGGAGTCAGAAGAACTTTTTTCAATTCAATTCAATTTATTTCATATATAATATGTTACATCTCAATTTTATATAATTAGTTGTAAAGAGTTTAAGATTACAATTTTTTCTGCTTAATTATAACATATTTCAATTAGTTATCATATACATATATGTAGACAGAATTATATTGGAGGTAAATATTTAGCAAAAACCTATTTCAACCCCTTTTTTCGTTTTATTTTTATATTTTTTTTTTATCGATTTTATATTATTATTTGTCAGAAGAACTTTGGTAATTTAAACGATTCTACAAATGAGGAGAATTACGAATATGGAATGTCCCCATTGCACGCAAGGATAAGGTTTATGGAATTCTTGCTAAAACTGGCGTATACCCTACCACAAGAGGAGGAAAACTTCGATGAAAATACATCAATAAAGGATAAGGAAAAGATCAGAAAGAAGCAAATACAGGATGCTTTTTTTAAACAAGTTGGACTAAAAGTAGACTGTCCCAAGCACGGATACGGTAACTCAAACGATGGAAACACTTCTAGGAGATTTTTTGAAAATGATGAGGCAGTAACTAGAATCATTGGAATTGACAATCAAATCGTGAAAAGATTGGGAACGATCTTGGATGTTTTAAACTGCAAAGAAAATGTCAATTCTACAAAATATGGAGAATATGCGTCGAAAACTGCATCTCTTTTAGCAGAAATGTATCCACAGAAGAAGTTGACCCCGACCGTCCATAAAATATTGGCGCATGGCAAAGATATAATTGATTACCAGTCTTTGCCAATTGGAGAGCTTTCTGAAGAAGCACAGGAGTCTCTTAACAAATTTTATAAAAAATATAGATTGCAGAACACATTCAAAGCATCAAGGGTAAGGTAAAATGAGGACCTCTTCAACCTGTTGGCAGCATCTTCCGATCCACTTATTTCTTCCCTGCGGCATGTGAAGTCACGAACAGAGTTACAAAATAATTATAGTTTAGATATGGTTAGTCTTTTAGATATACCTTCTCTTACGAATTGTGATGAATATTTTACAGAAAATTGAAAAAATAAATTTAAAAAAAAAATAATTTTTTTTTTAATTTGTTGGGTAATAATTTAAAACATAAAACCCTTAAGAAAAAAAATAAAAACAATCTAAAAATGTAAAAATAATTTTTTTTAGTTACCATAAAATTGATTTTTCTACTAATTTTAACTTTGATAAACCATAAGTAGGCCCCTACAAAGCGTAGCACCCTTTCCAAACGCTCATTTCATAGGCTGAACAGTTATCTATCATATGCTGTTTAAACTGTTCAATTATCTTATTCGGTTCAAAAGATATGATTTTTGCAACGAAAAAACTCAAATGGCGCCACTGTGCGTGGTAAAGATAAGCAAAAGAGTGGGCTAAAAATTGACAGATATAGCAGACAATAAGCTCTGTTACCCATTGGATCATTTATGGAACCATTCCAGGTTTAATCTACGTATGAGTTTTAAGTTTTTTATTTGAGATCATGGGGTCCCCAAGAAATTTCTGACAACTAGTCGCTAAGACGGGACAGTTCCAGAGCAGATGTTCTGATATCTCATCATACATCATGCAAACTATTGATTGCTTGGTAATAGCATTGCCTTTTATAAACTGATGGTATCTGAGACCACAGTGCCCAGTGAATAGGTCAATAAGTGTTCATAGTTCACTTGTTTTTCAAACAAAGTAATTTGCGTGAATTACCGCGGGATAAAGAGATACAGCTTTTAAATTGTCTGAACCCAGAAATATTTGGCAATAGAGAAATTAATTCTCGTTTGACAATGATTTTATCATCATCCTAATGTAACCAGCAGGAATACCGAAAAAAGGATCAGGACCTGAAAGTAGATGGCAAGCTTTACTATTTGCCAAGCAATCTGCTTCTTCGTTGCATGCATGACCAACATGACCCGGCACATAACACAATGGGCAGGCAATTGTGTTTTCCTAGAACATTCAGAGATGTTACTCAGTCTATTTATCTGCATTAATCTTACACCTAGATGTCGCTAAATTACATAATATTTCTCAATATTCGCATTTGAATTATTTTCATGTTTGTGGATTATTGAACTTATTAAATATAATTTAAGTAAGTTGAGAAATTTAAGAAAGAGAATCAGTTAGGTCAACAACATCCTGAAATAAACATTAAATATTATAAACCAACGAATAGTATAAACAACAGACACTGAACCTTCATCCAAAAATTGACACTTCTAATTTTTGGCTGTTTGGTGTCACTGTTATTCGTACACCATAATACAGTTAATTCTGTAATGATGTATTGTAACTTCTAACCTAATAATATTGTAAATTTGTAGTGTTAAAGATGACCACTTTACTGAAGCCAAGCATGGTGTTCATTGTACGGAAAAAGTCTAAAGGAATCGTTTGAAGAGTATGTTTTTGTTCGAGAGCATGTCTTATGTATGTTTGTTATACGTTCCTAGTTAAAATGTTCAGTGTTTTTATAAACTATAAGGGCTTTTTGATAATTTCACTAAAATGTTAAATTACCTTAAAATTACGACGAAGGGAGGGGACGCTTATCGAACGCAAATTGGAGAAAAAAAAGAAAAATATACTAAAAAAAAGTACATAGATGCCATTTAGACACTCCTAGTGAAGTAAAATGTAGGACAAACACCCTTAATTCTTCTTATAACTATTCCTTAAGAGGGCTCCTAAACAAACTTTAAAGCTATATGACAATATACGTATATGGCCCCCACAGCTTCTATGATGTCCCTAGACGGGTAAAATGTTTGACCGACCTCACATTATTTTTTAGCCCTTACATTTTTTTTAACATACCCAAACGCTATCCCATACAGAATGTCCATTTTTATGCATATTTTTGTAAAAAATGCATGCATAAGGCACTAAGATGAAAAAATGCTGGAGGCGGCGGGAGGAGTGTTGATCGACTTCCTGTTATAGTCTGTTACCTAAATAAGAGCAGAAGTCGGAAAGTTTTGTCCCGCTAAGCTCTTACGCTGAAATGCCATACCTACAAAAAAGCGTCAACGTTAAGTCACGAATTGTAGTGTTAATTTTCATGTATAATACAACCCACATAATATAAATTAAAATGGTGATAAAACTGCTAGATTTATCTGAAAAACGCAACATTGCCATTATTAATTAACGACAGTGCCCCTATTAAACGCGCTATTAAAATTGGATTTTTTACAGCTATAAACCCCTTTCCGGTTCTTTTTTACGTATGGCTATTATGATGGTAAAGATCAACTCTTGGGAGTGCCAAAAATGATATGCTTGCCCCTCTCAACCACGAAATATTGGGGCTGAGTCCCGATTTAAATGGTCATGAGTATTGGGAAATAGTTTTCAATCTATAAAACAATGCGAATAAACTATTGCTCAAAATTTTAAAAAAGAAATATGTTTAATTTTTATATTTCCATTTTCCAATGCGAGTGTGGAGTGCATAATTATAATAGCCAACCGTAACTTATAAGGACGAAACACCGTTGCCCCAGTTGGCTAGCTGGTAGTGAGCTAGTCTATCAGTACCGGGGTTTCGATTCCCGCGAGAGACCCTGGTCTCCTGCAGAGAAGCGAAGAGTTTCACGGAATTAGCGTAGGAATAATTTATTCGAGGTTGTGTTTTTGTTCATTAAACAAGATTGTTTTCTGGTTTTTATCACTGAAATATGGAACATTTATTTTATATATATCACATAAAATTAATATTTATTCAAGGAATATTAAAAAAAGTAATCATTGACGTAAACGTAACTTTTTTGCAAGAAGGGTGTAACTTTTTGTATTATTCCCCTGGCAACACTGCTTTAGGGACCCCCGTCAATTGGCTGAGGAAAAATCGCCTTCTTTAAAAATAAATTTACGACCGACTTAGTAGCTGTCTAATAGTTTGTATGTGTTAACTGGTAAGTCCAAATTATACAATAAGCCTTCATGACAGACTCTTTGAAAAGCTTACGAAACATCGATGAAGATCGTTGAGCAATATTTTTTTAAAAGCGTTTCTTATGACATTTACTGTTCGATGAGTTTGTTCAATTGTGCTGTGCTTTCTGTTTTCTTTTTCACATTGTGCTCGATGGTCGTCCACTTCCCCTTACCTTACCCTAAAATTTGTATGCATTTTTTCCGAACCTATTAGGACTAGGGGTCTAGCGCTTTCCAATCATGTTGCTAAAAACCTTCATACATCACTATCCTTCATATATCACTATACCTAATGGGCATTGGAGTACATTTAATTTAATTTATGCTTTGTCAGGTTCAATTTGATTTTGAAAATTAAATTTGCTTTTTTTAGCGTTTAATTTGTTTAACAGAAAGTTCAATTTAGACTTCAATATCTGTAAACAGGGAACGAGGATAGTTACCATATATCGAACTTTGCTACTAACTAATTACTTGGACAGCATCCTTTTAAGACTTAAGGTGTGTTCATTTACCTTACTAGCAGAAACTTGCAATGAGAGAGTAAGTAGGAATTTAAAGAAATTGCTCTCAAAAATACTAAAAAGTAAATGAGCACTTTGCCAGCCAAAATTTGCAAGTTAAAGTAGTGACGAAGATACAGGAATATATGAGTACCCATTAATTATTCTAAGACTTGGGAAAATTTTATACATTACGGTACAAATAATGTGATTTTATTAATTTATATTTGTTTATGTTGAATAAAATGAATCATGAATTGTATTTTTCTTGTATTTAGGAGGTGGAAGAAGAATTCGGGTTTTCATCAATAATAAAAGATAAAATAACCCTTTGTTAACAATAAAAGTATTTATAAGGCAACACAAAATATTTATTATATATATATAACCTATGTATATAGGTATATAAAAGTTCAACGTTACGGACTGACTGACAGATTCATCTTCGCACAGCCTTAACGCCGTGAGTTATAAGGTTGAAATTTGAACCAGATACTGGTCTCTCGCTAAATCGATCCACTAAAAATCGAATCAATTTAGTGCATTGGGATTCGCAAGAAACTAATTTCATGTGTAAATGCTAGGTAATATACTGCAATAGTGCTAAGTACCGGGTATCTAGGTAACCATTTTACTCACAGTACTAATAACAACACCTCATCGGTTAAAAGCAAAACAAAATACATAAGAGATTTTTTTAATATGTTCGTTATGTTTTTTAGCGATAACAATACCGAAATATTTGTCCTAAGTTAAACAAAAGTATGATTTCTTATCGCATAAATATTTTTAAAAACTTAAAAATCAACATTAGCTTATAAATTTTGCAAAATATCCTTATTTACAACTTCTTTTGGAAAAGTTTGTTTTGTAAACCAAAACATGAAACAGCTGTTTCAAAAATTCTTGCAAGTAAAAATTTTATCAGTAAAAATTTGCAAGAATTTTTTTGTCTCTCAATTTTTTTCTCTCTTTTGACGCTCTCCACTTGCAAATTTTTTGGGTTAATGAACACTTTCCAGTAATAATTGTTACAAATTCGTAACAATTTTTAGTAAATGAACACAACTTTTGTTAAGTGACTTTTAAAACGATCCACTTTTATGAACTACATTTTCCTCTTTATATAGCACTATTTTTTCTACACTTTTGAGAAGTGCATCTATATATTTTTCTTAACTTTATAAACATGTGTGTGTGTGTATGTGTTAAAAGGCAACAAAATGTGTGATTGCATTTGAAGGATATTTTTCGGTGGAAATGGTACCATATGGATAAGAATTTGTTGTCAATATGTGAGAGCATTTATAGAAATATTGGCATGTGTGTTTTAGATGGTTTTCAGCAACGGTCATTTGTTCTTTGGTGATTTGAAAACTTCAGTAACAATACCACAGAGTTTACAAAGAATTTACATTTTTTTCCTTTTAAAGGCAATCGAAAAAGAATTAAATACATATTTAAAAAGCATAAAAAACATCCCAGGAGAAATGAAATAAAATAACTGTTGTAACAAAATTGCTCATTAAGTCTAAAGAAAATGCAAATTTTTTTTTTGTAAATTTTCTTTAAGATTTTCAAACTCTTTTAAATTGCTGTTCACAACATTTTGGTTTTATTCAAAAAATTAAAACCTTGTCGCAACATTAATCACAATTATGTCTTATTAATTTATTCTTGCTGCTCAAAATGTTTCTTTACAAACCCTTTTCTCCTCGAACTATTAGTGAATATTTTATAACAGCAACATTTAGTTTAAAAACATTCTTTTTTTTTAATGTTTCCTTTTTAGAATTTTTAAGAAACTAATTCCTTACAAACTCTGACAGCCTTGGGCATTTTCTGTAACTTTTCAAATATTGATATACAATGTGGGTATTTGTGTGTGTTTGAAAGAAAGAATGAAAGTCTGTGTAGATTTAAGTGTTCACAAAGGAAAGATTTTACAATATCTTACAGTATCGTCTTTCGTTCGGTGAATTCCTTGAAAACCAGGTTAACTTGTGTACACAAATTAAAATAATACGAAGATTTTTCTAAAATTTAAGGAACATTTTTTATCTAGTATGGATACTTTAGTAATTTTTTGCTGTGCAATTTTTGTCGATAAGTTGTTGTTAATGTGGGTAAAAGGGAAATTAAAATGGAAGCAAAACGGCGATAAAACGCTGGAAAAAGTGACTAGTTTTTTTCCCCAAAAATTTGGCTTTTTCCTATAAGATTTTTAAGGAAAAAGGTAGCAAATTTCCGTCGAAAATTTATTTATGATAGGAGTGATTTTGAGCTGATAAGGCAATTAAAAGACAATATCGCAAGTTCTTAAAAAGAATTTTGTCATAAATTTATGGAAAATATCGCAGAAATAAAAAGGCTCAATTTAAAGGAAAAATTCCAATTATTATGAAATGTTGCGAAATATTACAATTTATATAAAACTTAAAAATTTTTAGGGAAAGTGGAAAAATTTAAGGTTTAAGAAATTTTGAAAAACGTTCAAATAAATTTTTTGAAAAATTTCCCAAATCAAAATCAGAAATTTATTTGAGATATTAATAAATAAAAATAAATTATTTTATATTAACCACTTTTACTTTTAGAATGTGTTTGATAATTCAAATTTCTATTTATAAAGCTTTTTTGCAATAGTCCTATTCCTTCAATATTTCACATATGTATATATGTTCTTTTTGCTTAAGCTTTTTAAATAGAAATTTAATTCTCAAAAGTTATTTTCGGGAATGAAATATCTATTATTAACTAATTCATTTATTAATGATGTGCTAATATTCTTAATCTTCATTTATGAATAAAAACACTGAAATTTATTGTTGTAGGAAAGCTAGTTTCTATGCGCATTTCGCTGGTTGCTTAGGCCAGCTCGTCAGGCAACTTTTTCCAAATACTTTAGAAAAGCTAAAAATATTATACAAGTAAGACCATAAAGTGAATAAGAATTTTAAACACTCAGGTCTTACTTGTTACAATATCAAAGCTTCAACAAAATCACAACAATAAACAGTGAATTTTTGATTCATTGAACACGTTCGAAAATTAAAAATTGGTCAACATTTTTTATTTTTCGAATTTATTCTATGAGTTAAATTTCAGTTATGTATTTTATAAAGCTTTTTGTAATAGTTTTATTCCTTAAATTTTTAGGAATGACTTTAAATGTTGAATATAATAAAGTAGCTTATGAAAAGAAATAATTCCCAATATCTATTTATTAAAAATTTTTAATATAATAAAAATAACTTATAAAAAAAAAAAATAATTTTACATTTTTATAAAAATTTTACAGTTTAAAGAAAATTTTGCAATCTCATTTTTTTTTGCATAATTACGAAATCTTACAAAAACTAGCAAAAATTTAATTTAAAAAAATTATATTTGTTTCTAAAAATTTTATTTGAGATAGTTTTAATAAAGTTACTTAAATTCAAAAAATTTGTTTGTAAATATTTAAATTTTGGTAGTTATTTTATTATTATGGGCAATTTAAAAAAACTTCTATTTTTATTCCTATACCCTCCACCACTAGTGCTGAAAAAGGGTATACAAAATTTTTTTATTTCGTATTCATTTTAGACCCCATAATGTATGCAAATTCAAGCTCCTTAAATAATTCTTATTTGACTTAGCCATGTCCAACCATCTGTCCGTCTGTTTAAAACACGCTCACTTTCAAAAACCTCAAAAGAAAATAACAATATTGGTGTGAAATTGTTTCTAGTGATCCTATAAGAGCTATAAATTCAAATGTAAAACAACCACCCTAAAAAATCGATAATTTTGTTACAATAAACAACATAAATGGTTGGGGAATGCACAGATTGATGTAAGATTTTGCACAAATTTGCTTTATATAACTGGAAATCATACTACAGAATCTCGTCAAGATCGGTCCATTATTTCAAATACGGCCCATAAAAAGTCCACTATCGGAAAACACTTTAGTACGCATAAAAGCGTTACGAATTTTGCTATTGTAGTACACGCAAAAGCTTATTTACTACATCACCAGAAAATATGGCTGGAACCTAGAAAATTTTGCATGATTCTCGTTCAAACCAACAATTAATTTCTTATTTTAAGTATATGTCTGGCTTGGTTTAAGCGAAAAATTATTACTCAAAGCGAACAAAAATTCAGTCGAATACACACAAAAACAAATAATTTTAATTCTATGGTTAAATCAAGTTTTCATTGTTTTATAAAAACAAAAAAAAAAAAAAATTAACAAAATAATGCAAGAAAGGGTGGTTAATTCAAACCATCCGTTTCTCGAATTAAAACGTTTTCTTTGTACATGCAGAAATCTTTTCTTGAATTGAATAAAGTTTTAATGTTACCGACTTGAATTTTCAATCAAAAGTTTCTCGCAATACTCCTGAGTAAATTGCTTTAGGAAAATATTTCATGAAAAACTTATGAAATTATGACTCGATTTAATTAAAAAATTTTAAGTTTTCGAAAAAAAGTAAGAAATACTAACTCGATTCAAATATTGTAGTATTCTTATCCTAAGCAACTAAGAAATAAATAGATTCATGTAAATAAATTTAAAATTTTCTTAACAATGTGAGAAATACTCTCTCAATTTAAATATATGTTTGATCTTTGAAATTAAGTACCTACACTCAATGGAAAATTCAATTACATTTACATTACAATATACTCAATTTAAACAAAATGGGAACTTTTGCTTTTTAAACATGGAAACATAAAAACGTGTAGCATAAGTTACTTATAGAAAACTTAATATGAATTCAGAAACTGATTGATTTCCTTGATATGTCGATTCAAATAAAAATTATTGGAATCAAACAAAGTTTTCTGTAGTATTTTCTGAAAAATTTCTTGATGCAAGAGATTCGATTCTTTTAAAAAATCAAGAAACCCAGACTAATATTAAATAAATGCAGGTTGAACTCAGAAATATCTTTCTTTTATTGTTTTAATAAAAACTAATAACTTTTGTATTTCTTTTTTTAAGAAATTGTTGATCATATACACTGATAGAAAAAGCGTGATAACGCTGATGTATTTTCACATCAGTACTATGACAATTGTCTTCGTTTTTGACCCCATGACACATTTCATCCTTCTGATGTGAGTCTTAACATCACTTGCCAAAACTCTCATCAGGGTCAACAATTTAAATTATGTCATCAATGGGTTGACACATCGGCATTCCAGAAATTACGAATCGGAGTCAGTTTAATAAAACGTGTTATCAGCGCTGATGACTCAGTAACATCGTAACGACTCATAAGACTCAATTTAATGCCAGTTTTTCATTGTGATTGACTTAAGTCAAAATAAGAGAATATTATTATTTACCTGCCCGTTACACGTGTTTGCTTAACTTTTGTTGTATTCGGCCCTTGTTTACAGAAAAACTCTTAATTATAAGACACAAACAGCATGCTCGATATGGTTTTCGTAATCATTTTACTTTGATAATTTGATGTGTTGCACTAAAAAAAATAGAATATGGGAATTTTTCTTCTCATTTTACATTTTAAACAAGAAAATAATATTAATAATATTAATAATCGAATTGATGCATAAAATATGACAAAATTATACGTCATTGGATTAGTGTCTTTTTTTTAGCCTCATTGATGCCATTAGTAATAACGTCACAATTATGATGTTAGGGGATCATCAATATGAAGATGCATTTTTCTATGAGTGTGCCAAAAACGTGAATTTTTTGATCGTGAGAAAATGTTTCTTTATTTAAGAAAATCTTACTAAATACGAACATTTTTGAATTTTGATTTTAATTGTAAAATTTGTTTACCTCTTTTGAGTTTTTTTTTTCTTAATTTGAAGATTTTTTAATTCATCGCCTTAATTCCATTGATGTATTTTTGAATTCTTAAAAATATTTATTTTCCAAACGCTGTAATTCTGTTCCAACTCTATAGTCAAAAAAAAAAAAAAAAAAAAAAAATTATTTTATCCACTCCTCTATTGTAAACTAAATACAATGATATAAAAAGTAGCAAAGAAATTCATAATATATTTTATATTTTTGCCCTTAAGCCAACGCCACCATTTAAGAAAGTGGATGCGACTATTTTCGTTATTGTTTGCTGTTGTCCTGACTGAACTTTAGAATCGTTTTTCGTCTCTTCTGTTAAGCATTTTATACTGTTAACTTGTCAGTTACAGACATCAATTGCCACATTAACTTTTTCATGCGATTTAGTAGTTGAAGAAGTTTTTGTTGGTATTTTTTTAAAAAAAATTTTGAAGATGTCTGTATTTATAAATGTCCAAATGTGTAACAATATTTTGGATGCATCCTAAATTAAATGCAAAATTATTATAAAAATTTAAGTTGTTAAAGCTTTATTAATTGTTTATTAAAGGTGGAAAGAAAAGTAGAAACTCTTGAGAACAGTAGAAACATTTTAAACTGTTTTTAATTTAGAATGAAAAAAGAAAAGTTTTGTTAAATATTTTAATAATAATGCTCTTACATTTTGTAGTGTTACCGTAGGAACACAATTGCACCGTATGAACGTAGTAGCGTATTACGTAGATACGTTGGTAGATAACAACCTGTATTATTTAATACAAAGGCACACAATAGTTGGCGCAAACGTAAAAGCGTATCTGCGTCGTACATCGACATAGATCTAATTCTATTTTATTGTCATAGAAAAAGAAAAATGTTAAAAATAAAATGAAATAATTTTGGTGTTTTCCAATTGAATATTTGAAAATAAATAAAAAGAAAGAAAAAACGAACAACAATTTCAATACAATTGGATTTTTCTAATATTATTTTCAAAGGAAAACAACATACGTCTACGATGGAATTGTGGGTAAATAGAGCGTGTTTTTAGAAATTTACGGCGTTACGAACTACGTTCTTACGACGTACGACTCAGTTGTATTCCCAGCATTAGATTTTAAAAATATTTAAAAATAATGCTTATTTCTTTTTTTTTTACTTTTCCAAATGTTTTTCAAGAGTGTTATTTCGTTAATTTTTGCATTTTGTGACAAGACATCAGCTCACTATTGGTTTGGCGTATATGCCAAAAACCGTTTGTGTGGTGAAAAAAACCACATGAAGTTTTCTGACAAATATACCCTATATAATTTTTTTGTATTTCCACCACTGCTTCTGCCATATGTTTTACAGCAACTTTTAAATTTTTGTGAACGTTCATGAAGAAAGTGAAAATTATTGTTTTGTGCCGCATACGCCACTATTCTAATTTTATTTCTAAAAAGTAGGTTTTAGTGCTGCATTCGTTTACTATTGCTGTGTAGGAGTTGGAGTAATTTTATTTTGCTTTTACAACTTGTTTTCTTACCGCAATAAAGCGATGCAAGAGTAAAATTTATTTTCTTCTTTGCATTTTATTTCGCTATAATCAATATAAGTCCGGTGTTTTATCGTGAAATTTTGTTTAGTGATGAATCACGATCCTGGCTCAATGGGCTCATGAGGAACCCGAAGAGAAGTTTACCATTACATCCATTAAACACAACGGTATGGTCTGGTTTATGGGTTGGTAGAATCATTGCTCCAAATTTCTTCAAAAATGAGGAAAATTAGAATGTTTTGGTGAGCACCTAATTTCACTTTTTGCTACGGTAAATTGGCCACCTAGATCGTCTGATATCACACTTTTGGACTATTTTCTCTTGAGATATATAAGGTTTGAGGAATCAGCCAGCTACGATTGACGCTTTGGAAGCCAACACTACTTGTATTAATCGCGAAATATCAGTCGCTTTGCTTGAACGAGTCGCCCATAATTGGACCTTCCAAATGGACCACCTCAGACGTAGTCATGGCCAACATTTAGATTATATCATTTTCAAACAGTAAATGCCATAAATTTTTCTTTTAACCAACTATACAAATTTGAAGTTCACTTTAAAATTTTTGTGTTTTATTTACACGTACATTATAAATCAAACGATAAATCACCCAATATATACAATTTATACAAATTATTTGATTAAAAATATTCTTAAATTGATGAAAAAAAATTAGTCAAAAATCGTTATAATGAAAGAAGCAACCAACAAGTTAATTGAAAAATAATTTTTCATTTATGGACTTATTTTTGTCAACAATAATATTTGATGAAAAGAAGTAAAATATCATCTTTTGGGGAAAAACAACCAACAAATTAATTTGATTAATATTATATCAGAGTAGGTTTTGCTTTTGACAAAAAAATTAATTGATTGGATTAAATTCGCGCATTATGTTTTTGTCATTATTTTCTGTGCAGTTATAAGATGAATTCGCTGTTACTAATGGCTAATAAATAAGTGTTTAAATGCTGGTTTAATTGAACTATACTTAAATTTATTTGTAGTTTAAACTCAACAGCAGTAAATCAGTGTCCCATGCATTATATGTACTTAACTGAAAAAGTAACAAGTGGCAGCACTACGATAAATGTTGTTAAATTCTTATGGTCTGCATTGGTAGTTTAAACGCCTATTTTTATGCGTTTAGATATGGTATATATGTTTACTGATTTATGGATATGTTGGTTTAAACACATGTTTGACCAAAAACAGAGTTTAACTTGCTCTTAAGCACAACTAAATGATGAAGCAGAACTGGGGCTGAACAATGTTTCCATACAGTTTAACATAAAATTTTGCCCGAGAATGCGGTCGTGAAATAAAGTCTATTTCACTTTGAGAACTTTTTTATTCTAATGCTCTCACATATAGACACTTTGGGCCGTGTCAGATACAACTTCGTCGCCTTGCGTAATGTTTCTAACTTTGAGAGAAAAGCGTACAGCGAAAGGTGTATGACACAATAGCATATTTGACAACACTCACGCATTGGTTGGTTACCTATAAAAGCGGTTGGTAAATTTTACATTTAATTATTTGTTATCAAAGTTGTTTGTGGGAATACTATTATTTATTAAAAGATTTTGTTTGTTGTGCTTAATTCCCTTTTTTAAATAATTGATAAAAAATACTGAAATTTATTGTTGGAGGATAAGCTGTTCCTATGCGCATTTCACTGGTTGCTTAGGCCAGATCATCAGGAAACGTTCTCCTAAATAATTTTAGAAAAGCCAAAGCTATCAGCAAACAAAACTACAGAGGGAATGAGAATTACCTACAAACACTCAAAAAGTCTTGTTTGCAACGATATCAAAGCTTAAACAAAATACCAAACAATAAATCAGTGTTGAGTTTTTATCTTTTTTACATTTCCCGCTACAATTAGTTAGAATTCTCCCAACATTAATTGTAGTTGTAAATGGGTAAAGAAAAAACATATTAAAAACAAAAACAAAGTGCTTTTATTGTTTTCGCAAGAAATCAAAATAAAAACAATTTGCCAGTTCAGTTTTTTTATGCACGTGCACTTGCTAAAATTTATTATCAAAGTTGTTTGTGGGAATACTATTATTTATTAAAAGATTTTGTTTGTTGTGCTTAATTCCCTTTTTTAAATAATTGAAAAAAAATACTGAAATTTATTGTTGGAGGATAAGCTGTTCCTATGCGCATTTCACTGGTTGCTTAGGCCAGATCATCAGGAAACGTTCTCCTAAATAATTTTAGAAAAGCCAAAGCTATCAGCAAACAAAACTACAGAGGGAATGAGAATTACCTACAAACACTCAAAAAGTCTTGTTTGCAACGATATCAAAGCTTAAACAAAATACCAAACAATAAATCAGTGTTGAGTTTTTATCTTTTTTACATTTCCCGCTACAATTAGTTAGAATTCTCCCAACATTAATTGTAGTTGTAAATGGGTAAAGAAAAAACATATTAAAAACAAAAACAAAGTGCTTTTATTGTTTTCGCAAGAAATCAAAATAAAAACAATTTGCCAGTTCAGTTTTTTTATGCACGTGCACTTGCTAAAATTTATTATCAAAGTTGTTTGTGGGAATACTATTATTTATTAAAAGATTTTGTTTGTTGTGCTTAATTCCCTTTTTTAAATAATTGATAAAAAACTGAAATTTATTGTTGGAGGATAAGCTGTTCCTATGCGCATTTCACTGGTTGCTTAGGCCAGATCATCAGGAAACGTTCTCCTAAATAATTTTAGAAATGCCAAAGCTATCAGCAAACAAAACTACAGAGGGAATGAGAATTACCTACAAACACTCAAAAAGTCTTGTTTGCAACGATATCAAAGCTTAAACAAAATACCAAACAATAAATCAGTGTTGAGTTTTTATCTTTTTTACATTTCCCGCTACAATTAGTTAGAATTCTCCCAACATTAATTGTAGTTGTAAATGGGTAAAGAAAAAACATATTAAAAACAAAAACAAAGTGCTTTTATTGTTTTCGCAAGAAATCAAAATAAAAACAATTTGCCAGTTCAGTTTTTTTATGCACGTGCACTTGCTAAAATTTATTATCAAAGTTGTTTGTGGGAATACTATTATTTATTAAAAGATTTTGTTTGTTGTGCTTAATTCCCTTTTTTAAATAATTGATAAAAAATACTGAAATTTATTGTTGGAGGATAAGCTGTTCCTATGCGCATTTCACTGGTTGCTTAGGCCAGATCATCAGGAAACGTTCTCCTAAATAATTTTAGAAAAGCCAAAGCTATATATTTTTATCAATTATTTAAAAAAGGGAATTAAGCACAACAAACAAAATCTTTTAATTAATTATTTGTTATAAAAATAAACGTAGAACATTTTATTGGACGATCTATTGGAATTGAATTTTGCAAAAAAAAAAATTAATGAAAATTATACTAGCTGATTGTCAAAGCGCGAAAAAGATGACAGTTGCTTAGATTTTCGCTTCGCTCTGCGTTAAAAATACTTTATGTGACAAGTTTCGTACTAGTACGTATATTTCATCTAAGATGTCACAGCGAATCTGTAACGCAACGCGAAGCAAAAGTTTTATCTGACATAGAATTTATTTTTTAAAATTTGCTACCATACTTTTATTGAATCTCATACATTTTGTAAACAAAAAAAAAAAAAAAAAAAATAAGAAGAAAAGAAACAAAAGCAATTGAGAGATAATTTTTAGTTACTGTCGACGTTTTAATTATGGGCTTCCTGATTTTTGCCTGAAGTTGAAGACTTAATTCTATTTCATTATTAAAACGTCGGCAGTAACTTCATACTCTCTTTCATTTTATTGCTTTAATTTTTTTATTTTCCTTGTGTTTCATTTTCTGTTTACAAAATGCATGAAATTTGGCGGTATTAACTAAGTCCCCAATAAACTAACTCCCCAAACCCAAAATGAACCAAGTCCCCAAACGACTGTATGTGAAAAACCAACAACGATATTTGGGGACTTCATTCACGTTTTTGGGGGCATCGTTCATTTTATTTTTTGGGGAGTTAGTACATATGAACGAAGTCCCAAAAAAGTAGTAATGAACTAAACCCCCAAATTAATTTTTGGGGACTTAGTTCATATGTATGTCTGGGTACACAAATTAGAGGTAATTTGCTCACGATTTCAAATATGCATTTTGTTTTTGTATTCGATCATTATTTCCCCCTCAAGATTAGTTTAAGAATCTTTTAGATGCAGAAAAGCTTTAGTTAGCGAAGCCGGTGTTTGTTATACCGTGGAGGAAAAAACCCTTGCGCCCGGCCAAAGGCCGGCTATTTAGAGAAACTTTAGTTAGCGAAGCCGGTGTTAGTTATACCAAGGATTTATTACCAAGGGCGCAAGGATTTTTTGCTCTATGGTATAACAAACACCGGCTTCGCTAACTAAAGCTTCTCTGCATAGTCGGCCTTCGGCCGGGCGCAAGGATTTTTTCCTATTTGGTATAACTAACACCGGCTTCGCTAACTAAAGCTTCTCTAAATCAGAAGAAATGTAGAAGACTCAATGCAAGTGTATAACTAAATTATTAACTACTAGCTGACCCGGCAAACGTTGTTTTGCCTAGAAAAGTATTATTTTTTTTGTGTATATTTAAAATACAGATACAGAATCAGGTACAGGTAATATTCGGTGCAGATAATTTATCTTTATTTCCAAAAAAAAAAAAAAAAGCATATGAAAATGTGAATTATAAGTAAACTATTGAATAAGTAAAGAGAATATCATTGAAGCACTTTGTGATAAACAATATTTTTCGTTTTGTTGTCAGGTGCGAAAATGAACAAAGAGGATGGCTTTCCGACAAGGGAACATGCGACATAGAGCTGACCGTGTGAAAAACAGTCGTTCTCCAAATTTAGGCCACAAACACTCAATGAAATCACATCAATTTAGAAACCTCCGTCGGCTCATGCACATCTACTTTGCTACAGATCAAAGCATGATCAATTGCATAGCTTACGATTTGATTCATTTTCAATGGCACTTCTTGTCGGAAATTGTTCATACCAACATAGGAACCTTTGCCGGCTCATGCGCAACAACTTTACTAAAGACCATAGCATGATCAAATGATATAATTTATTTTGAGTAATTTTCAATGGTGCCGCCTATCGGAAATTGGTCATACCAACCTAGAAACCTTTGTATGCTAATGCTCAACAGCTGTGCTAAAGATCATAGCATGATCAAATGCACAGTTTATGATTTAACTCATTTTGAGTCATTTTCAGTGGCGCCACCTGTCTGAAATTGGTCATATCAACTTATAAACCTTCGCCGGCTCATGCTCAACAACTTTGCTAAAGATCATAGCATCGTAAAATGCTGAGTTTACGATTTAATTCATACTGAGTAATTTTCAATGGCGCCACCTATTTTAGATTTTTTTTGGTGCGAATCATCGAAATCGGTCCAGCCGTTCTTTAGTTATAAACGTAGTAACTAACGCCTCTTTCTTTTATATATGTATATAGATAGATAGATAGAAGATAGATGTATAAAAAGGTGGATTTTTTTTTAATCTTTACTTAAAAGAATTATATTTTGTTTAATTATGTAGGTTAGAATATACCTAAAGAAAATATGGTGTTTATTTCTATATTTTTTTAATTTGGTGACTTTCATTAGAAGACTTTTTCTACTCTTGTGGAAATTTGGTGAAATTGGGGTCTTAATTCATTTCTGTTTAGGGACTTGATTCACCTGTTTGGGGGCTTCGGGCTTTTTCCATAAATGAACGACGTCTCCAAATTTAGGGATTTAGTTCATTTTGGGTTTGGGGAGTTAGTTCATTGGGGACTTAGTTCATACCGCCATGAAATTTAATGAAAGTATGGTAGCATTGTTGGGAGAAAAGGTGTCTACCATTGAGAGCATTAAAACAAACTTTCTCAAAATAAAAAAGATTTTATTTCACGACGGCTTCCTATGACAAATTTCTGTGTCAAATTGTATGGAAAATGTGGTCATGACGCAGTTCTGTTTGAACACTTAGCCGTTTGTACTATGTGTTCTATACATTAATGCTGCACGCAGAGAAAAAATATGTTTAGATATGGTCACCTCCTACAAAACTATTTTTAGACAAAATTTTAAACATATTATGTTTAAATTTAACCATATTATTGTCACCGACAAACATATAATTGTTAAATTAGTCCTCCATCAAGAAGCCACAACCATATTATGGTTGCCTCTAGACATGTTTTGGTTAAATATGACAATAATTTGTTTTTAAATTAACAATAGTATTTGCCTCTTTTCTAAGAGCAACATGCTTTGGTTGAAAATCAACCATGCTATTATAAATGTTAAACATATTTTAGTTATTACTAACCAAAAGATGTTAGGAGGCAACCATAATATGGTTGTGCCTTCTTGATGGAGGACTAATTTAACAATAATATGTTTGTCGGTGACAATAGTATGGTTAAATTTAAACATAATATGTTTGCAATTCTCTTTAAAAATAGTTTTGTTGGAGGTGACCAAATTTAAACATATTTTTTCTCTGGGTGTGTGCTTTTTGTTTTTAGTTCTTTAAAGAAGTTTGGGATTGCAATCGGTGCTATGGATCCAGATGTATAAAAATCTGCATTAATAACTGATATATCTGTAAGAAAAACTAATATGAATTGCTGGCAGAAACTTACCGGTTATCAATTAATTTTGAACTGATTAGTTTTCATACCAACCACAAAATTTCGTGAACGACTTGATTTCAAATCATAATTTAACGAATTCATAAATTATGCTTATTTGTATAATTTTACTCCCTTTCTGGGTTTTGTTATAATAACAGTTTTCTAGCGTAGCAGCCTAAAAAGCAAATATTTTTAAACTTGTTACGTATTATACAAATTTATTACTAAATATTTATAAACAGCAAACAAAACTTACTTTAGTTCTTATTTTGTTCTACATTTATTTTCGATCTTTTGCTTTTAGGCAATCTTTGGGAAAAATAACACTATTAACTGATTTAATGTGTTATAAATTTACAAGAAGGCGCTCAAAAAAAATTTTTTTTAAGAAAATCTTAAATTTATTGAAGAAAATAAATAAATAAAAATAACCAAAATATTTTTTTTTTACTTGTTTTCCTCTTATTGTATTTTTTTTATTTCTTGGGAAAAACATACAAATGACTACAACGGCATGTTGCAATTTGAAAAAGTATCTTTTAAAAGTTTTGGCATATTGCTGCTGAGAATCCAAAAGGCAAAAGTAAAGCAAATCTTATTGCCTGTACAGAGGGGAAATGTATGTAGATGAATTTGTATTTGTACATTTTGGTGTAGTTGGGCAGAGAAAAGTGCACAAGTTGAGACTTGAAATGCCAACTTAAAAAATATACTCGACAACAACAGTAAGAACTGAAATGTAGAAATAAAAAAAAATGCAAACGTTTTCGTAGCCACTGGGGGTGGTGGCAATCGATGGTAATTTATAGAAAATTGTTCACAAAATAAAATTTTACGTTAATTT
This sequence comes from Pollenia amentaria, assembly GCA_943735925.1. Classification (NCBI taxonomy): domain Eukaryota; kingdom Metazoa; phylum Arthropoda; class Insecta; order Diptera; family Polleniidae; genus Pollenia; species Pollenia amentaria. Next base: position 141,901,316 of record OX031009.1, on the reverse strand, counting down.
CCATTTGTTACCCTACAATCAGAATTTTACATTATTTTTTTCATTTACAACACAAAACCTTGTAACTTGTAAAATATAATAGTAACGAAAAAATTATTAAATCGACAGATGTATTATTAAGATCTACACAAGTTTTTCTAACATCAATAAATATTATTAAAATACATTATATCACTTATGTTTCAAATAGAGCATTTTTCAATCGATTTGATAGATTTATACACCGACGTCTTTAGGAAAAAATTTACAATTTACTTTAGTAATACAACTTGGACTCGGAAGGATCTACGGTTCCCGAAAATAGGTATTTTTCTTAAAAAAAATTATATTTTGGTAATAACTTTTTTGTATCGATTTTTCCGAGTTTTTCAGCAAATATGTTCTACTCTTTTGATATATAAGACGTATCCATAGGTCATGCAACAGCTCTAAAAATTTAGTTTTTATAAAAATTTAAGCCCATTTTTGGAGTATTTTGCTAATAACTTAACCATTTCTTCCAAATCGGTTTGGCTGATTTATATATAGCCACGTCTTTAGGAAGAAATTTACCATTTACTTAGATTATAAAACTTTGACTCGGGAAGATCTATTGTTCCCGAAAATGGGTACGTTTAAAAAAAAAAATTTTATTTTGGGCATTACTCTTCCATTTTTGGGAGAAAAGTTTTCAGGAAATATATGCTGCTAAAAATTTCTGATATTTTGATATATAAAACGTGTTCATATGTCATACTAGAGCCCTAAAATCTTAAATTTTCTTTTAGTACTGTTGCTACTCAACAGATGCTGCTAGCGTATTTCCAGAAGCAATGGAGGCTAGATAGCTCCAGTACCTAATCAAGGGACGAGTGTATAATCTTGCTGGACTATGCACTCAAACTGCTCCCTGAGCATGCTGGCTGCTCTCACATACAGGGGTGACTTATAAAGATATTGCTGGTCACTCAGTTTCTAAGATGCACCATGAACTAGGTCGAAGGACAGGTATCAATGTAAATCATTTCCACAGCTGCCCGGTGTACTCCAAGCCTTTTTTTCTCCTGGCGTGTTTTCTTCTCACGCTTTTTACCTCTATTTCGGCCCTTCCTCTGGCGCTACCACTTCCAGACGATAAAAGTTTTTTTTCATAAATTGAAACATTTGCACGCCGTTCTATAAATCTTCTGTTAAGCCGAAAAATTGAATTGTTGAATTGAATTTAATCTGGTTGCTTATTTAATGTCTTTTATTTTTTTTTATGATTTCACGCATATTTACGACGCATCTAGGAGTTATATGCCCCATTGCATCAGTCCCATTGTCGACTACTCTTTCCAGTAAATCTGGCCGTATGGCGTAAATGGTGGCTTAAATATTGGCTTCCAGTGCTTCAAGAGTTGTTGGTTAGTCGGCAAAAACCAATAACTTAATATAGCCCCATAATAAGTAATCCTTAGGCGTTAATTCGCAGGAATATGGGGGTCACTGAACACGACCATTTCTGTAAATAAAGTTGCCACCAAAATTTATTTTGCAATAAATCGATTGTTAAGCGCGCTGTATGCCAGGTTGCGCTATCTTGTTTGAATCAAATTTATAATATATAAAAATGATTTTTGGAAACAAGAATTCAGTCTGCACGGCCCGATACTGCTCGCTAATCACCGTAACGGCTGTTTCTTGCTCATTTGAAAGAGCGTGAAAACCACACCAAACAGCTAATTTTAATGGATGTAATGGTAATTCGTTTACGCCTTGAGGATTGTCTTCGGTCCAAAAACCCCAATTTTGTTTATCAACGTAGCCATTTAACCAGAAATGAGGTTCGCAAAATGGGCGAACAGCTCTATGAACTTCGCGAACAAATTTATTTTTTCAAAGTAAATTTTCACAATTTGGACGCGTTGTTCTAGTGTTAAGCAATTCATGATGACCTGCACCCAGAGAAAAAACATGTTTATATATGGTCACCTCCAACAAAACTATTTTAAAAGAAAATGTTTAAACATATTATGTTTAATTTAATCATATTTTGTCACCGACAAACATATTATGGTTACATTTGTCTTCCATCAAGAAGCTACAACCATATTGTGGTTGCCTCCAAACATGTTTTAGTTAATAATAACTAAAATATGCTTAACACTTATAATATTATAGTTGGTTTTCAACCATAGCATGTTGCTCTTGGATAAGAGGAAAATACTATTGTTAATTTAAAAACAAATTATTTTCATATTTAACCAAAACATTTTTAAAGACAACCATAATATGGTTGTGGCTTTTTGATGGAAGACCAATTTAACAATAATATGGTTGTCGGTGACAATAATATGCTTACATTAAAGATAATATGTTTAAAAATTGTCTTTAAAAATAGTTTTGTTGGAGGTGACCATTTTTAAACATGTTTTTTCTCTGCGTGTGCCAAACCTTACTAAACAGAAATTTTATTACAGCTTGACATTCTCAGTTGTCACACCACAGCTATCGATATCGAAAATTCTCAGGCAGGCTTAAAAAACACTAATTATTTAAGCATTCAAATTTGGTGCCACATAGGCTGAGCACGATGACGACATCAAACGTCGATTTGCAAGTTTGAAATAGCTGACTTAGCGCTTCATATGAAACAGGACTTGAAAGTTCTTCTCTTTTGTCGAAGGTTTAAAATATGTTCTTGAACTTAGCAAGACTGATAAAATATAACCCTTTTTGTAAATTTTGACATTTTAACCCTAAAAAGAAAATCGGTGTAAAATTAACGCATGCAGTTTTGAAAGATTTCAATTTCTTACTAATTAGAACGAAGTGGTCGCTGGGAACTTCAGACTTCTCTTTTGTAAGGCACTCTCAGCGCTTCGCTAGGTATTACCAATTTATGACGAGTCTGTGGATAAAAATTAGGCATAGTGAGCAGTGATGTTATATGTAGGGATTTTCTTCTAAAAAAATGGCCGTAGGGAAAAGAAGACAGATATTTTGAAATCATTAAAATGTAGGGACTTTTCAAAAATATGAAAAAACTGTATATATTTGGCAATCTTTTTCGATTTTTTACAAAATACTTATAAAATTGTTGATACGGCAACATTACAAATCGTAAAATTTCTTTTAGTGATCGCTTGCCCCCATTTAAAATTTGATTTTATGGTAAATTTTTAAAACTCTCTTTTACAAGAATATAATTTTTTAGAGCAATAAATATATAACTTGTATAAGATGAAAATTAAAAATTTTAATGAAAATTTAATTTTCCTCCTTTAACTTTATTAAAAAAAAAAACAATTGCTTTTGCAAAACATTTATCTAGATCAAATATCATTTAAAAGTTTCTAAATTATATTATACAATTATCTTCTTACAAATAAAGTTAAGTAAATCAATATAAATTGTTAAAAATAAAGCTAACAATTGATCAATATACTGGTCAAGCTTTTTTTGGATTTTTTCGTCAAATATTTATTAGGTCGGAGCATACCTTTAGTCATAAAATTTTATCTTCAATTTGCATTGTCCGCTCTTTTTAAAAAGACGAAAGTACCTTCTAGTGCACCAAAAATTATTTAAAAAAAAGGTATCCTTGCCCCTGTACCATTGTTAGGAAATCACAAGTCAAAACTAATACGGACAATCCATTAATTGTTCTAGTATCTAAACAAAATCCTAAAGTAAAAAATACAAAGTGATGTTTAATTATTTAAAAAAAAGTTATCCTTGCCCCTGTACCATTGTGTTATAAAATAAGTGAATTACACGTTTAATTGTAACTATCAATTTGTTTACTGGTGCAAATTAATAGTATCAATTAAACTTTTAATTCCCTTGATTAAATTTTTAATTTAAGCTGATTTGATTTTTGATTAATGCTTTAATTGGGGCAACATTTTTGGAGAATTTTTTCTGTGTTGTAAGTGTTCACGTACTCGAAAAACTTGAAAGGAGAGATTGGAAAAAGAGCATAAAATTTTGAGAGGCAAAAAGTTTGTTGAAAATTTGTCATAGTAAAAAAATTTTAGAACAATATTCTTGCGCAAATAGTTAAAATCAATTAAATTTATTAAGAAATAATCTTGTATCTTCCAGCTGAATATTGTCAATATACCTAACTTGCTAGTTTTTGCTGGTAAAGCGTTCATTTACTTTCTTATTTTATTGTGTTGTTTTGAGAAAAATTTTGTAAATTATATATTTACTCTCGCGTTTCAAGATTCTGTTAGTAAAGTAAGTGAAAACACCTATATTTCAAATTCCCATATTTTTATTTAATTTATATGTAAAAATATAATCCTTAGTGAATCAAAAGATACAACAATAGATCAGGTTAAAATCATGCCTCAGTTTTACGCTTGACTATGTCAGACTATGAAATAGTGCCATCGATAGCTTTACTGCTCTATTCAAAGTTTTATCAATCTCCAATTTTCAATTCTGCTCCCCATTTTAAAGAATTCTATTACAATTTTTGATTAAGTATTGTAGGGATCCACTTTTGACGTCTAAACTCATTAACTTGGTGCCACATTATGTAACCACTACACTAGTTAGACCTTCCATGTACTCTACCGTTCCTTTTAAGCATATGGGTATTTCCACAGGAAAGTCTACTTTTTGTCACCTTACGCCACCAAGAGTTTTAAATTCTTTCTCAAAGAAAATTTTATATACAATATTATTTAAAGTTCTTTTTATTTCTGTTAAGGGCAATTTAGTGAAAAAGAGAAAAAATTTAAACAATATGGGTCTAAAATAAAAGCTTTAATGCTTGGTAACGTTATGTGGCACTTCTGTGGAAGTGCCCATACACGAGTACATACACATATACGTAAATTTACAATATTTATATAAATTTGCATTAATATTGTATAAATGTAAATGTATCCACTCGTATCTTTGCACTCATTATTTTTTTTTTTTTTTTTTTTTTTTTCTATTTAGTGATTTCCTTTGGTGATAATATTGCATGAATTGAACCAAGAAAATGAAGAAATTGTCCACATTCTTCCCATGATAGGTCTGACTCAATATTCATTTTCTATTTTTGCATTTGTAATGTACGTACATGAGTTTCTTTTAGCCTCCAACTTCGTCTCATCATCAGTCCTCACTTGTCTTGTTGACCAGCCAGAAGAACAAAATTTAAAATATTTTGCTTTTATGAAATGATTGACAATTTTTGTACATTTTGTTTAAAGTTAAATTTTATTTGCTTAATACTTGAGATAAGTATGTTTCTTTTTTTTTTTTGTTTTTTTGTCATGTACTCCCAAGTAAATTAGAAAATAAAATAATTAGAAATCGAATTGGGTTATGTTCGAAAAGATTGATCGAGGGAGAAAGAGAAAGAAAGAGTTGAAAGTGGAATGCACATTAATTATTTATGCTAAAATTTTTCAGAAAATATCTAATATAATTTAAGTCATAAACTTTAAATATATATAATTGATTTTGTCATAAACTTTAAACATTATTTATGTACACAGAAAAAATTGTCCATTATTGTTCACCAATTAACTATAGAACGCATAACCGGGTACCCGTGCTTCCACTAGCAACTTTAAACGTTTCTAGCTGCAAAACCAATACTAATAGAGTATTGATGCATCGGATCAGTGATGCAAAACGTGGCACAATTATGCCATTTTTGGAACTTTTGAATGTTTGATGGCCCTGTGGAAATCTATATTGGCCCTTTCAGGTCCAAGCTCAACTACCCAATAAAAAAGTATGGGAAGTGAAGCTGATCGTAACATTTAACAATTTACATATGCGCTGAATAAAGCGCTTTCTGTGTCAAAAATGTATTGCTTCAAAGTGGGAACTGGCCATATAAAATTTATGTCTTCCGTAAGCGAAATGGTAAGCAAAACTTTTACGTTTTTCCCTTACATACCTGCTTCGTTGGAAGCTCTATTTTTTGTTGGGTAACTACTTTAAATAGTTCAATATATTTTTCAATGTAACTATCTAACTTTTTTGAACACTAATTTTATTTAAGAAATTGTTTTGTTTGTTGAGGACCAAATAAACCGCACAAAAGGTTTGTTCTATGATAGGATAAAAAACGTACGAAGCTTATTTGTACTAAAATTAAAAATTCACAAAAACATCCTGTTGTCGTTGTCAATCCACTACTACAAAAATAATTTGGCATTATCAAAGGTATTTTCGCACTTTTAAATTGTCAATTTGGCCCAAAACAAAAAAAAAAACTCAAAATTCATCACTGCTTCGGATCACTTATCAAATTCGGTTTAGCTTCCAAAGATGACATCCACGCAAACACATAACCGGGGTACCCGTGTACCCAATAGTTTTTATAAGAAAAAGTAGTAAACAAGAGTCTGTTCGAAAAGATATTTTTAATCTCATATATTTTTTATATACTTTTTCTTACGTTTAAATTAAGGGATTCTAAAATAAATATTTTTTGTGAAATTAAAAACTGTTTGCCTACTGTATATAAATATATTAGGGTATTCATTTAGTCGGCCTTTTGCTTTGATCGGTTAATCGCTCGAATTATTAACCGAGATTTTGGTTTAATCGGTTAATTGTCGGTTAATTTTGTCATTGATCGGTTAACCGATTAAAAAGGTTTTTTTTATATGTAAATTAAGTAATTTCAATATATAAAAATGCATAAATTATTTGTTATTTGGAGTTTATAAGTGAAAAACACAAAAAACATAACAATCCTTGAACTAAAACGAGCAAACAAAAATTAATTAATAAATATGTAATACATATTTTTTAATTAATATATATTATGTATTAATTAAACAATAAACTCGTAAAAATTTTAATAGTTATTTCAAAAGTTTGAGAAAATCTTATCAAATAAGCTTTTATACAAATAATTTGGCTTAAATGTTTAGGATTTCAGCGTTTATTTTCTTTACTTTTGATAAAACTTGACTTTGAAAAAATTCTCTTATTTGTTGTAGATGTTCAAGAAATCAAAAGCAACCCATAACCTTATATCTAATTTATCAGTCCTCTTCCTGGATTTTCCTGTTATAATTTTTTTAAATTTTCAATTCTGTTAGAATATTGATATGAGAAGATATGAGAAGAACCAAATAACTAAACGCAGAAAAGTTACGTGAACCAAAAGGCTGTTGAAGACTGTACACCAGGGATGTCAGCGTCATACACAATTGTGTCAGCAAAACTCACATGTACGCTTACGCTCTTTTATTTTGCGAGCGTAAAATATAATTGTTTACTGCAAAACACTCTCATTCAGCGGAAAATATCGCACGATCGCACGGCCTGTTTTGAGGCCTCTAAACAGAAATAATATAATCTTTGTTTCTGTTTTGTTTTATTTCTGTTTTTAACATTGTACAATGATTTTAAAAAAACAAATTGCTTATGGTTTTTGTACGAGGTGTAGTGTACTTGTTGTAGTATCAAGAATAACTGTGATTAATTCGCCTTGATGTTGTGTTTATTGAGCTTCTGTAAACTTCAAATTTGAATTTTATTAATTAGTCTTGTAGACAGCGATAACGAGCATACAAGCGGATGAGTTTATTAAAAATTTTATCATCCAGATAGGGAAAATATTATTGAGTTCTGGAAAAATTTAGACGGGGCACTATATCCTGTATTAAAAAAAAAATTCCTTTAAATGTTTGTCGCTTTTTTCCTCAATATATCATTGCGAACAAATATTTTCCGATTTGAAATACATTTGCTCAAAACAACGCAATAAATTAACGTCCGCAAACCTAAAAAATGTTTTGTTGTTTCGAAACTGCAATATAAATTTAGAAGATATTTTTTGTAAATAAAAGTATATTTTTATAGGCTAGTAAGATCTTCTCTTTTTATAATGGTGGTTAATAATTATAGAATATTTTTAAACTTAATGGGGTTATTATTTGCATTAGTATGTGCAAATGATTATTCATTGTTGGCTTTCGCAAAGATATGTTGAGCACCAAATTAAAAATTTTGGAAAGAATTGTATAAGGTTGTAAAAAGACTTCATATATTGTCAAGTGCTCAATTTTTCCAAAAAATAAGCAAAGTTTCTGCGAAATGCAGGTTCCAAATTAAATTTATTTAAATAATAACTGATTGTGTCTGTCCATAACTCAACATTTTTCGATAATTGTATTATTATTAATTGCTCTAAAGTCTTCATATGTATGTTAATTAGGCCTCGTAATAGGCCTCGCAACCGCAGATTCCTCCCGCTGGGAATGTAAGAGACAAGAGTATTCGCACCAACACAATCATAATTGACACCACTGGTGTACAGCAGTAATAAATTTAATTTGGAACCTGCATTTCGCAGAAACTTTGCTTATTTTTTGGATAAATTGAGCATTTGACAATATTTGAAGTCTTTTTACAACCTTATACAATTCTTTCCAAAATTTTTAATTTGGTGCTCAACATATCTTTGCGAATGCCAACAATGAAAATTCATTTGCACATACTAATGCAAATAATAACCCCATTTAGTTTAAAAATATTCTATAATTATTAACCACCATTATAAAAAGAGAAGATTTTACTAGCCTATAAAAATATACTTTTATTTACCAATAATATCTTCTAAATTTAAATTGCAGTTTCGAAACAACAAAACATTTTTTAGGTTTGTGGACGTTAAACAATAAAGTTTCATTAATACATTAATAATACACATCTTCTTACCCAAAAATTTTACCTGTTGTCACATTTGCTTTTATGTGTATAGGTTTACACATAAATTGTAGGAAAACAAGACTTTTTTAAATATTTTTACTTACTTGAGAAAAGTGTTTTCAAAGGAAAAAAAAACCCATTGACGCGATTGGTACAGAAAGAAAAATATTTTTACAAGCACAAAATACCAACAAATTCTTGTGGCTATTTTTTTCTTAATAATTTCTGCATTTAGGTACGTCTTTTTAACGAAAGAAAAAGGTACCCTTTAAAAGACAACAAAGAATTTTTTTCACAAACAAAACACATATCGTTAGCTTAAATGCAAAACAATGTAGATATTATTTGTCAATCATTGTACAATGTCAAAAACAGAAATAAAACAAAACATAAACAAAGATAATAAATAATAAATATATTATTTCTGTTTAGAGGCCTCAAAACAGGCCGTGCGATATTTCGATATTTTCCGCTGAATGAGAGTGTTTTGCAGTAAAAAATTATATTTTACGCTCGCAAAATAAAAGAGCGTAAAGCTGGAGGTCCACACCACGCGTTACACGCCTTTTCGCAGTCTACGCAGCTGTCAAAAAAGTAGAATCTGTGTAGTTGTATGTAACAAGTTTCATGCACATTAGCCTAGGATGCATTGAGGCGTTGAACGCGAAAAGTAGGGTTACTTTCTACTTTTGCAAGCGTCACAAGCAGCGTTCGAATAAATCAGCTGATTTTGACAAATGAAATTTTATTTATACTTGTGGTGATGCCGCATCAGAAGCGTTGCATGTAACTTGAAACGTAGAACGCAAGTAAGGTATAAAACGCATGCAATGCGTGGAGGCTAAAACGCGTGGTGTGGACCTCCAGCTTAAGCGTACATGTGAGTTTTGCTGACGCAATTGTGCATGACGCTGACACCCCTGCTGTACACCTTCTTTGTTTGTATAAAAAAACAATTTCTAAACATATACCTTTTGTATATCAGACGAGACAATTAATTAAAAATACAAAAAAATATGTAATAATAGTACAAAACGTTTTTGTTACATCGGTTAATCGACTGAAATTAATCGGTTTAATCGTTAATCGAAAAAATGCAATTTTAAATTAACCGATCAATTAATCGGTTAATCGAATTAATACCCTATTATATATTGATATATAGCTTGGCATAACTTTTTTTATAATAATAAATATTTGATTATTTTTTTAGACTTTGATTAAACGGGGTGTAAAGTGTAAGTTTTTGTTGTGAAGCTGAAAATTATAAAAAATTATAATGCTTGGTTTTTATGGTTATCTATTCTCCGGCTTAAGCATTAATCAAAAATAAAATCAGTTTTAATTAAAAATTTAATAAAGTGAATTTAACGTTAAATCAAATAAATTAAACGTTTAATCAAGTGAATTAAAAATTTAATTGATACTACTCATCTGTTTATTGAGCAAATTTAATTAATTTTTTAACTAATATCGGCAGTTTTTTAATTGAAATCAATTCTTATTTTTTTCTGTGTAGATATAAAGATAATGTTATATTAAACGAATATCTTAAACACAAGCAAATTCTTACAATAAATATATATAAAGACAATAAAAATTGCAATATATTTGCAGAGCGGCTAGAGTTAACGTTTGCAACAAATAGTTTGATTATCAATGCAAAACATTGGACAAAAAGCGGGCTGAACTTGGAAAGAGATCGTGAAACCACCCATAAGAGTCTTAATATCTAAAGAAGGATAATATTTTTTTATTTATTTTAACTTAAGTCTATGGACAAATTCCTTACAGACTATCTTAGTGCAAAGTAGAAAAGTATGAACATTATATATTTAAAAATAATACGACATTGCTTTTTATGAAATTAATGTTTAGAGAATAGTCGTTTTCTTAAGCCTATAGTACACGGCATGTAAAAATACACATGCGCATGTGGTTCTGACGTAATTTTGACGTCAATGCAAAGCCATAATAAACATTGCGTGTTGTGTGATGACGTCAAAATTACGTCAGAACCACATGCGCATGTGTCTTTTTACATGCCGTGTACTATAGGCTTTAGTGGCATATGTCATATGCCATATCTAACATAGCAAAGCTAACTCGGCATGTCCAACGAAGTTAGCGTTGATGAATATTAAAAGTTGCGTTACTCAATAGTAGAAGTATTTTAATTTGGAACAAATTGCTTCGATATTAATATAGGAGAACTTTTTTAAAATACTTTTAGTAATTTTATTTGAATGAGAGTAGCAAAGCCAATAACCTTTAAAGCACTAGCATTTAAAATGATACTTGTTTAGCGTCTCCCTGTCTTTCGTGGACATATTTCCATGACTAAGTTTATGTTTATAGATTTTTTTCGTATAGGTATTAACTCAGCTTAAACTTTTTTTTTTTATTTAATTTTTTTTTTTTTTGCTAACTTGGTTCAACAATGCCTTTTAGGCGATGAAGCTCAAAATTCTAATATTGTTATGAGTTATAAGTAAATAAAATATAATAATATTAAAAAAAAAAATTTCTTCTATTTGACTTAACAAATTTATATTAATTTTTTCATTAAACTTGAGGTCTCTTTTCTTTTTTTTTAAAAAAAAAAATTATTAAATTTATCATTTTATATCTTAAAATTAAAAAACTTAATCAAAAAATAAATATTTATGAAAGAAATTTAATTTCCCGTATTTTCTTTTTTATACTTTTTCTTTTTCCCATTTAAGTATCAAAAATTTCAATTGAAGCCAATCCATAATTAAATACGTTTATGAATCATAGATGGGCATTTTTCAGTACCAGTACTTTTTCAGTATTTTCTTTTTTTACTGGATGCTGAAAAAAATCAGTATTCAGTAAATTTTACTGCTTACTGAAAACAAATATCAGTATTTAGTAAAAAGTACTGATTACTGAAAACAATAATCAGTATTCAGTAAAAAGTACTGATTACTGAAAAAATCAGTATTCAGTAAAAACTACTGATAACTGAAGAAAAAAAATCAGTATTCAGTAAAAAGTACTGATGAAAAACAGTATTTAGTAAATTTTACTGATATGTGTAAAAAATGCAGTAATCAGTAAATGATCGATGCAAGATACTGTATGTTTTCAAAATGATATGTACAGATTGCGCACTTGCATGAATAGTAACATAGTAACATGAATATAAAAATAGCTTTTTGTGTGTTCCACTTTTTTAACTATTTAAAAACGAAATGTGTTACCCAATAAAAACTGATTTATATAGCTGAGACTTCGAATTATGTACAGTGAGCCACACTAAAAATTGAACGTTATTTCGAAAATGGAGGAGGTGACACAACATATATTCGCGTAACTCAAAAATGATTTAGTTTATTGAATATACTATAAAAACCGAAATTCCGCAATAAAATTACCTTTAAAAAAGGCTAAACTTTTTTCTAATCTCCGCTGTCGTTTTAGAAACATAATTATTTTTTTTTTGGCAAAAAAAATTTTTTTTTTTCAAAATTTCGAAATTTTTGTTTCTTCAAAAATAATAAAAAATTGGAAAATGAAGCTACTCTTTTAATTTTTCTAGACGTATAAAAAAACGAAGTTGCAAAGTTTTTTCAATAACCTTAACTGTTTTTGTGTTACGCTAATATATGTTGTGCAACGTACTCCATTTTCGAAATAGCGGTATATCTCGAAAACAAAAGCTAACCTAAAAAATCGGTAAGCACCATTGGATTCAGCGTACCCTAATTAGGGTTAAGCGCCATGTGCCCGCTTGTCAACTAGCACAGTGATATTATTAACACAAAGTTTATGATAATGATTAAAGTGTTCAATTTTGGATGTGGCTCACTGTATTTCATTTTTTCACTATTTTGAAATTTTTTAAAAACGAAATATTATTTTTTATAAATTTTTTAATAAGATTTTTTTGATATTTATTCAAATTCAAAAAATATGATACTGGAAATATTATAGGAAAGTAGTTTTCAACTCTTAAATTATAAAAGCTTTTTCGGTTTTAAAAATTGTGCAGTAATCAGTACTTTTTACTGAATACTGATTTTTTTTCAGTAATCAGTACTTTTTACTGTAGTGATATGAATGGAGAAAAGTGTTTTTTAAACAAGTACCTAAAATAGGTACGGTTTCAAGAAATTACCAAATTTATATTAGTAAAAAAAAAAATTATTTTCGGGAATACAAAATTTATTACTAATTCATTTATTAATGACGTGCTAAATTCCCAATTCTTTTTTTTTTTTTTTTTTTTTGATAAAAACACAGATATTGGGAAAGCCAGTTCCTATGCACATTTCGCTGGTTACCTAGGCCAACTCGTCAGGAAACTTTTTCCAAAGACTTGAGAAAGATGGGGTGACAAAGAAGTTCCAAAGCACATTTTACTCTCTAAAACAGCCGAATTTAAAAGAAGTACCAGACACCTGCCCACTCGTTTTTTTTTTCTTAATGAACATAGAAAAGTATTAAATTTTTTGTATCTCTTTCGCTTTAGAATAAATGAGTTAAGCAAATTTACACGTTACCCTTTTTATCTTCGAAACTTTCGAATTTCCAAAATCCCGTCGTAGTAAATCGATTTGGTAAAAGATCAACCTCCGCACCAAATTTCAACTTTTAAGTTCATGCATTTAATATGTGCGATGATGAATCAGCCAATCCGTTAGTCAGTAACATTACAATTTTAAATATACTCTATAGATTTATTGATATGAATTCAAACTATATTTATCACTAAACCAAATCATTGTTTTCCTTATATTTGCCAGTTAGGTCGTTTTTCATTTACAAAGCATTGTAATGTTTTTATAATTTTCTACTTCATTAGAGCAACGAATGTACTTGGTTAAGTTTTTATTTCCTTTAGCTAAGCAACCCACACATACTTATTGATGAATCTAAGTACTCACATAGATACGAATGCGTTAAATTTGTTTGTGTAAAATAATATATGAAATACACTTTATTTAGTTATCTATTTTATTGCTCGATTCCGTCTAGTCTTGATAAATAAATTTTTTCAATTTCATGGAAACGATAAAAAATTCATTAAATAAAATTATACCTACGACCAAGAACATGTGCAATAAACGCAGGGGAAAACTCTTAAGCTACTTTTACACGATATGTATTTTACAGTGGCTTTTTCAGTTAAACGATCCATCTGTAATTACACATTTCTGTCAAAATTGACAATTTACAGCCGCACAGAGGAGATATTAGAAAAAATGGAAATAGTTCTGTATTTTTTAAACGGTTAGTCCGATTGGAATAAAATTTCAGGTGAAAATTCTGTGGTTTTCACGAATAATCGCGTAAGTCGGTTTTTACCGAAATTGAGATAATCATGTCAAAGTGCTACATTTTGCATTAGGTTTTTATAAGTATTAAGCTTTTTAGAATATAATGTAGTATTATTAATTTTTTTCTGCTAAAAACAACTTAAGTTAACTGTTTAATAAAATATTTTGCTATTATAACGATTTATGTCGACATACATCGCCAAAAATTGTAAAATTGCTGAATATGTTTCCAAATAAAAAGCATATGTGATGTTATGTTGTTATTCGTGCAAAAAATATGAAAGTATTTTTTGAAAATTTTTCTATTAATAACAACTAAAGTCGTAAAAATAACAACGTAAGTCGTCATGTGTGATTAAAATGATAACATTTATTTTCACAAAAAAGAACTTATGTGGAGATATGATGTTATATTGCACACACTTAATGAGTCAATCAAACATATGCATTTTTAATCCTTTTACAGATTGTGATCCTGTGCGGATTTTTTCATGAAAACTACGTATAATACGTAGAAAGTCACTGTTAAGAGGATAGTAAAGAACAAAGTTTAAAAAAGCATCTACAGAAGCCGCAATTGAAAAAAAATAATTGTTTTTGCTCTCCTGAAAAGGTTGGTTTTATAACTTACGCGATTATTCGTGAAAACCACAGAATTATGGGCACGCATTCGAGCTTATGGTTTGGAATTCGGGTCTATATACATATCAGGAGGTCACCCATAGGTTTCCAATGTAGGGCACCGCGGTATTGCAAATATTAAAAGCTAAAACTTTTTAAGGAAATGTCGAGTACAAAGAGTGTTGCCAAAACTTAGTGTAGGAAAATGATAGATTTTTAAAAAAAATGCTAAAAAATGCCAATAAATGTTTAAAAATGTGTTAACCAAAAATATTATATAAAATTAAGAAGAAAAACGAATAAATTTGACAGAACAAAATAGTTACCATGGTATAAAATTACATGAATTACGACCAATTTTACCAAGTTCAGTTAAAACTAACTACATACTATCAAAAATTATTTTCGGGAATGAAAAATTTTATTAATTAATTCATTTATTAATGATGTGCTAATAATCCCAATTTTTGAATGAAAACACTGAAATTTATTTGACAGTTATAACTGATAGTTAATCATAACTGAACTTGGTGAAATTGGCCATTAGTATTTTATAATCTTTTACAATTGAATTGGGAAATAATATATAAAAGAAGAGTGCTATATCCGGCTATACCGAATCTTTAATATCCTTCACCGATAGTTCGAATAGTTCAAGAGTGGGCTTTAAAAGGGGTCTACAAATTATAAGCCAAACTTCATAAAACTTGACCTCTCAGTAGTATAATTCGTTGCCCACGTTAAATAAAATATCCTGATTTGTTTCAGAAATATTATTAGGCGCATTAAAGTGATTTTCGCGGCCGATTTTATGCTGAACCGTTCATTAAATAAGAATCGGTCATCAAAAATATTAAAATATTAAATTAAATCTAATCTCAATACAGTAATACAGTTGTACTAGAATTTAATTATTTTTTAAACGATTTTAGGAAGGACGCTTTACATGGGACCTATGGTAAATTATGGACCCAGCTTCATAAAATTTTAGTGCGATTTCCAGTCATATAAAACGAATTTGTCCAAAATTTAATGAGAATCGGTACATTCTGTCACCACTTTTAATTTTTGGAACAAAAATATAAACTTTTAGGGAGGTTATACCACATTTGGCTTCATAACTCTTTTTCTACTAAGCCGATTATGCTAGAATTCATTAGTAAACTGCTTAGGGTACTAGAAATAATTTGACATCAATATTATTATTTTCTGTTAAGTCTTTCGGAAGTAAGAGTGCTATTTATAAGCTGACAGGCAGGCGGACATGGCATAGGTCTTAGATGAACAATAAAAAAGTTTCACACGGATTGACAAACTAAGTATAAACTCATTCACCACTTCTAGGAGTGTGAGATATAAAAATAACATCATTTTTTTAAATAAGTCAAAATAGATGCAAAAATTTATAATTAGTTAATAAAACAAATATCGCAGCTTTGAAAAATTTATATTGAATCACATTTGAAATGCAACCTCGTTATTAAATTCCGTAAGGTTTGCAATTTATTTTTATTAGAAATAACAATATAATTTAATATCTGAAAAAAAATAGTATTAATATTTATGTACAGAAAAGCTTTAAGTTAACGGAAAAAATAAATAGATATCATTTAAACTAAAAAATGCTAAAAAGGCACTAAATAGTTTTTGGAAAATGCTGAAAAAAGTGCCATATGCCAGAATCATTTTTTTCATGCTAAATGAAATTCTAAATTGGCAATAGCGAGTACAAGTATCAGTTAAATCTTACAGCAATCAAAGGTATCATCAATCAATTCTTTAATAAAAAGCCACTGGTGGCTTATTACCTTTATAAAAATATACAAATAAAGAAATATGTAAATTTTATCCAGATTCAATTAAAACTCCCTTCACAGTACAGTCTTGGTCAGTATTTATACTCAGGGCTGTCAAATGTGTCAATTTCTCATCATATGTGGCGATTTATAAACCTTTTGGCGACATGGCGATATTTAAAAAGTTGGCGCCTATTTCGGCGATCTCTAGGCCGCATTTTACCTTCTTTTATTCTCATATGAGTAGTCAGTCCACTTGCAAAGTCCGCTACGTTAATAGAACAAAGGTCTTAGAAAATTTATTAAAATCATTAATCAGGAAATCTTGTTATGAAAATTTATATTACTACGTATAATTGAAAATTATTTTACTTAAAAAAATTAAATCTCGTTTTAATGGAAATCTTTAAATTTATATTTTTAATTTAAAAATTGCCAGTTTGGCAAATTACACAACTTGGACATAATTTTCCAGAATTTGGACAAAAATAACTATATTATGGTCAGAATTAGCAATAATGGTAACCATATTATGGTTATATGTTTCATCCATTTTTTAAATTTTCATGTTAAATGTCAAGTTATTATTTTATTTAGTTTTTTATTCCTGTTACGTGTTATGTTCCACTTTTAAAATAATAAATAATCCCCTCTAATTTATTTTCCCGCCTCTGACGAATTTCATTAGCATTCTGTTTAGTGGTTTATACT
This sequence comes from Pollenia amentaria, assembly GCA_943735925.1. Taxonomy (NCBI): domain Eukaryota; kingdom Metazoa; phylum Arthropoda; class Insecta; order Diptera; family Polleniidae; genus Pollenia; species Pollenia amentaria. The sequence continues at coordinate 141,884,236 of OX031009.1, read as the reverse complement.
ACAACGTAAATTTATGTATTTTAATCAATAGTTAAGATAAAATGATTGAGGATTTTAAGCAAACTAAGCGGGTATGTAATTGAAAAGCATTCCACTTCTGTAGAGAACAAAACAACCATAATTTTGTTGTTTTAAAACACATTATTGTAAATTGAAAATTAAACATTAAATGTTTTAAAATATTATAATTGCAAGCATATAATTGTTATTTTTAACCATAACATGTTTGGAGGCAACCATGGTTGTAGTTTTTGGATGGACGAATTTAACCATAATACGGTTGAACTAATCATAATATGTTTAAGAGTATGGTTGAAGCTAAATTTGGTTGAATTATTATATTGTTAAATTCAAACAAATTTAAAGTTTCAAATGAAGTATTAATCGTGAAAAAGGGATTGTTAAAAAAATATCAATACTGTGTTCACTGCCACTGCTCACAACCATGTTTTCTTCTCTGCGTGTAGGAACTTATGCAGTTCTATAAAATTAACATAATAAGTTTTGATTTGGTACTATATATAAATGTTTAATATAAATAAATGATTTTAGAATCATCTTATACTCTGATTTCTTCTACACTCTTAATTTAAGTTTCTTCGGTATCAGTTGCTATGGACAGTATTTTACCATTTTTATTTTCCGCCAAAAGGCAATTAAAGTACGATTCTTGTGATTGATTTCCAATCATAAAAATCTGAGCATCTGCCAAATCTCAGTACCGTGCCATAATTTGGAAAATATCAAAATAGGTTGCTGTTTCTACAACACATCTAGAGACCGTGCTGTCCTTCTCATATCTCCAAAAAAATGGTCGTGAGACAAACATTAATAACGAGTTTTAAACGAGATTGATAATGGCTTAGGGAGGGATTTAAAAAAAAAAACAAATAAAATGGCGGCTGTTTGTAAGTGGACTTTTCATCAGGGATTTCAGATGTGGTGATTTTTCGCCAAACGTGTCGCGAAAGTTTTGTGTTTGGCGACATGGCGATTTTTTTTTTTGCAATATTTAAAAAAGTTGGCGAATCTTTTGGCGATTTCTAAAACGCATTTTAAAAAGCAAGGCGTATTTTACGAGGTATATGGTCCCTTTCTTTTGTATTTAGTTTTATATATCTTCTGTATGTCAACTCCATGACTTCAAAGTACATGTCAAATCCATAAAACTACATACAAAAAAAAAAATAGACAGCTAGCATCCTAGTGCTGCAACCTTGTGTAAGTCTACACTAATTTCGAGTTAATATCATTTTCTTAGCAATTATCGGATCTTCACCGAAAAAACTAGTCACTTTTTAATTTATTTTGCAAAATAGATTCTAAAAACTAAATAGTTTTCGGTTGCATATGAAAATAAATTTCTAAAATTTTAACAATAAAAAAATATACAAAAATAGTTGAGTTGATACCAAAAGTAAATCATTAAAAAAAAGAATTTGAATTGATATCAGGTACTATATAATGATATCAATTGTATTTTTCAGTGTTGTCTGCAGAGCAAAAATAAGGCGCAGTTTTTGTATACTTTTTGACTCGAAATTTTTTTCTAAATATGTCTTACAATACATATTAAAAAATGATTTTATAAAGAATCGAAAACTAATCTGTGTTTTTTTTCATACTAATTCATGTAATGAAATTGTTAAGAAAACTGTGTTTACTTGAATTATTGGCTATTTTTTGGGAGATCTAATTAATATATAATTTGAATACAACTTTTGTGAAATTTATCCTTCACTTCATTTCTTGTCTAACGTTACATTATCTTTCAATTAAAATCGAGTAAAAACTTTGACAATATTTCGACGAATCAAATTCTACCTATTTAAAATTAATATATTTACAAAATTCAATTTACTGATCTCACAAATCCTAAGTTTTAAAATATTTATTAAAAAACGTATTAAACACACTAACTAACATATATCACCAAACTGCTAGAAAATATAAACATTGTATTAAAAAGGAAAAAAACCTCTTGTATATGTTTTATATAAAACTCCTATTTGGCTATGTTTTAGAAAATTTTTTACCTAAAATGTATACAAATAAAATGATGGTTTTGTGATTTTGATATACTATTTGGCGAATAAGGTAAAACAGAATCTGACAACCCTGTTAATATTTCGTTTAAAATAAAGTATTCGAACTGTTTTTATTTTTAAACAAACCTCCGATGTACTGGTGCTGTTTGAAGTAACCAGTTTTTTGAGAGAAAAAATTAACACAAATGTAACAAAATTTAAATTGAAAACTAGGAATTTAAACTCCAAATGCTATCACTATTTCAATTGTTAAGACAATTTTGCAGCACGCTTATTATAATTTCACTAGAATAATTTTGTAATTTCCAAAAATCAAAAAAAAAATTTTTATTAATTTTTTAACAATAATTTTATCTGTGGACGATTTTATGGCGGGATTTTTTTTTTTTTTTGGGGCTATTTCTCATCTTTTCGTTGGGTTTTTTTGCATTTTAAGTGAAATGAAAAATTACCCCACTATCACGGAATGAAATGTAGCCCGAAATAAAATGACAATTTTTACTTATGGGCTATTTTTCATTTCCTAAAATAAATAGAAAATTTTAAGAAATGAAAAATGACCTCAAAAAATTTTATATCAATTTTGTAAATTTTAGATAAAAATTCCTAGGAATAGTATCAAAATCCCGATTTCTTACACCACAGTGGAGAAAATTTATGCCGGCTATGAAGAGATGCTTTTGTTAGCGAGGCAGGTGCTTGTTAAAGCATAGAGGAGAAATTCCTTGCGCCGAAGGCTCAACCATGTTATCTATCGTGCAATTTTTAATTCCAAACCTGTATAATTATTTAGGTTATTAAAAATCAAATTTTGAAATTCTGGATTTTGAAATTCGGGATTTTAAATTTCAGGCATATAATCCCAACCCAAATTTTTAATATAAATTTATTTGTGTATTTTAAATGTTAAGTTATTTTGGGGTTAAAATCAGGGATGTTAAATAGGGTTGTAAATTTTGTACCAACTTCCAAAAAAAGTTTACTTTTTGGACCTTCACGGTACCATTTTTTTTTTTTTTATTTTATCAAAACAACAAAAAAGTACATAAAAAGTTTTTTTTTTTTTTTTTTTTTTTTTTTTTTTTTTTTCGTTATTTATTTATTGAATCTTCATATATTTAATATGAACTAACAATAATTTATCAAATCTTATCCTAATACTTTATTTATGTCCTGCCAGTGCCAGACAAAAATTTTCTTCATCACGGGTTCTGTTCACTTATATAGGTGTTTATCTCTCATCTAGTTGGGTAAGTGCTGCAGTGTCTCTTCTCCTTAAGCGAGTGTGGCCGCCATGATTTAAAATATTTCGAGCTAAAGGATTTGGGTGTTGTTCAAGCCTTTTTAAATATTTTACTGCATATTTTGTAATCATAGTTTTTACTAATGGCACGTTGAGATCCTTATGAATGTTTGAGTTTTTAACATACCAGGGGGCGGCTGTGATTATACGAAGAAGTTTATTTTGGCGCCTTTGAATTTTTTCGATATTAGAGGCCGAGGCAGTGCCCCATAGTTGAATACCGTAGCACCAGATAGGCTCTAAGATAGAGTTGTAAAGTAGAAGCTTGCAATCGAGTCTAAGAACAGAATTTCTTCCAATAAGCCAATGAATTTGGATGGCTTTTAGTTTCATTTGAGTTAATTTTGCCTCTATATGGCATTTCCACGTTAATCGCCGATCCAGATGTATACCGAGATATTTTACATGCGAATGTTGAGGAATAATTTGATTATTGATTGTAATAGGGGGGCAAGATTCCCGGCGCAGGGTGAATGTTATATGTACGCATTTTTGCTCATTGACCATTATCCTCCATTGTCTTAGCCATATTTCTAGTTGAAATATATGATGCTGTAGGTAACGAGATGCTTCATAACGGTTTTCGTGGACGCTTAGAAAAGCTGTGTCGTCTGCAAATGTTGAATTTTGGGTGTAGTTGTTTGTTGGCATGTCCGAAGTATAAATTAAGTATAATAGAGGGCCCAGGATGCTGCCCTGTGGGACTCCAGCGCCAATCGGCTGAGGTGAACTTAAGAAATTTCCTTCTTTAATAATAAATTGACGACCGACTAAGTAGCTTTCTAACAGTTTGTGTGTGTTTGCTGGTAAATTTTGCTTCAATTTGTGTAATAAGCCTTCATGCCAGACTTTGTCAAAAGCTTGCGAAACATCGATGAAGAGTGCTGAGCAATATTTTTTTCTTCAAATGTTTTTCTTATGACATTTACTATTCGATGAGTTTGTTCAATTGTGCTGTGTTTTCTTCTAAATCCGAATTGATGGTTTGGAATACATCTATTTTCACTTAAAATCGGTGTTAACTTTGAAACTAATAATTTCTCAAATAGCTTTGACATATTTGATAATAAGCTAATAGGCCTATAAGACTCAACTTTCGTATGATCTTTACCTGGCTTTGGTATCATGGTAACTAAGGAAACCTTCCATTTTTGAGGAAAGTATTCAAGGCGTAAAATAGCATTAAAAATAAAAAGAATAATTTTCTTTGCTACGCGAGGTAGCTCTAATAGCATTTTATTGCTGATCTTATCAATGCCAGGTGCCTTCTTAGTGTTTAAGTCACATATAACCTTTTCGATTTCTCTCATCTCAAATCTTAGGGGAATAGCTGCTCTAGCAGCAACAGGTGGTAGATCGACCGCAATATTGTGAGATATATTAGGTGTAAATACGTTTTTCAAGTGACTTACAAACAGATTTCTTTTTTCAACATCATTTCTTGCCCAACTTCCATTCAAGTTTCTTAATGGTGGTTTAGAGACAACTGGCCTTTTGAGGTTTCTAGCTGCACGCCATAATGAGTAGTCCGATTGTGGAGTTGCATCAAGTTCCTTAAGATATTTTTCCAGAGAAGCCGTTTTCTGAGTCTGCAATAACTTTCTTAATCTTTTTGTACACTCTTTTAGCAAGTTCTTAAGTTGAGGAGATCTGTGCAATTGCCACTCTCTTCGTGCCCTCCTTTTTTCAGACAAGAGACGCTCGACATCTGTGGAATATATTTTAATAGTTTTTGTTTTTTTGGGGGCAATATTGGAATGTTGAACAGCTAGTTTCAGAAAACTGTCAAAATTATCAATAGAGCGATCTACATACTCCGGTGTACTGAGCGGAATATTTTCTGTGCAATGGGCACTGAGATATTTTTTATATTTTAACCAATTTATTTGTGTGGCTGACGTCGCTAGGTAACCAGTCGGAGATACAATTCTATTGGGGTTCATTATAGTAACAATTGTAGGTGTGTGGTCGGAAGATAATTCTAGGGAAGCTTCAACGTGAATCGTTTCTGTGGGGATGTTTTTAACCACGCCAAAATCGATGACATCTGGAATTTTTTGCGGGTCAGCAGGCCAATATGTTGGTTGGCCGCTCGCGACAACGTTTAAATTCATTTTAGAGATTGTATTAAACAAAACACGACCCTTTGGTGTTATTAGTCGTGACCCCCAGAAGGTATGTTTAGCGTTATAATCGCCAGCGGCCAGGAAACAGGGTCCTAGTGATTTATAATATTCACAATATTGGCTTTCTGATATTGAAAATCTAGGTGGAGAGTATAAAGATGAGATTACAATGCTACGATTCAGCTCTTCAACACAAATGTTCGTTGCTTGGAGATAATCCTCACGATGATCACACATTAGGTAGTGTTTGACTCGATTTTTTATCAAAATGGCAGAACCACCACAAGCTCTATCTCGAGGGTCCTTGGTATCATATAGTATATAACCATTGATGTTAAACGTATTTCTTGAGGTCAAATGAGTTTCAGAATCATGACATCAATTTGTTTATTTTTAAGAAAGTATTCTAATTCATTTTTATGTTGGCGGATGCCGTTCGCGTTCCAAAAACAGATTTTTAAACAGTTCATGGCTTGTTAAGTACAGATTGCAATAACATCGATTGCATTCTAAGAATTTCCTGCATCATATTACCCATTGTGTTCGTAAAATTAGTTACTGTTTGCAGTAACTACACACACAAAAAAAAAAAAAAACTGAACATTAACATACATTATACGTATGAATAAAATAAGGTACATACAAGTCTTATAAATATATGAGATCAAAATCAGGCACTTATTTGATTAGTTAATAAACTATTTGGAATTTTTACATCACATCAGCAGGAATTTGTCGATCTTAAAAAATCCTTTGTTTGTATGAGACTTGGTAATGTTGGCACATGTAGTCTGCTTCTTTCCTTAGTTTTTATTATATTTTGATATTCTTTCCACATTTGCAAACGAATATGAAATGGAAACAATTACAGCAACGACTCTAGAAATATCAGGAAACATTTGGACATTCAGCTCATTTTATAAATTATCTACTACCGACCAAAAACTACAACCGTTTTAATTTTTTAACGAATGCAATTGGTCGACATCAGCTAAAGGGGTAAATTGATTATTGATTGAATCAAAATTTGCAATTTCACTAGGGAACAATTTTACTAGAAGAGGTATATATAACACTACTTGTTTTACCTGAAATAACATTTTCAGGAGTAAATTTATGGAACCACATTAAAACTTCGGTATTAAAGTTGACTTTGAATCTCAAAACTTTTATATAAAATTGTTTTGCATTTTCTTTCATTTCTTTAACAATATTAATATTTTTATAACAAAAAAGTTAGCCTTTGTAAAAATAACCATGTTAATAATTTTAAGTGCATATTATATAAATGAAAATTGCAATTTAAAAGAAGGATTTTTAAATCCTGATGAAAGAAATAATAATTAAAAATATAAATGCAATCAAAAGGACTCAATAATTTGTTTGCTATACTAAAATATCAAATTTTTTAAAATGTACCAAATGAGTCACGGTAGTACCATGGTACTTTAGAAGGTCAAAATGTACCAAAAAAAGTACAATTGTACCAACTTTAACATCCCTGGTTAAAATTCGTTAAAAATTTTGAGGTGATTTTTCATAATGAAGAATTACCCCATATTTGGGGTCATATTTCATTTTCTTTTTAGGGATATTTTATATTTTTTTGGGGAAAGTTTTCATTGAAAAAATATGGTCATATTGCATTATGAAAAATTGCCCCAAATTTGAAATAAATTTTTATTTTTCTTTTAAGGCTATATATCCTGGCGCAATATTTCGCAGCTCCGGATTCTATACTGAGGGTGTGTATGAAACGGCAGCAAAGTACTAATGGAAGTAAAATTTAGACACTGTTGGGGCGTAGAGATTTTTGACAATTTAAATTCACCGTAACCCTTTGCTACCGTATCAAAAAAAAAAAATAAAAAATTACATCATTGTTCATTCAGGGTGTAGATTGAAAAATTTTGCTATTTTGGTATTTAAAACTTAAAATAGAATTCCAAATATTTTCGTACAACCCTGTATGTTTGGTGAAAACTAAAAATTTATCAATATATGTACAGTTTTTTCACAAACACATATTTGAGTTATACACAACTAGTTACTTCTGTCAAACAGTCGAGTTACTTATTATAATTTGGTTTCAAAGTTCGTTTTTTTTAATTATTTTCTGAAATTATAAAAAATGTTTGCCAATGATGGAACTGAAACTGTTATACCTTGTAATTCAAAGACCTCTTTTACGCATGACAAAAATTTGGTCATAACATTCTTACTGGAACTATCTGCCCAATGGTTTCAATAGAACTATTATGCACACAACATTCTTATACTAATACAAATTAAACTTATAAGAATGAATTAAAAGACAGTAAAATCGAAAGATTATTACAGAGAAAAAGTCTACATAGATCGACCTTTTTGTGAATCTTCGTTTCTGATTTCTTCAACATGTTTTGCAAAAGGTGTTTCCTGTTTGCTGATGTGCTGAAGTGACTTAGCAAGTTCGCGCTGAACAGCAGTTACTTTAACTAAAACTCTTAATAATTCATAAGCAGTAGTAATTATGACATAAATAAGATTTTCTGATTTTCTTTGCTTGCAGTAATAATACAATTTTTTTTTCTTTCTTTTTTTTGCAGAAAACGATTTTAGTTTCCTGATTTATATTTTTTGTTAAAAATAACACTATGCAACATACAAAATGCAAGCTGCTTCTCGTGTATAATTTCTCGAAGTACTTATCGCAACTAACAATACCTAATTTGGATTTTGTTTATTTGGCTGCCTTTCTGATTTTATAGACTCATGACGATTTTGCTTAAACTTGATTTTATCGAACAACATGCAACTTTTCTCAAAAGCGTTTTGCTAGTTTCGATAAGTACTTTGAGAAATTCCAGACGAGAAAGAGTTTGCACTCAACGACTTCAAAAATGTAGCACAGTGTAATGGTTTTTTAAATTTTTTTTTATTTGTCAGATTATTATTTTTTTTTTTGAGCATAATCATTATTATAAAATTTTACCTTGATGGCTTAAATAAAACCTAAATTTGTGCATTTTTGAGAGAATATGTGATTGTTTAGAAAAATTCATCCTCTACGTGTTACTGTTTGGTGCAGATTTTGAGTTGAAGCGATCATTTCAGAAAATAAAGACATTGTGCACAACACATGGTATGTACAGTGTTGCAAGAAGGTCGATGTGATTAAATGCTGGAATGTCTAAAAAACTACGCCAAAATGTTTCAAAGTAATAGCACGATCTCTTATTATCAAAGCTAAGAAACATTCAGAATGTACAAAGATTTTAAATTGAATGAAATGGTATTGAAACAGGTGTATTTTATTGCACAAAGATTTTTTTCTCACACTGAAACAACAAGTTGTGTTGAATTTGCTTTGGTGTCACCAAAAATTAAAAAACGCACCGACATTTCTAAAAAAGCGCACCACGCACCAACAAAGGAATTTTTCGCCCACAAAATTTAAAAAAACACCCAAAATGGTGCGAAACCAACCGAGTTGAATACGCTGTCGATAAGTACACAGGTTATGTAAAAAATCGTACTATTGCTATAAAAGTATAATGTGCTTAATAGTAAAATGCGGTTGTTCGTATTTTTTGTTAATTCAAGTTGCCTTTGCTAAACTTAATTAAAGCATCAGTTTGCTAGAAATTGCCATAATAATGGGAAATTTGTATCCTATAAAAAGCATTGGAAAGGTTGATTTCTAGTATATAAAACTTTCACTTGCAATAAAAAGCTTTTGTTAAAAATAAAAATTAATATGTAAACTTTTAACAAAAAAAGCTGATGGGTTAATAAAGAATCCGTTAATTTAAAACTTTTATGTTCAATATATGTTAATAGCTGCTATTTGTAATTTTTGCAAAAAATAAACAAAGGGCTTATTAAAAAAATATTCGACAATTTAATGGCCACTAGTAACCCCCATTTTGGTCTAAGAGATGTGTGTATTGGGAAAAAATTGCAATTAAATCACATTTATTCGGGCCAAAGAGACCAATAGAATGGGGTCTTTTACAGCGGCTGCAAGCTCTCTGTCTGCTATCCTCTTGGAGATAGCAAGAAGCAATTCCTGTGTTAAAAGACCCAGGCAGCTCACTTCCGGTCATAGACCAAGTTTTCTCTGGTAATGTCATTCAAGTACCCGCTTTTCGACAGCTAGAGTGAGCAGGCGAACCTGCAGTTGAGTAGCATGAATGACTTTCTTACGCCGATAAGTCTCAGGTAACTAGGTGACAGACGAAAATACAAAGTCACTGAAACTCAATGCTCTCCTCTGTGAGTGGTGGAAGTCTGAACGGAGACTACAGCTGGCAGCCCCAGTTAAGGATGCATTTGGCTAATCACCTGTTCGTCTAAAATCTTAGTGATTAATGAAACCGATGAGGCCCTATGTTTCTTATAGGAATTTAAAGGATTATATAAGTATATATTATATAAGATACAAACCTAAATAAGAACGGCAAGCATGCTTTATATCTTTTTTTTATACAATTTATACCAAACAAACCTTCAAAACGGCAATTAAACACCGGACGTCTTGAAAATTTCATTTGACAGATAGCTACGTCTGTTTTGTTTTATTAAAAATGTAGTGGCAATATAATACCTCATATCTTATTTTGGCTAGCCGGTAAGTATTTTTCTTATATATTTGTTCAAAACTGATCATACGTCCTTACTTGCAACAGTTTTAATCAGATTTTGGAAAAAAATGGAAGAAACTCTGGATTTTTTAACCGGAATAAAACTTGAAATGGCAATTAAAGCCCAGCTGTGGCGACCATCTTTGGATTTGGAGTAAATAGACTTGTTAGGAGAGGCGTCGCACTGTGGCTGAAAATTGAATTTCATCGGCCAAAAGTCCAATTTTTTGTCATCGCCGATTTCAAAAATGTTAATGCCATTCGATAGCAAACATATTAGAACTAAGGTATCAAAAAAACTATATTAAAATATTCGTAATTTTGGCTGTGGCATGCTGCTGGAAACAAATATTTTATTTTGTTTTAGAAAAAAATTAATTTTTGTAAATTTGATCAGAACTAAATTTTGATTTCTCGCAAACCGTTATCAATAATTGGTCGAAATTTTTTTTGTTATATTAATGGGATAGTAGTCTTTAAGAAATGGATCATTACATCAATGTATCATTTATACCTGATGTGTTATTAAATGTTTCCCCAGGTTCTTTATTTTAGTTAAATCCGAATTTTAGAGGAGTAGAACTTGTTAGGGTCAAAAGGGGTCAAAGAGATTTTAGTACCATCAGAAAGCTGAAGGTGTCCTCTTTAACCCCATATATACTTGTGCAACTGTTTGGAACTGTCTGTTGAACACTTTTTTCATTTTAATGAAATTACTCGCAACATTTTTTTTTGCTCTTTTTATTTAAGCTGACTGAAATATAACACAATGGTTTACGAGCGTTTTGTTTTGAAAAATAATTTTGCTTCTTATGAACGACTGAACATATTTGAATGAAATTTTAAACTGTCATGCCGGGAAGCTTTTGTGTTGAATTGGAAGAATACGGGTCCATGGAGGGTCGGGAGAGTGACTTGCGGACCTCTAAAATTGGTAACTTCGGAAATTCAAACTTTTAAAAAATGCACCAAAAATATATTTATGGATTGCAAAAAAAAAAATTTACTTAAGCTGAGTTACAAAAAATATTCTTAAATGTTTATGTTATCTCCTTTGCTTTTGGAGATATTCGGATAAAACGGATTTTTTGGCTTGATTTTTATTATGTTTTATGTCAAACTGTTATCAATAGTGGGTTCAACATTTTTTATATTGGTAGTAAAGCAGTCTTTAAACAATGTTATGTTGTATTACTGTACCGATTATACCTGCTGTGTTATTAAATATTTTTAGGTTCTATATTTTATCCAAATTGAAGTTCAGAAGAATAGAATTTATGAGGTCAAAAGGGGTTAAAGCAATTTTACTAGCTGTAGGTAGGTGAAAGTATCCACTTTAAACCCAAATGCACTTTTGTACCTGTTTGGACCAGCCTATAGAACACTTTTTTAGTTTGTGTAAAATTATTCGCAACATTTCTTTTGCTCTTTTAATTTTACCTATTCATATGACTGAAATATAAGTGTACCAAGCCAAGTATTTTATATTATATAATTACCAATACCTGTGGGATTTTAGGCGTATCCTATTAAGCCCATTTTAGTTCTTTATTCTACCTTATTTTGCTACCTAGGAACACAGTATAACGCAAGCTATGTATAAAAGCCAGTGGTATTCGAATAAAATCTCAGTTGTTAAAATATATCTAAGCAATAACAATCTAATTTTTTTAATATCTATAAAAATGGACAGCTTCAGCTATAAAGAATTATCCGAGGAGTATTTTAAAAATAAAAAAGAGGAAAATGTTTTAAGTTACATTGAAGGAAAACTCAATATATATTCCTGCAGCACTGAAATACGATCGGAACTGCAAAATAAAATAACCGATTTCGTCAAAAAATTAAAAAAGAGCTTCAAAGAAGTTGGATGGAGTAACCCTAGATTTTACAACAGTATTGCAAACTGGTTAGATGGCGAACTCAGTGTCCAGATATCTTCAGAAGGTACAAATGAAAAGAACCTTGGGAGACCAAAGAAATCACTTGAGAACTGTAGCGATAGATCTAAAAGGCGGAAGCTTAAGGATATCAACGAAGAAATCGGGGATAAAAATATTCAAGAAGCTTTGCTATATTAACTGCGATCACAAAAAGAACTCACAAAAGTCGATATTATTGAAAAAGTGCTTATCGCTAGTCCCAAGAGAACAAAACGGATTCTTAAGATTGTTCCAAAACCAAGCGTTGAAAAACAGTTTTCAAATGAAGAGGCATTAGCATTATTTTTAGATTTGAAGTTAACAAAACAGCAATATATTCTGCTCAGAGTACGTGCAATTGAAAAAGGTTCAAATCTGTATCCTGCTTATCATCACATAACTGCTGCTAAAAAGGAATGTTTGAATGTTCAGGATATGTAGAAGCAATTTTTAGTAAGTTTAACATCTTTACTCCCATATGCCCTATTCCAAATCAAATTTTTCAAACAAAAAAAAAAAATAATTTGAGTAAAAAAATCTAATAATTCAACACACCGATTTTTATACAATTAGAACAGTAATGTTTTCTAATATGTCCATTATTTTCTAGAAAATTCTGATCAATATCGAGTGGTAAATTGTATTGCCTTTTATGAAAAACAATTTAAAGCCGTTTTCCGGGATTGGGAATTTGGGTATTTCTTAATCAAAAATGGGGATGTTTTTCAGTCCACTGTTTTAAGAACTTTTTAATCTACATAACTGCCAAAATTCATTATGATACCTTTATTCATGTTAGATTTATAGAATTTCAAACATTAAAATTATTATTTATATAGTGTAAATGAATAAAAGCGCTTTCAACATGAGTTAAAAATAATAATTTTAAGGTTTGACATTCTATAAATCTGACATGAACAAAGATATATTAATGAAATTTGGCAGTTATGTAGATTAAAAAGTTCTTAAAACAGTGGGCAGAAAAACATCCCACTTTTTGAATAAAAAATACCATAATTCTCAATCTCAATCATTAGCATTTTTATACTAAAGGCTAAAAAACATCAAAAGTTCAACTTTGACCTTAAATTTCTCAACAACTACTAAACCGATTTTAACAAAATTAACACTGCAAAAAAGTTCAAGAAGTCTTCTCTCCTGCAAAATTATCTCTATCGGTTCAAAAGTTACAGATTTTTGGCCGATGAAAAACGATTTTCAGCCACTGTGCGCCGTAGGTTAACAACGTAGAACCTCGGATATCATAAAATTAAAAAATTCTCAACTTTGCCCCGATTTTAAAAATTTATCACCAGTGAAATGCACAATATTTATCTTATAGTTTAGGAATTCTCTGACTTTTAAAATTAAAATTTGCTATTTTTGACATACCTTGCTTGGTCTAGAATATTCAAAATAAAAAAACTCAAATTTATCATAATTTTTCTAAAATATTTTTTTGTGAATTACCAGCAAATTATTAAATATTCTACAAGAAAAATTTTGAAAAAATCTTTTGTAATTAAAAAACTTATAATAATTCTAACTTCAAATGCATACATATTTAACTAAAATATTTAACTATAAAATATTTAGCTAAACAATTTTTCCATTCATTTTTATTTATAAGAAAGTTATTAAGTAACATATACATATATTAATATCCTTTTTGGAAAGCTACTTCATGCATAATATTGTTATGCTAAAACTTTAAAAAAGTTTTAATCACGGCGGGCTCAAAACTCTTCCGCAATAGACCTAATTTTTTGAGAATGTCCAATTTATGCCACATATTCTCCAATCGCAAAGCGAGAATTAATCAATTTAAGCACTCTTTGTATGACGCAATATGTTAAAAATAATTGTGTAATAGGATACCTGAGACCCGTACTTGGTAGCCACGTAATTTCCATAAAAGTAATGGGGATTTTCGGGGATATTTTTGGGAATTGTTAGATTAATTTGAAAGCTTAAAAAAATAAATTGGTTTAAAATCGGGCTAAATTTAGGAATTTTGGATCGTTTTTAATTGTTTGTAATACGAGGTGCGCTTCGTTGGTAACTTATGCTGCCTCTCCTGATAAATAAGTCTAGTCTCCAAATCCAAAACTCAAACTCAAATTATTCCAAGCGGACTAACCGTTAAGAAAATCCAGATATATTATATTTTTTTTTAAATCTACCATTGCGCAGCGTTAATTAATAGCATGTGAGGGCTTTCCTGCAACAACTCCCCGATAATCGCAACGCCCAAGTTCTGAATATTAGTGGCTCTGCTGAACCAATTTTTTAAAAACCACAACCTATGTCAGCGCCATTGTGCAAGGTTTTGTTTTTTAAGAATGAAAGCTTTATAAATTGTAATTTGACTTAGAATACACATTCGAATTTATATGAAAATTTATAATAAAAATTATACTCAACATGAGAACTAAAATTCCCAGATTCTATTTGTTAAAATAATTAAGTTAATACATAAAATTTACTATATTCATCATCCAGTTATGAGATACAAAAGAATGCTGACGGTGGGCGTAGGGGGCCAGAAAATGCATTACATTCTACTGGTATCTAACAGTCATATAAATTTTCTATACAACTTACTTCATTGCTAACAAAGTAAGCCTCGTAACAGAAATAAACAAAAAAAAATTGTTTCATACTTTTTAAATTTCATACTTTATAAATTGTAATTTGACTTAGAATACACATTCGAATTTATATGAAAATTTATAATAAAAATTATACTCAACATGAGAACTAAAATTCCCAGATTCTATTTGTTAAGTTTTTTTAGGAATCATGCAAAACTACAAACGAACATGCATGATTTATTTACTTGCCAAGGTGGATTCAGCATTACAATAAATACATACGATACGATACAGAAACAACATGCGTTTTATGCTTTTCTTTTTCTTATTTTTTTTTTTTTTTTTGTATGCAGTAAAAAGTTGCGTTTGTTCCAATACCTTAAAAAATTTAATGTCAGACTGATATCGTATGCTTCAACGTTTATCTTGAACGAGCGGAGGAGAATAACAACCCCATATTTGGTTTTAAATAAGGCCTTTAATGAATTAAATGCATTGAGATTTTAGAATCGGTTTTCGCAATAACCTAAGTTTTAAAGATTTTTGTAATGCCCTAGATTTTTGATTAACTTAATTATTAATATTAAATTGTGTGTAAACTGTGTTGAATAGCATACCAAAACGTAATTTTTTTTCAGAAACTCTATTAAAACAGATAATCATTAAAAAAAAAAGTTAATTTCGATATGCCAATTTGGTTTAAAGATTGATGATTGGCTATTGACTGCCAGCTGCATTCGATGGCGGTGAGTGTTAAACGGCAAACCCCTCTAAGGAGATTGTGTGATTACAATCGAAAAGAGTCAGGGTAACCTGTCCGTGAAAACCTGGGTTCAATTCCCAGCTCAGTCAAGAATAAAAAATTATCAATCAATTTTAATTAATTTCATGTTGTAAAATTCCTTTCTTCATGAAAATAATTTAATGAAAATTAAATTTAATGGACTTAAGCCTGAATAAAATATCACAAATTTGGATTAAAAATCAATACTAATTTTTGTGTATTTTATAAATTTTTAAATATTTAAAAGATACAAAACGTCTTATAATTGAGCTCGTGCAGATATTTGTGGATCACAAATTATTTGATATTTTACAATAATGGCTTCAAGGATTTGTAGAATGTAGCAAATCTATTGTTTGTTTCAGGTTCAAAACTGTTAACACATACAGCCTATTTCATTATTAAGTTTTTTTTTTAAATATTTTGAGATGAAAAGCTCTTTCTGCATTTTCAGGTGAGTTTGGAATTGATTATATTCCATGAACAATTCTCAATAGATCTTCAAACATTAATTCGTTTAATAAATTCTTTAATGCTGAAACTTTCTTCCAAACATTAAAAATAATTAAATTTTTAAACGCCTTTATGAAATATGAGTTGCAAAGTAAAAATAAAAAAAAAATTATCAACTGCGAAATTTTATAAATTGTAAAATATATGCCATTGGTGTACAAAAATGGTACAATTGTACCAACTTTTACATCCCTGACCTAAAACATATACTTTTGTACTAAATTTAAATATTTATTTAGCCAAAGAAAATGGTTGTAAGTAGAATTATTTTGTTTTATAATGAAAGTCTTTTATTATAAAAGTTATATAGAAGCACAAAATGCTAACCCCCTATTGGCAATTAAATATAACTTAAAAAAATAGTTAAACATTTAATGTGGTTGTTGTCTCTACTAGTATTTGCAAAAGTTCAGAAACAAAAATACTCGTATAAAAACTTTTTATTAAGCAGTTTCCGTAATGGAGTATTTCAATCATAGAAACAGTGTAACCAGATTTTAAAATAATATAAAGCTAAGTCACGTTTAAAATAAAGCTAAAAAGAGCTAAAGGCGAAAATTTAAAGCCAAAATATACAGCAAAATTTTTTTTTATAGAATAGTAACATTTAATTATTTCGATATTTTTCATAGACTAAGGCCCGTTTTCACGACTTACCGATAGCTAAAGGAAGGATTTTATCGGCCGTATAACAAGTGTTCCATTATTCCAACTGTACTTTAACATAAAGTAAGCGATAAGTAAAAGGAAGGTTCATCCTACATGATAGGTTAAAGTAAAGTTTTTATAAGGAAACACCTTTTTATACCGTCGATAAAATCTTACCTTTAGCTATCGTTAACTTGTGAAAACCGGGGTAAATAGTGTTAATTTATAACGGACTAACTGACTAAATTATTCATTATCGCACAGCCTAACCGCCTGAAGCCAAAATGTTGAAATTTGAACCGGAGGTTGTTCTCTCGTCAAATCGATCCCCGGCGGGGTTTTTGGAAACTCGAATGTTAACGGGATACAAAAGGGGTAAAAACATGTAAATTCACTTACGTTTTATCTCCTAAACTAAAAGAGATACAAAAATATTACTACTAATCGTTGGACATTAAAAAAAATAAGATGGCAGGTGTCTGGTACTTTTTTGAAATTCGGTCCTTTTGTGGAGTAAACGGGTACAACCTGTATATTGGAACTTTTAAACCAATAAACACAAGAATGGAAATTATTTCACATTCGTTACTTATCTAAAAAAATACAAATATACATTTAGCACTTTTCCGTAATTCGAACTTTTAAGCGTTTAAAAACTTACCTATTTCTGGTACTTTTTTTACAAGAAATGTTTCACCATTCATTACCTTGTACGTATTTAATTATGGACTCCCACTAAAATATTAAAATAATTGTTCGTTCAATGAGAAGAAAAAAGATTTAAAAAAAAGGAGAAATACAGAAAATTAAATTTCATTACTTTACTTTTCCGTTCTACACGTGATATTTTTGGAATTAATTTAAAAAAATGTAATGTACCAATTGTAGTGGGGAATGTAAGAATAGATAAACTCACTGTTTAATTGTTGGTTTTTTGTTTAAGCTTTGATATCGTTGCAAATAAGACTTTTTGAGTGCATGTAATTCTTATTTCCTCTGTAGTTCTGCTTGCTGATAGCTTTGACTTTTCTAAAATTATTTAGGAGAACGTTTCCTGATGATCTGGCCTAAGCAACCAGCGAAATGCGCATAGGAACAGCTTATCCTCCAACAATAAATTTTAGTATTTTTTTATCAATTATAACAACAAACGAAAGCTTTTAATAAATAATTGTATTCCCAAAATCAACTTTGTTAATATGAATTTTCTATAACATAAAATTATAGGTTCAGGATTCTGAGTAAATAAGAACCTATAAGGTGAAAAACTGTTGGTACATCTTTGTTAAAACCAAGGAACATAAAAAAACCTAATTTTATAAGTGATAACAGAATTTTGTTATTTAAGCTCTAGCTCTTATAGTTACCGAGAAAAACGCATTTAAAGTTTTTCATATAAAAACATGAAAAAGCCTAACTTTATAAGTGATAACAGATTTTTGTTATTTAAGCTCTAGCTCTTATAGTTAACGAGAAAAACGCATTTAAAGTTTTTCTTATAAAAACATGAAAAAACCTAACTTTATAAGTGATAACAGAATTTTGTTATTTAAGCTCTAGCTCTTATAGTTACCGAGAAAAACGCATTTAAAGTTTTTCATATAAAAACATGAAAAAACCTAACTTTATAAGTGATAACAGATTTTTGTTATTTAAGCTCTAGCTCTTATAGTTAACGAGAAAAACGCATTTAAAGTTTTTCATATAAAAACATGAAAAAGCCTAACTTTATAAGTGATAACAGATTTTTGTTATTTAAGCTCTAGCTCTTATAGTTACCGAGAAAAACGCATTTAAAGTTTTTCATATAAAAACATGAAAAAACCTAAGTTTATAAGTGATAACAGATTTTTGCTATTTAAGCTCTAGCTCTTTTAGTTAACGAGAAAAACGCATTTAAAGTTTTTCATATAAAAACATGAAAAAACCAAACTTTATAAGTGATAACAGATTTTTGTTATTTAAGCTCTAGCTCTTATAGTTAAAGAGAAAAACGCATTTAAAGTTTTTCATATAAAAACATAAAAAAACCAAACTTTATAAGTGATAACAGATTTTTGTTATTTAAGCTCTAGCTCTTATAGTTAACGAGAAAAACGCATTTAAAGTTTTTCATATAAAAACATAAAAAACCAAACTTTATAAGTGATAACAGATTTTTGTTATTTAAGCTCTAGCTCTTATAGTTAACGAGAAAAACGCATTTAAAGTTTTTCATATAAAAACATAAAAAACCTAACTTTATAAGTGATAACAGATTTTTGTTATTTAAGCTCTAGCTCTTATAGTTAAAGAGAAAAACGCATTTAAAGTTTTTCATATAAAAACATAAAAAACCTAACTTTATAAGTGATAACAGATTTTTGTTATTTAAGCTCTAGCTCTTATAGTTAAAGAGAAAAACGCATTTAAAGTTTTTCATATAAAAACATAAAAAACCTAACTTTATAAGTGATAACAGATTTTGGTTATTTAAGCTCTAGCTCTTATAGTTAAAGAGTAAAACGCATTTAAAGTTTTTCATATAAAAACATAAAAAACCTAACTTTATAAGTGATAACAGATTTTTGTTATTTAAGCTCTAGCTCTTATAGTTAAAGAGATAAACGCATTTAAAGTTTTTCATATAAAAACATGAAAAAACCAAACTTTATAAGTGATAACAGATTTTTGTTATTTAAGCTCTAGCTCTTATAGTTAAAGAGAAAAACGCATTTAAAGTTTTTCATATAAAAACATAAAAAAACCAAACTTTATAAGTGATAACAGATTTTTGTTATTTAAGCTCTAGCTCTTATAGTTAACGAGAAAAACGCATTTAAAGTTTTTCATATAAAAACATAAAAAAACCAAACTTTATAAGTGATAACAGATTTTTGTTATTTAAGCTCTAGCTCTTATAGTTAAAGAGAAAAACGCATTTAAAGTTTTTCATATAAAAACATAAAAAAACCAAACTTTATAAGTGATAACAGATTTTTGTTATTTAAGCTCTAGCTCTTATAGTTAAAGAGAAAAACGCATTTAAAGTTTTTCATATAAAAACATAAAAAAACCAAACTTTATAAGTGATAACAGATTTTTGTTATTTAAGCTCTAGCTCTTATAGTTAACGAGAAAAACGCATTTAAAGTTTTTCATATAAAAACATAAAAAACCTAACTTTATAAGTGATAACAGATTTTTGTTATTTAAGCTCTAGCTCTTATAGTTAAAGAGAAAAACGCATTTAAAGTTTTTCATATAAAAACATAAAAAACCTAACTTTATAAGTGATAACAGATTTTTGTTATTTAAGCTCTAGCTCTTATAGTTAAAGAGAAAAACGCATTTAAAGTTTTTCATATAAAAACATGAAAAAACCAAACTTTATAAGTGATAACAGATTTTTGTTATTTAAGCTCTAGCTCTTATAGTTAAAGAGAAAAACGCATTTAAAGTTTTTCATATAAAAACATAAAAAACCTAACTTTATAAGTGATAACAGATTTTTGTTATTTAAGCTCTAGCTCTTATAGTTAAAGAGAAAAACGCATTTAAAGTTTTTCATATAAAAACATAAAAAACCTAACTTTATAAGTGATAACAGATTTTTGTTATTTAAGCTCTAGCTCTTATAGTTAAAGAGAAAAACGCATTTAAAGTTTTTCATATAAAAACATAAAAAACCTAACTTTATAAGTGATAACAGATTTTTGTTATTTAAGCTCTAGCTCTTATAGTTAACGAGAAAAACGCATTTAAAGTTTTTCATATAAAAACATAAAAAACCTAACTTTAAAAGTGATAACAGATTTTTGTTATTTAAGCTCTAGCTCTTATAGTTAAAGAGAAAAACGCATTTAAAGTTTTTCATATAAAAACATAAAAAAACCAAACTTTATAAGTGATAACAGATTTTTGTTATTTAAGCTCTAGCTCTTATAGTTAACGAGAAAAACGCATTTAAAGTTTTTCATATAAAAACATAAAAAACCAAACTTTATAAGTGATAACAGATTTTTGTTATTTAAGCTCTAGCTCTTATAGTTAACGAGAAAAACGCATTTAAAGTTTTTCATATAAAAACATAAAAAACCTAACTTTAAAAGTGATAACAGATTTTTGTTATTTAAGCTCTAGCTCTTATAGTTAAAGAGAAAAACGCATTTAAAGTTTTTCATATAAAAACATAAAAAACCTAACTTTATAAGTGATAACAGATTTTTGTTATTTAAGCTCTAGCTCTTATAGTTAAAGAGAAAAACGCATTTAAAGTTTTTCATATAAAAACATAAAAAACCTAACTTTATAAGTGATAACAGATTTTTGTTATTTAAGCTCTAGCTCTTATAGTTAAAGAGAAAAACGCATTTAAAGTTTTTCATATAAAAACATAAAAAACCTAACTTTATAAGTGATAACAGATTTTTGTTATTTAAGCTCTAGCTCTTATAGTTAAAGAGAAAAACGCATTTAAAGTTTTTCATATAAAAACATAAAAAACCTAACTTTATAAGTGATAACAGATTTTTGTTATTTAAGCTCTAGCTCTTATAGTTAAAGAGAAACACGCATTTAAAGTTTTTCATATAAAAACATAAAAAACCTAACTTTATAAGTGATAACAGATTTTTGTTATTTAAGCTCTAGCTCTTATAGTTAAAGAGAAAAACGCATTTAAAGTTTTTCATATAAAAACATAAAAAACCTAACTTTATAAGTGATAACAGATTTTTGTTATTTAAGCTCTAGCTCTTATAGTTAAAGAGAAAAACGCATTTAAAGTTTTTCATATAAAAACATAAAAAACCTAACTTTATAAGTGATAACAGATTTTTGTTATTTAAGCTCTAGCTCTTATAGTTAAAGAGAAAAACGCATTTAAAGTTTTTCATATAAAAACATGAAAAAACCAAACTTTATAAGTGATAACAGATTTTTGTTATTTAAGCTCTAGCTCTTATAGTTAAAGAGAAAAACGCATTTAAAGTTTTTCATATAAAAACATAAAAAAACAAAAATTTATAAGTGATAACAGATTTTTGTTATTTAAGCTCTAGCTCTTATAGTTAACGAGAAAAACGCATTTAAAGTTTTTCATATAAAAACATAAAAAACCAAACTTTATAAGTGATAACAGATTTTTGTTATTTAAGCTCTAGCTCTTATAGTTAAAGAGAAAAACGCATTTAAAGTTTTTCATATAAAAACATAAAAAACCTAACTTTATAAGTGATAACAGATTTTTGTTATTTAAGCTCTAGCTCTTATAGTTAAAGAGAAAAACGCATTTAAAGTTTTTCATATAAAAACATAAAAAACCTAACTTTATAAGTGATAACAGATTTTTGTTATTTAAGCTCTAGCTCTTATAGTTAAAGAGAAAAACGCATTTAAAGTTTTTCATATAAAAACATAAAAAACCTAACTTTATAAGTGATAACAGATTTTTGTTATTTAAGCTCTAGCTCTTATAGTTAAAGAGAAAAACGCATTTATAGTTTTTCATATAAAAACATAAAAAACCTAACTTTATAAGTGATAACAGATTTTTGTTATTTAAGCTCTAGCTCTTATAGTTAAAGAGAAAAACGCATTTAAAGTTTTTCATATAAAAACATAAAAAACCTAACTTTATAAGTGATAACAGATTTTTGTTATTTAAGCTCTAGCTCTTATAGTTAAAGAGAAAAACGCATTTAAAGTTTTTCATATAAAAACATAAAAAACCTAACTTTATAAGTGATAACAGATTTTTGTTATTTAAGCTCTAGCTCTTATAGTTAAAGAGAAAAACGCATTTAAAGTTTTTCATATAAAAACATAAAAAACCTAACTTTATAAGTGATAACAGATTTTTGTTATTTAAGCTCTAGCTCTTATAGTTAAAGAGAAAAACGCATTTAAAGTTTTTCATATAAAAACATAAAAAACCTAACTTTATAAGTGATAACAGATTTTTGTTATTTAAGCTCTAGCTCTTATAGTTAAAGAGAAAAACGCATTTAAAGTTTTTCATATAAAAACATAAAAAACCTAACTTTATAAGTGATAACAGATTTTTGTTATTTAAGCTCTAGCTCTTATAGTTAAAGAGAAAAACGCATTTAAAGTTTTTCATATAAAAACATAAAAAACCTAACTTTATAAGTGATAACAGATTTTTGTTATTTAAGCTCTAGCTCTTATAGTTAAAGAGAAAAACGCATTTAAAGTTTTTCATATAAAAACATAAAAAACCTAACTTTATAAGTGATAACAGATTTTTGTTATTTAAGCTCTAGCTCTTATAGTTAAAGAGAAAAACGCATTTAAAGTTTTTCATATAAAAACATAAAAAACCTAACTTTATAAGTGATAACAGATTTTTGTTATTTAAGCTCTTGCTCTTATAGTTAAAGAGAAAAACGCATTTAAAGTTTTTCATATAAAAACATAAAAAACCTAACTTTATAAGTGATAACAGATTTTTGTTATTTAAGCTCTAGCTCTTATAGTTAAAGAGAAAAACGCATTTAAAGTTTTTCATATAAAAACATAAAAAACCTAACTTTATAAGTGATAACAGATTTTTGTTATTTAAGCTCTAGCTCTTATAGTTAAAGAGAAAAACGCATTTAAAGTTTTTCATATAAAAACATAAAAAACCCAACTTTATAAGTGATAACAGATTTTTGTTATTTAAGCTCTAGCTCTTATAGTTAAAGAGAAAAACGCATTTAAAGTTTTTCATATAAAAACATAAAAAACCTAACTTTATAAGTGATAACAGATTTTTGTTATTTAAGCTCTAGCTCTTATAGTTAAAGAGCAAAACGCATTTAAAGTTTTTCATATAAAAACATAAAAAACCTAACTTTATAAGTGATAACAGATTTTTGTTATTTAAGCTCTAGCTCTTATAGTTAAAGAGAAAAACGCATTTAAAGTTTTTCATATAAAAACATAAAAAACCTAACTTTATAAGTGATAACAGATTTTTGTTATTTAAGCTCTAGCTCTTATAGTTAAAGAGAAAAACGCATTTAAAGTTTTTCATATAAAAACATAAAAAACCTAACTTTATAAGTGATAACAGATTTTTGTTATTTAAGCTCTAGCTCTTATAGTTAAAGAGAAAAACGCATTTAAAGTTTTTCATATAAAAACATAAAAAAACCAAACTTTATAAGTGATAACAGATTTTTGTTATTTAAGCTCTAGCTCTTATAGTTAACGAGAAAAACGCATTTAAAGTTTTTCATATAAAAACATAAAAAACCTAACTTTATAAGTGATAACAGATTTTTGTTATTTAAGCTCTAGCTCTTATAGTTAAAGAGAAAAACGCATTTAAAGTTTTTCATATAAAAACATAAAAAACCTAACTTTATAAGTGATAACAGATTTTTGTTATTTAAGCTCTAGCTCTTATAGTTAAAGAGAAAAACGCATTTAAAGTTTTTCATATAAAAACATAAAAAACCTAACTTTATAAGTTATAACAGATTTTTGTTATTTAAGCTCTAGCTCTTATAGTTAAAGAGAAAAACGCATTTAAAGTTTTTCATATAAAAACATGAAAAAACCAAACTTTATAAGTGATAACAGATTTTTGTTATTTAAGCTCTAGCTCTTATAGTTAAAGAGAAAAACGCATTTAAAGTTTTTCATATAAAAACATAAAAAAACCAAACTTTATAAGTGATAACAGATTTTTGTTATTTAAGCTCTAGCTCTTATAGTTAACGAGAAAAACGCATTTAAAGTTTTTCATATAAAAACATAAAAAACCAAACTTTATAAGTGATAACAGATTTTTGTTATTTAAGCTCTAGCTCTTATAGTTAACGAGAAAAACGCATTTAAAGTTTTTCATATAAAAACATAAAAAACCTAACTTTAAAAGTGATAACAGATTTTTGTTATTTAAGCTCTAGCTCTTATAGTTAAAGAGAAAAACGCATTTAAAGTTTTTCATATAAAAACATAAAAAACCTAACTTTATAAGTGATAACAGATTTTTGTTATTTAAGCTCTAGCTCTTATAGTTAAAGAGAAAAACGCATTTAAAGTTTTTCATATAAAAACATAAAAAACCTAACTTTATAAGTGATAACAGATTTTTGTTATTTAAGCTCTAGCTCTTATAGTTAAAGAGAAAAACGCATTTAAAGTTTTTCATATAAAAACATAAAAAACCTAACTTTATAAGTGATAACAGATTTTTGTTATTTAAGCTCTAGCTCTTATAGTTAAAGAGAAAAACGCATTTAAAGTTTTTCATATAAAAACATAAAAAACCTAACTTTATAAGTGATAACAGATTTTTGTTATTTAAGCTCTAGCTCTTATAGTTAAAGAGAAACACGCATTTAAAGTTTTTCATATAAAAACATAAAAAACCTAACTTTATAAGTGATAACAGATTTTTGTTATTTAAGCTCTAGCTCTTATAGTTAAAGAGAAAAACGCATTTAAAGTTTTTCATATAAAAACATAAAAAACCTAACTTTATAAGTGATAACAGATTTTTGTTATTTAAGCTCTAGCTCTTATAGTTAAAGAGAAAAACGCATTTAAAGTTTTTCATATAAAAACATAAAAAACCTAACTTTATAAGTGATAACAGATTTTTGTTATTTAAGCTCTAGCTCTTATAGTTAACGAGAAAAACGCATTTAAAGTTTTTCATATAAAACCATGAAAAAACCAAACTTTATAAGTGATAACAGATTTTTGTTATTTAAGCTCTAGCTCTTATAGTTAAAGAGAAAAACGCATTTAAAGTTTTTCATATAAAAACATAAAAAAACCAAACTTTATAAGTGATAACAGATTTTTGTTATTTAAGCTCTAGCTCTTATAGTTAACGAGAAAAACGCATTTAAAGTTTTTCATATAAAAACATAAAAAACCAAACTTTATAAGTGATAACAGATTTTTGTTATTTAAGCTCTAGCTCTTATAGTTAAAGAGAAAAACGCATTTAAAGTTTTTCATATAAAAACATAAAAAACCTAACTTTATAAGTGATAACAGATTTTTGTTATTTAAGCTCTAGCTCTTATAGTTAAAGAGAAAAACGCATTTAAAGTTTTTCATATAAAAACATAAAAAACCTAACTTTATAAGTGATAACAGATTTTTGTTATTTAAGCTCTAGCTCTTATAGTTAAAGAGAAAAACGCATTTAAAGTTTTTCATATAAAAACATAAAAAACCTAACTTTATAAGTGATAACAGATTTTTGTTATTTAAGCTCTAGCTCTTATAGTTAAAGAGAAAAACGCATTTAAAGTTTTTCATATAAAAACATAAAAAACCTAACTTTATAAGTGATAACAGATTTTTGTTATTTAAGCTCTAGCTCTTATAGTTAAAGAGAAAAACGCATTTAAAGTTTTTCATATAAAAACATAAAAAACCTAACTTTATAAGTGATAACAGATTTTTGTTATTTAAGCTCTAGCTCTTATAGTTAAAGAGAAAAACGCATTTAAAGTTTTTCATATAAAAACATAAAAAACCTAACTTTATAAGTGATAACAGATTTTTGTTATTTAAGCTCTAGCTCTTATAGTTAAAGAGAAAAACGCATTTAAAGTTTTTCATATAAAAACATAAAAAACCTAACTTTATAAGTGATAACAGATTTTTGTTATTTAAGCTCTAGCTCTTATAGTTAAAGAGAAAAACGCATTTAAAGTTTTTCATATAAAAACATAAAAAACCTAACTTTATAAGTGATAACAGATTTTTGTTATTTAAGCTCTAGCTCTTATAGTTAAAGAGAAAAACGCATTTAAAGTTTTTCATATAAAAACATAAAAAACCTAACTTTATAAGTGATAACAGATTTTTGTTATTTAAGCTCTAGCTCTTATAGTTAAAGAGAAAAACGCATTTAAAGTTTTTCATATAAAAACATAAAAAACCTAACTTTATAAGTGATAACAGATTTTTGTTATTTAAGCTCTAGCTCTTATAGTTAAAGAGAAAAACGCATTTAAAGTTTTTCATATAAAAACATAAAAAACCTAACTTTATAAGTGATAACAGATTTTTGTTATTTAAGCTCTTGCTCTTATAGTTAAAGAGAAAAACGCATTTAAAGTTTTTCATATAAAAACATAAAAAACCTAACTTTATAAGTGATAACAGATTTTTGTTATTTAAGCTCTAGCTCTTATAGTTAAAGAGAAAAACGCATTTAAAGTTTTTCATATAAAAACATAAAAAACCTAACTTTATAAGTGATAACAGATTTTTGTTATTTAAGCTCTAGCTCTTATAGTTAAAGAGAAAAACGCATTTAAAGTTTTTCATATAAAAACATAAAAAACCCAACTTTATAAGTGATAACAGATTTTTGTTATTTAAGCTCTAGCTCTTATAGTTAAAGAGAAAAACGCATTTAAAGTTTTTCATATAAAAACATAAAAAACCTAACTTTATAAGTGATAACAGATTTTTGTTATTTAAGCTCTAGCTCTTATAGTTAAAGAGCAAAACGCATTTAAAGTTTTTCATATAAAAACATAAAAAACCTAACTTTATAAGTGATAACAGATTTTTGTTATTTAAGCTCTAGCTCTTATAGTTAAAGAGAAAAACGCATTTATAGTTTTTCATATAAAAACATAAAAAACCTAACTTTATAAGTGATAACAGATTTTTGTTATTTAAGCTCTAGCTCTTATAGTTAAAGAGAAAAACGCATTTAAAGTTTTTCATATAAAAACATAAAAAACCTAACTTTATAAGTGATAACAGATTTTTGTTATTTAAGCTCTAGCTCTTATAGTTAACGAGAAAAACGCATTTAAAGTTTTTCATATAAAAACATAAAAAAACCAAACTTTATAAGTGATAACAGATTTTTGTTATTTAAGCTCTAGCTCTTATAGTTAACGAGAAAAACGCATTTAAAGTTTTTCATATAAAAACATAAAAAAACCTATCTTCATAAGTGATAACAGATTTTTGTTATTTAAGCTCTAGCTCTTATAGTTAAAGAGAAAAACGCATTTAAAGTTTTTCATATAAAAACATAAAAAAACCTAACTTTATAAGTGATAACAGATTTTTGTTATTTAAGCTCTAGCTCTTATAGTTAACGAGAAAAACGCATTTAAAGTTTTTCATATAAAAACATGAAAAACCTAACTTTATAAGTGATAACAGATTTTTGTTATTTAAGCTCTAGCTCTTATAGTTAACGAGAAAAACGCATTTAAAGTTTTTCATATAAAAACATGAAAAAACCTAACTTTATAAGTGATAACAGATTTTTGTTATTTAAGCTCTAGCTCTTATAGTTAAAGAGAAAAACGCATTTAAAGTTTTTCATATAAAAACATAAAAAACCTAACTTTATAAGTGATAACAGATTTTTGTTATTTAAGCTCTAGCTCTTATAGTTAAAGAGAAAAACGCATTTAAAGTTTTTCATATAAAAACATGAAAAAACCTAACTTTATAAGTGATAACAGATTTTTGTTATTTAAGCTCTAGCTCTTATAGTTAACGAGAAAAACGCATTTAAAGTTTTTCATATAAAACCATAAAAAAACCAAACTTTATAAGTGATAACAGATTTTTGTTATTTAAGCTCTAGCTCTTATAGTTAACGAGAAAAACGCATTTAAAGTTTTTCATATAAAAACATGAAAAAACCTAACTTTATAAGTGATAACAGATTTTTGTTATTTAAGCTCTAGCTCTTATAGTTAAAGAGAAAACCGCATTTAAAGTTTTTCATATAAAAACATAAAAAAACCAAACTTTATAAGTGATAACAGATTTTTGTTATTTAAGCTCTAGCTCTTATAGTTAAAGAGAAAAACGCATTTAAAGTTTTTCATATAAAAACATAAAAAAAACCAAACTTTATAAGTGATAACAGATTTTTGTTATTTACGCTCTAGCTCTTATAGTTAACGAGAAAAACGCATTTAAAGTTTTTCATATAAAAACATGAAAAAACCTAACTTTATAAGTGATAACAGATTTTTGTTATTTAAGCTCTAGCTCTTATAGTTAAAGAGAAAAACGCATTTAAAGTTTTTCATATAAAAACATAAAAAAACCAAACTTTATAAGTGATAACAAATTTTTATTATTTAAGCTCTAGCTCTTATAGTTAAAGAGAAAAACGCATTTAAAGTTTTTCATATAAAAACATGAAAAAACCTAACTTTATAAGTGATAACGGATTTTTGTTATTTAAGCTCTAGCTCTTATAGTTAACGAGAAAAACGCATTTAAAGTTTTTCATATAAAAACATAAAAAAACCAAACTTTATAAGTGATAACAGATTTTTGGTATTTAAGCTCTAGCTCTTATAGTTAACGAGAAAAACGCATTTAAAGTTTTTCATATAAAAACATAAAAAAACCAAACTTTATAAGTGATAACAGATTTTTGGTATTTAAGCTCTAGCTCTTATAGTTAACGAGAAAAACGCATTTAAAGTTTTTCATATAAAAACATAAAAAAACCAAACTTTATAAGTGATAACAGATTTTTGGTATTTAAGCTCTAGCTCTTATAGTTAACGAGAAAAACGCATTTAAAGTTTTTCATATAAAAACATAAAAAAACCAAACTTTATAAGTGATAACAGATTTTTGGTATTTAAGCTCTAGCTCTTATAGTTAACGAGAAAAACGCATTTAAAGTTTTTCATATAAAAACATAAAAAAACCAAACTTTATAAGTGATAACAGATTTTTGGTATTTAAGCTCTAGCTCTTATAGTTAACGAGAAAAACGCATTTAAAGTTTTTCATATAAAAACATAAAAAAACCAAACTTTATAAGTGATAACAGATTTTTGGTATTTAAGCTCTAGCTCTTATAGTTAACGAGAAAAACGCATTTAAAGTTTTTCATATAAAAACATAAAAAAACCAAACATTATAAGTGATAACAGATTTTTTTTATTTAAGCTCTAGCTCTTATAGTTAACGAGAAAAACGCATTTAAAGTTTTTCATATAAAAACATGAAAAAACCTAACTTTATAAGTGATAACAGATTTTTGTTATTTAAGCTCTAGCTCTTATAGTTATCGAGAAAAACGCATTTAAAGTTTTTCATATAAAAACATGAAAAAACCTAACTTTATAAGTGATAACAGATTTTTGTTATTTAAGCTCTAGCTCTTATAGTTAAAGAGAAAAACGCATTTAAAGTTTTTCATATAAAAACATAAAAAAACCAAACATTATAAGTGATAACAGATTTTTGTTATTTAAGCTCTAGCTCTTATAGTTAACGAGAAAAACGCATTTAAAGTTTTTCATATAAAAACATGAAAAAACCTAACTTTATAAGTGATAACAGATTTTTGTTATTTAAGCTCTAGCTCTTATAGTTAAAGAGAAAAACGCATTTAAAGTTTTTCATATAAAAACATGAAAAAACCTAACTTTATAAGTGATAACAGATTTTTGTTATTTAAGCTCTAGCTCTTATAGTTAAAGAGAAAAACGCATTTAAAGTTTTTCATATAAAAACATAAAAAAACCAAACTTTATAAGTGATAACAGATTTTTGTTATTTAAGCTCTAGCTCTTATAGTTAAAGAGAAAAACGCATTTAAAGTTTTTCATATAAAAACATAAAAAAAACCAAACTTTATAAGTGATAACAGATTTTTGTTATTTACGCTCTAGCTCTTATAGTTAACGAGAAAAACGCATTTAAAGTTTTTCATATAAAAACATGAAAAAACCTAACTTTATAAGTGATAACAGATTTTTGGTATTTAAGCTCTAGCTCTTATAGTTAACGAGAAAAACGCATTTAAAGTTTTTCATATAAAAACATAAAAAAACCAAACTTTATAAGTGATAACAGATTTTTGGTATTTAAGCTCTAGCTCTTATAGTTAACGAGAAAAACGCATTTAAAGTTTTTCATATAAAAACATAAAAAAACCAAACATTATAAGTGATAACAGATTTTTGTTATTTAAGCTCTAGCTCTTATAGTTAACGAGAAAAACGCATTTAAAGTTTTTCATATAAAAACATGAAAAAACCTAACTTTATAAGTGATAACAGATTTTTGTTATTTAAGCTCTAGCTCTTATAGTTAAAGAGAAAAACGCATTTAAAGTTTTTCATATAAAAACATGAAAAAACCTAACTTTATAAGTGATAACAGATTTTTGTTATTTAAGCTCTAGCTCTTATAGTTAAAGAGAAAAACGCATTTAAAGTTTTTCATATAAAAACATAAAAAAAACCAAACTTTATAAGTGATAACAGATTTTTGTTATTTACGCTCTAGCTCTTATAGTTAACGAGAAAAACGCATTTAAAGTTTTTCATATAAAAACATGAAAAAACCTAACTTTATAAGTGATAACAGATTTTTGTTATTTAAGCTCTAGCTCTTATAGTTAAAGAGAAAAACGCATTTAAAGTTTTTCATATAAAAACATAAAAAAACCAAACTTTATAAGTGATAACAAATTTTTATTATTTAAGCTCTAGCTCTTATAGTTAAAGAGAAAAACGCATTTAAAGTTTTTCATATAAAAACATGAAAAAACCTAACTTTATAAGTGATAACGGATTTTTGTTATTTAAGCTCTAGCTCTTATAGTTAAAGAGAAAAACGCATTTATAGTTTTTCATATAAAAACATAAAAAACCTAACTTTATAAGTGATAACAGATTTTTGTTATTTAAGCTCTAGCTCTTATAGTTAAAGAGAAAAACGCATTTAAAGTTTTTCATATAAAAACATAAAAAACCTAACTTTATAAGTGATAACAGATTTTTGTTATTTAAGCTCTAGCTCTTATAGTTAAAGAGAAAAACGCATTTAAAGTTTTTCATATAAAAACATAAAAAAACCAAACTTTATAAGTGATAACAGATTTTTGTTATTTAAGCTCTAGCTCTTATAGTTAACGAGAAAAACGCATTTAAAGTTTTTCATATAAAAACATAAAAAAACCTAACTTCATAAGTGATAACAGATTTTTGTTATTTAAGCTCTAGCTCTTATAGTTAACGAGAAAAACGCATTTAAAGTTTTTCATATAAAAACATAAAAAAACCTAACTTTATAAGTGATAACAGATTTTTGTTATTTAAGCTCTAGCTCTTATAGTTAACGAGAAAAACGCATTTAAAGTTTTTCATATAAAAACATGAAAAACCTAACTTTATAAGTGATAACAGATTTTTGTTATTTAAGCTCTAGCTCTTATAGTTAACGAGAAAAACGCATTTAAAGTTTTTCATATAAAAACATGAAAAAACCTAACTTTATAAGTGATAACAGATTTTTGTTATTTAAGCTCTAGCTCTTATAGTTAAAGAGAAAAACGCATTTAAAGTTTTTCATATAAAAACATAAAAAACCTAACTTTATAAGTGATAACAGATTTTTGTTATTTAAGCTCTAGCTCTTATAGTTAAAGAGAAAAACGCATTTAAAGTTTTTCATATAAAAACATGAAAAAACCTAACTTTATAAGTGATAACAGATTTTTGTTATTTAAGCTCTAGCTCTTATAGTTAACGAGAAAAACGCATTTAAAGTTTTTCATATAAAACCATAAAAAAACCAAACTTTATAAGTGATAACAGATTTTTGTTATTTAAGCTCTAGCTCTTATAGTTAACGAGAAAAACGCATTTAAAGTTTTTCATATAAAAACATGAAAAAACCTAACTTTATAAGTGATAACAGATTTTTGTTATTTAAGCTCTAGCTCTTATAGTTAAAGAGAAAACCGCATTTAAAGTTTTTCATATAAAAACATAAAAAAACCAAACTTTATAAGTGATAACAGATTTTTGTTATTTAAGCTCTAGCTCTTATAGTTAAAGAGAAAAACGCATTTAAAGTTTTTCATATAAAAACATAAAAAAAACCAAACTTTATAAGTGATAACAGATTTTTGTTATTTACGCTCTAGCTCTTATAGTTAACGAGAAAAACGCATTTAAAGTTTTTCATATAAAAACATGAAAAAACCTAACTTTATAAGTGATAACAGATTTTTGTTATTTAAGCTCTAGCTCTTATAGTTAAAGAGAAAAACGCATTTAAAGTTTTTCATATAAAAACATAAAAAAACCAAACTTTATAAGTGATAACAAATTTTTATTATTTAAGCTCTAGCTCTTATAGTTAAAGAGAAAAACGCATTTAAAGTTTTTCATATAAAAACATGAAAAAACCTAACTTTAAAAGTGATAACGGATTTTTGTTATTTAAGCTCTAGCTCTTATAGTTAACGAGAAAAACGCATTTAAAGTTTTTCATATAAAAACATAAAAAAACCAAACTTTATAAGTGATAACAGATTTTTGGTATTTAAGCTCTAGCTCTTATAGTTAACGAGAAAAACGCATTTAAAGTTTTTCATATAAAAACATAAAAAAACCAAACTTTATAAGTGATAACAGATTTTTGGTATTTAAGCTCTAGCTCTTATAGTTAACGAGAAAAACGCATTTAAAGTTTTTCATATAAAAACATAAAAAAACCAAACTTTATAAGTGATAACAGATTTTTGGTATTTAAGCTCTAGCTCTTATAGTTAACGAGAAAAACGCATTTAAAGTTTTTCATATAAAAACATAAAAAAACCAAACTTTATAAGTGATAACAGATTTTTGGTATTTAAGCTCTAGCTCTTATAGTTAACGAGAAAAACGCATTTAAAGTTTTTCATATAAAAACATAAAAAAACCAAACTTTATAAGTGATAACAGATTTTTGGTATTTAAGCTCTAGCTCTTATAGTTAACGAGAAAAACGCATTTAAAGTTTTTCATATAAAAACATAAAAAAACCAAACTTTATAAGTGATAACAGATTTTTGGTATTTAAGCTCTAGCTCTTATAGTTAACGAGAAAAACGCATTTAAAGTTTTTCATATAAAAACATAAAAAAACCAAACTTTATAAGTGATAACAGATTTTTGGTATTTAAGCTCTAGCTCTTATAGTTAACGAGAAAAACGCATTTAAAGTTTTTCATATAAAAACATAAAAAAACCAAACATTATAAGTGATAACAGATTTTTTTTATTTAAGCTCTAGCTCTTATAGTTAACGAGAAAAACGCATTTAAAGTTTTTCATATAAAAACATGAAAAAACCTAACTTTATAAGTGATAACAGATTTTTGTTATTTAAGCTCTAGCTCTTATAGTTATCGAGAAAAACGCATTTAAAGTTTTTCATATAAGAACATGAAAAAACCTAACTTTATAAGTGATAACAGATTTTTGTTATTTAAGCTCTAGCTCTTATAGTTAAAGAGAAAAACGCATTTAAAGTTTTTCATATAAAAACATAAAAAAACCAAACATTATAAGTGATAACAGATTTTTGTTATTTAAGCTCTAGCTCTTATAGTTAACGAGAAAAACGCATTTAAAGTTTTTCATATAAAAACATGAAAAAACCTAACTTTATAAGTGATAACAGATTTTTGTTATTTAAGCTCTAGCTCTTATAGTTAAAGAGAAAAACGCATTTAAAGTTTTTCATATAAAAACATAAAAAAACCAAACTTTATAAGTGATAACAGATTTTTGTTATTTAAGCTCTAGCTCTTATAGTTAAAGAGAAAAACGCATTTAAAGTTTTTCATATAAAAACATGAAAAAACCTAACTTTATAAGTGATAACAGATTTTTGTTATTTAAGCTCTAGCTCTTATAGTTAAAGAGAAAAACGCATTTAAAGTTTTTCATATAAAAACATAAAAAAACCAAACATTATAAGTGATAACAGATTTTTG
Source organism: Pollenia amentaria (assembly GCA_943735925.1). Taxonomy (NCBI): domain Eukaryota; kingdom Metazoa; phylum Arthropoda; class Insecta; order Diptera; family Polleniidae; genus Pollenia; species Pollenia amentaria. Next base: position 141,849,927 of record OX031009.1, on the reverse strand, counting down.
TTATTTAAGCTCTAGCTCTTATAGTTAAAGAGAAAAACGCATTTAAAGTTTTTCATATAAAAACATGAAAAAACCTAACTTTATAAGTGATAACAGATTTTTGTTATTTAAGCTCTAGCTCTTATAGTTAAAGAGAAAAACGCATTTAAAGTTTTTCATATAAAAACATAAAAAAACCTAACTTTATAAGTGATAACAGATTTTTGTTATTTAAGCTCTAGCTCTTATAGTTAACGAGAAAAACGCATTTAAAGTTTTTCATATAAAAACATGAAAAAACCTAACTTTATAAGTGATAACAGATTTTTGTTATTTAAGCTCTAGCTCTTATAGTTATCGAGAAAAACGCATTTAAAGTTTTTCATATAAAAACATGAAAAAACCTAACTTTATAAGTGATAACAGATTTTTGTTATTTAAGCTCTAGCTCTTATAGTTAAAGAGAAAAACGCATTTAAAGTTTTTCATATAAAAACATAAAAAAACCAAACATTATAAGTGATAACAGATTTTTGTTATTTAAGCTCTAGCTCTTATAGTTAAAGAGAAAAACGCATTTAAAGTTTTTCATATAAAAACATAAAAAAACCAAACATTATAAGTGATAACAGATTTTTGTTATTTAAGCTCTAGCTCTTATAGTTAAAGAGAAAAACGCATTTAAAGTTTTTCATATAAAAACATGAAAAAACCTAACTTTATAAGTGATAACAGATTTTTGTTATTTAAGCTCTAGCTCTTATAGTTAAAGAGAAAAACGCATTTAAAGTTTTTCATATAAAAACATGAAAAAACCTAACTTTATAAGTGATAACAGATTTTTGTTATTTAAGCTCTAGCTCTTATAGTTATCGAGAAAAACGCATTTAAAGTTTTTCATATAAAAACATGAAAAAACCTAACTTTATAAGTGATAACAGATTTTTGTTATTTAAGCTCTAGCTCTTATAGTTAAAGAGAAAAACGCATTTAAAGTTTTTCATATAAAAACATGAAAAAACCTAACTTTATAAGTGATAACAGATTTTTGTTATTTAAGCTCTAGCTCTTATAGTTAAAGAGAAAAACGCATTTAAAGTTTTTCATATAAAAACATAAAAAAACCAAACATTATAAGTGATAACAGATTTTTGTTATTTAAGCTCTAGCTCTTATAGTTAAAGAGAAAAACGCATTTAAAGTTTTTCATATAAAAACATGAAAAAACCTAACTTTATAAGTGATAACAGATTTTTGTTATTTAAGCTCTAGCTCTTATAGTTAAAGAGAAAAACGCATTTAAAGTTTTTCATATAAAAACATAAAAAAACCTAACTTTATAAGTGATAACAGATTTTTGTTATTTAAGCTCTAGCTCTTATAGTTAAAGAGAAAAACGCATTTAAAGTTTTTCATATAAAAACATGAAAAAACCTAACTTTATAAGTGATAACAGATTTTTGTTATTTAAGCTCTAGCTCTTATAGTTATCGAGAAAAACGCATTTAAAGTTTTTCATATAAAAACATGAAAAAACCTAACTTTATAAGTGATAACAGATTTTTGTTATTTAAGCTCTAGCTCTTATAGTTAAAGAGAAAAACGCATTTAAAGTTTTTCATATAAAAACATAAAAAAACCTAACTTTATAAGTGATAACAGATTTTTGTTATTTAAGCTCTAGCTCTTATAGTTAACGAGAAAAACGCATTTAAAGTTTTTCATATAAAAACATGAAAAAACCTAACTTTATAAGTGATAACAGATTTTTGTTATTTAAGCTCTAGCTCTTATAGTTATCGAGAAAAACGCATTTAAAGTTTTTCATATAAAAACATGAAAAAACCTAACTTTATAAGTGATAACAGATTTTTGTTATTTAAGCTCTAGCTCTTATAGTTAAAGAGAAAAACGCATTTAAAGTTTTTCATATAAAAACATAAAAAAACCTAACTTTATAAGTGATAACAGATTTTTGTTATTTAAGCTCTAGCTCTTATAGTTAAAGAGAAAAACGCATTTAAAGTTTTTCATATAAAAACATGAAAAAACCTAACTTTATAAGTGATAACAGATTTTTGTTATTTAAGCTCTAGCTCTTATAGTTATCGAGAAAAACGCATTTAAAGTTTTTCATATAAAAACATGAAAAAACCAAACTTTATAAGTGATAACAGATTTTTGTTATTTAAGCTCTAGCTCTTATAGTTAAAGAGAAAAACGCATTTAAAGTTTTTCATATAAAAACATAAAAAAACCAAACATTATAAGTGATAACAGATTTTTGTTATTTAAGCTCTAGCTCTTATAGTTAACGAGAAAAACGCATTTAAAGTTTTTCATATAAAAACATGAAAAAACCTAACTTTATAAGTGATAACAGATTTTTGTTATTTAAGCTCTAGCTCTTATAGTTAAAGAGAAAAACGCATTTAAAGTTTTTCATATAAAAACATAAAAAAACCAAACTTTATAAGTGATAACAGATTTTTGTTATTTAAGCTCTAGCTCTTATAGTTAAAGAGAAAAACGCATTTAAAGTTTTTCATATAAAAACATGAAAAAACCTAACTTTATAAGTGATAACAGATTTTTGTTATTTAAGCTCTAGCTCTTATAGTTAAAGAGAAAAACGCATTTAAAGTTTTTCATATAAAAACATAAAAAAACCAAACATTATAAGTGATAACAGATTTTTGTTATTTAAGCTCTAGCTCTTATAGTTAAAGAGAAAAACGCATTTAAAGTTTTTCATATAAAAACATGAAAAAACCTAACTTTATAAGTGATAACAGATTTTTGTTATTTAAGCTCTAGCTCTTATAGTTAAAGAGAAAAACGCATTTAAAGTTTTTCATATAAAAACATAAAAAAACCAAACTTTATAAGTGATAACAGATTTTTGTTATTTAAGCTCTAGCTCTTATAGTTAAAGAGAAAAACGCATTTAAAGTTTTTCATATAAAAACATGAAAAAACCTAACTTTATAAGTGATAACAGATTTTTGTTATTTAAGCTCTAGCTCTTATAGTTAAAGAGAAAAACGCATTTAAAGTTTTTCATATAAAAACATAAAAAAACCAAACATTATAAGTGATAACAGATTTTTGTTATTTAAGGTCTAGCTCTTATAGTTAAAGAGAAAAACGCATTTAAAGTTTTTCATATAAAAACATGAAAAAACCTAACTTTATAAGTGATAACAGATTTTTGTTATTTAAGCTCTAGCTCTTATAGTTAAAGAGAAAAACGCATTTAAAGTTTTTCATATAAAAACATAAAAAAACCAAACTTTATAAGTGATAACAGATTTTTGTTATTTAAGCTCTAGCTCTTATAGTTAAAGAGAAAAACGCATTTAAAGTTTTTCATATAAAAACATAAAAAAAACCAAACTTTATAAGTGATAACAGATTTTTGTTATTTACGCTCTAGCTCTTATAGTTAACGAGAAAAACGCATTTAAAGTTTTTCATATAAAAACATGAAAAAACCTAACTTTATAAGTGATAACAGATTTTTGGTATTTAAGCTCTAGCTCTTATAGTTAACGAGAAAAACGCATTTAAAGTTTTTCATATAAAAACATAAAAAAACCAAACTTTATAAGTGATAACAGATTTTTGGTATTTAAGCTCTAGCTCTTATAGTTAACGAGAAAAACGCATTTAAAGTTTTTCATATAAAAACATAAAAAAACCAAACATTATAAGTGATAACAGATTTTTGTTATTTAAGCTCTAGCTCTTATAGTTAACGAGAAAAACGCATTTAAAGTTTTTCATATAAAAACATGAAAAAACCTAACTTTATAAGTGATAACAGATTTTTGTTATTTAAGCTCTAGCTCTTATAGTTAAAGAGAAAAACGCATTTAAAGTTTTTCATATAAAAACATGAAAAAACCTAACTTTATAAGTGATAACAGATTTTTGTTATTTAAGCTCTAGCTCTTATAGTTAAAGAGAAAAACGCATTTAAAGTTTTTCATATAAAAACATAAAAAAACCAAACTTTATAAGTGATAACAGATTTTTGTTATTTAAGCTCTAGCTCTTATAGTTAAAGAGAAAAACGCATTTAAAGTTTTTCATATAAAAACATAAAAAAAACCAAACTTTATAAGTGATAACAGATTTTTGTTATTTACGCTCTAGCTCTTATAGTTAACGAGAAAAACGCATTTAAAGTTTTTCATATAAAAACATGAAAAAACCTAACTTTATAAGTGATAACAGATTTTTGTTATTTAAGCTCTAGCTCTTATAGTTAAAGAGAAAAACGCATTTAAAGTTTTTCATATAAAAACATAAAAAAACCAAACATTATAAGTGATAACAGATTTTTGTTATTTAAGCTCTAGCTCTTATAGTTAACGAGAAAAACGCATTTAAAGTTTTTCATATAAAAACATGAAAAAACCTAACTTTATAAGTGATAACAGATTTTTGTTATTTAAGCTCTAGCTCTTATAGTTAAAGAGAAAAACGCATTTAAAGTTTTTCATATAAAAACATGAAAAAACCTAACTTTATAAGTGATAACAGATTTTTGTTATTTAAGCTCTAGCTCTTATAGTTAAAGAGAAAAACGCATTTAAAGTTTTTCATATAAAAACATAAAAAAACCAAACTTTATAAGTGATAACAGATTTTTGTTATTTAAGCTCTAGCTCTTATAGTTAAAGAGAAAAACGCATTTAAAGTTTTTCATATAAAAACATAAAAAAAACCAAACTTTATAAGTGATAACAGATTTTTGTTATTTACGCTCTAGCTCTTATAGTTAACGAGAAAAACGCATTTAAAGTTTTTCATATAAAAACATGAAAAAACCTAACTTTATAAGTGATAACAGATTTTTGTTATTTAAGCTCTAGCTCTTATAGTTAAAGAGAAAAACGCATTTAAAGTTTTTCATATAAAAACATAAAAAAAACCAAACTTTATAAGTGATAACAGATTTTTGTTATTTACGCTCTAGCTCTTATAGTTAACGAGAAAAACGCATTTAAAGTTTTTCATATAAAAACATGAAAAAACCTAACTTTATAAGTGATAACAGATTTTTGTTATTTAAGCTCTAGCTCTTATAGTTAAAGAGAAAAACGCATTTAAAGTTTTTCATATAAAAACATAAAAAAACCAAACTTTATAAGTGATAACAGATTTTTGTTATTTAAGCTCTAGCTCTTATAGTTAAAGAGAAAAACGCATTTAAAGTTTTTCATATAAAAACATGAAAAAACCTAACTTTATAAGTGATAACGGATTTTTGTTATTTAAGCTCTAGCTCTTATAGTTAACGAGAAAAACGCATTTAAAGTTTTTCATATAAAAACATAAAAAAACCAAACTTTATAAGTGATAACAGATTTTTGGTATTTAAGCTCTAGCTCTTATAGTTAACGAGAAAAACGCATTTAAAGTTTTTCATATAAAAACATAAAAAAACCAAACTTTATAAGTGATAACAGATTTTTGGTATTTAAGCTCTAGCTCTTATAGTTAACGAGAAAAACGCATTTAAAGTTTTTCATATAAAAACATAAAAAAACCAAACTTTATAAGTGATAACAGATTTTTGTTATTTAAGCTCTAGCTCTTATAGTTAACGAGAAAAACGCACTTAAAGTTTTTCATATAAAAACATAAAAAAACCAAACTTTATAAGTGATAACAGATTTTTGGTATTTAAGCTCTAGCTCTTATAGTTAACGAGAAAAACGCATTTAAAGTTTTTCATATAAAAACATAAAAAAACCAAACTTTATAAGTGATAACAGATTTTTGGTATTTAAGCTCTAGCTCTTATAGTTAACGAGAAAAACGCATTTAAAGTTTTTCATATAAAAACATAAAAAAACCAAACTTTATAAGTGATAACAGATTTTTGTTATTTAAGCTCTAGCTCTTATAGTTAAAGAGAAAAACGCATTTAAAGTTTTTCATATAAAAACATGAAAAAACCAAACTTTATAAGTGATAACAGATTTTTGTTATTTAAGCTCTAGCTCTTATAGTTAACGAGAAAAACGCATTTAAAGTTTTTCATATAAAAACATAAAAAACCAAACTTTATAAGTGATAACAGATTTTTGTTATTTAAGCTCTACCTCTTATAGTTATCGAGAAAAACGCATTTAAAGTTTTTCATATAAAAACATGAAAAAACCAAACTTTATAAGTGATAACAGATTTTTGTTATTTAAGCTCTAGCTCTTATAGTTAACGAGAAAAACGCATTTAAAGTTTTTCATATAAAAACATGAAAAAACCTAACTTTATAAGTGATAACAGATTTTTGTTATTTAAGCTCTAGCTCTTATAGTTAACGAGAAAAACGCATTTAAAGTTTTTCATATAAAAACATAAAAAAACCAAACTTTATAAGTGATAACAGATTTTTGTTATTTAAGCTCTGGCTCTTATAGTTAACGAGAAAAACGCATTTAAAGTTTTTCATATAAAAACATGAAAAAACCTAACTTTATAAGTGATAACAGATTTTTGTTATTTAAGCTCTAGCTCTTATAGTTAACGAGAAAAACGCATTTAAAGTTTTTCATATAAAAACATGAAAAAACCAAACTTTATAAGTGATAACAGATTTTTGTTATTTAAGCTCTAGCTCTTATAGTTATCGAGAAAAACGCATTTAAAGTTTTTCATATAAAAACATGAAAAAACCAAACTTTATAAGTGATAACAGATTTTTGTTATTTAAGCTCTACCTCTTATAGTTATCGAGAAAAACGCATTTAAAGTTTTTCATATAAAAACATGAAAAAACCAAACTTTATAAGTGATAACAGATTTTTGTTATTTAAGCTCTATCTCTTATAGTTATCGAGAAAAACGCATTTAAAGTTTTTCATATAAAAACATGAAAAAACCAAACTTTATAAGTGATAACAGATTTTTGTTATTTAAGCTCTAGCTCTTATAGTTATCGAGAAAAACGCATTTAAAGTTTTTCATATAAAAACATGAAAAAACCAAACTTTATAAGTGATAACAGATTTTTGTTATTTAAGCTCTAGCTCTTATAGTTATCGAGAAAAACGCATTTAAAGTTTTTCATATAAAAACATGAAAAAACCAAACTTTATAAGTGATAACAGATTTTTGTTATTTAAGCTCTACCTCTTATAGTTATCGAGAAAAACGCATTTAAAGTTTTTCATATAAAAACATGAAAAAACCAAACTTTATAAGTGATAACAGATTTTTGTTATTTAAGCTCTACCTCTTATAGTTATCGAGAAAAACGCATTTAAAGTTTTTCATATAAAACCATGAAAAAACCAAACTTTATAAGTGATAACAGATTTTTGTTATTTAAGCTCTAGCTCTTATAGTTATCGAGAAAAACGCATTTAAAGTTTTTCATATAAAAACATGAAAAAACCAAACTTTATAAGTGATAACAGATTTTTGTTATTTAAGCTCTAGCTCTTATAGTTATCGAGAAAAACGCATTTAAAGTTTTTCATATAAAAACATGAAAAAACCAAACTTTATAAGTGATAACAGATTTTTGTTATTTAAGCTCTAGCTCTTATAGTTATCGAGAAAAACGCATTTAAAGTTTTTCATATAAAAACATGAAAAAACCAAACTTTATAAGTGATAACAGATTTTTGTTATTTAAGCTCTAGCTCTTATAGTTATCGAGAAAAACGCATTTAAAGTTTTTCATATAAAAACATGAAAAAACCAAACTTTATAAGTGATAACAGATTTTTGTTATTTAAGCTCTACCTCTTATAGTTATCGAGAAAAACGCATTTAAAGTTTTTCATATAAAAACATGAAAAAACCAAACTTTATAAGTGATAACAGATTTTTGTTATTTAAGCTCTAGCTCTTATAGTTATCGAGAAAAACGCATTTAAAGTTTTTCATATAAAAACATGAAAAAACCAAACTTTATAAGTGATAACAGATTTTTGTTATTTAAGCTCTAGCTCTTATAGTTATCGAGAAAAACGCATTTAAAGTTTTTCATATAAAAACATGAAAAAACCAAACTTTATAAGTGATAACAGATTTTTGTTATTTAAGCTCTACCTCTTATAGTTATCGAGAAAAACGCATTTAAAGTTTTTCATATAAAAACATGAAAAAACCAAACTTTATAAGTGATAACAGATTTTTGTTATTTAAGCTCTACCTCTTATAGTTATCGAGAAAAACGCATTTAAAGTTTTTCATATAAAAACATGAAAAAACCAAACTTTATAAGTGATAACAGATTTTTGTTATTTAAGCTCTAGCTCTTATAGTTATCGAGAAAAACGCATTTAAAGTTTTTCATATAAAAACATGAAAAAACCAAACTTTATAAGTGATAACAGATTTTTGTTATTTAAGCTCTACCTCTTATAGTTATCGAGAAAAACGCATTTAAAGTTTTTCATATAAAAACATGAAAAAACCAAACTTTATAAGTGATAACAGATTTTTGTTATTTAAGCTCTAGCTCTTATAGTTATCGAGAAAAACGCATTTAAAGTTTTTCATATAAAAACATGAAAAAACCAAACTTTATAAGTGATAACAGATTTTTGTTATTTAAGCTCTACCTCTTATAGTTATCGAGAAAAACGCATTTAAAGTTTTTCATATAAAAACATGAAAAAACCAAACTTTATAAGTGATAACAGATTTTTGTTATTTAAGCTCTAGCTCTTATAGTTATCGAGAAAAACGCATTTAAAGTTTTTCATATAAAAACATGAAAAAACCAAACTTTATAAGTGATAACAGATTTTTGTTATTTAAGCTCTACCTCTTATAGTTATCGAGAAAAACGCATTTAAAGTTTTTCATATAAAAACATGAAAAAACCAAACTTTATAAGTGATAACAGATTTATGTTATTTAAGCTCTACCTCTTATAGTTATCGAGAAAAACGCATTTAAAGTTTTTCATATAAAAACATGAAAAAACCAAACTTTATAAGTGATAACAGATTTTTGTTATTTAAGCTCTAGCTCTTATAGTTATCGAGAAAAACGCATTTAAAGTTTTTCATATAAAAACATGAAAAAACCAAACTTTATAAGTGATAACAGATTTTTGTTATTTAAGCTCTACCTCTTATAGTTATCGAGAAAAACGCATTTAAAGTTTTTCATATAAAAACATGAAAAAACCAAACTTTATAAGTGATAACAGATTTTTGTTATTTAAGCTCTACCTCTTATAGTTATCGAGAAAAACGCATTTAAAGTTTTTCATATAAAACCATGAAAAAACCAAACTTTATAAGTGATAACAGATTTTTGTTATTTAAGCTCTAGCTCTTATAGTTATCGAGAAAAACGCATTTAAAGTTTTTCATATAAAAACATGAAAAAACCAAACTTTATAAGTGATAACAGATTTTTGTTATTTAAGCTCTACCTCTTATAGTTATCGAGAAAAACGCATTTAAAGTTTTTCATATAAAAACATGAAAAAACCAAACTTTATAAGTGATAACAGATTTATGTTATTTAAGCTCTACCTCTTATAGTTATCGAGAAAAACGCATTTAAAGTTTTTCATATAAAAACATGAAAAAACCAAACTTTATAAGTGATAATAGATTTTTGTTATTTAAGCTCTACCTCTTATAGTTATCGAGAAAAACGCATTTAAAGTTTTTCATATAAAAACATGAAAAAACCAAACTTTATAAGTGATAATAGATTTTTGTTATTTAAGCTCTACCTCTTATAGTTATCGAGAAAAACGCATTTAAAGTTTTTCATATAAAAACATGAAAAAACCAAACTTTATAAGTGATAACAGATTTTTGTTATTTAAGCTCTAGCTCTTATAGTTATCGAGAAAAACGCATTTAAAGTTTTTCATATAAAAACATGAAAAAACCAAACTTTATAAGTGATAACAGATTTTTGTTATTTAAGCTCTACCTCTTATAGTTATCGAGAAAAACGCATTTAAAGTTTTTCATATAAAAACATGAAAAAACCAAACTTTATAAGTGATAACAGATTTTTGTTATTTAAGCTCTACCTCTTATAGTTATCGAGAAAAACGCATTTAAAGTTTTTCATATAAAAACATGAAAAAACCAAACTTTATAAGTGATAACAGATTTTTGTTATTTAAGCTCTAGCTCTTATAGTTAACGAGAAAAACGCATTTAAAGTTTTTCATATAAAAACATGAAAAAACCAAACTTTATAAGTGATAACAGATTTTTGTTATTTAAGCTCTACCTCTTATAGTTATCGAGAAAAACGCATTTAAAGTTTTTCATATAAAAACATGAAAAAACCAAACTTTATAAGTGATAACAGATTTTTGTTATTTAAGCTCTAGCTCTTATAGTTATCGAGAAAAACGCATTTAAAGTTTTTCATATAAAACCATGAAAAAACCAAACTTTATAAGTGATAACAGATTTTTGTTATTTAAGCTCTACCTCTTATAGTTATCGAGAAAAACGCATTTAAAGTTTTTCATATAAAAACATGAAAAAACCAAACTTTATAAGTGATAACAGATTTTTGTTATTTAAGCTCTAGCTCTTATAGTTAACGAGAAAAACGCATTTAAAGTTTTTCATATAAAAACATGAAAAAACCAAACTTTATAAGTGATAACAGATTTTTGTTATTTAAGCTCTACCTCTTATAGTTATCGAGAAAAACGCATTTAAAGTTTTTCATATAAAAACATGAAAAAACCAAACTTTATAAGTGATAACAGATTTTTGTTATTTAAGCTCTACCTCTTATAGTTATCGAGAAAAACGCATTTAAAGTTTTTCATATAAAAACATGAAAAAACCAAACTTTATAAGTGATAATAGATTTTTGTTATTTAAGCTCTACCTCTTATAGTTATCGAGAAAAACGCATTTAAAGTTTTTCATATAAAAACATGAAAAAACCAAACTTTATAAGTGATAACAGATTTTTGTTATTTAAGCTCTACCTCTTATAGTTATCGAGAAAAACGCATTTAAAGTTTTTCATATAAAAACATGAAAAAACCAAATTTTATAAGTGATAACAGATTTTTGTTATTTAAGCTCTACCTCTTATAGTTATCGAGAAAAACGCATTTAAAGTTTTTCATATAAAAACATGAAAAAACCAAACTTTATAAGTGATAACAGATTTTTGTTATTTAAGCTCTACCTCTTATAGTTATCGAGAAAAACGCATTTAAAGTTTTTCATATAAAAACATGAAAAAACCAAACTTTATAAGTGATAACAGATTTTTGTTATTTAAGCTCTACCTCTTATAGTTATCGAGAAAAACGCATTTAAAGTTTTTCATATAAAACCATGAAAAAACCAAACTTTATAAGTGATAACAGATTTTTGTTATTTAAGCTCTAGCTCTTATAGTTATCGAGAAAAACGCATTTAAAGTTTTTCATATAAAACCATGAAAAAACCAAACTTTATAAGTGATAACAGATTTTTGTTATTTAAGCTCTAGCTCTTATAGTTATCGAGAAAAACGCATTTAAAGTTTTTCATATAAAAACATGAAAAAACCAAACTTTATAAGTGATAACAGATTTTTGTTATTTAAGCTCTACCTCTTTTAGTTATCGAGAAAAACGCATTTAAAGTTTTTCATATAAAAACATGAAAAAACCAAACTTTATAAGTGATAACAGATTTTTGTTATTTAAGCTCTAGCTCTTATAGTTATCGAGAAAAACGCATTTAAAGTTTTTCATATAAAAACATGAAAAAACCAAACTTTATAAGTGATAACAGATTTTTGTTATTTAAGCTCTACCTCTTATAGTTATCGAGAAAAACGCATTTAAAGTTTTTCATATAAAAACATGAAAAAACCAAACTTTATAAGTGATAACAGATTTTTGTTATTTAAGCTCTACCTCTTATAGTTATCGAGAAAAACGCATTTAAAGTTTTTCATATAAAAACATGAAAAAACCAAACTTTATAAGTGATAACAGATTTTTGTTATTTAAGCTCTAGCTCTTATAGTTATCGAGAAAAACGCATTTAAAGTTTTTCATATAAAAACATGAAAAAACCAAACTTTATAAGTGATAACAGATTTTTGTTATTTAAGCTCTAGCTCTTATAGTTATCGAGAAAAACGCATTTAAATTTTTTCATATAAAACCATGAAAAAACCAAACTTTATAAGTGATAACAGATTTTTGTTATTTAAGCTCTAGCTCTTATAGTTATCGAGAAAAACGCATTTAAAGTTTTTCATATAAAAACATGAAAAAACCAAACTTTATAAGTGATAACAGATTTTTGTTATTTAAGCTCTACCTCTTATAGTTATCGAGAAAAACGCATTTAAAGTTTTTCATATAAAAACATGAAAAAACCAAACTTTATAAGTGATAACAGATTTTTGTTATTTAAGCTCTAGCTCTTATAGTTATCGAGAAAAACGCATTTAAAGTTTTTCATATAAAAACATGAAAAAACTAAACTTTATAAGTGATAACAGATTTTTGTTATTTAAGCTCTACCTCTTATAGTTATCGAGAAAAACGCATTTAAAGTTTTTCATATAAAAACATGAAAAAACCAAACTTTATAAGTGATAACAGATTTTTGTTATTTAAGCTCTACCTCTTATAGTTATCGAGAAAAACGCATTTAAAGTTTTTCATATAAAAACATGAAAAAACCAAACTTTATAAGTGATAACAGATTTTTGTTATTTAAGCTCTACCTCTTATAGTTATCGAGAAAAACGCATTTAAAGTTTTTCATATAAAAACATGAAAAAACCAAACTTTATAAGTGATAACAGATTTTTGTTATTTAAGCTCTACCTCTTATAGTTATCGAGAAAAACGCATTTAAAGTTTTTCATATAAAAACATGAAAAAACCAAACTTTATAAGTGATAACAGATTTTTGTTATTTAAGCTCTACCTCTTATAGTTATCGAGAAAAACGCATTTAAAGTTTTTCATATAAAAACATGAAAAAACCAAACTTTATAAGTGATAACAGATTTTTGTTATTTAAGCTCTACCTCTTATAGTTATCGAGAAAAACGCATTTAAAGTTTTTCATATAAAAACATGAAAAAACCAAACTTTATAAGTGATAACAGATTTTTGTTATTTAAGCTCTACCTCTTATAGTTATCGAGAAAAACGCATTTAAAGTTTTTCATATAAAACCATGAAAAAACCAAACTTTATAAGTGATAACAGATTTTTGTTATTTAAGCTCTAGCTCTTATAGTTATCGAGAAAAACGCATTTAAAGTTTTTCATATAAAAACATGAAAAAACCAAACTTTATAAGTGATAACAGATTTTTGTTATTTAAGCTCTAGCTCTTATAGTTATCGAGAAAAACGCATTTAAAGTTTTTCATATAAAAACATGAAAAAACCAAACTTTATAAGTGATAACAGATTTTTGTTATTTAAGCTCTACCTCTTATAGTTATCGAGAAAAACGCATTTAAAGTTTTTCATATAAAAACATGAAAAAACCAAACTTTATAAGTGATAACAGATTTTTGTTATTTAAGCTCTAGCTCTTATAGTTATCGAGAAAAACGCATTTAAAGTTTTTCATATAAAAACATGAAAAAACCAAACTTTATAAGTGATAACAGATTTTTGTTATTTAAGCTCTAGCTCTTATAGTTATCGAGAAAAACGCATTTAAAGTTTTTCATATAAAAACATGAAAAAACCAAACTTTATAAGTGATAACAGATTTTTGTTATTTAAGCTCTACCTCTTATAGTTATCGAGAAAAACGCATTTAAAGTTTTTCATATAAAAACATGAAAAAAACCAAACTTTATAAGTGATAACAGATTTTTGTTATTTAAGCTCTAGCTCTTATAGTTATCGAGAAAAACGCATTTAAAGTTTTTCATATAAAAACATGAAAAAACCAAACTTTATAAGTGATAACAGATTTTTGTTATTTAAGCTCTAGCTCTTATAGTTATCGAGAAAAACGCATTTAAAGTTTTTCATATAAAAACATGAAAAAACCAAACTTTATAAGTGATAACAGATTTTGGTTATTTAAGCTCTACCTCTTATAGTTATCGAGAAAAACGCATTTAAAGTTTTTCATATAAAAACATGAAAAAACCAAACTTTATAAGTGATAACAGATTTTTGTTATTTAAGCTCTACCTCTTATAGTTATCGAGAAAAACGCATTTAAAGTTTTTCATATAAAAACATGAAAAAACCAAACTTTATAAGTGATAACAGATTTTTGTTATTTAAGCTCTACCTCTTATAGTTATCGAGAAAAACGCATTTAAAGTTTTTCATATAAAAACATGAAAAAACCAAACTTTATAAGTGATAACAGATTTTTGTTATTTAAGCTCTAGCTCTTATAGTTATCGAGAAAAACGCATTTAAAGTTTTTCATATAAAAACATGAAAAAACCAAACTTTATAAGTGATAACAGATTTTTGTTATTTAAGCTCTACCTCTTATAGTTATCGAGAAAAACGCATTTAAAGTTTTTCATATAAAAACATGAAAAAACCAAACTTTATAAGTGATAACAGATTTTTGTTATTTAAGCTCTACCTCTTATAGTTATCGAGAAAAACGCATTTAAAGTTTTTCATATAAAAACATGAAAAAACCAAACTTTATAAGTGATAACAGATTTTTGTTATTTAAGCTCTAGCTCTTATAGTTATCGAGAAAAACGCATTTAAAGTTTTTCATATAAAAACATGAAAAAACCAAACTTTATAAGTGATAACAGATTTTTGTTATTTAAGCTCTACCTCTTATAGTTATCGAGAAAAACGCATTTAAAGTTTTTCATATAAAAACATGAAAAAACCAAACTTTATAAGTGATAACAGATTTTTGTTATTTAAGCTCTACCTCTTATAGTTATCGAGAAAAACGCATTTAAAGTTTTTCATATAAAAACATGAAAAAACCAAACTTTATAAGTGATAACAGATTTTTGTTATTTAAGCTCTAGCTCTTATAGTTATCGAGAAAAACGCATTTAAAGTTTTTCATATAAAAACATGAAAAAACCAAACTTTATAAGTGATAACAGATTTTTGTTATTTAAGCTCTAGCTCTTATAGTTATCGAGAAAAACGCATTTAAAGTTTTTCATATAAAAACATGAAAAAACCAAACTTTATAAGTGATAACAGATTTTTGTTATTTAAGCTCTACCTCTTATAGTTATCGAGAAAAACGCATTTAAAGTTTTTCATATAAAAACATGAAAAAACCAAACTTTATAAGTGATAACAGATTTTTGTTATTTAAGCTCTAGCTCTTATAGTTATCGAGAAAAACGCATTTAAAGTTTTTCATATAAAAACATGAAAAAACCAAACTTTATAAGTGATAACAGATTTTTGTTATTTAAGCTCTAGCTCTTATAGTTATCGAGAAAAACGCATTTAAAGTTTTTCATATAAAAACATGAAAAAACCAAACTTTATAAGTGATAACAGATTTTTGTTATTTAAGCTCTAGCTCTTATAGTTATCGAGAAAAACGCATTTAAAGTTTTTCATATAAAAACATGAAAAAACCAAACTTTATAAGTGATAACAGATTTTTGTTATTTAAGCTCTACCTCTTATAGTTATCGAGAAAAACGCATTTAAAGTTTTTCATATAAAAACATGAAAAAACCAAACTTTATAAGTGATAACAGATTTTTGTTATTTAAGCTCTACCTCTTATAGTTATCGAGAAAAACGCATTTAAAGTTTTTCATATAAAAACATGAAAAAACCAAACTTTATAAGTGATAACAGATTTTTGTTATTTAAGCTCTAGCTCTTATAGTTATCGAGAAAAACGCATTTAAAGTTTTTCATATAAAAACATGAAAAAACCAAACTTTATAAGTGATAACAGATTTTTGTTATTTAAGCTCTACCTCTTATAGTTATCGAGAAAAACGCATTTAAAGTTTTTCATATAAAAACATGAAAAAACCAAACTTTATAAGTGATAACAGATTTTTGTTATTTAAGCTCTACCTCTTATAGTTATCGAGAAAAACGCATTTAAAGTTTTTCATATAAAACCATGAAAAAACCAAACTTTATAAGTGATAACAGATTTTTGTTATTTAAGCTCTAGCTCTTATAGTTATCGAGAAAAACGCATTTAAAGTTTTTCATATAAAAACATGAAAAAACCAAACTTTATAAGTGATAACAGATTTTTGTTATTTAAGCTCTAGCTCTTATAGTTATCGAGAAAAACGCATTTAAAGTTTTTCATATAAAAACATGAAAAAACCAAACTTTATAAGTGATAACAGATTTTTGTTATTTAAGCTCTAGCTCTTATAGTTATCGAGAAAAACGCATTTAAAGTTTTTCATATAAAAACATGAAAAAAACCAAACTTTATAAGTGATAACAGATTTTTGTTATTTAAGCTCTAGCTCTTATAGTTATCGAGAAAAACGCATTTAAAGTTTATCATATAAAAACATGAAAAAACCAAACTTTATAAGTGATAACAGATTTTTGTTATTTAAGCTCTACCTCTTATAGTTATCGAGAAAAACGCATTTAAAGTTTTTCATATAAAAACATGAAAAAACCAAACTTTATAAGTGATAACAGATTTTTGTTATTTAAGCTCTACCTCTTATAGTTATCGAGAAAAACGCATTTAAAGTTTTTCATATAAAAACATGAAAAAACCAAACTTTATAAGTGATAACAGATTTTTGTTATTTAAGCTCTAGCTCTTATAGTTATCGAGTGATAACAGATTTTTGTTATTTAAGCTCTAGCTCTTATAGTTATCGAGAAAAACGCATTTAAAGTTTTTCATATAAAAACATGAAAAAACCAAACTTTATAAGTGATAACAGATTTTTGTTATTTAAGCTCTAGCCTCTTATAGTTATCGAGAAAAACGCATTTAAAGTTTTTCATATAAAAACATGAAAAAACCAAACTTTATAAGTGATAACAGATTTTTGTTATTTAAGCTCTAGCTCTTATAGTTATCGAGAAAAACGCATTTAAAGTTTTTCATATAAAAACATGAAAAAACCAAACTTTATAAGTGATAACAGATTTTTGTTATTTAAGCTCTAGCTCTTATAGTTATCGAGAAAAACGCATTTAAAGTTTTTCATATAAAAACATGAAAAAACCAAACTTTATAAGTGATAACAGATTTTTGTTATTTAAGCTCTAGCTCTTATAGTTATCGAGAAAAACGCATTTAAAGTTTTTCATATAAAAACATGAAAAAACCAAACTTTATAAGTGATAACAGATTTTGTTATTTAAGCTCTAGCTCTTATAGTTATCGAGAAAAACGCATTTAAAGTTTTTCATATAAAAACATGAAAAAACCAAACTTTATAAGTGATAACAGATTTTTGTTATTTAAGCTCTAGCTCTTATAGTTATCGAGAAAAACGCATTTAAAGTTTTTCATATAAAAACATGAAAAAACCAAACTTTATAAGTGATAACAGATTTTTGTTATTTAAGCTCTAGCTCTTATAGTTATCGAGAAAAACGCATTTAAAGTTTTTCATATAAAAACATGAAAAAACCAAACTTTATAAGTGATAACAGATTTTTGTTATTTAAGCTCTACCTCTTATAGTTATCGAGAAAAACGCATTTAAAGTTTTTCATATAAAAACATGAAAAAACCAAACTTTATAAGTGATAACAGATTTTTGTTATTTAAGCTCTAGCTCTTATAGTTATCGAGAAAAACGCATTTAAAGTTTTTCATATAAAAACATGAAAAAACCAAACTTTATAAGTGATAACAGATTTTTGTTATTTAAGCTCTAGCTCTTATAGTTATCGAGAAAAACGCATTTAAAGTTTTTCATATAAAAACATGAAAAAACCAAACTTTATAAGTGATAACAGATTTTTGTTATTTAAGCTCTAGCTCTTATAGTTATCGAGAAAAACGCATTTAAAGTTTTTCATATAAAAACATGAAAAAACCAAACTTTATAAGTGATAACAGATTTTTGTTATTTAAGCTCTAGCTCTTATAGTTATCGAGAAAAACGCATTTAAAGTTTTTCATATAAAAACATGAAAAAACCAAACTTTATAAGTGATAACAGATTTTTGTTATTTAAGCTCTAGCTCTTATAGTTATCGAGAAAAACGCATTTAAAGTTTTTCATATAAAAACATGAAAAAACCAAACTTTATAAGTGATAACAGATTTTTGTTATTTAAGCTCTAGCTCTTATAGTTATCGAGAAAAACGCATTTAAAGTTTTTCATATAAAAACATGAAAAAACCAAACTTTATAAGTGATAACAGATTTTTGTTATTTAAGCTCTAGCTCTTATAGTTATCGAGAAAAACGCATTTAAAGTTTTTCATATAAAAACATGAAAAAACCAAACTTTATAAGTGATAACAGATTTTTGTTATTTAAGCTCTAGCTCTTATAGTTATCGAGAAAAACGCATTTAAAGTTTTTCATATAAAAACATGAAAAAAACCAAACTTTATAAGTGATAACAGATTTTTGTTATTTAAGCTCTAGCTCTAGCTCTTATAGTTAACGAGAAAAACGCATTTAAAGTTTTTCATATAAAAACATGAAAAAACCAAACTTTATAAGTGATAACAGATTTTTGTTATTTAAGCTCTAGCTCTTATAGTTATCGAGAAAAACGCATTTAAAGTTTTTCATATAAAAACATGAAAAAAACCAAACTTTATAAGTGATAACAGATTTTTGTTATTTAAGCTCTAGCTCTTATAGTTATCGAGAAAAACGCATTTAAAGTTTTTCATATAAAAACATGAAAAAACCAAACTTTATAAGTGATAACAGATTTTTGTTATTTAAGCTCTATCTCTTATAGTTATCGAGAAAAACGCATTTAAAGTTTTTCATATAAAAACATGAAAAAACCAAACTTTATAAGTGATAACAGATTTTTGTTATTTAAGCTCTAGCTCTTATAGTTATCGAGAAAAACGCATTTAAAGTTTTTCATATAAAAACATGAAAAAACCAAACTTTATAAGTGATAACAGATTTTTGTTATTTAAGCTCTAGCTCTTATAGTTATTGAGAAAAAACGCATTTAAAGTTTTTCATATAAAAACATGAAAAAACCAAACTTTATAAGTGATAACAGATTTTTGTTATTTAAGCTCTAGCTCTTATAGTTATCGAGAAAAACGCATTTAAAGTTTTTCATATAAAAACATGAAAAAACCAAAATTTATAAGTGATAACAGATTTTTGTTATTTAAGCTCTAGCTCTTATAGTTATCGAGAAAAACGCATTTAAAGTTTTTCATATAAAAACATGAAAAAACCAAACTTTATAAGTGATAACAGATTTTTGTTATTTAAGCTCTAGCTCTTATAGTTATCGAGAAAAACGCATTTAAAGTTTTTCATATAAAAACATGAAAAAACCAAACTTTATAAGTGATAACAGATTTTTGTTATTTAAGCTCTAGCTCTTATAGTATCGAGAAAAACGCGCTTTAAAGTTTTTCATATAAAAACATGAAAAAACCAAACTTTATAAGTGATAACAGATTTTTGTTATTTAAGCTCTA